>CM039667.1:0-1200000 GCA_022405105.1 Aristolochia contorta | reverse complement strand
CTTGTACTAGTGTGTGGGAAACTAGTCAAGAAAATGTTCCAAACTATGCTACATTATGAGAAATCTGTTTTACCGAGTTCAACTAAACCCAGCAAGTCTTTCATCTAGCACTTTTCACCAATCCAGTGGAGGATATAAAAAACCTCGTTATTTTGAGGCTACTTACGTTTTAAACCTCTGAAAGCAGGATTAAAAGCAAACGCTTGAAGTTTCTTTAAGATACTGATGCTATTACTTTGTAGAATTGTTCGTGGTAAGGGAACAGTTTGGAGGACCACAGAAACGTTATGAGCATTTCCTTTCAAGAATTCAAAAAGCTTAGTAAATTGATACAACAAAAAGAGCTACATATCAGCATACATCCTGTACAAAATTGTGCACATTTGTGCTCATCTATAACTTCCCATGTTATTCTCGCAGATTCCTAAGCCTTTCCTTCGTAAAAAGGCTCCCATATTAGATGATTTTACAAAACTCTGAACTTCTAATTTCTATGCACCAAATGTAAACCAGAAAACAGTAGACATAATTGCATCTGAACAACTTTTTTTTTTACTTCTTTGCCTGAGCAGCTTCGACATACTGCTCTGCTAGTTTTCTGATCTTCTCCCCTTCCTTGATCAGAAAATTTGCATTTTTAGCTTTTGAGTGGTACTTCATAACTTTATCTGTCGTTTTTGACACAGCCCACCGATACTGTTCTACACCGATCACACCACTCGAGCATAGTGGCCGGATATGTGCTTTGATGTAGGCTTCCACCTGCGAACAGTAGCGTCAAGTTGCTCATTAATGAGAGGTGGTTCGAAATGTTGAAATAGTCATATATAAACTATATAAATAGTCAAATTGATATAATTTGTCGAGCACAATTCAGAAACAGTGGAAAGAAAAAAGGATCTAGAGATCAATGGTTTTTAGTAGTGTTTGTTCAGTTGATTACAGGTTAAACAGGAACGTATTCAAGAGCTTAAATTTGTAAATGGAGTCTCCCTGCTCAGAAGTGGTTTTTTCAGTTTCATCTTACTAGAGAGTAATTATTGTTAAGACCTCCTTCAATGATGCACCCGGTATGTTCAAATAAAACACATTAACATTCCATGACAGATGCTCTCTAACCAGGCCAAGTTAAAAGGTTTCATAGAATTCAAATTTTAAGAGATGATTCAAATACTTAAGCATTAGTGTTACTGAAATACTAAATCTCACCTGTGGTTCATGAAAAAATGATAAATGGAATTAAGAAAGAACTGGACATGCATTATTCAAGTAAATTTCTGAAAGAAAGTTTTACCTTTTTGGATACAGAACAAGCCAAATCAGTTCGCTTGTCACTACTGGAGATTCCATCTTTTTTTCCCTCTTCTTTCATTGTCAAAGAAGGAGAAGGTGAACTTTCCCCTGTAGTAGACTCATGCTCAACATTGCTGCCCCCTCCAACAGAGTAACTCTCTTTACATCTTTCACTCTCAGAGTCACTACACTCCTTTCTACTAGGAGGAATAGTTTCTGCACGTACAAATTTATCATAACATGACAGATCCACTAAAGGTTCCTTGTCTGGGCCATATAATTCTTCATACTCCACCAAAGAAATATCTTCCTCCATTTCACCATTGCAGAGAGAAGAAGTTGATTTAACTCCTAAAATCGAGCTTCCTTCTTCATTACCTTGAGAAGGAGAATCAACTTTGGTTTGTGAGCTACCTGATTTGTCATTTTCCATATGGTGGGAAAAGGTATCACCGAGTGTTGCCCTTTCACAGTTGATACTAGATAGTATAACCTTCATTTTTGAATTACTTTTATCTTGCTGTGACTGAGATGCCAGAGAAGCACCGGTCAGAACAGACGAGTCCACGTACTCTCCTTCCAAATCATACTCAAAATCTCCATATATATCCAGCTCAGGATGGGAATCTAACTCAAACAAATTATCAGGATCTTCTTTCGAATGCACGGGTTCTTCATCCTTTTCTGTCATATCATTTATAATTTTTGGACTGCTTGGGGGAGAGTCTGAGACAAGACCAGCCAACTTCAATGCTTCTTCAGCATTCTCACATGATCCATCGCCATTCAAGGATTCTTCTTCTTTAGCCATCCCTTCTTCTCTTCTAGGCCGTGATTTATCTTTTCTCTGGGATAACATCTGTGAACAAAGATTGACATACACCAACTTACTACCTGACCTTTCACAGATATCCTTTTCAATGTTAACCGCATCGGCAACAGCCAACTCCGTCTCTGCAGTTCTTCGGATTACAGGTAAATTTGCTATCTTCAAGAAATGCTCGGCAATTCTGTAAAGCTGTGCCTGCATGACTAAAAGCCTAGGGTAAAGACCTACTCTTAAATCAATAGTTTGAGTATCACAAGAAATCCATTGTCAACTGAGCACATCAATATTAATCAACTATATACGCCATTAATTCAGATATTAGTATCAGAAAAGGCATTTTTTTTTGTCTCATCGGACCAGTGAACATCTTAGACTCAATCTTCAGTTGCAAGACGATTCAGTTGGTTGACCATGATATATAGACATGTCATATTTGTGCTTGAGAGTAACATGAAAATTGAATTGATCGGCCTGCTTAGTAATGTCATAGGTGCCATCATGATCTACTATGCTTAGTAATGTAATAGGTACCATCAAGTGTTCCTCTGTAATGTAGCTCATATTGGAGGATATTTGACCTTGTGCATATCCACGTGGTAAGAGGAGCAGCTAAAAGAATTTGTTAACTTTTCTCAACATAAGATGACATGTCACTAGACCTACAAGTCCTCACAATTTTTTCCAATAACAATTGCATATCCAGATATTTCTCAAAAAAAATGCACATCCAGATTTGACCTGCAGTGAATTATTGAACAATTGACAACCCTGGAGGTGCAAAGAACATACCTGCCTAACTGGGTTGGAAACTTTGCTAACACGAACAGCTGCCAGCACTGGTCTCATATCAGCAGGTAACTGTGCCTGCTCCCATCCAACCAATGCAAAGTCAATAGAGAATAAATTGATGGAACAAAATGAAATGCACGACCAATAAAAGAAAAGGTCACGAAAATGTTCAGAAATATTTCAGTTTCAACAAACAGAATCATACCAGAAGAGGGTAATTTCCTCTAAGCTTTGAGTTATCTTCCTGCTTCTCTTGATTTGCTCCCTCATTCAACAAGGCAGTCTTCCTCGCCAGAACTTCCAAAGCCCATTTTTTCTTATCTTTCTTCACATCATCAGGTTTACAAGGATTTTCCTTCAAGGAGTTTGCTTTCACTTTGGATCCACTTGAAAAGGGTATTGAAGTAGGCCTTCCAGTCCTATTCTCCCGAGCCATTTTTCCGGCTGCCTCACTTTTGGACGTCTGCACACTTCTCTTAGTTGAATTAGTAGGGGAAGGAACACCAATCACTGATGACTTAGCACAGACAGGTGAAGAATCCCTCTGCCTCTCACAATTAAGCTCAGAAACTTTTCCAGGAGAGTCCTTTAAACTATTTTCAAAACTTGGTAAACCAACGCCAGTAATAGAAGAGAGAGGCTTGATATCCTCCTTCCTGGGAAAAACAGATGCATCAGCTAAATACACTCGTGAAAGAATAGAATCTTTGACCTCCCCTTTGCAACTCTTATCAACCTCTGAAGTCTCTACATCAGAGCTCTTTCTGAGGAGGTCAAGTACGGATTTTAGAGTCTCAACTTTGGCAAGTTCACCTGACACACACCGATGCTTCCAAAACTCAATCTCCCAATCTCTGTCCCATGCCCTCCTTCGCCTACCACTAGCATTTCCATAAATTTTCTTAGTTAAATTTTCGCGTGTTTTTCCTTTTTGTAGCATAAGTTTCTTTGCATTCACGAGAGAACGATCCATCTTCTTCGGAGGTTCATCTTTCGGTCCTGTTATGGCAGCCCTAAATGCTGTGAGGAGCTTCACATCAAAAATATCATTCTTGCCAGGACCTAAGGTAGATTTATTCTTGATAGCATCCCTAATTTCTTGTCTGAGGGTCTCAAGTACTGAGGAAGATTCTTCGCTTTCCGAAGCTCTCCGCATGATCTTTTTCACCCTTGGTCTACTAGAACAGTCTCTATCTTCAGTCTGTTTTTCAACATATTTTGGAGAAGATTCTGCAGAAGATTTGTGTTTACTCTCCTGGACTATACTCATTATATCTAGTGAGCTTTCTATCTTTTCAGGAGAATTTCTAATCTTATGGTTCAAATCAGAAGATGCTACTAGATGTTTCTGAGGAATGATTGGAGCTTTTCCATCTAATCTTGCCCTCTTTCTGGGTTCCATTTCCATGTCAAAATTTTCATCCCTCTCCACTGAAGCATCATCTCTGGAACAAAGATAAGAAAGTGAAGAGAGTAAGACAAGCAGACCTCATCACTTTCCAGCACCTGATAGTAAAACTGAATACAACTGCAGCAGACCTAGACTTTTCCATAATCTTTCTTTTGACGTCACCACCTTCAATACTCAGTTGGTTTGTGCTTCCTGCTACATCTTCATTAACCTCCATTGTCAACTTTTCAACTGCAACCATTTCAGGAGCAGTCAAAATTTTATACATTGCATTAAAGACTTCCTCCTTAGGACAGGCAGAGAATCACAGAAGAAATAAATGATGGCAGACTACAGGCTAGGACTAACAGCGCAACCAAGGAACATTCAAACACCTTAACTCATTTGGTTTTTTACCAGATAAAGAACGATTCCCTGAAGCACTTTTCTGCTGGATAGCATCACCAGCGACTTGACCTTCAACAGCATCATATTAGCACCATACGTTTACAAATAGTATCAAGTAACAAAAGCCAACGAGATGTAGAAAAAATATAGAAATTTCCACAATAGCGAGAAGAAGGATATGTTACCAGGACAGTATGAACCCACACTCAGGCCCAGATGAAGATTAACTGCAGTTTCATTTTCAAATACTTCACTGATAGTCAGTAAAGAATCCACGGAAGGAGCTGGAGAAGAGTGGGACACTGTGGTATCGCCAGTTTCACTATTAAAGAGGTGAGGAGGCTCCACATCTGAAACAGATGACACATCTCGTGCTAATGACAATACCAATGAAGTATCTTGAAGATCAAATTTTGGTTGAATAACATCATCTGGTCCTTCCCAAGTAAAATCACTGGTCCTGAAGTTGCACAAGGAAGTATTGTCTTCTCCATCATTTTTCACATCTAATTCTTTTTCTGGAGGAAAATTGTTATTGGTGTTTGCCTTCTGTTCTTCTTCAACCAGTGAGACAACAACAGCAGTCTCACCAGCATCAGCTACTGCTACAGACACCTTTCCAGAGAAAGCAGCCTCAACTGAACTTTCAGGACCATGGTTTTTCTCAACATATAGCCCACCCAGCCTATCTGTTGCCAAGCCATCTGATCTTTGAGGTACTTCATCAATTACACACCTATAATAATAAATATCCAGAAGCCCATAAAATTAATGTATTTTCAGATAAAAATCAATTCATTGTATATTATGCAGTAACTGAAGACTCGGGATGGCTGAACATCTAGCTTAATCAGTCTTCACAGTGCTTTACTCTAATAAACTCTTTATCCACTTGATCTAGTTCGACTACTATTACAGGAGTAATACTAACTATCCAAGAGATATCTGTGATATCTTCTATATGTTTCTCTTTTAAACCCTTTTATGTATAGGGAGTGTATTCAACATTTCTTATTAACCATTGTGAATTTATTGATTCATAAGAATGAGAGTACACAACACATCGCAGCAAAAGTGTTTACAAGAGTAGGGGTGCCTAGCTAGTGGTCTAGTTGTCCCATTACATATCCAGCTAGTGTCACTATCTTTTTGGCAAGCTTCTCAGCCACAGAGTTGATTGACCGGGATATCTTGTTCCATTTAATCTGCCAATCTTCTATGGTTGCTCTAATATCATCACATACGTGCTTTTGGATCCAGGAGAAAGAAGAGAGGGGAGGAGGAGGAGGAGGAGAAGGGCAGGGCGGGGCGGGGCGGGGCGGGGGGGTTCGTGTGACAGAGTTTGTTGTCCATATGCTCTGGATGCATTCCCCAATCAAATCACCCAAAGTGGAGCTCTTGTTTTCGAATACTCTGCTCTCTAAGTGTTTTACAAGAAGGCAATGGATAGTGTGATCACTACTGGAGAAATTGACAACAGGTGCTTGGAAAGCATAGTTGTAATTAAACTTCTGAAATATAGCTGCCCATATGTTCCTGCTGAAACTACAGTGAAACTACAAGTCTCCTCTTCTTCACGTCACAGTCTACAAAAATTACTAATGATCATTTGGCCCCTTTTCATCAACTCATCACACATCATTTTTTTATGGCTGCTGTCCAAACTAGGTGCTAGACCCTCTTTGGGGATACCAAATTCCAAGATTTTCTGGCTGAGGGTCTCTCTTCTTGCTGCTGTTGAGAAGGGGGGAGAAGCATGTAGTAAGAGGGTGTGGAGAAACAGCCTTAGGAGCACTGCTTCCACACTTTTTTTTTTTTTTTTAAACAGTGATAAACTTTTATTGCTTTCTCGGATGATCTGACATTAGTACATAGATTACATATAATACATTAAAAGCAACACTGTTACAAAGCTAGGGTAGTGGGAGAACTGTCCCTGTGGTCATGCTGGTTTGGTTTACACCTTGCTTCCACACTATTTCATCATTCCCATTAGCTGCTATGTATGTGGTATGTAGTAATTGCAGGAGAATAGCAGCTTCAATAGCTTCAGTGTCTGTCAAGTGTCTTTTTAAATTGAGGTTTCAAGAATTGTTTTACACCACTTTAGATTTGTTGACAATGATTCATGGATCTTGGGCCAGTGAAAAAAATTCTGGGTAGGGAGACCTTAAAGGTACTTCCTAGACAACAGCCCAGCCAAAACCACACTTGTGTGCCATTTCTCACATGGTACTGGATGCGTGGCTCTATCACAGTCTTCTTTTTTAGCAATGCTCATATGGTGATGGTGCTAAAGGTTCTTTCTCTTGGCAACCAATAGTGACCCCTGGGTCCATACTTTTGCTTCTATCAACTTCCTCTAGAGGGCTTCTTTTGCTGTTGAGGATCTCCATAACCACGTGGCCAGCAATGCTCTGTTCATTATTTTTTATTTTTTTGTTTCCAAATCCGCCTTCTTCTTTTGGCTTGCATACCTGATCCCATTTCACTAATGGGTACTTGAATTGAGTTTGGGTTTCTCACCACAAAAATCTCCTTTTAATGTCTCGAAGGGCTTAGGAGATACTTGTGGGGCATGGCACTAGTGAGAGTAGATAGGTAGGGATGCCAACCAAGGGCTGCATTAATCAGTGTGATTCATCCAGCCCTGGCTAAGCACTTCCCTTTTTTTTGAAGAGATTGATATACACTTTCATTAGAACGGATTACAATACTGTGGCTGCAATAGCCTAATTCTTCGTACTCCAGGAGACTCGAACTTGAGACCTCCCACAACACATCCCTCTGGTGTTACCACTGAGCTATGCTCAGCTTCACCTGGCTAAGCACTTCCCTTATCCATGATTCCAGCCTTTTCTGGCATTTTTGCACCACATCTTGCCAAATTTTCTCTACTCTCCTATAGAAGAGAGAGACGAGCCTGGGCATTTTTCCACCACTTATTGCCAAAGAATTTTCTTCACTCTCCCATAGAAGAGTGAGAAAAACTAGGTATTTTGAAGGCACCTGGATAGGCCCACAACCTAGTATCCTCTTCCTCTTGGACTCTGGTCTTACAATTGACCCCCAATACATCGGACTTAGCCCAATTAATGCTTTGTCCTGACATTGTTTCAAACAAGCACAAACATGCACACAAACTCCCAATAAAGCATAGAAAGCAGGTTTCACCTCATGGAACTCACAAACAAACTGGGGAGCATCAAATGGGGAGTATCTTGCTCCACAAACACAACCTGCTCAGCTACCAGGTAAAACATTGAGCTGTTCCATCAAAACTAATGAGCCACTTAGGAGGCTTACTACACAACATTATAACCCATTAGACTTTTTTGCAGTTTTTGTATCAAGAGGATATAATGAAGCTTTCGATGATACTGTGAAGATTTTCAAATACAAATGCTCAGATGCACCAAATAGTCAACTCTTTCTAATCCACATGGAAATATAAAATATAATGAGACTACCAGCAGTTTGCGGCATTTTTACTTACCGAGGGCACAGCCATGAACTCTCAAATGTACTTTCTGGATTGAAACCCACACAAAATGCATGGTACCTGTGTTTCCGTCCCATCAAAGAACCAGTTAATAAAAAATGATAATGATAACAGTTTCCAACCAATAAGATTCTAGAGGGGGGGGGTTCAACTAAATTACAGAAGGAAAAAAATTCCAATAACCAAGATATAAAAAAATCATTTCTGAAAGGCTCCATAAAGTGAAAAATCATCCCACTAGTGGCGGTACTTTCATTTTCCTATCACCACTATTTATCATTGGGTGGTAATTGGGAGAGGGAAATAGGTTATCAGAAACAAATATTTAACATCAACAACCTTACATAGCAGACAATACTTTTGACCTCTCGGAACATAGTAAAAAATAACAAATGCAATAGGAGAGCAAATTAATCAGAGTGACTTAATCATATTTCTATTACATCATGTTAACAATGATAACCAGAGAAGGACATATAGGGTTGAGGAATGAAATAAGAACTATACAATGAATAATCGTAGGAACAACATGAAGACGAAAATAACAAACCAAAGACGAGAGAGAGTGAAAGACGTGAAAGGAATGTAGTGTCAACTGCCTTATAAACCTTCTTTTGCTTACAAACAATGATGCCCAAAGACATAAGTATGATTTATACATCATTTCTTTCTAAAATGGAACTCAATCATATTTTTGTTATATTTTGTTAACAATGATAGGGACCAGAGAAGGTCAATTACGGTTGAGAAATGAAATAAGAACTGTACAAGGAATAATCATAGGAATAACATAAAGAAGAAAATACCAAAATCAAAGGTGAGGGAGAGATAAAGAGGTGAAAGGAATGTAGCGTCAAACTGCACAACAAACCTTCTTTTGCTTACAAACAAGGATGCTTAACGACATAAATACGCTTTGCGTGTCTTTTTTTTTTAAAATGGAACGGCTCTATGCAAAATTATACGAATAAACAAACTAAAGCTAAATAATTATGCAATATGACATTCTCAAACAGGTGAAGGGATATATGCATTGGCATATAAGGAATCCTTTAACAATTTTTTTTGAAAGTTAAGGAATCCTTTAACAATAACAGTTACATATTACACTATAATCCATGAACTTGAACACATCACAATAACTGTAGTACTGTAACCAGTGAGAATCTCAATCTGGGCATACAGTGAGATTCTTAATCCGGGCATATAAATATTTTTACCATATATCACATGAATCGCATGCAATTGAGGTATCAAGAGGTAAATCTCCTTCAGTTGGAGGCGCTCCATTTCGTATCTTACATTCATCTCCATCCAAACAGACGACTGCCTACAAGTTACTAAGAGTATAATGACATGGCTGAAGATAAGAAATAAAGATCTGATAAAAGCAATTTATAATAACCACTTAGAGAAGAATATTACATCTTCATTAATATAGTAGGAGGGAAAAGAAAGGGTCTTATTCTCCACTTGAACACTCCAGTCATCATCTCTGGAAAGACATGAGGGACATGTTAAACAATAAGGTTAATAGTTCAGGTTTCCAAGGAATGTATTTTCTTTCTTTTTTAAATTACCTAAGAAATAACTTTTCCAAAAAATTGCAGCATCATATTTTCCACTAAATGGACAAAAAAAAAAAATAGTATACCTTGAAATTGAGTCTTCAGCAACCTTGCCGCTGCCAATTGTATCATATACCTTGCACAAATTGACACATAGACATCAACGACAAAATAATATAAGAACAATGGCAAAAATCCAGTTCCACAACATGATAAAATTAAACAATCACATTTGCATCAGCAAACCAATAAAAGACTGAAATCTGGACCTGTCCTATTTGCTGTAAATATTTCTTTATGTATTCCCTTAATGCTGTTTTTAAGTGAAAAAAATAGAACTCATTACATAACTCAGACAAATGAGAAGCTAGTGCACAAATTAACAATAAATAACAATCAGATTTCGTATGCACAAACATTTCCAAGTATTATGAAAAGCATTAAGTTGTGTTCACAACCCAAAGTTGGTTTTAGAGAGTGATAGAAACTCTTCTGCAATCCACATGAAGTTATCCTTGCAGAAAAAATAAATTGCACCTCTAAAATATTAGCATAAATTTGAAATTTCAAAAGACATCTTCAAGCAAGAATGTACTTACTGGGATGCAGGTTATCATCTGAAACTCATTCTTACAAAGTGGGCACACGTTAGTGATTGTGGCCCAGTTGTCAATGCATGCAAAACAAAACCTGAAAGGATCATATAGAACTCTGGTAAAAGGAATTCCATTCTACAATGTCACTTTCAGAATTTTTTTTAGTCTATCCACAAGCATCTTCTCAGTTATTTGAAGGCATGCAACATGCTGATGACAAGGTATAATGACAACCAATTATTCACATATAGAGAAAGATTAGGAACATTGCTATATTTGGAATTTAATGCAGAGAGCGTCATACTAGTGGAGAAACTATGGCTCCAAAACAATTACCAATCATCACAGCAATCCAATACCCCTCGATCGATGATAATATCCATGCAGATTCCACATTTTTCATTCTCCAAGACGAAATCATCCTGTAGAAAAATATGATTTGGATATTGATCAGCAATAAAGCAACTTCCTTTTGTTTTCACATATAAAAAGAGTAGTAGAAGTACCTGGCCTTATGGCGAAAAAGGATAGGAGATACTCTTACTTACAAAGACAAACATTTAAGGCATATATTATAGCTTATAAGGCCTTAGAGATCACATTTTTTTCTTTTTGAGCAGTGCTTAGACATTTGTTTTTCTAAATTTAGTGTTCCCACTAGAAAACTAATAAATGAATGAAAAGGAAAAGCAAAAAGAAATTACTTTTCTGTTCCCATATCCAAGGGTAGCTTCATCCAGAATATCATCAATATTTATGTCTAGTTCCATACCGTCAGCCAATGAAGTGAGTTCAATCTGCTAAATCACATTGCACGGTGAGGAAAACTAGTAAATCCACTAATCATCAAAGACTCAGAACAACATTTGGTGCAGACAAGATAAAAAGGTAACAGAAGAACATCAAGTATTTCATTATACATAACAAGTCTAGAGTCAATTTGATATCTAAACGCTGTCACAAGAGAAAGGAAAACAAAGTTCTCCTTATCAAGTTCCACGAGAAACTACAACGAAGAGGTTACAAAAATAAAAAATAAAAAGAAATAAGAAAAGTGCAGGATCGTCCCTTTTCTAAAAACTTTACTCATTGAACAGGCAATTACACAAACTCATCGTGAGCCATGAGCTCGCATCAGGGTAGGATTGTCTACTTAATATATGACGCAGCTCTTAGGAGTGCATTAAATAGTATCAAGCTACTTTTAGTAAGTGCCGCTACTGCCATCGATAAATACACTTTGTTTAATAATTCAGCATTCTCTTCTGCAAGCCAGGGGGACCTATACGACGGAGCAAACTACTGTGATTAAGTAATTCCTAATCTGATTCACTATCTAAACTAAATTTTTTCTCCTCTATGTTGCGGTTTAGCCGGGAATGGATGTCAGCGCAAGATCATCTTCAACAACAATGGAGTTCCGTCGAAATGTCGGAGCGTCCTTCTCACAGGGAAGCAGTCCACAGAGATTCCATGACCGTAAGTTTTACTTTTATTCATCTGAAATTGATTATTTATCCGCGCAACAGTAATAAATCCCCCTCGCGCTCCACCGCTCCACGGCAGACAAAGTCAAACCTAGATGTCAAATTTCGATAACTTCATGCATCTTGATCGCTGCCATCTCCAATTTCGGCTCCCTTTCTTTTTCATAAATTATTAAAATCAATTTAAACTTACAGATTCAACCAGTTTCCGTGATAGAGTTACCCTGCGAAAGCTGTGAAGAAGCTGAAAATTGATAAACAAGAAATGATGTGATTCAGAAAAACGAGTCCGGTGAGAGAGAATGAAACCTACCAGAAGTGGCAGTGGCACCGAAAGGCGGTAATTTCGAAGTCACGGGACTCTGTCGCTTGCCCCCGTGCTCCGTCTCTCCGTTGGCGCCTTAGCGGACCCGGCTTCAGACTTTCGTGAGAAGCGCACTTGTTTAATTGGCTCGTAGTGAACCCATAACGTATTAGCCCATTATAACACGTTTTATAAAGTTATAAATTGATCTCTTTTTTCTTCTCGTAGGTCCATGGGCCCTTAATCTGAAACCAACTCCGAACCACGGGCTTTCGGGTTTACGGTTGAGATTGTTGAACTACAATCGACGATTGAGATTGTTCAACCCACAGACCAAGCGTATCTTCTCCTGGCATAAAGTACGGAGTCTCCAGTCGCAACGGCGAATGTCCTCAGTGATATTCCGATTCCAGTCGTGCAATCAGCGGAGTAAGGACTACCACTATTTGATCAGGTTGAAGAAATGGTCGAAGTACGCTACGTGTATAAAGGCTGAGTGGCAATCTAAGGCTCTCCACAAGAAGTCTTGAACTCTCATCTCTTTGGTGAAATGTGGCTTCAGCTCGGCACCTTCACTAATGGATGCCGGTAGGGTCTTTCTCTCTCCTTACCCTAAAGTTGGCACCTTGAACACTAGACGTTCACACTGTTTCAAATTTAATCACGACTTGTTGAAAGGCAAAAACTTTCTGATTTCTGTGTCATGCAAAGTGCCTCTAAATCCTCCGACTCGAAAGCCATCATTCCAGCATTCTCTTCCAGTCTCTCTGCTGTGGGTGGTTGTCCCGGTACTTCAAAGCATCCGTGATTTTGCTCTTCCGGGATGTTCGAAGAGAATTTTCTCTCTCGGAAGTTCAATTGGGAAACGGGTTTCTTGTTTACGAGCTTTTGGCGAGACTGCAACTCCAAGCTTTGCAGATGGACCAGACGGCGAGTATTTGCAGAATGGAGGCATCGGTGTGCTTCTTTTGAGCACCACAACAGCGGCTAAGGTCCACTTTAGTCCGTTTATTGCGACTCTCTCGTCAAACCCAACTTTTGTATCCGGCTTGCTTGCTTGGGTTCTGGCTCAATCTGCGAAATTCTTTTTAAATTTTTTTGTCGAGAGGAAATGGGATGTTGGGATTTTAGTTAGTTCCGGAGGAATGCCTTCGTCACACTCGGCTTTGTGTACGGCCTTGACCGCATCGGTGGCATTGTGCCATGGGGTAGCAGATGCACTTTTTCCAGTTTGCTTGGGGTTTAGCTTAATAGTTATGTATGATGCGACAGGGGTACGACGTCATGCAGGAATGCAAGCTGAGGTGATTTTTCCATTTGTTCGTCTGCTGCTAATAAGCACGACTACGTTTCCGTATTTGTTTGTTCTTTGTGCAGTATTTTGTCAATCCTGTTCTCCAAGTCTAGTTATGATATATACTACTTCACAACAAACATTAAGAGTGTCCGAACTATGCCATGAGTATTCTACCGGGTGTTTTTTGCGTTATAGTTGTAATGGTGCATCTTAGCATTTGATTTGCAATTCTTAAACTAGTTTATTTATTCAAATACCCATTACTTCTAATTTTTTGCAAAACCACCCTGATGAATGTAGAATCCTAATCCATTTCAAGGAGGAGTTGTTGTCTCTGAACTGTATCTGCATGATTCTTGCAAATGAAAAAAATTGCAGAAAAAGTAAATGGAACCCATAAATCATAAATTTCAGATAAAATTTGTACAATTTGCCAAAATTTGTGGACAAGATATGCTAAATATGCATGAGAGCCAGGGACATGGTTCTAACTTGAAGACTCAACAATGCTTAAGTTCATCCAGTGGAACATGGTTCGGACTAGAGATGGCTCTTCATTTGCTGTGGTCGCTTGTTCCTCAAAAAGCCAACATGGAACCTCAATCCCAGATTCCCATAATGTGAAGAATTGCTCTTACATCAAGTGTTCTCTCTTCATCCTAGAGAAGCAGAGTTAGAATCCAAAATATTCTGTGGTAGGTTAGACAGTGATTTCAGGTCATTGCAATTTGAGAGAAGTGCAGTTGTCTTCCTCAAACGAAACTGGAGAAAGTAGTGAATAAAGTGAGTGAGAAACTGATATCTAGGTTAAATAGACCGCTTGAAAATGTGGAAGAAACAAGCAGGAAAATGTGGATTTGGCAATCGAGGAATGATGCTTTGAAAAGTGTAGTGTGTGACATGAAGAAAAAACTGTAAGATAGGGGGCCACCAGTTCAGTGGAATAATGTTACAAGTATATTAGGTTTTATTAGTATTATGGGCCATTAGTGGTCCTTAAGATGGGTTTAGTGAGATCAGGGACTTTGTTTATGGTTACGAGTTATTTGGGATTTATTTGTAAGTTGATGTTGGAATGGACTAAACCGTAATATTGATCCTTTTGGTTTAGTATAAATAATGAATCCCTTCCCCTAGACCGATTAAGCCAGAATTACAGAAATCCTAAATCTCTTATTTTCTCTTCTTCTCTTTTCCTCTTCTTCTTCCCCTCTCTTTCTAAAGCCTAATTCTTCTTCTGAATCCTAATTCTCTTATTTTCTCTTCTTCTCTTTTCCTCTTCTTCTTCCCCTCTCTCCTTCTAAAGCCTAATTCTTCTTCTGAATCCTAATTCTCTCTACTTCTTTCTTCCCTTAATCTCCAAGAATCCCCGCCATTACGAATTAGAATCGTAACAAATGGAAGGACTACACGATAGGCAGAGTCCCCTTCCCTAGGTGTGTCCATGAGTATACACTTAAATCATTTTCGTACTCCATAGGCTTATATTCCCTAGACCATTGTTTTTTTTGTTTGTGAGATGTTGTACACTTTTTTTCAACCAAATTGGTCCATGATTCCATTACGAGTTTGCATGTACCTTTTATGTTTGCTCAAGGACCTTTAATTTCAGACTAAGCATTAAGTAGGCATAGAAGAGAGACTGAGAGAGTGACTTCCATTTAGATTTACTTGTTTTGGACACTGTTTATTGATTTGTATTTTCTATATGTAATTATCCTGACTTGATAAGAAGCACACTCTGGGTTGAACTCTCGCTGGAGGATCTCTATGCTGCAGCAAAACTGCCTGAACTTTTATGTTGGAAAGAATAGCTAATGCTACTTCACGAGGTTAAAATTATGGTTGAAGTTATTGTGGTGCCTCTCACTAACCTGCAATGTTGTCATTTCCCTGAGCAAGAGGTGCTGATGTCTGGTGGTTTATTACTTCTTAGAGTGTTTTTTGCAAGTATAATTAGTGACTATGTGAGCTTTATGATTTCTAATTTATATTATGTGGAACGTTTCCATATAACAGGACATGACTTTTCCTCCGGTAGTAAACTTTACTGTTCTTCACTCTATGCTGGAGACTTGATTTGATATTTCTTTGTGCTGGTAAATGCTTGCATCTGAGAGCATGCTAATTTTGCGTAGGTCCTTAACATGATCGTGGAGGATTTGTTTCAAGGGCATCCAATTAGTCAAAGGAAGCTTAAGGAACTCCTTGGTCACACACCATCTCAAGTTATTGTGGGGGCACTTCTTGGCATCCTGGTTGCCTGCTTCTGCTGTCAAGGTTGCGTGGTACCTGTCTAGATTATTGTTCGGGGTACTCCCAAAAGGTAAAAACATTCAATTCTTCAACCTTTCATAATTTGTCTGTATTTGTGGTGCTAGTTTATCCATCAAAAGCTCTTCCCCATGATTTTTAAGTTTCATCAATCTTCTACCAGGAGATTTTACTGGCATACAAAATGCCTGGTGTCTTATACCTGTGACATATAGATATCTGATTGACTGATTGGTTAAGGATGGAAGATAGCAGAAAGACGTGCGGACTCGAGACACTCAGGCATGAAAGTCTTCTGAATTTTTCTGCAATTCACTCTTTTGAGTGGTCATGTGTTTGTACCTTTTCCTTGCCTCATCTCCAGAGCTTGGGCTGGTTGGTCTCGTAAGTATGATAACTCGCGGGTGCATCACTGAGCAGACGACTTTTGGATGGACAACCTCTAATGATAAATCCGGGGCATTTGTTGGATCATTTCTGCTGAAGGGTTTTCAGGAATAAATTGCTTATTATGGTCTTATCAGCAGCTATAATCTAAGATTATAAAAGCTTGAGTTAATATAGATGCAAGCTATGCTGATAACATAAATGAGCACAAGTTAACGGCTATGGGAGGGAGGGACGAATAGGTTTGAGCAGTATCCTTTCCCACGTACGTTATCGCGAACAGATTTATTAGAAGAATATAGAATAAAGGAAAGAGTTCTTACTCCCCTTCAAATGTATTCAGATTTCAGACCAGAAAAAGTTAAAGATTGAAATAAAAACTAGCTCCTTAGTTACAAATTTATAAGTAACTTTGCCAAACGCTAAGATCATCGCTTCGAAAAAGCCAATCCAGCACTCATGGGTGTTGTCTCGGATCCATCTTCTTCAGATCTCGCTTTAAACATAAACAACTGTTGAGAGGCTGACTGGCTGGGGCAGGCAATAGTTATGCCTTTTATATATCGGTCAAGTCAATAAACGTCTTCCGTTCACTCAAAAAGATCTCCCAACTTTAAGTTCACAAATCCATCGCATGAACAGTAAATAACTTTTCCGTGACAAAAGTTGAGGCGTCGGGAATCTTGGGTCATACGTAGCAGAGCAGCTGCTAGAAATCTTCCCTTTCGTGAAGGAACTGGAACCTTGGAGGTGGAGGTTTCCCCTGTTGAAGTCGACAAGACCAGAAATAATGACGGGAATAATAATGGTTTTGGAACAAAAACGGAACGTTGTTTTTAACTTTAAGTTTGCATGATTACTTTGTGATTGACTCTTACTCGAGCCGTCGGTGTTAGAGTTTAGCCCTATCTACACATACGAGTAAATAAGATCTTAACTTACTGACCGAAAAACAAACTTCTAACATATTGGTTGGTTGGGTTACAGTGGTGATATAAGTACTTTAGGTTTTTACTTCCAAGATTACATTATGACGTGGTGTCCAAGTTGCTGTTTAGTGAGAGATAAACTTGGAAATAAAATCTGTAAAATTTTAATTTTTTAATAAAATATTATTAAGTTATTCTATAGGTAAAATTTAAACTCTGAGATATAAAATCTAACTAAAATCAGAAAATACTAATATTAATTTTTTTTCTTGGGATTAACTTCGAACCCTACTTTACAATGGAGACATCATAATGCCGACTCTTGAGAACTCTTGAAAAGGGGCTGGCTCCAAGCAGATGAAGGGTGAGTTAAACTTTTCCCAACCGAGTCTACCGAGTTCAAACAACTTGAGCCTCCGAAATTTAAACAGCTTGGCCGATCCCCGGCACTGTTAAAACAGTCTCCTGAGTGGATAGCGACCTCATGGACCAAATTATTTTAAGGGGATTGACAGCGACGACAGGGAAAATATCTTATTATTAGTCACTCTCGTTCGTCGTATCATCCCGATTGAGTTACAATAAATCCACTGGGGTTCGATTGAGAAGTTTGGACTGTGGAGATTGATATGCCTGTCATTTACTACACGATCTTTTATCCATTAAAATGAGTAGACAAATATTAAATATTAGAACTTATAGTCAGAGATTTAAAAGTCATAACTACGCATAACTTTTGCAATTAAAATACTTTACAGTGCACAAATCTCGAGACGTAGTCACTACTGCTTTTGCTCTTAAATGTATATATTATATTTGAGACAAGTCGAGTTCTACAATATAATTTTGCACTAGAGTGCACGTATATTTTGAAATCATTCTCATTATACAACCTTGTAATTTCATATATATTGCCCCGTAACATGAAAGATGCCCTTATCAGTAAATAGAAGCTGTAAAGTAATGCTAAAACCCCGTATAATATATTTCATTTTGGAACTCTGCCCCGTTGTTGAAATCTCCAAAGCCAAGGTTTATCGTCTCAAAAGATAAAACCACGTGAAAAAATAACAAAATAATTATTATATTCTCATATATTTGGTGATAAAGGTAACACTTGTGAATATTAAAATCACATATTCTTATAATTATACGTTTGCTTGGCTGGACTTTGCGTGCAAAAACAGGTAGTCATCGTCTCTCGCGTAAGCCAATTAAATGCTATTGTCTTCTTCTTCTCCATCTATTTACATGAAGTCATTACCATATAATTTAGCTTTATTATTGATCACGTGGACGAACTGATCGCAATTTCACATCAGGTAGGTGCTCTAATCTTCATCAGGAAAAAAGTCTTTAAAATGTATGAATCCAGCTCGAAAAAGGGATTAATTTTTTCAAACCCTCTGTAAACGACCTATCTTCTCAACCGTCTCCGTGATCTCAAGATTTCATATCTCGATATCTCTTATCTCTTATCTCTCTTAATGTAAACTAAAAGATCCTCAGAAAATCTCACGATTGCATTCTTGCCTTATAAATATGTAATACTTCCCAGTCTGAATAAAATCAGTGAAAACAATTATAGTATTTCTATATTTTACACTTACTTTTTCTTCACTGCCAACAAGAGTTCAAGTTTAATTGCGTTCTTTTCTGCTCAACGATTAATTCATAATTCATAATTAGATTAGTGGTTGTCCGATGTCTGCGTTCTTTTCTGCTCAACGAATACGATCCCAGAACTCGCGTCTAGGGAGAAGGTTTTCCCGTCGGTGCCTCCTGTCTCTTCTGGTTTTGAAAGAAAACGACTCGATCGATTCATATGAGCTGGTGCTGGCGCTCGCTACTCCACTACCGCCTCGCCATGGCTGCTGCGAATTGTAGCAGTCTTGGGATGGGAGTCCAAATCAGACGCGTTGGCCCACTCTCCCTGTCAATGTACCCGGTCCAAGGTCGATATGTAGAGACATTGAGACATTATCGCTGCTTCTGTTACGTGCACAGAACCTGTTTGACAATATGTCCAAAAATAAAGGCTAAGCAGTTGCTACTTGCCTCGGCATTCGGGACACTTCGGATGCCCATATCATTCGCCAATACCATTTCTCTCCGGGATAAAATCTGGCCGATATATGATATATAAAGTAGGTGGATGTCGGTTGTAGGCGTGCGGCATGAGCAGTCTGAGAGCTCTGCCACCTGGAGCCTTGAGAAAGGAGTGTATCCTTACAAGTCACCTATACTACAGGTACACCGTACACGTCCATGAAGTGGGTCAACTTAGAGGTAAGTGCAACGTAACAGTTGACCTTTTAAAGAGTGAAGTTATTGATTTTAATTGGTCTTCTGTCTAGTGCTGTTTCCTATTATTTGAATATGGCCTACTTTATAATTTATGTCTTAATACGTTAGCATCTCTGACTATATAGTAGATATAGATAGAATAATCATGTTTTCTTTTAATGGGTTTTCTGTAGTTTTTTTTGGGTATTTATATAAATAATTTTTTTTTACCAATTTGGTTTTAAACAGTTCAGGCAGCCTCAGCGTAGGCTACTTATATTATTTATTTGGTCATGTTTATATTTTGCTTTTAGACATAGTATTCTATTTGTGAACCCATCTTTGGACAAATAATTGTGGCGTTTATTTCTTTAATAATTCAATAAGTAATATTATGATTGAATATTATATTTGAAGCAACAAATTATTCAAATGCTACAAAAATATAAAATGCACATTTGCTTCAAGGAATTCTACGCCAGGTTTCCTATATTTCTAATTTTTATATAATGCCTCTTAAAATCTACATATATGGCAAATGGATGGCACGTTACATGAATGGTTAGTAGAATTGTTAAATCTGACATTCAACTTTCAAGACACACCGTGTGAAGAAAGAAAGTGGGAGACAATTCCAACTTTGAAACGAGTGGTAAAAAATAACACGCACGAGGAAAAGGGAGACTACATTCCTTTGAAACGAGAACCAATGAAACTTGGCATCACATAGAGCTTTATTGACGATTTTTGTTGTTTCTCTCTTCCCTTCCATATGTGATTTACTTTAAATCTTTATTGGAGGTACAATCAACTTTTTGTTGATTGGATTACAGGTATCAAATTTGAACTGAAACGTTGTTATATGAATAAAAACTATGTATAAAGCACAATATTTTTATCCTCTATATATTTCAGCATAACATTAATTTTATATAAATATCAATCACATTATCAGTTTTTATCCCGTTTACGCTCCATGAGGAAAAATATACATACATTATAAAGTCATATTACGAAGGAACATCTCAAAGAAAAAATAATTCTTTTTGTTATAAATTTTACTTGTGCACTTAAAATACCTGTCAAAACCATAATTTTGTCATTTTTTGGTATTTTAAAATTTATAATCTAATCTCTTAGAAATATTATTGGAATTTGTGCATATATTTATAAAATTTTAAAAATTTACCGTAGTTTAGAATTTATTGAATTTTAGAATTTGTAAGAATTTCTTATTTTATTTTTGTGTAATATTTATAGCTTTGGAATTAATTTTATATTTTTTATTATTCACAAGTTTAAATTGCATAATAGTATTAACACTAATTCAAATAAATTAAGGATACAATAATAAGTTATGGGTTTGCTACTTCAGTGACACCCAAAAATAATTCAATTGCCATATGTCCATTTTACTGTTAACATTAGCTAGAAGACAAAATGCGAGGAATTTATAAAATCCTATAAACTTATGTAGTATACACTTAATTCCCGAGTCGTATGTCACTTAGCCGTATATTATACTCAATATGGCGCTTTCTTGCTTGAAATTTCAATATTTTATATCCCATCTGGCGCTTTCTGCAGGAGGGAAAATTAAATGCCCTGTCCGACTGAATAAAGAACGGTGAAGCAGACAACGTTGAAAACTGGAGTATGGCTGAGACCCGAGCTCATTATTTCAGACTCTCCCCGTTGTTCATTGAGCGATTTCTTCAATCTGAAGCTCTGAATTTTTAGGTGAGGTTGAATTTTGATCCGATCAGGGCTGGCTGACGTTGTTTTCATTTGATCGTACTTGTTTTTGTCTTTCTTTTGGTGTTCACTGGAGTTTTGTTGGCCTTGTCGTGATATTCCGATGCGGTCAATGAGTTTTTGGAGTTCATTTCGTGTTTGAGTTTTTTTTTTATTCTTTTTTTTTTCTGTGTGGTGTGGTTCTTCGACTAATCGCGATGGCCGAAGCTTGTGAACTTCATTTTCTCCACTGGAGGTATTCTGTTCTGTCCGACGCCAGAGTGTTGATTTTAGTCGGGGAGTTGAATTTGTATAATGTGAGTTCGTTAAGGTTGAGTTTGAAGAAACGGACGAAAGGATTTGGCTCTGTTTGAGTATTAGTGGTTCGGAATGATTTCTCATATTTCTTAACTTGTTTCACGTAGTTGATTTGGTTTGTAATGCGTTTTAAATGTATTATCCTTGTTACAAATTCGACAAAATGTTTCTGTGTTCTAAGCTTTATTATCGTTCTCAGGATATGTTTTCAAGTTTTAAAACATGTATTAGCGTTCTCAAGATAAAGCCATCTGAATAATGCTCACGGTGGTTTCTGTCGATGCCATGGACTTACTTAGATCTCTGAGAGTGTCTTGTTCTTTATTTTTTGTTCTTTCCGTTATCAGATTTCTTTCTAAGTGTTAGTCTTCAATTCTGTTTTAGAAACTAAAGCATTTCTATGTTTGAGTAATTTTAGCACGTAATTATTTCACACGTTTCTCGCGAATCGTAGTGCAAGAGGAACGGCAAGACTGATCAAAGGTTGTAATCTGCTCCGTCAGGATTTGATTCTAGTTAAGGCATACCAGGTGCCGTAATTCTCACGAGATTGATTAATGTGTTTGTTAGATTTCAAATTTTAATTCATCTAGAATTGTCCAATTGTACAATATTCGATTTTTTTTATTAAAGTTAAATATCCTTGGAAATGCTGCCGTGGCCTGGAGAGATGTATGTCTGCCCGTAATATTTGCTTAAAGGAGAAATGATCGTATCTGTCATTTTACTGGTGATCGTGCTTTTAAATTTGTGTGAGATCGTGTTCCGAGCTGTTTGGTGCTTTTGAGTCCGTATCTATAGAAATGATTGTTGCGCCATCCAGTGAGAAACTTAAGAAGCGTATGTTTCATATTTTTCCTTACGAGAAGGACGGTTAATTGGAAACCACCAGTGTCTCTATTACAGAGTTCTCCTCCTAGGAAGGTCGGAATCAATTTTTTCGCACATCCAAGATTATCAGGTGTGTTGGAGGTTCATTTTAGGAAGTCTGCTAGCACATATTGCTCAGAGAGGAAAATAATTATATTTGACACTTTATTGGTGGTCCATCTTTCTAAACGAGTGAATTAAGTTTGCAGCTGCTCGGTGCTTTCAAGTTCATATTTATAAAAAATATTTTTACTCCCTCCATGAGAAACTTAAGCATGTGATGTTTTTCTCCATCCTGAGTAGGTACAGAGTTCGTTGGAAACTCCAGTATTTGTAATTTACAATTCTCTTCACATTATGTTTTTTCAGCCAGTTTCTCAATTAACAAGGTTAGCTGGTATACAAGTGGTTTACATTAGGAAGTCTGTTGAAGTCCGGCAGGATTAAAAAAAACTTTGTTTTATCTTTTTGCTTGTTTGGCAGGGAATGTATTTACTCCTCTTCTATGTTATTATAGAATATTTAGAACCATTATCCTATATGAACACTTGTGCAGTATTTGTGTATGCAGGTGCAATTCTTACAGGAATTATAACATATGAAACAGTCACTAAAAACATAGTTCTGGATTTTACAAAATAAGCTTGTCTTATATGGGTTGCATCTACTCAAAGCATGTGAATCACGTACCTGGTTACGAGGAACCTACTGTCCTAGCTTCTGAAACTTGTTGTGAGTATTTCTCTCTATCATCTGACTTGCCCACATTGGTTACATCTACAAATTGGTGGATTAGCTTTCCACCCACTAATACTAACATTTATTTTATGTTTTTTATTAATTTTTTAAATATTTTATTTGATTTTGTCTTTGCATTCTGTTATCAGCAATTATATCCAATATATTTTTTGTTAAAAAACCTAATAATTGTATTTTCTTCTGGCAGTTACTGTGAGTGAAGTGCAAGCGTTATATGAACTTTTTAAAAAGCTTAGCAGCTCCATAATCGACGATGGGCTTATTCACAAGGTATCTCGTTTTTGTCCTCTAAGACATGATCTAGCGCTAGAGATTAAGTGCTGCAACCACATCACAGGTTTTCTATCTCTTTGTTCCTGACAGGAGGAGTTTCAGCTTGCATTATTCAAGAATAGCAGCAGGCGGAATCTCTTCGCAGACAGGGTTGCTAACACCACCATAATTATATAATCTTTTGGTTCTTTTATTATTGTTTGTAAAGGAAGTGTGTCTGCTTTACCACTTTTTAGAAATAAAAATGTTGCTGTTTTGGTTTTGGTTTTGTTAAGAATTATTCGACAATTTAGATGTATATGAAGCTTAAATGCTCAAATTCCTATCTCAGTATCTGCAACCAAAGAAATTTTTTTTGCTGTAGTAACTTCTTCAATTCTCCTTGTTCCATTTTGACCCATCGGATAAATCTGTTGGCTTATTGCTCTGTGTTTAAGTGTAAATTACATTCAAATTGAATACCACTTTATCTTTTCTCTCCTCACCATAAAGCAATTTCACAAAGGTTTTTTTTAGCAATTTTTCTTCTAAAAAGTTGTCATGCTGGGTTTTCACATTTGCCTTTTTTTAAAAAAAGTGATCCATGTTGGACTTATGGAATGGTACACTACTTCATTAGCTGTAGCTTCCGATTGTTGGTAGCTTGTTTCTTGTTTGATACTTGAATGTTGTATTTTATATATTACAAATCTCTCTCTTTTGAATCAATTTGTTTCGTTATCTCTTAGTTGTACTTCACTAATGGTTATTGCCATCTTTGACTGTAGATATTTGATTTGTTTGATGTCAAGCGCAATGGAGTTATAGAATTTGGGGAGTTTGTTCGGTCACTTAGCATCTTCCATCCAAATGCTCCTGAATCAGATAAAGTCGCATGTAGGAAATTATAGCCTTTAGCAGATTTTGTATAAAATTTTCTGAAACCATATGTTTATTGGATAGGCTAATTTATATGAGCATGATGTTATATCTGAATATTTATATTGCTGATAATTATGTGCATCCTAGCTTTATATACATTTTTGCATTGGGGCCAAAAAATGGAAAGATTTGGTTTTAACAATCATTGATTATATCTTTTGACCATTTATCTTTCTCGGTGAAAGATTTGGCATTCAAGGTTCTTAACTGGTTAGTGTCTTGTCGCAGTTGCATTCAAGTTGTATGATTTAAAGCAAACTGGCTTCATCGAACGTGAGGAGGTGAATAGTCTCTACTTCTTGCTTTCTTTTAGTTTCGAGTATCAATTTTCCAAAAATTGTAAAAATATGTAGCGATATTGTCAACCAAGATCCTGTTTTTGTGACCGACATATTTGGATTCCAAAGCATGCAGTTGCCTCAAGGATTTGTGCTAGTCGTAGTATAGTACGGAGTGAATATCTATTCATGGGTTGTTGCATGCCCGTGCTCATTAGAACCATGTGCATCTGCTTTGTTTTTTTTCCCAATTTTTTGATCCATCTGGAAGCATCCTTTCGTTTTGTTCTAGTTTAATATTCTAAATTACTACTATATCTAGTCTTCTGTCTGCTTGTTGAATTTTCAAGTCCTTTGGTGTTTCATGATGGAGAATGTTGACTTAAATATGTTATAATTTAATTGCATCACAGCTGAAGGAAATGGTGCTTGCTCTTCTGAATGAATCTGATCTAACCCTTTCGGAGGATGTCATTGAAACAATTGTTGATAAGGTGCGTTTTCAGAAGACATTACCTCTAATCTTGCAGAGGACTAGCTACTGCTTCTCCAGCGCTGGAATCTCTTTTATCAGTTTAGTCAATGTATTTTCTTATCTTTGCAGACTTTCATCGACGCAGATTTGAAGGGTGACGGAAAAATTGATCTGGATGAGTGGAGAGACTTTGTTAAACGAAATCCATCTTTGTTGAAGATTATGACTCTTCCTTACTTGAAGTAAGTTGTGAACTTGGTTCTAGCATATATATTTATTTTTCTTTTGCACCATGGAACTCTTGGAACTTTGTGTGGATATTTACATATCTCTATGAACATGCCAATTACTTCTAATTTCTAACGCTCTGTTGCACTAACCCCTGGTAAAATTGGTGGCAGCAGTCAGTGCTAACTAGTTGTGTTCGTTCTTTTTGTTACTACTTTGCCCCTGTGTGTTTTGTTTCTGTATTGAAAAGATACTTTGCATGTTAGAGAATTAGCGAGTGCTGTGCCATTATTTCCT
The DNA here is from genome assembly GCA_022405105.1 of Aristolochia contorta. NCBI lineage: Eukaryota > Viridiplantae > Streptophyta > Magnoliopsida > Piperales > Aristolochiaceae > Aristolochia > Aristolochia contorta. The sequence continues at coordinate 1,174,508 of CM039667.1, read as the reverse complement.
GCTCACGCTTCCATCTTCATTTTCTGGCTTGCGTGTTGTCTTCATTTCTTTTCTATACTCTAACGTTAAATGTATGTTTCTTTTAGGGACATAACTGTTGCGTTTCCCAGCTTTGTTTTAAACTCAGAAATTGAAGATGCCGATATGACCGTCTGACGCATATGTATGCCTTTATTTGTTTATATTTGAAACTGGTGGATCGAGTGCATCCTCCACAGCAGAGCGTCTTACGCGTTCTTCCCCATTTGACAAAGAATGGGATACGGGTGAAATACGTTTTTTTGTTTCAGAATATACAATATCAACAACGACATACACAAATCGATTCCCGTCTTGTTAATATATAAATCTAAACTTTCTTCAAATGTAACTGCCACTTTGATGATGAAGCAGTGGTGTTAATTGTCTCTATAAATTGTAAGTTTTTGGAGAGCGTACTTGATCTGTACGACTTTCCGATTTCAGCTGGCTGAGTAAATGGTATGTTGAGCATGATGAGTAGACAGTGTAATCTGAAAATCCATGCCAAATAAAAGTTAAGTCCATAATAGACTCTGCTTCTGAAAATCCACTGGACTGAATGTAGGTCCGCACAGGTCGAACAGCACAGCTGCGTTTTTTCCAATTCACTTGAATGCACACCTATGTTTTCTTATTCACTGGAATGTAATTACTAGGTTTACTAATATAACTGGAATGTAACCACCAGCTTTCTCATTTCACTGGAATGTAACAACTAGGTTCTCATTACACGGATGTAACAACTAGGTTTTTTCATTTCACTGGAATTTAACTACAACCAACTGGAATGTAACTACAGCTATGTTTTTTCATCTCATTGAGCAAGCCATATGTTGCCAAATTTTACTGTGAGGGTTTAACTTGGCTGGCGGACAACCAAATCAGGATATAAAAACTTAAAGTAAAATATGACAATACTGAAATCGTTTTTCTTTCTCATTCACTGGAATGTAACTTTTGTTTTCTTATTTCTCTAGAATGTAACTACTGTTTTCTTAAAATGCCACTTGGGCTATGTTTCTCTGTCACTACAATTTAACCTGCATCTGCGTTTTTCAAATTATCGTAACTAACTTATGGTCTCATAGAATACGATATCTAAAACATCTATCATTAGAAATAATTTATGCAAAACTTACCATTGTGTATGCTTCAACACCATCTATTTTATCTGTCTACCGAATTAATAGTTTACAAATCCACACCTTAAACATTTTTGTATCTATTTTTCATGCGAAGTTGCGAGGTATTCTTTCTGTCTCTAGTTTTAACCATTTCTTGAACAAAAGACAGTCATTTTGAACCTTGGAACTAGGCTAGAGAGAAAAAGGGGGTAGGTCAATTTGAATTGCTCTTGCGCAACCCAGCAGAAGGTGGTGTTGACCAGGGCCAATTTCTTAGCAAACACAGATCTGCTAATCTCTCTGCCATTTTCAAAGTTGGCGACCTATGTTCACATGGGAAGATAAATGGGTCTCGTCTCTTTTGATGATGTAATTGGAAACTTTCCTTTAAAATAATCCACATTCTAGCATATTTCAGTCTGCCATCCAGAAGGCCTCACACTACGAGGCCCATGGACATTTGACGATCTAGCCTTGATGATCATAAGATCAGCTCGCTCGTTGCAATTGCAACAAGTAAAAATGACAACGCCAACTGCATCTAACTGTTGTATATCTGACAGACCATCCACGATGATGGAGATAAAAGAAAACAGATTTTCGCCTGCTAAGCAACTGCTACATGACAGACTAATAAAGAGTTAATAGGTGGTGAGGAACGTTTGGGCCTATTCCTGCCGCGAAGGTTAGTTCTGGACACTTTCTGGTGTCTCTAAAGTCCACGCCACATTGCATTAAATTGAAGGTTAGTTCTGGACACTTTCTGGTGTCTCTAAAGTCCATGCCACACTGCACCAATCCCAATCTAAAAAGACAAAAAGTGAGCAGTGAGAGAAGTTTGATCATTAATCATGAAAATTAGGTAACATAAGATTGACAGCGTGGGCCTGATACTGCCGGTAAGAAGCTTAACCCCAAGAAACTTTTTATGACAAAGGAACACTGAAAAAATATGAACAGAGAATGAAAAGGTCCCATACCTTCATAAGCGTCAGCAAGATTTACTTAAGTTCAAATTTCTTGAGTTAGATTGTTTCTTTCATGAAATCATATCCCGCATGTTCATTGGATAGCACATATCAGCATGCAAGCCGGACCACACATTGTCAGCAATTATTGCATTTACAGCGGCCGTTGGATGAAACTGGTCCCACCAGATGTGAGTGGATGCGTTACTGCACGCCATACCTGGACTTAGGCACATGATCCAGCCTCTATACCGGCCTAACCCGCAGCAAGCATCGGTAATTGTCTCAAAACCTGAATAACATTTATCAAAACCATTAACAGAGATCCTTCACCGGCAGTACTGGACAAATAAGCAAGAGGAGGATAAACAGGTTTTCTCACCGTAGCGCTCGTGGTTCTTCAGAATATCCATTGATGCTTCGAAGGCATCACAGAATGTGATTTTGGCGTCCGAAAGCTCCTTGTTGAGCTCATCGACCATGAACCTCATTTGGAAGTTAAATTCTATTGCCACGTTGTTTATCTCCTCAACGCATGTTCCGTTCGCGCTATTATACTCCCACAAGTAATGTGGAGCACATCCCAGAGGGGCCAATCCCATGACAACCATTTTCCTGACATCCGCGTTATACAGATTCTGCACGAAGAGTAAGTTTTCAACTAATATAGTGCTTGAAGGATTTTTCATTGGAAGGATTAAAACATGAAAACTGATGATCTGCAGTACCTTCAGCTCCTGCTTTACCGTCGCGACAAGAAGTTGGTTGAATCCCCATGGAGAGAACCGAGACTGAACATTAGACAGATTGCGCAGATAGTAGTGTATATAGTCGTTGCTTCCAATCGAAAAATAGAAGATCGACTTAGAAATGATGTCTCTTGCTTCATCCTCTCCCAGATATAAGAGGAATTGCTGAAAGGTATCTGTGGCTTGTTGGATCTGTTGTGTGAAGGAAATGTGTTCTCCCTGAAGAAATTGAATGGCAGGGCCGTTAGACACTGTTTTATCAAACATTGATTGATTTCAACATCTGGAATCTGTGGTCATGTCGATTAGGAATCTAACTGTCAAATCAATTAGTGAGCCTCAGAATTTTCAAGCAGGTTATTATATCTTATATATAGCACTGTAGAATAGAAATTAGAGTTTACCAGATCGGATCCGCTCGAGAAAATAATTCCAGCTCCAGCAGAAGCAAAATTGACCCCATGGAGCATATCCTCGACTGTACCGTTCTGTCCGAGAAAAGAAGGAACGAAGGGGAGCCCCAGACGCAACGCTAACAGAATATGGAAAAGAACACCTATTAATGGGCCGTAAATAATTCCTGATAGCTACCTAAATTATACGAAAATGCTCCATATATAAAGAATAATGCTATGAGTACCAATTCGTGGTAGTAGCTCAAAGAAACGCCATTAAAGCATCGATAATAAAAGGCAAAAGTTGGACAGTATACTTGGAGCATCAGCAAAGATCGTCAGAGTTTCTTCCTGATCAGCACCAACGGCCACGGGATGTCCGTATACATGATAGATGCCAAATTAATTATATCTTTGAGCTTCTAGTAAAAAGGCTGATCTCAAATAAGAAAGTAATTTTTGGACTAGGAATTCGAAAACCAGCCAATATCTACCAGAAAATGGTATATGGAACCGGAATTCAAGATTCATGCCTCAACATACAATTTCGTGAAACAGGTCCTAAGACGCGCGGTCTCGTTCAAGAAATGATCAGCACACCGAACCGGAATGTAAGGATTCAGGCCGCAAAATACAAATTCCGGAACAGGTCCTTAAATTCCTCCAACACCGAAAAGAGCACAATGCCAGATGCACAAACTACTAAGTATCAAAATATTTCAAAGATTTTCACAATCATTCAGACATCGAGATCAAACTGATCTCAGGAATATTCATGAAATTAATAATGTAGCGGAGAGAGAAAAAAGTAATCGAGATACGACATACCGAGATAGTCTACAGGAATTCTTCCGTTGCAGAATCTTCCTGTCGGTTGATGCGTATCGAAATCTCTTCCATAAGGCAAAAGATCTGCTCTAGCAAGCGTTAGGAGAAAATTATTTGTGCCGCAGTCGACTGTAGAATCTCCGAAAACAAAAAAGGCTGGAACTAGGGAAGAAGAATTTGAGCTAGAAGAGTTCTTGGCAATCGAAACGGAGGCGGATTTCAAGATTTCGGTGGAGATCTGGTCTGCATCAAGCGGAAACGCTTGAAAGATAGTAAGCAGAACAAATAAATTTTTTCCCGCCATTGACACTTGAAACATGGCAAAACGAAATGACTCGGACGTTGAAGCCGTTGCGTTCATTGAAATATGAGAAGGGAGTTGCCGCCTTGTTTCTTACTTTAGCAGACAAAAATACCCTTCGCAAGTTGGAGGACTTGCGTTGGACCCAATCCCGGTTCGGTTTCCCAGTTGCCCCGACCACAGGTCCGTTATCCTAAACCAGGATTTCCAGCTGGCAAACCTGAGGTCTCTTTCCGTGCCTCGCGTCTTCTTCCTCTTCGGTGGACCATGGCGCTTCATCCTGTCAGTTTCCCTTTCAGTGGATGCTTCTACGCCTCCATTTTCTGAATTTATCCACTTCGTTTGTTCGAACTCGCAATTCTTGTACTTGCTCAATTGCATATAAGACGACCTGAATTAGACTATAGAAAAATAAATGAATGATTAATTAATTATAATTAAAAATTTTATTTTTCATTAAATCCCTTAGATTGTTTACGTACCTTGTAATTATTATTTTTAAAAGATTAAGGTAATAATGTAATATACTTGTAAATATCTAAAGCAAAAATAGGGGGGGAAAGAGCAACCATGATCCATTTTTTACTATGATTCCTTTTTTTTTTTAACAAACAGCCGTATAAACCCTAAATTATAATGTATGATCATTCTGATAATTAATTAATAGTGTTAAGGTAGCTCGCTGGTTATTGTATAATGTTATTTAGAATAGAAATAATTCATGACTTATCTTAGTTATTGCACTCTAATGACAAAAAATAAATTATTGTATATTTAGGGAATAAAGGTTATTACTCATTAGAAATAATTAAAATTAATAAATTCTATCATTGTCAATGATCCGTGTTAACTTCAGCATATACTTTTTAAAGGATATGACCGCACTAATGATTTATAATATTTTTTCTTAAAAAACGTATTAAGAATTTAAGACACGTTAAGAATAGGTAATGGCCGGCGGCAAACCAACTTTAATCAATCTGACGACGTGCGAAATATGTCCTTATTAAACTCGATTCCGTGAAACGACTCTTCGGACTCGGCGACTCAGTCGGTTAGCATATTTGGAATCGGATGCCTTGAAATTCAACAGAAATGGATCGCATTCACGGATCGCTTCGTACAGGCAAAAGCGAGCGCCTTTAAATCGCGTAAAAGGTTCAGACTCCTGAATCAGGAGTCAGGGGTGACTCTGCTGTCTCCGCTGCTCCCCCGATTCGGTACTCGCTCATGAGCCATCACGTCGACTTTTCTCGTCCCGTTTCCTTTTCAGTGGAACTCATTGAAGTCTATCGGAAGAAGTCTGGATTTTGAGGATTCGATTATTGCTGCGATTTTTTTTACAAGAGGGAAGGAAAGACTTTCAGCAACAAAAAAACAAAAAAAAAGGAATCGAAGAATTCTTCTTGCTTAGGAAACTTGAACTGATAGTTCGGCCTGCCGTCTCGAAGTCTAGGAGTGAGAGAGTGATCGTGGGCGTCTCTTGACGATAGTGGAAGCGGGATTTCAGCTGAATGCGGGTTTTATTTTTGGATTGATGGAGAATTTGTAGGCTTGGATCTGGTTGAAAGGATACTTTGGGATTATTTTGTTGTATTTTGATTTTTTTGTACTTTGGACTCCTTCTCTTGTAGTTTTGATTTACCGTGTTGATCGTGAACAGTGATTGAAACAGCCGTCTCCATAGTTTCCAGTCGTCTCTCCCGCTGCTTTCCTTGCTTAATATTCTCTTCCACTCTACGTCTGGTTTTGAAGAGTTGAATTGAATCTGAGTTCTGTCTTTTATTTATTTGCCTTGTTTTTTTTCCTTTAACTACAGAACCTTGCTCGCAAATTGTTCTCTTTTTGTTCATTTTTGTCATTTATTTACGAATTTGATTTGCCGGGAGCTGCATAATTTATGTTCCGTTGATTTCTCCTCCTCCCTTCGGAAGGATTACCGTTTTTGTATAAAAGGGCTTTGGTGGCTTTGTCTTCGTCCAAGATTGGTTCAAATGCTTCCTGGTGACGGATTTCTCATTTATTTGGGCAATCTTCTCTAATGCAAGCTTGCGAGAAGAAGAAGAAACTGAAGCAGGAGCAGTCTCTTTTTGTCGATATGCCTCCGACCGATAACCCCACAACGCAAAGCTCCGATGATTGTTCTCTCTTTCCTGTTGAAGAGATCGTTCGATACCCACTACCCGGCTATGTCGCTCCAACTTCTTTGAGCTTCAGTTCCGACGACAGCTTAATAGCTTATTTGTTTAGTCCTGATAATAGTCTCAACCGTAAAGTTTATGTTTTGGACATTAGGAGCGGCAGACAAGAACTCTTTTTCAGTCCTCCTGATGGAGGTCTGGACGAGAGTAACCTATCAGCTGAAGAGAAATTGAGAAGGGAAAGACTGAGGGAGCGGGGATTGGGTGTGACCCGGTACGAGTGGGTGAAATCATTATCAAAGAAACCGAAACTTATGGTGCCCTTACCTGCCGGGGTTAGTTTCCTCCTCTCTAATGCTTTTTTGTGATCGCAGATTAGCAGCATGTAGTAAAATAGACTACTTTCTTCTCTGACTGATCGTACGTCTATCTGAGACAGATCGGGGAACTAAAGTTATCCAGCAACATTATATGTTAACTTAGTATTGTCTGAACTGTTTATTGTTGATTCACACCATTAAAACTAACTTTAGAAGAAAAAAAAATGTTCATTATGTCTTTCATTTTGGAAGCTGGAATATTATGCTATCATACTTAAATTAGAGGTTGTAGTTTTACTTTATTTTTTCTGAATTTAAATAATATTCCGACCTGGACATTTTATTGATTCCTGTTGCCCGTGAATTGATTTAATTTGTCACTATGTTTTATGTGATCTAACTATTTTCAGCCTGACATGTTTTTTTCCCCATCTTTCCATACATCACCGGATTGCTATGTGACATCTTACTGTGACATCTTCTTTCCAGTCTCTTACCTTCTCATTCTGTGGATGAGCTCTTTGGGTGATTCACAAGAACATATTATCCTTAGTTTGAACCTTGTTTTTTTTTTTTTTACTCTGGATGTTGATTTCACATGTGGCTGACACGTAAAACCTATGTGAAACTCAAGCCCTATACATGACACCATGGTGGTTATTGAGCTGATACCCACCTAGAGTTTAAGCTTGTTTTTAGTATGTAATTAATTGATCTGTTGAGCATTTAAGTGACTTGATTTCTATCTCTTTTGACAGATTTATTTCCAGGATTTTTCTTGTTTGAAATCTGAACTTAAACTGCCAAGCACAGCGTGCTCACCAATTATTGATCCTCATCTCTCTCCAGATGGAACAATGCTTGCATATGTGAGAGATGATGAGCTTTATGTTCTGAATTTGCTGAATGGGGAATTCAAACAACTGACTTCTGGTGCCAAAGGAAATTCAAAGGTATTATATAACTTTTTGCAATAATTTGATTACTTTTTCCACTCAGTTTCAAGTTCTACCTGGGCAACATCTGAGTGTGTGTTGAAGTGATAAAAGTCCGTCAGCATTAGATGGGACAGTCTGATATTTATTTAGTGCTTAATAATTTGAGTTTCTCATGTTCAAATTCAGATGGCCATATATCTTCTTCACTGTTAGGGCTCTTCACTGCAGAGTAAATCACGTAGGGTGGCTCTGGTTGTTCTGAAAATTTCAACCAACTAAACAAAAAATTTCAGGCAAGAGCATTTGTGCACGCCTTCAATATTTGAAATTAAAATCTCCCGCTATAGGTTCACTTCAAGACTGAATAATACTTCTCAAGAACATCTGGTTCATATATTGTTACCTAAAACTCTTTGCCTTAAGTGATTTTTGATTCAGACTAGTTGTGTTGATGACTTTTCCCTGAGCAAGCTGAGCTCACCGAGGCACATGTTTATATCGGGGTTTTTTAAGAATATTGTAGCCTTCTTATCACTTTTCTGCAGTATGTAGGTTTTTTTCTTATGATTTTATAGTGTATGAATGATTTTGTTTTGATTTACTGGGTGCTTTGAGACTGTAATCATGTCCTAAAAGAGTTTACCCTATTTGAGCTTTGGTTTAAGGCATCACACTTCAAATTTAATCAGAAAAGTTTCTTTTTCTTTGCAGACTTATGGTCTCGCTGAATATATTGCTCAGGTCAGTCTCCCTCCCTCCCTCCCTCCCTGCCTCACATTGATATGTGTACTTATTTGGATAAAGTTTCTGTTTGCCACTATCTTCAATGATATCTCAATCTTCTTAATTTTCTTACCATAGGAGGAAATGGATCGGAAGTCTGGATTTTGGTGGTCACCAGACAGTAAACAAATTGCATTTGCTGAAGTTGATGCATCTGATATTCCCCTTTATAGAATCATGCACCAAGGGAAGGGTTCTTTGGGTTCTGATGCTCAGGAAGATCATGCTTATCCCTTTACTGGAAAATCAAATGTTAAAGTTCGACTAGGCGTGGTTTCTGCCTTTGGAGGCCCAATTACTTGGATGGACCTTCACTGTGGAGAACGGGAAGAGGAAGAATATATGGCGCGTGTCATTTGGATGCCTGAAAATGTTCTTACAGCTCAGGTTCTTAATAGGTCGCATTCAAAACTAAAGATCTTGAAATATGATATTAGCACTGGTCAAAGAGAAGTTTTATTAGAAGAAGACCAGGAAATCTGGATTAATTTGCATGACTGCTTTACACCTCTGGACAAAGGAGTTAACGGAACTTCTGGGGCATTCATATGGGCTAGTGAAAAGACAGGTTTTAGGCATCTTTACCTCCATGACAGGAATGGGAATTGCCTGGGTCCCATCACAGAAGGAGATTGGATGGTGGAGCAAATTGCCGGTGTAAATGAAAATGCAGGTCTTGTATATTTTACTGGTACTATGGATGGAGCTCTGGAAACTCACCTTTACAGCACTCGGCTATTTCCTGATTGGAGCCTTCCCTTGAAGTCACCACTCAGACTTACTCATGGCAAGGGAAGACATACCGTTGTCCTTGATCATCAGATGGAGAGGTTCATTGACATCCACGATTGTCTAAGCTCCCCACCTAGGGTTGTGCTTTGTTCATTATGTGATGGAAGCTTAATTATGCCTCTATATGAGCAGCCATCAAATGTTCCACGTCTGAGGAAGCTTCAGCTTTTGCCACCAGAGCTTTATGAAATACCAGCAAATGATGGAACTATTTTACATGGGGCCCTGTACAAACCTGATGCCACACAATTTGGTCCGCCACCTTACAAAACCATAATTAATGTTTATGGAGGTCCAGGTGCCCAGCTTGTGAGTAATTCATGGATAAACACAGTTGATATGAGAGCTCAGTATCTGAGGAGCAAGGGCTTTTTAGTATGGAAGGTACTTTTTCTCAAAGATAAAATAATATTGGTTTGCACTGATATTTAGTCTCTGTTACTCGTGACTTTTCAGTTTCGATTGTTCAAGGACTGTTCTGCTTACTTGGATGTTACACATTGAGTAGTTTGTAATGGGGAGAGACTCAGATTCTGTATTTGACCTAGCAGATTAATATGACTTCTCTCACCTTTTTGCAGCTGGACAACAGAGGATCAATGCGTCGTGGACTCAAGTTTGAGGGTGCGTTGAAGTACAAGTTTGGCCACATTGATGTGGAAGATCAGGTAACTGGGGCTGAATGGCTTCTAAAGAAGGGTTTGGCTCAACCCGATCATCTCGGACTCTATGGGTGGAGCTATGGTGGTTTTCTCTCAGCCATGACCTTGGCAAAGTTCCCAGATCTGTTCCGATGTGCTGTGGCTGGTGCACCGGTGACAGCTTGGGATGGGTATGACACATTTTACACTGAAAAGTACATGGGTCATCCATCCAAGAACAGTAATGGATACGAGAGCAGTTCGGTCTTGCCCCATGTCCATAAGATCAAAGGCAAGTTACTGCTTGTCCATGGAATGATTGATGAGAATGTGCATTTCAGGCACACTGCAAGGCTTGTCAACGCCTTACTCACGGCTGGCAAACCTTACGAGCTTTTGCTCTTTCCTGATGAGAGACATGCCTCGCCGGCTTGCAGATCGCATTTATATGGAAGAAAGAATATGGGATTTCATAGACAGAAATCTGTAGAGCTCCATTATTGAAGGAAATCTGTAGAGCTCCATTATAAGCTTCAATTGTCTGTTAAACTGCAGCGGAAAAAGTTTATTCCTGTTTTATGTCGGCTTTTAGCGCATTCAACTGATTCAACAATCTCTCTGTTAATGTGAATTGTCGAGTTCATGAAGCTACCGCTCTTGCCCCTACTTAAATAATCTCATCTTTGCTGCATTTTACTTTCCCGAGCAGAATTCTTCAGCGGAAATACTCTGCTGGAGCAGTTCAATTTGTTGACTCAGACACTCGGTTGTTAAGATTTCTGGGTTTGAGTCAGGCTCGTCTCTTCTTTAACAGGACTAGGCTGGATGAGTTAGAAGCTTGTCATCATGAACTCAATAATTGAAGTTTGGAATTTACAAGTTGCTACATGTAACTCTTCTTTTACAATTTATAATTATTGTTTTATTAACTATAAAACTATTAATAAATGTGCCAAATTGTAAATTTTAATGTATAACTAGGTATGTACATAAGTGCCAAGAGTAAGGGTATAAATTATATAGAAATAAAATGAAATAAGGTTATTAATTTGAGTGGTGATAAGAATACAACCATATTTTACTGCAAGGTTTTACAGCTTGACATGGTGTTAAGCCAGCCATCTTTGTTGGCAAGAGAAAGAGTATTTTTATCATGAATAATACTAGTTGCACTTAACCTACTTACCTATTCTACACACTTGTTAATTTTAACCATTGATTCTTAAGGTTTATCCTCTAAAAAATAGGATTTTATAAAAAAAAATATTTTTTTATATTTTTAGAGCTTAGATTAACATGTATGTCGAAAAAGTGAGTTCTCGCATTACTCTTTTATCATTTTTCTATTAATTTTCAAATAGGTCCAATAACTCAAAGAGATGTAGAGACTAGAAGTGAGGAGCGGACCAAAATATAAACTAAATATGAATATTACTAGAGGTTTTTGACTCGAAAACCCTAAAAATTGCTATATTACTCTTATTGAACATTAATCGGGTACTAATCCGCGCATAGAACCGATAAGCCAAGAGGGGAGACCCACTGCAAAGTTGAGTAGAACATGGTGGTCGTGGGGGTGGGTGGAATCCCATGTCCTCTTTGAATGTGCTGGCCCCACACGAGCGTCTGAAAATTCAAAGTATGTATTTGAATAGAACTTCAGCTTTCGGTGAGGGTGAGTAGACGTTTCCAATCTTGTCGCTCGATGTCGTGTCCCGACCAATGAGAGCACAACATCTGGCCTTAAAAAGGGCGCGGATTTTCTCAACGGTCTTCGACTCATCGGTGGAAACTGCCACGTCAACTCTAAATCCTCCGCGCTCTCCAACCCTAAATCTCGCAGAAACAAATGATGACGTGAATCCCGATATATTTTCATTTAATATTCCGATTACAGAATACGGATAAAATTAAATTGAGTTTAATGCCCATCCATTTCGTAATATCGCTGCAATTCACACAAAAATTTGGGTCGAAGGAAATTAATTTTAGACTACTTAAAGATCTCGATTTATCTGAATCAGTGACTCAGTATTAATTAGTTTTAGCGAACATATATTTGTGTTATTTAAATATGTAAAATAAGGTTTATACTTATAGCATGATCTTAATAAAAATTAAACTTTCAAATAATTCAGTTTATCAAAAATATCATCATCGCGATTGACATCCATTATGTATATTGAATATTGAATTTTTTTCTTTTAAAAATTTAAGTGAAAAAAATAAAAAAATATTTTTTTATTTAAAATTTTTAAATATAAAAACCTGCCAACATTCTTAATAAACAAAAATCACCATCAACTTCCATTGCTTAATATTTGAGTCAAGTTGTTTTCATGATTTACTTTCTCTGTAGCTATACTGATATTATAACCACTCCCTTCTCATTTCTCCCCACATTGACAACAGCAAAAATATAAATTATGAGCACCCATATGAAAGCATAATTGAGAAACCCCTAGAGGGCACATACATACCATTATTTACTCTAATCTGGAATAGTTTACAATTCCCAACACGTACGTAGTCATCTAATCCACCTCCTAAGCTTTAAACAACTTTATCAAAAAAAGAAAACAAATGTTATTAAAGGCATCAAAGCTGCCTTTCTCTGCCATGACAGGCCGAGTATCTACAGGGATATGTATCTAACTTGAGATCTTACTTACTTATAGACCAGGTTCACGCACTTACATGATTATCTCCTTCTCCATCAAATAAATCGACGTAAAGTGAGACAGCTAGTAAGCAAATTAAGGATAGATTAAGCCTCTGCTAATGTATTTAGACTTTTATAATCAAAGCCTTTATTCATCAAGTAAAATTTTGGGTTCATTAAGAAGTAATAGCATGAAACTTAATCAAACAGGTTAAGAAGAAGTGTAGAAAACGATTGAACGAGTAGTCCATTGTTTTTTCTATTTTATATAAATAAAAGAAAATTTTTTAAACGTGTTTATTTTACGTTAAAATAAAAATATAAACGAGTTCAGAGTTTTGATCCTTTTCTTTATAAATAGTAATGGGGGAGGACAAAAATATACAAAGGAGGGTCATTTCCTTGATTTTCCCTTTTTCTTCTTCTCCACGTTGAGATCCCAAAATGTACAGAGTTTATTGTTAGGTCCTGCGGGACACGTCATTCGACGTTAGTTTTGACGGCCGTTCTCTTCGGGGCCCGGGCAAGAGACGTAAAGGCGTGAGCGCGCCTCCGCGACGTCGACAGGGAATCTCATGCGCTGTAATCGGATAGAGAGTGAATTGACAACAATAGTCTTTGAAATGTTCCATACCGCCGGCTGGACGTGAGAGTTATCTAAGTAACATATAACTATTTTTGTAAATTCGCGTGGATGGATGGTTCCTGGAAGACGGGGGACTGAGAGTAACGGCCAGTTCACTGAGGTTAACGCCGCTAGTCTTCTCTTGCTCGCCAAGTCCGGGTCCAAGCGTATAAAGCGGCGACTGCTACGAAGTCGCCGTCTCCCTCAACGATCTCCGAAATAGAAAAGATTGGCGGAAAAGTTGGACATTGGAACGAACGCCACAGCGCTCCAATTCGTCGCCATTTTTCCTATATCTGTTTTCGATTTAAGCTTTCTTGCGGTTCTTCCATCGGTAAGAATCCGTAAATTTGTTTCTTCGTTTTGCAGTTTCTCAATCCCCCTACGATTTAATTCCTAGAAGCCAAAGAGGAGAGAGGGTGGTAGGCCTCTACTGTACCAGAAACCTTCGTTTCAGTTGACGATCGTGCTGCAGTAATCAATTGTCGCTCTGGTTGATATCTTACTGGGTTTCTCCACGCCCACGGCCGGTTCGCGAACGTCTAGGATGGAAAGCTTATGATCTCGGCGTTTGGTACCGGCCTTGAGGAGGTTATGTGCTTTTTAGAATTTGAGGGCATTTCCCTTAATCTCTTAGATGGGGGCTTGTTCTTGATTTCTAGGGCGTCGTTCGATCATTTCTGAGGGTGGGATTTCTAGTACTTTAAGCCTTTTACGGTTCATGTTAGGGTTTTGATTGTTTATTAGTTGGTACGAGGACATTCTTGATCATGGCTGTTTATAGTTTTTAGTTTGTTCGACCCATCTCGGCGGTCGTCCTTCCCTATTTTTCTCAATCCTCTCCCTTGAGAAAAAATGTCTTCGGCTGGGGTTGCTCTTTCTACCATTCGTGAAAACGAGGTCCTCTCGCCGATCAGATTCCCCGGTAGACGTGCACTGTGCTCGGAAGAATCAATCTTGATTTACCTCACGGTTGCGGGGTCTTGTATCCCAATGCGGGTGTTGGAGTCTGACTCTATTGCTTCTGTTAAAATGAGAATTCAGTCCTTCAAGGGGTTTGTTATGAGGAAGCAAAAGCTGGTTTTTGAAGGCAGAGAATTGGCTAGGAACAATTGTCTTGTGAAAGATTATGGAGTTGCCGATGGAAATGTCTTGCATTTGGTACTTCGGGTCTCTGATCTTCGAGCTATTTCAGTTAAAACTTCATGTGGGAAGGAGCTGGAGTTCCTAGTGGAGAGATGTAAAAATGTTGGGTATATTAAACAACAGATTGCCAAGAAGAGTGGAGCTTTTAGTGACCTCAAAGATCAAGAGCTAGTCTTTAATGGCAAGAAGCTGGATGACCAGAGGCTGATAGATGATATCTGTGAGGCTAGTGATGCCGTCGTTCATTTGCTGGTAAAGAAATCAGCCAAAGTTCGGGCTAAGCCTGTTGAAAAAGATGTTGAGCTATCAATAGTAGCATCTGACGACAGGATCCTTGATGATACTGGAGTGGCAGACAAATCTGGAGACGGACGTGAGTTTCTGATCAGGAAGCTACCAGAGAGGGAGTTTTGGATAGAACCTTTTAAAGTTAATCCGAGAATCGAACTGTCAAGTGTAATTAAGAGCCTGATTAGTGTTACATGTGATGGGTTGGAGAAAGGAAATGCTCCTGTTAGAACTTCAGAGGGATCTGGTGGAGCCTATTTTATGCGAGATCCATCAGGCAACAAATATGTTGGTGTTTTTAAGCCCATCGATGAGGAACCTATGGCTATTAATAACCCTCAAGGCTTACCTGTGACGATTGACGGTGAAGGACTGAAAAGAGGAACAAAGGTAGGGGAAGGAGCACTCAGAGAAGTAGCTGCGTTTATTTTAGATCATCCCATTGGTGGACCGCGATCATTTTCTAGCAGTGAAATTGGGTTTTCAGGTGTTCCTCCCACCGTGATGGTTAAGTGCTTGCATGAAGCGTTCAATCATCCTCAGGGGTTCAAACACTCCTTGAAGAATGTCAAGATAGGGTCACTACAAACGTTTATAAAAAATTATGGTAGTTGTGAAGATATGGGTCCACGAGACTTCCCTACTGAGGAGGTTCATAAGATCTCTGTGTTAGATATTAGGTTGGCTAATGCAGATCGACATGCTGGGAATATTCTGGTCTGTAAGGAGGGAGATGAGGGTCGCATCAAACTGGTACCTATTGATCATGGATACTGCTTGCCTGAAAAAGTGAGTATATTTTTCGCTTTGCGCAATCATTCAGAAATGCTAGAATTCCATTTTGTTTGGTTCTGTTTACATTAGATTATGTAGGACTGGAACAAATAGCATGAACTTGCAAAGTGATGTTATACTTTTCATTAGCTTGAACTTGCATAATAGTGTTTTTTTTTTTGAAAGTTAACATAATAGTGTTTTTTTTTCCTCTCTCGAACTGTAGACAACATATGCTACTTATCCACATAAAAACTTCTTAGACTTGTTGCATATGGTGCGCTGATAATCTTTTTAAGTGTTTTTTTGTTCTTATGCATAGGATTTAGTTTTGCATTCTTTTGTTATTGCCTTGGCCAACTTCTATATTATGCAATAAAGATGCAGTTCATTTTTTTAAAAAAAAATTTTATGTTTATTTTGATTGATTTATCTCAGAAATTGTTGAAATATGAATTGCTCTTATTTGTATAGATAATATTAAGGTGAGAAATTGTAGTAGAAGATCCTTGTTGAGCTGTAGTGAAGATCTTGCCTGGTACAATGAATTAGTTGTCTTGCTTTCTTGTGAGGTTTGGAAAAGAAACCAATTTATTGTTGAAAGTAAGTTCTGAACTTGTCGGGTTTTGTGAACTTGTTTATCCATTGCAGCATGAAAGTAAGTTCACCGTTGTTGACTGTTACAGATTTTAACAAAAAAAAAAAAGAAATGTGTTTTAGGATGGATTAAAGTCTACTTTAACTGTGAAACCGAGTTGGATTGGATGAGGAATTCTGGTGTTCGGTTGATTAGGCGATGGGCGATATTGTACTACAGTTTGTTCTTATATATTTATTTGTTCAAGAATAATGATGTGTGTTGACATTATTCTAGAAAAGAACTACGAGCTTTGCATAGCATTACTTGCTGTGTTCCTATTCCATCTTGCATTCATTCTGAAATTGGTGATGTTCTGAATTGTATGTGGAGTTGTTTCAAATGAAACCGACAAGTAACAGTATTTGTTTTGCCTTTACAACATATGAATTTTGGGGAAATGAAAAAAAAAAGTGATGGAAAACATGATGTTGGGCCTTTTGTCTCTTATGTGGATCTTTAGAAATCTGAATTTTCTTCAGGTGTCCTCCTTACTTCTGTTCGGATGATGAGATGTTAACTAAGCTTTTTTCTTCTCAACTGCAGTTTGAAGATTGCACGTTTGATTGGCTGTACTGGCCTCAAGCTCGAAAGCCTTATAGCCGCGAAATTCTGGATTACATAAGATCCCTTGATGCAGAGCAGGACCTTGCAATATTGAAGTTCCATGGTTGGAACCTATCGGTTGAATGTGCGCGAACCCTGCGTATCTCTACCATGCTTCTGAAGAAGGGTGCTGAGAGGGGTCTGACTCCGTATGCTATTGGAAGCATAATGTGCAGACCGAATATAAAAAAGGAGGCTGTGATCGAAGAGATCGTCTATGAAGCTCATGAAGCAATGCTACCCGGAATGAGCGAGGAGGCGTTTCTGGAGTATGTCTCTCTAATAATGGACCGTCGTCTTGACGAAGTTGGTGTATAGAGGCCTATATTGAACCCCCCCCCAATATTTCTTCCGTATAGTACTTATTTGTGTATATATGCCCCTCTTATCTGGTTGACCGTTACGGTTAACCCAAGGATGGATATATAGGAAATGCAAATCGCTGACAGTGGGAATATAATTCCGGTCTATTTTGTTGATATATTCCAAGGTTTCTTTGAGGAATTACTTTTAAGAAATGTTCAAAACTATAAACTTTCCCAGTTGCTTGCCATGAATAATGTACTATTATTCGCATGTGAGAAAAGGTGATGCTTTCTAGTTCTTAACTACTATTATTCTTTAATGTTGTTCATTTACTGTTCGGGAGGTATCCTAAATTTCTGCCTTCTAAATGCTCTTTTTCAGCAAATAGATAGGCTAAGTCTGACCTGACTCGGGAAGCTGTTTTCTTGTGTGGCTCCGTGATAGGGGACTTCAGGGGGGGCCCTGTCTGCTCTTTTTTTCTTTTTCTTTTTCTTTTCTTTTCAGAAGCAGGCAGCAGCAGGGGTTTCGTTCTTCTTCCGTCTGTTGCTCTCGAGCGAATTCCCATTTTCCCACTCAAAAAAAAAAAAAATTCAAATATCATAATCGAGAGTTCAGATTTTATCTTTTCTTTCTCTATCAAGCTAGCTACGGAAGGGCATTTAGTAAGTAGTACGAGTGACGAAGAAGCGATTCCATTCCCCCTCTCTCTCTCTTCACCGTCTCCCTGTGTTCTTCTTTCCCAAAATAAATAGTTAAATAGAGAGAGCAATCAAAGCTTCCAGCCATGAATAATAAACCTCGTTCCTCATCCGGCCGAACAAATCTCGCCTCCTGCTTCGTAGCCACCATCTTCCTCATCTTCGTCGCCATTGTCATCCTCATCGTCTTCTTCACTCTCTTCAAACCCAAGGACCCAAAGATCGCCGTCAACGCCATCCAGCTCCCGGCTTTCACCCTCGCCAACGGCACCGTCAACTTCACCTTCTCCCAGTACGTGTCCGTCCGGAACCCTAACCGCGCGGTCTTCTCCCACTTCGACAGCACGCTCCAGCTCTACTACGCCGGCTACCGGATCGGGTTCATGTTCATTCCCGCCGGGAAAATCAACGCCGGCCGGACGGTCTACATGTCCGCCACCTTCTCCGTCGACTCTTTCCCCTTCGCGGGGGTCAGCCCCGCCGGCGCCGGCGGGTTCCGGTACGAGACGATGGAGATCGAGTCGAGGTTGAAGATGGAAGGGAGGGTTAGGGTTCTGCACTTCTTCACTCATCACGTGGAGGCCAAGTCGGGGTGCGTGGTCGACATCGCGGTCACCGATGGGTCCGTCCTAGGCTTCCATTGTTAGATTCGATTGAGACAAAAAAAAAAAAAAAAAAAATTGGGGATTTTAGGTCCTGCCCGCTTGCTTGATTGAATCCTTCCACGGACAAAACTGTAAAAAATGGAATTCGATGCCGTTTTCTTCAAATTTAGAAGAAGTCTCTGTTTGCCGTTTTGAAGCATTCTTGTACAAATTCTCTTTTTGTTTCCGTCAATTTTAACCACGATTTTCGTTTTCTCCTCTTCTCCTCTCTTCTCCTGTCTCTTCACCCCACCGTTCAGAACTAGACATACAGGTTCCACATCGACAAAGCCAGAAGCTGATCTTCAACTGCTAATGAAAGTTTCGTTTTGTTATACCACACTTGTCTTGAAGGGGTCTCCTTCCTCCATCCTAGTGCTCGATTTGGCCTGAAATCAATTCGCAGCAGCCTGCAGGGCCAGAAGCAGACGAGTGATTTTAGCATTAAAGCACTGAGCTGGCATTTATTGAAGCGGCCCTTCCTTGCCTCCTCTTCCTGCCCCCACTTTCAACTTTCCCCGGTCTCGGGCACCTGAGAGCACCGAAAGAGGAGGTATGTCTGATCTTTTTCAGTTTTCACTTCTTTACTCAACCCAAAATGGTGGGAAATCATGATGAGCTCTCAAAGAGCCAAAGAGCATGGCGAAAAACGCGGCTTTGTCGCCCTCCTCTTTCTCTTCCTCACCTTCTTTCTTTATTTTAACCGGTAGCAGAGTTGCTGCTGTAGCACTCTCTGTGAGTGTTACTGAACCGAATCGAACCGCCTTAAACCCACTTAAAAACCAGAATCAAAATATTTTTAGGTTTCACTAAAAAAAGAAAGATTATGATATACTTAAGGTTAGTTAACCATTTTAATTGAACCCGGGTCGACTATATATTAAACCAAAACCAGCACAGATTCGTTTTAGAAATGTCAATGTGTCACCTGGGGAGAAGAGAAAGTTAAATACATTTTGTCAAAAAGAGATTCACCTGTCTTTTGACTCTTTCGTAAGTGTGTTGAAATCCCCCTAAACCTTCTTAGACGCGTCTCATCTTGACATAAAATTGGACGGTTCTTTGCTCTCCTGGGGAGAAAGACCCAGGGTTAATAAGAAGAAAAGAAACCAATCTTTATTTTATTAACAAGTTAAGTACATTTCCTTTTATACTTGCCTTGGGAGTAATAATTTAATGAAACGTAATAAAATTCACTCAATCTTGCTCATCAAACAGTTCTCAGACCAAGATGCGATGGGTTTGGATTAGCTAGATGGGCTATGATGGGCCGAATTACTAATCGTGAAAGAACCCAGCTTCATCAAGATAACTACGAAAGCAGAGGAATATATTAAAAATCAGCAGCTTACCTTAATTTATAATGAAAGCTTTACTAATAAATATTTGCTTATCTTTATATAAGAAACAGTGCCGGGTGGAGGAATCTTCAGGAGTAATTAATTTATTATGATTAATGCAAACCGGGACGAAGTTATGTATCGATATCATTAGTCCCACATAGGAACAAGTGCAAAACAATCCTGAGGCACGCTACGCATAAAGGGTGGTCACGTCCATGGAGGAACATACTTACCTGGGCGGAGCTCATCGGTGATCATAAAGGCCGGCGGCTTAGGTTAGCGACCTCCATTGCACACTGGGGAGGGGCGCTGGCCTAGCATCTCCCCAAGCGGGAGACTGCACGTCATAATTTGTGGCAGAGGGGGAACGCGTTCGCGCGGCCCCCATCAATTCTAAGTACAAAACTTTTCTTCCAATTAGGAAAACTCAAGGAGATTTCTCTCCTTTGGGTAAGGTCAATGGAGGTGGAACCCCGTTCGGATTCTTATTAACCTTCTCGGACGGCTTTAAATTCTAACGTTTGTTTATTTCTCCCGGAGAGAGATTTCAGTGTTGGAGTTTATATTCATTGTCGTCCCTGAGAACTGAAAGTGACTGAGACGACCACTCAGTAGTACTCGACGGTGATCCACACCAACCCGTTTCTCCAATTCTTCCTGCATTTCATGAATTGGTACTCAGAAAGTGGTGGTATGAATCCAATTACAAGTTTTCCATGATCATTGCTGAAGGCCGATGATGGCGATCATCACTAACATTTTGGTGAAGTGGGCAGTCCATTCGGAGCCAGAGACGTAACTTTCATGGATAAATTACTTTCCCAATCATTTCTTTAATCGGAAGAGCTAGTCTTAGTCATTACCGTTGTTTGATTGACGAAGATCGGAAGAGCTAAGCGAATTCCTTTCGTCGATCGCAGGATGAGATTAATATTCGATCCAAATGTAAAAATTTTATTATGAAGCTGATCCCCTGTTTTCGGTTGCGTCATGTATATATCCTTAACCACCAAAATCACCATTAGCAAATCTTCTAGTGCTGAATTTCTTCGATCTGCTTAATTCGAGAGAAAAAAAAATATAGTAGAATTAAATTAGGCGAAAAATACAAGCACTGGAGATTAATTCCATGAAGATATACAATTGGCCAAGATAGAAGGGTACTACTATACACATTCAAATTAGAAAAAAAGAAAAGAAAAAAAAAAGACAGGAGGGAATTATTAAGAGCGCGCAGCTAGCATGAAAAAGACGGAAGGAAGGAACCCATTATTCATCTTTTTTTTTTCGTTTAAAAAGACGAATTGATTAAGAAGGGAAAAGGCCTATATAATATAATATAACAATTTAATAATTAGAATTATGATCTCAAACTGCCAATCCGGCGATGAATGCGACTCCGGTAGAGGGCAACCAGGAGGAGCCGTAGATGAACTTGGCGACCGTGAACCGACTCGCCTCCTCCGGCGCGGTGATGACTCGGTAACCCGGCCACTTGACTCGCTGGCCCACGGCGCCACCGGGTCCGTAGTTCATGTACTCGCCGTAGTACAAGGTGTCGAGTGCGAAGGTGGAGTTCCACTCGAGCCACCCGGCCGGGTTAATGTGGTCGCCCATGTACGACAACATGTAAACCGTCCTGGAGTAGAGCTTCCACGGGCGTCCCAGGTAAGTTGGGAAGCTCGATTTCGCCGCTTCCAGCTCCGGCGTGGCCAGGATCTTACAGTTGTGGATCGAGATGCCCGTGTTTTGGTTCGGGTCTTTTCGGTTCTGGGCCGTGACCGTGTTCTTCTGCATGGGCATGGGTTTCCGCGCGTGGAGGTTGCAGTTCTGGAAGACGACGGCGGCGTTGCCGAAGATGAAGTCGACGGTGCCGTAGACGTCGCACTCGCGGAAGAACTGGCGCTGGGAGTGGACGTAGAGCGAGTCCTGGTACCCGATCACGTTGCACCTGAACACCACCGCGTGGTCCGCCCCGACTCGGAGCGCCACCGCTTGGTGGTTGCTCGGCCCCGACCAGTTCTCCACTGTCACGTCTCGGAGTATGAACCCAGCCCCTGTCGATGCTGCAAAAAAAAAAAACCCATCATGTCGTGTATATATATATATGCCTAAATTGAAACAAGAAGCATATATATATATATATATATGCCTAAATTTATAATTACCCATTGACTACCTTTTTGTAAATTATGGTGGACGATTTAGAGACATGCATTCATGGCGTGTATATATATAAGGTCCAAAATCTTGTACTGCATGATCTATTGAATAGAAGAAGGATAAAGAGAAGCAAAAGCAAGAGAAATTACCAAAGGTAGCCGTGTGGAAAGTGGTGTAATTCTGGAAGACGTTTCTGCCGCCGGTGATGATGGTTTTGCTCTTCCCGTCTCCGTAGAACATCAGATTCGTCTTCTTCCTGCCCACTTTGAGATTCTCTTCGTACCTGACAAAGAATTAGGACCAATTATATGATAAATTAAGCACGACTCAGAAACGTCATAAACAGGGGCAAGAGGGTTAGACGTTAATTAATAATTAATCTACGGATAAAAATTAGATCTGTGACATAAGATGACAAACAGAGCGGAGAAATGGGTGATGATCATAAATTGATTAATGACCCATCAACGAGTTGCAGAATTCTTGATGGATCATCATTGCCTACTTATTCTGCTTACGCATGGCTCCGCGGATATATTATATATTCTGAAAACGATGAAGAGAAAAGGGGAAGGTAGAAAAGGTTACTACTGTGAGGGGATGTGCATTACGCATTACTGGCCACGAACAGTTGTAGAAAGCAACAAAATGATTAAATGAACAGCTAGAAAGTAAATGGAAAAGACCAGGACCGAACTAGGACAGATGGGGACTGGAGAGGCGAGCGGAGAGACACGACAAAGGATCGATGATGAAACCAGACATACGTCAATTATGCGAATGATATATGCAGCACTCTACAAAACGCGTTTTCCTTTCTTTTAAGTCCCGATCGATTTACTTTTTTCCATTTCTGAAGCTTTCGTGAATGTGAAGAATTGCATGAGGAGCTAGCTAGTATGGTTTCAGTTAATTTGCCGTTAATACATACAAAGAGAGAGAGAGATAGTCTCATTTTGTCAAAATCAATAATTGATTCGATCTTTAAATTAAACCGGGAAGAAATTAATCAAACTAGCTAATTGATCTGGGTAATTAATTCCGGGTTTTGGGTTACCTTCCCGCTTTGATGTAGATCACAATACGGCGAGTGCTCTTCTCCGGCGCGGCTTTGATGGCCTCTCCGATAGTCTTGTACGTTCCGTTACCGTCTTTACTGACGACAATGTCGGCTCTGAGAGCCGGAGTAGGGGCCTGCAAGAGCCTCCTGTCTCTCTTCGAGACCCACGACGGAAAGCCCGCGCCGTCCCCGGCGGGAACGCCGCTGAGGAGCCTCCGGCGGCGGTTCTGTATGGGGACGCCGGCGAAGTCCTTGTCGGAGATGGAGCCGGCGAAGATGGCGAGGCAGTTGCTCATGAGCTCGGTGAGGTCCCGCAGCTCCCTCTCCATTTCCTCCCTCACGCGCCCGCTCACGCCTTCCATCCCCTCCGTGCACGTGTCGTGGTTGGTCAGCGCGGCGCTCAGCCACGTCAGCACGTCGTCGTCGCCGGAGCCGCCGCCGGTCACCGCCGCGAGGGAGTCGGCGAGCTGGTCGACGGAATCGTCGAGGAGCTCGAGGCAGTCGCGGTAGGCAGAGCGGGCGAGGGCGCCCATCTCGAGGCCGGCAATTGCAGACGCGGCGTAGAGGGCGCGACCGACGCGCTGGAGGGTCATGTTGACGGAGATGTGGACCAGGTCGCGCTCCCCGGCCTGGAGCGCGCCAGGGAACTCGACCAGGGAGCTCACGCACAGGCTCGGGTACCTCGTGTGCCGGCACGTGCGGGAGATCGCCTGCGTGGGCCGCCTCTTGATGATCGGCTCCGATCCCACCGCACCCCGGCCCCGGGACCGGATCACCAGCACCGCCGATACGGCGGAGGCCGAGAGAAGGACTACCGAGAGGACGGTCAGGAGCACCAAAAGCTTCCGCTTCCTCGAACCCCGAGACATATCATCGCCCGGCGCCGCCGGTGTACTCGCATCGGGAATTGAAGTCCGGCGAGACGACTCCGATTCTCCGAGCCTGTCGTAATCCACCATTATTCCGAGCTCAAAATTGACAAAACTGCTGACCACCACGGAAGAAGAAGAGGAAGAAGAAGAAGACGAAGAAGAAGAAGAGGAAGAAGAAAAGAAGAAGAAGAAGAAGAGAGAAAGAAATAATAAGGGAATTAACGATGTGGGTCAAATTTATATATGGAGGAGATTAATGGCAGTTGGTGCGCAGTCTATATCTCCGGCATTAGCTGGCTTCTACTGGTAAGTCTCTACTACTACTGCTCTCTACTGGGGAGCTCTGGGACTCACTCATGTCTCCCATGTCTCTTTGCTCCTCTTTTTAATCTCCAGCCCTTTTACATTGTCTTTTGGTTTCGGATCCCTTTTGCAATTTCTTTTTCCTCAAAATTCACTCAATATGACTGAGAGTCTTAGGAAGTCAAGACTTAAGTGTGAAGAAATTAGAAAGTCATTTTCATTCAGAGAAAATAGCTTCCAAATATAACCTTTTTCTTCAAACTTTTCTTCCACGTAGTTTTCAGTATTAATGTATTCAGTTCAAAAATGATTATAAACGTGAAAATAAATAGTAAAAACAAATCATAATTTCTAGAAATTATAATATATTCTACCTTATCTTTTGAATGGGTCCTATCAGAATATAGGTATATATATATATATATATATTAAAAACAAGAGTCATAAGTTCATAACTCATGAAAATAAGACCCTCTTTTGTTTCAAACGGATCCACATATTTATTATAAAAATACTCCAAGAAAATACATTATTAATATCTATATATGGTCCATCAGAGAGGAAAAATAAAGTATGCGGCATGAAAGACTGGACCCGTATATTTTTATCTAGTAGTACCTAACAAAAGCAACAAAGCAAGCCAGCCTAAATATAGATTATCGTTAATATAATCAAATGGTTTGTCTTCTATTGCATGGCTGTCACTTCCCGAGGATCCGACACCAATAACTTACGTGTCCCTCTATCAACTGTACTTTTGAATCAACGGATCGTAGTCTTTGTAGTCTGTACCATATGTATCAAAAACCTCTTATCATAAACAGCAGTGACCTTATTCCACAATCATCTCAAATAGATTAATTTTGTAATTACAAATTAAGAAGTTTTACCCAAAACGAAGATCTTACTCTGGAAATGGTGATAATATTTTTAAATATCAAACAAAAGCATAAAAATTTACCGATAAACTATATATATTTAAACTTGCATCAATTTTTAAAATATATATATATTAATCGACTTAATAATTTGGAGATAATCTTATGTATATCCGTGAATCCATTCGTTTGTTAATGCTTTCTATATTAATAGTGTTTAAATATGAAGCTTTTACATTTTATTTTAGCACTGAGGGGTTACATTCGTAATTACCAACTCACCGACAGCTTTTACGCCCATCATCGGTGGGATCATATCTCGGGGGCGGCGGTCGTCCAGAATTTAATGTGTCACGTACTCGTTAGTTTTCTTCACATGTCGAGCGTCTCTTCTAATATTACCAAAATAACCCCCCAGTGCGTATGAATTTCGGGACTACGGCGACCGATGAAAATTCGTCGCCATGAGAGGCGCATCGAGAAAGTTTTCTTTTTTCCTTCTGCTTTTCAGATGGGACAAAGGGAGTGGAAAAGATTCTCCTTCCCCACATGATCTCGTGGAAGAAGAAGACGCCCGAAGAGGATGTTTGTTCCGACTTTCAGTACATACGGTAAATTCAAAACCGGAACCAATTGCCATTCACTGAAAAGAAAGGTTGCAGCAGGTCTTCAATGGCGTTGCCCAATTTGACTTCAGGTACTGAGATACTGACTGCTTCTCTGAGCTGGCGTGATACGTTCATGGGTGGGAACTCTGTTCAATTTATTGTCTTATCCGTTTCTAAATGTATATGATACGCGTTTGTTAGTTCTGCTCTTTTCGCTTTTGCGAGCACTAAGCGAATGTTTTGTGCGAATGCTTACGAGGGAGATGATGCGTATGATTGCTTGAACGAACGTTTTTAAACCGAAAAGAAGAAGAAAAGGTGTTAAAAAAAAGTCGAATAAAAGTGCGAAGAACATTGGGCAACAGAACGGTTTGCCAGTCCGCTTGTTTCTTCGATTCGAGATTCCTGAAGCGGAATGAAACCTTTTATAATCTTTTTGGCTTTTCGAGTTTTCATCTTTGAAGAATGCCTTTAAGCTGCTTACCAGAAATCCCGAAAGGAAAAGTTTTTGTCTTTCGGTTTTCTTTTCTTTCTGTTCCGCAGTCGGGAGCGCGTTGTTTTCACTTTTCACTTGAGGGAGCTTAGCACCAACCCTGATTTCTTTTTTCACTGTTGCAGCATGTTTCTTCCTTCTGTCAACTCGCCATGTGTACGAGTCTTATCCTCATAATTTAGCAAACAGGAATAAAAGGGGTTGCGTGGGGGATTCCAAATTCCTATCAGCCCACAGGCACCGGAAAGTGCTTCTAAAGCAGGGGCCATTCGCGAATAGTTTTTCCTGCCAAAAGCAGAGCTTTTCTTTTGCCTTTCTTTTAATGCAGTGAAAGATAAGAAGATAAGAAGAATTCTTTTTTGGAAAACAAAAGGAAAGCAGTTTAGTTTAATGTGACCATTTAGGCTGCAGATCTGGTTTGAGTATCAGGGCGCTCCCATATTAATGAAATGATCTAATGGGGAAAGGTTATATATTTTTGGGTCATGATTCAATCGTAAGGTTTAATAACTTGATCACGCAATCGAGTCGTAAAACTTTTGAATTCTCTAATGTCTAACCATCCGTTGAATTTTCCCATTGAACACAGAAAATCTTCGTGGTGGAGGAGACATCGCATGTGCAAAACCGACATGACATGCGGTTGCTCTCAAATGCCTCATGGCCTCTGTTTTTGTTTCCCAAAATAAGCTTATCTCTGGGTCGTGATTCTAGATGGAATTACACAACTACGACACAGTTTGGTTACAGGGTAGATCCAGTTTTCGGTACGGAATTCCGTTCCCTTGCAAATAAGATCGTGGAGGAAAAGAAAGCGCGATCAAATCAATCAAAGTTTCCCGAAATGAAGTGTTCGGGGAAGCTCGGTAGTGGTCGTTTAGAGAGACTAACGTGCAGTGATGGGTCATAATTCATTTGAAGACTGATGAGCGAGGTACATGTTACGCGGAATCCTTATTTTCTGAAGGTCATAAGCAGGGACTTGACTCGGGGTGAGAGCTACATAGCGACCGCTGCCTTTCATTGTGGGTCTGCGTCAAACTCGAATACTATGCGTTTGTGGAAATGCTCCACATAAGCTTTGGATCATTCGACACATCGTCTTCTACAGGGTTATGCGTGGTTCCGGGAAGGAGAAGAAACTGCTTTCCGGTGGGGACAAGAGGCATTGAGCTATTACGCCTTTCTTCCCAGAAAGCTTTCATGGGGACAAGTGGAATTTACTGTTCATCGTCTTGTTGTTCTTTGATGGGGACCCAGGGAAGGGGAAGAAGAGACTCCCGGGTTGATCCTCTGTCCCTCCTCAACTGAGCCGGCCGTCAGGTTCTTCTCTCTTCATAGATCAATGTCGTGGACAACTCCATGTGGCCATGTATGAAAAGAGTGGTTGAGCGTTGTCTGAAGTCCTTCCAAAGGGGGAATCAGTGATGGTCCAATTAAACTGGAAAAAATGGGTGCATTTCACATGGACCGAGTCCTTCTTCGCCTGCCCCACTGGTAGGTGATCACCACATGTCCTCCTTCCATTCCTTCATTGTCTGATCATGCTGAAAACTACAAGTGATTTAAGAACAACTTTTCTGTAACATGGAATTCAATCCCCAAGCTCACTCATTTCTTGCACCAGTACTCAGTGAGCAGCTGCCTTTTAATTCACTTCAACAATAATAGAAACAGGTCCATCGCAGTCGTCCTTCCGCCTGTACTCCCAGTGTCCCCGGTTGGAATTTTCCAACATTACCTGATTAATGCTCAGAAAGCCATAATAAATGCTCCAGAGATTTATGGGTTTCAAACAGCCAATCCAAAAGAGATGATAATCGCGGCTCCCTTCCTGACTGATCATTTTCGAACCAGAAAAGGCGAATCGTATTCATAAATCTTTTCTCGTTCGTCTTCTTGTGTATCAGTCACAATCTTTCGAGCCCTGATGAATCGAGTCCAGCTCATAGCCATTTGTGTTATGACTGGTCCATTTACATCGTATAACCCAAATATCACCTACCAGAAACAGAGAGAGAGAGAGAGAAAGGAGAGAAGTTCGAACTCGGAAGAGTAGGATTAGTTAAACCTTCCTCAGATGTGATTTTTACCCGCAATAATGATGTAGTGCCGTTAGTATATACGCAGGAGTCTAGTGAAGAAGAAACGGGAAGCTGGGGCCGAATTGAAAATGGGGATTTGACTGGTGGCTTACGG
This sequence comes from Aristolochia contorta, assembly GCA_022405105.1. Lineage (NCBI taxonomy): Eukaryota > Viridiplantae > Streptophyta > Magnoliopsida > Piperales > Aristolochiaceae > Aristolochia > Aristolochia contorta. Next base: position 1,146,202 of record CM039667.1, on the reverse strand, counting down.
TTTGCATGGGTTTCAGTGATTTAACAGCTACAATCGAAGAGACTGAAGTTGGGTTAGCAATCGCCCTCAGCGCTTTAGCTATTTTGTCAACTTGCATGGCACCACATGCTAGCTTGGCGCTAGGAGTTGCAATCAGAGAGGAAGAGGGGCTCAACAGATTCTAACAACACTAAGTATGAGGTTTTAGATCTTTAAAGTCTCTTCATTTTTTATTTATTTATTTATTATTATTATTATTTTTTTGTAAGGGGAAGAACAAGGACTCTCTCGTACCTTCTCTCACCTCTCAGCCAAGGACACGTAGGGAGGAGGTCCCTCCTTCCTTATCTTTTTATTGCTTCTGCATCCTTTCATATTCTACTCAAGAATGTATACCTGTTTGGTTGTTATATAAATAAAAACTATATTAGAAATAAAGATTAAAGCTATTTCAAAAAAAGTAATACTAGTTGCACCTACTTATAGTACTTTCACATATATGTTAATCTAAACTATCACACTTTTCGATGTATATATTAATTTAAGTCTTTAAAAATATAAAAATATATATATTTTTTATAAAATTCTATTTTTAAGAGGATAAACCCTAGGCATTAATGACTTAGATTTACGTGACTAGGTGCATCCGATAGGTAAAACTAGCATTATTCTATTCTAAAAGATAAAATGGTTTAGATCTACGTGTACCTGGGATAGGTACTCGTGCAACTAGCATTTTCTCTTATATACCCGACTACCTGGTTATAGCTCTTATCATAATTCTCCTCTTTAAACCCTCTTAGGCAATCAAAATGTCGGCAATACACGTTGCATTGTTGCTCCCAAAGCAAGCCTCAAACAAAGGGCTGAACTCGTCGCTCTCACCTCCAGTGGCAAGAGGTGACCTCACTAATAGAGGAATCTACTCGGTGTGGTCAATCCGTACTGGGTCCGTTCGTTTTTTTCTTGACAGTAATCTGATTCTGCTGTCGTTCTTTTTACGAGCAAATAAGTGACTCGTCCAGCAACACGTAGTACAGGACATACAATTTATTGTTGATCAATGTAATTATCCCATGGAAACGATCGTTGCTGCGGATTTGGTCGGCTAAATCAAGTGTCCCCATGGGTGAGAAATTTTGGCTTTCTATGGCTGTCAATTAACTCGAGTTTCTTTCAACCCCTCCTCCACTGTTCTTTTCCAGTATACTGTATCAATGTAAATACCAGAAAACTCAAAGACTATTTCAATGATGATTTAAAATCCAAGGTCATTGATCGTGTAATCATCATATTACATTATTGAGAGCATCTCCCGGATAACGAAAAGTTGGTTTAGTTCAGATATTTTCTTGCAGCAAATGTAGCAATCTGACAACAACAAGATGCAAAATTAAAATTATGTTCAAAGCAGAAGAGTAAATAGAGAGAGCTTATCTTCTCTCAGGCGAGTTCCCCAAGAAGCAACTACAACAACAGCTTGTTATGCATCGACAACATCTGAGTCGGGGCGCAAACTGGTCCAGCTAAAAGATGTCCGGATCCAAAGGTAGAAGACCCTCTCACAAGGTACAAACATTCTGTACAGTTTACATCATTTGTTCTGATATCGACCTGACGTCAAACGAGGCAACAGAATGCCACAAATGAATCAAAAAACAATATCTGGCTTTTACATCGAAAATGTGAAACTGGGGACTCAGATCTTACGTAGTTTCAGACAGCTTCAGTGGGCAATGGCTGAGAACTCAGAAGTCTTTCCACTTCATCATTTGCCTCAGCTTGGATTCTCCATCGCTGCAAAATAGAAGTAAAACCTTTTCAATTTTCTTGAAAATGAAACTGAAAGTGAAATGGAGCACTCCGTAAAAGAAGAGATGGTGTTAGCAATTAAACAGACGAAGTACCTCCTCAAGGTTTTCAAACTCCATAATTTGGTCTATTTGCTGTGAAATAGTTTCCTGAATTCCCATGATCAAAGAATCCAAAATTTATAAGCAGGAGAGGAAAACAGAAAGTAATGACTAACAGAATGAAGGAATCGATAGTAGCATCTGTATACTCCATGCAAAACCGAGACAAAGCAACATGATCAACAACTCACTGCATTGCTTACTGCTTCTGCAGCCAGAACGTCCGAGTCCATTTCCACTTCAATTTCAATCATTGATGATATCTGACAATGCCATGCCATCAAAATAAAAATGTGGACGCTGAAAGATGCTATATCAAAAATATTGTTATTGGATCCATATGGATGCTTAACTACCTTTGAGTAGCTGTCAATCAGTTCAATCCTTCCTAAAAGTGAAGATTCCAAGCTTTGACGTACTCTCTGGACTCTACTTCTTCGAGCACTGCCATTAAGAAAGCACCTGCTAAGTAAAGGTTTCTTAAATTTGTTTAATTCAAATGCAGATTTATCTCCTAGGAGAAATAGAAATATATTCGAGGAATGATGATCTCGGAGATATTTCCTTGAAAAGGTCAAGTGCACTTTTACCGATATGATGGTTCTCCCACAGCTACAATTTTGTTTTCCAACTGGCACATCCGTGCCAACATCCATACCTTCGAAAGGAAAACAACTTTACAAATCAGATCAGGCTAAACTATCTATTAGTACTCACACAGAACATGATGTCCAGAAGCCACCATTGGTGCAACACTCAGTTTTACCATCAAATGATACTAAGGAAGACTCAGACTATCTACATATGCAAGCAGGTTACAACACTTTATTTCTTACCATATAATCTGGTCTACTTGGCTATTTGTTATATCTTAAAGGGTGTCTCTTTTTAATATATTCATCTCACAGGCCTCTGTGTGCTATCTAAAGTATGGAGGATATTCTGAACTATGACATCTGCATTTTAGCTATGTGAATGATCGAAAGAAAGGAAAGGAGCAAGGCAAATGCCTCTACCATGCATTTGGTGGGTATAATTGGCAAGTCTCTAAGGACATAAAAGATTCCACAAGAAATTTTGAGATGAAGGAACTATTAATAGACTGCTGTCATTGTCCTGATGGAGATACCTCTTTCTCTGCAGTTTGACTTAAATCTTTGATCCGGTTCTGAAGCAAGTCATATTGAGATAGGAGTTGTTGTTTGAGAGAAATTACTTCCACCAGCTTTTGTGGCAGCTGCAATAAAATAAGGCTAAATGACTATAATGGAATGAAGTGACTTCTAGTGTCAGCAATCATACTTGTTAGGTGAGGCCTCATACATAGCATCTTTCCAAGACATCATCAATGGCAAATTCACTGGCATCTAGTTTTATGTAATGAAAATGTGCCAGCATAAACCTGTCAATTGAGGTGTTGATGACAAACTAGAAGAAAGTGTGAATCTCATCAAGAATCAAAATTTGCTAATGCCATAATAAGTACATTCAACAAAAAGATTGCTTATCAGCGACAGTAGAGTGTGGCTCAGAGAGACCCAAGCGAAACAACTTATTATTCATATCAAAGAGGCTGTCCTCTCAACTAATCTGAAATACATTGAGAGGCATAAAACCAGCCAGTTTGAATAATTCAGAAAGTGGGGTATGTGGAGAAATTATATTCAGGTAGAGAGTTTCTCGAAGGACATAAAAAATCTGATGCAATTTTGACTAAGTCAGTCTGAATTACCAATTAGAAACGCAAAGTATTACGTATGTGTTTATTTCAAATACCTGATTTAGTTTTGGCATTATAATACCATTTATGGTAGTTCCTAGAGCCACTGAGGCAATGGCAACGACAGAAATAAGTCGAGGAAGACTGGGATCCACAACTCCAGATGCTACATCTCCAGTGGCCAGTACAGCAAGAGTTGGAACAAGAATAGAAGGATTAAGTACAGAGAGGTTTCCATTCTTCATTGGAGCTCTCAGTAACTGTGACTCCCGGCCAGTTGTGTGGTTTGTGATGGACATGGGTTCTCCAGGGTTAAACCCAGGAGCTCGCGCAGTAAATCTTAATGGGCCCATCTCCCGATAAGCATTTGCTGGAGCTGCAAGAGCTATTGTCACTCGCTCCCCCTCTTGAGCTGGAAGTTCAACTGTTTGTGTTGCAAACTTGTGTGTACGAGCAGAGCCAGATGGAGTCCTAACCTAAAATGTCAGGGACAACATTAACACAATGATGAAAATGAAACAAAATTAGCAACACAAACAAACCAGGAGCCGAAGATGTAAAAGAGAGTTGTGAGATAGACCACCCACAAAAAAAATAATCCACTCAAGCACTAGATTAAGCTTCTCACTACAAGATGTTCAACTTTGAAGTAAATTATCTCAACGAAACTCTAAAGATTCCAAATCTCTTTTCTCCACACCATAGAAAAAGCAGAAAATATGACTGCGGTCATTTTGTTGGCCCCTGGGTATAAAGTTCAGACGGCACTAATATTAAGTGTTCATGACATGTGCTATGCACAATAGCACTGATTCGAATTGGCTGGTGTGATAGCATACATGAAACTCTTTTAGCTGGGCGCAGGACATAACTCTCTCATCTGCATAATGCTAAACCATATAAAAGATCCCAAAAGCATGTCCTAGAGTCCAAAGATGGAAGCCAGTTATATTATTTGAAGGAACCCCCAAAATTAGTTATTAGATTATTTAAAAATCCAAAGCAAGTCTTGGTGCATTCCTAGTTTCCACAAGTAAAATTATATTATGCAATATGATCACTAATTTTCATACAACAATCATGTTCATTATCTAATGCAGAGAAGTGACATGGTTCAGTAGTTACTATTATTGTAAATGTCTCAATACCTAGAATATTCAGTAGTTACTATCATTGTATATATCCAGAGCACTATTTTAACTGCATGCCCTAGAAACCATTCTCATCCACGATGAACAGTAACAAAGAAAATGGCATTAGAACATATTACCACAATGGAGTGAAGAGCAGCAGGGATGCTCTGCTTCATGATTTGAAGCAACCTCAACCCCTTTTCCCATGCAGAGATATCCATGCTGCGTTCGTCATGAGCAGATCCTTAGAAAAAGTGAATATCACAAAATCAACATCACATGTAAAAATTACCGGAAAAAATACCGTAAAAAACACGAACAATCAATAGTTGTTGTTATGAGAACCAATTAGCAATGACAATGATCTTTTTTTAGAAAATGATTAGCAATGACAATGATGGTGTAAGACTGCTTGGAGGATTTAACATGAAATCTAACAATTGCATAATTTTACTATAATGCTGCCTTTGCTTTGTGAAACTGGAACTCTAATGCATAACAAACTACTGAATTATAACTAGGACTTGCAGCCTTAATGTGACTGTTTGAGAAAGAATATTCTCAGCTTTTATGCATATTAGCAGCGATTAAAAGCAAACATGTGTCATTATTTGTTTCCAAATGAAAAAAAAAAAGAAAAAGCTAAACAAAAATTAGGAGCTTACTAAGTCTCCCTAATAGTACGCAGTTCCACCCATGAAATTTATTCTCTTAAATAGTTCCTCCTTTGGAATTAATGTACAAAAAAATTTGGTGACACAAACAACTGTACTCCTCTGAAAAAAGGTTTTGGACATGGACCAAGACTTTTTTCTTTTTTTTGAGAAAGCGTTTTTATTTTTTCAAACCCAATACTCTGTGTCCCTAAGGACACTTGAACCCAAGACCTCCCATAACAAACTCCCCATGTGACCTTTGAGTTTCTGCTCAAGTTCACAGGGACCAGGACTTCTTGTGAAATAGAAAACAACTGTGGCTATTTTTCATGGTACTGAGCACTTCCTAATAGATGGCAAACTGAAATGGTGTTGCTATAGAGTTAGTTTATCCAAAAATAGTCTCTAGATATCATATTGAAATGAAGAGAGAGAGATGATAGAACACTCTTCTGTAGCCAAATCATAGTACTATATTTGTCAATTCAGTTGATGAGAACAATTTTGTACTTTTCGAACATTAATTACACATGCACACAACCCCTCCCTCATACTGTACTGCCCATTGAGATCTTAATTAAGAATCTTATGCAATGCTGTTCATGCATTACTGCTCCTAAGTCTCCCAAAAATTTTAAATACGTATGGACTATGCATGACATCAAATGGACAAGTGGTATACATTTATAAAACATGAAGGAAGGAACTGATGGTTTGTATTCTAGATTTGATCTTTACAATGGCAAACTTGATGGCATCTTTGACATAGAGCAAAACAGTTGAATGTTTATGAAACCAATATCACTCGTGTTATTGCTTTCATAAATGAAAACAGAACAATTTTTGTCTTTAGTTTGATATCTTTCTTTGTTAGTTTTGATAATAAAGGAGTACAAAACTGACCTGATCTCTTCTGATTCAATAGTAACCACATCTCCAGAAACAAGCTCATACTGGTAGCGGCACTTGGAACAAGATGCTAACTGCAGGAAACATGCACACTACAATAAGCAAATGACTTTCAGGAAAGAGCTCTACTGAAAAGGCACAAAGACTTAAAGCTTTTACAATTCACACAGAGCCTATTCAGATAGAACTATTGGCAGATATAGTTGGCAGATATAGTGAACAGATATATCAAAATGGAATTGATAAAGAAAACTCAATTTCACAAGTTGCTTACTTGAGTTCCATTTTGCGGTTGTGCAACAGCAATGGCTATCATACAAGTTGGGCATTTAACAACCTTCCCAAAGGGTACCTACGAGACCCTCAAAATCACACTTTAGAAGCTCAGAAAGTCATGTATTGAACAAAATATTTCATTTTTCTGAAAAATAAAATTGGGAGTACTATGAGCCTCTTATGGTAGCAGATGAAAAGCCTCAGAAAAATGGCAACTGATCCCACAACTTATACATTACTGTGTATTGAACTCGGTAATGGCCATAAATCACATCATTTAATGCTCTATTCCAATGTTTAAATCTTATAAATGATCATGTAGATGCTGTGAGGACCTTTAAACGTGAAATAATCACCGCTTAATGTTGCATGCATCTGTCAAATCACTTAAATGAACCGCATAATTTTTTCCTGCATATACAGAGATTCTAAATAAAATCTCTTCAGCACCAACTTCTATTAAATAAGTTTATCTTCGATATTAAATATGGGGTACTATAAACGATCTTGTACCGATAAATCATTGTGTAATCCCAACCTCTTCAAAAAATAAAATAAAATAAATCATTGTGTAATACATTTCTTTTTGTAAGAAAATACGTTCAGTAATTACAGCATGATCTTGATTTATACTCAGCTTCAAAAAGAACAATAGTGCAAACAAAAAAGGTAGAAATTGATCAACATATAAACCATCAATAACCATTTCAAATTTGCTACAAAAGAATATTAAACTAGTAAAAGTTTCACTTAGACAGAGGACAATGGTACAACATGCCTGCTTTCAGTCAGCTTACCTCCTCTGCTGAAGAAATTCCCATTCGAGAAATGTCATCGATCGTCTTAATAGCATCTGAAACTCGTAATAATGCAGCAAGCCCCAGAACAAGAGATGCATAGGTGTGTACATCTGGTCTGGCCCACTTCCATCTCTCACCGAATGAACCTTTTTCAGTCATATCTACAAACATAAAGACCAAGTCCAAATTCAAGTATACAGAATTATCAGAGCCGAAAAAGACAATTCAATAACAAAGTTCAAATAACCAACAGAAATCCCAACTGGATTCGAGTAAGTATCTTTTGTTGCCTTCCCCTCGCTGTGCTTGTGCAAAGAACAAAAGAAGAGACAATTTACTCACCTTGAACCAAAGAAGAACGCATAGCCGACAATATCGAGAACGCCAAATTAGCATTTTTCCTCTCCAGAGCCGCCCTTACTATATGATTACAATCAGAACATTCTACCACACCCCCATTTCTTCCAGTTTTCTCGGCAATCATATCCAACACTTCATCCGCGTCATTGGCGCCCGAGACCCGCCTTAGCAACTCGTCATCAAGTACAGAAGAATCTGACTTTCCGACATTCTTTCCGTCGTTTAATGAAGCTCCGATTCGTACTCTCTTTACGGTCGGCGAAAAAGTATAGTGTTTGAGAACTGAGATTTCTTTGCATTTGCTCAGAAGCAAGAATAGGAACACGTTGCCGTTGCAGATGCAGCTGCTGGGGGAAGTCGAGGGACCTCGAGAAAAAGCTACAGAAGAGTGCGATAGTCGGGAAATCCAAGGAGAGCCAAAGCTCAAAGCCATCGAGCTTTCTGCGATTACAATGCCATTGCTTTGGTTCGCACAGCGCTATGAAAAAAGAAATAAGATCAGACGCTGTCCATTAAAGCCAAACAGATAAGATCGTAACACGACGGAAGACGAAAATGGGAGGTGGGAAAAGAACCTTCTTTTGAACGATTAACGGCCGTGTGACTTTCGCTTGAGAGGGTCCACGACCGTGGTTTAGTGAGTCAATCAAAAACTCGGTCGCTAACGCGGCCCATTCGGACCGGATCTGGGCCGGGTTCATTTCTAAGTTCTAAAGTCCTTGAATTCTAAAGATAATAATCATATCCTTTGTTTTCGAGTTTACGTGTCATTTTTAATTATTAGAAAGTGGCCTTTTTGCATGTGGCATGATCAGTGAGTACGAAAATTAAAATTTATAAATTTGGTATTTTATCGTGTTAATCTTTATTTTTCTCATTAAATTTCAATCTCTGAATTGAACCTCTAAATATCATTTTTATAGGCTTGACTGATTTAACCAACCCACTTTTTTTTTCTAAAGTATCAACGATCTTACTATTTGATCTGGAATTATTTGATTGATAAATTCAATATTACCGTAGATAGAATTTCGATTCAGACTTTTTATGTCTACAATAATAACCCATTGAAAACATCTTTTATTTGTATCTTTTTTCTAAAAAAAATAAACCTAACTCTAGCTGGTCTCCAATGCTTAAACTCCTAGAAAAAAACAATTTAAATGTTTGCAACACTGTTTAAAAATAATCATGTAAACTTATAAATATAATTAATTCCCTTTCTACTCGTGTAAATGTAACTCCCTTTCTACTCGTAGCACCAAGAGAACGCGTGTGACTATTTGTATAATAATACTAAGGTCTAAACTAAATTAGTTGTTAATAAATTAAAATTATGGATGAAAAAGATGTCAATATAGAGTAGATGAACAAAGTCAGTCGCAACAACCCGTTAGGTGTGACTTCTCAGTCTTAATCGCTACTAGTTATAAAAAAAAAATAATAAAGATAAGAAAGGGAGAGCATCAAATCATAATATATAATAAAGAACTTCAGAGACATATGGGGAAGCTTCTCAATTATTTTTTTTTCTGGGTTTCCCATGAATTTCTGTCTAGTAAATCCAGAACAGAATGTCTCCACGTGCATATTATCATTATAGTAGTTAATCTAATAAGGTTAGGCACCATGTAACCTTATATTTATCTACGGAAATGTATTAAAAAAGACATTTGTCTCGTAGGCAGGCTACAACACTCTACCCCTACGTGCTTTTGAATTCTATTTGATCCTATAGGACATTCTACTTTTAATTTGTCATCACATGCTCCTAAATTACTCATTATTTCTCATTTTTTCTTTGGACTTGGACGATAGTTTTAGCGTGAGTTAATAGTACATTTAATGTGTCCTAAGAACAAATTGACAAAACTCAAGAAAATTTTTTGTTAATTAAATTGTCACATTCTTAAAAAAATGAGAATTTCTTATTGTATTCTAGACGTATTTTTTATGTATTTTGACCATAAAAATAGCAATTATAATGGTTCATTTATGACAGTTGACGTAGTTAACTTTGTCACCTGAGTCAAGTGTCGACACCCCCAGCCGCCGCGCGTCCTCGCTTTGCTACTCACCGCCCTGCCGAAAGCGTCGTGCTGGATCCGTAAGTCTCGATTCCTCGTCTTTAATAACGAATAAGTCCACCTACCCAAATATTAAGAAGAGGAAAAAAATAAATAATTTTGGCTGCTTTTTTTTTTTATTCGTCTTGTCACGTGAATGAGTAAGAGACCAGGTTCGGAGTTATAAATTCCTGATCATTTCGCTGCACATTTTGGCCTGTTGTGTGTACTTTGAAGTCTGAAGTCGAAGTGTTCTGCTCCTAGGAATTATTTCTCTTCGAAGATGTCTAAGAATATTTTGGTCACCGGCGGAGCTGGTTATATCGGCAGTCACACGGTTCTGCAGCTTCTCTTAGGGGGATATAAGGCGGTCGTCATCGATAATCTCGATAATGCATCCGAAATTGCAATCCAGAGAGTTAAAGAGCTCGCCGGAGAGTATGGCAAAAACCTCGAGTTTCATAAGGTAAATTAATTCCTACTCCTGAAGTTATTCCTCGTACTAGATTGTTCTTCATTTCTTTAGTTTCCTAATGATTTCTTCCTTTCTGGATTTGGCTTCATTACCTTCGTTTAACTCCAGCTTTCATGTATCGCTTGTGTTTAGAGTTTAATGCTGAAAGTGTGGTGCTCTTTTTATTGTTAGATTTGTCGATGATTAGGTTCTTGTGTTAATTTCTAAGAGAACGATTAAACAAAGATAAACATTCGGGGCTAAGTTTGGCAGGTGTTTTTGTTGCTATTAAATTAACATCTATCTTCAATTACCAAGTCTACCATGACAGCACAATGCAGGGAATTTTGACTACGCATTTTCTGGTTTTGAATCTCGTTATGCTTATAATTATAGATTCACATTTTGTTATTGCGGTCCTAACCAGCCGAAGCAACGTAGAGAGTGGCAAGGCAGAACCTTAAACAACTCAAAATTCTTTATTATCACCGAAATATACTCATGACACTTATTTATTTTGATATGAAGCTCCTGATTAAATTAGTAAATCCTCGTCAAAATGCCGGAGCCACCAAAGTGTGAAGATAACAGAGACACAGAAAGGCATAGAAGCTCTGTTCCCTTTTTTATTGGAAATATATTTAACCAATTGAATGGACTGTACGTGGAAGTATGAGTAATGCTTCCACCCGCCAAAGTAATTTGTGCTTTGGTGAAGGGTTTCACTAATCTAGTTGACTACCTTGGTGATTGGGTACCTCTTTGTTGTTGAATGCGTGTATTAATATCTGCTGTTGCATGCAGCCATAACCACCCTCACATGACGGTGCTCATGTGCTTTGTAGCCATTGTACTGTTCTTTTGGTACTTTTCCCATGCTGCAGAGCTCTAATATATGTATATGATACTTTTTAGAATGTGGAGATTTATTCACTTGATCATTAGGATAAATTTACTGAAATATTTGAATATTATGATATTTTTGAAGAGTGGAGGTTTGACCTGCTTATTGTTAAGAAACTTCTATTATTGAGTAACTCTGATATGACAACCCATGCCAGAGGCTTGACAGGTCAAGAATACAAGTTGGTCATCTTGACTTGGTTTTAAGGATGGAACTTTGTGTTTAGCACAAAAAAGCTTTGCTGTTAAGTTTGAGTTGTCAGATATACTGCAGTTGATTAAAACCCAATTTATACTGATGTAGGGTTTTCCAAAAAAGCATGAGTTGCATGGAATATCTAACATTGTCCATCTTTATTCACGCTGATCATGAGATTCATTGTTTTTCGTGCATCTTGTAAATTGAATCATGGTGCTTTTCTAATTGAAAAAAAAACTCAAGTATTTCAAACAAATGGATCTTTGTTTTGCTTTGCGTATACACCTATAGTGCCTGTGTACGTGTACACCCAGAGTGTGCATGTGACACCTAGAACTTAAGTGTTAACGCAGCATTTTTATATTTTTTTGCTTAATTATTGATCCAGATGATTACTTCATATTTGTTCAGATCCTAATATGCTTCAGCTAGATGTTAGTGTTCATGCTTTTTTTTTTCCTCAGATGAGATTATCTCTACAGTTCTTTGTATATTGAATTTGCATGAAGATCACACATTTTTTCAGGTTTTTGAACTCTTTACTATGCTTCATACAATGTAGTCTGACAGAGTGCAAGTGTAATAGGCATGAGAATATATATATATAGTTAAAAATTTACACCTAACAGGAAATCCAGATGCTGTAGAGGCAGGGTAAATGATTTGCATTATAAAAAGCTGTTTCTTGGCGTATGGAGGATCTTTGTAATGCTTCTTCCTTTTTCTTGCAATGAAAGGATTTAGCATGACTTGAATCATGAGAGCTGTTAAACTTTCTTTAGTTAATAGATAATGAACCATTACCAGAGCTGAAACTAATATCTCCAGTATATTTCTGTGGATGGTTTTACAATGGCCTGAGTAATGAATGTTGGTAAATATATTTAGTGGATCAACATTCAAAAAAAAAAATGTATTTAGTGGAAATTCATTAAAGTCGTGGAGTTCTTTCTTGCATCATTCTCGATTCTCATTTATTTAATTTTTCTTTATTTTGTACTGATTTTGGTCCCATCTGGCTTTGGCTTTTTTTGTTTGTGTAACTCTAGTAATTGTGTCTGTAATGCTTAAACTGTGGTGTTGTTTTCATTCTTGGTTCTGTCAATGATCAGGTTCTTGATTCTTAGAGCATTACATGTCTAGTTGTATATAATATTGCATGTTACTATGTAATAGAATGTACGCCTTCAGTATTGAGTGTAAGTATTTGGTGATTTAGTCAGATTATTAGAAAGCTGCAAGGAATATCCCTGGTTTTGTGTGTCGTAGCTTGCCCGGCTTGAGAAGTATTGCATGTCTTTATTATGTTCTCCATCTTCTTAATTGAATCATAGAATTATTTTAATGAAAGACTAACTCAAATATCTAAAACGATTGATCATTTTGAGCAGTTGGAGACAGAATTTTATACAGAAGAAAGATTTCTAGAACAGTTCTTTGCAGTTTATACTGTCTTCTAAATTTTCTCGTTAATTAGTGATTCTGCTGATTAATTATCATTATATTCTCTAGGTAGATTTAATAATGAGTCTTTTCCTTGATGTGATTTATGTCTTTAAGTTTGTTTGCTAATATCTTGAATTTGCTCAAAGTCCCCTATCTTAACTTTCACATTTTTTCGAACTCTTTCTTATGCTTCATTCAGTATCATGTTACAGAGTTATGTAATTATAAATTTTGTATGATGTACAAAAGCTGTATAATTATTGACTGATGCAGGATTTTTTATTTAATTCTGCCATTTAAAATTTCACATGGCCTTGATCTTGAAGTTGCTAAACTTTCTTTAGTGATGATGAGCCATACTAAACTTTTTGCTGCTTTTGCAGTTTGATCTTCGGGACAAGGAAACGTTGAATAAACTATTTTCCTCATCGAGGTAATGATATATTGTTTATGCAAATTTTTTGTTTTAAAATATTTTTTGTCGTTTTTATATGCATCACTAGCTTCATATAACCCTCTGTTCGTGTACAAACGGTTAAGAACTTGAAGCATTATGATCATTTTCTGCCTACTTTTTCAATCCTTTTCCAAATGATATATGCACATCATGTTACTGTTTTAAAAAATAAGAAATTCGAGATAGTACTATTGCTAAATCTTTTTTCTGTTTTGAATTCTAATGATTTAGGAGCCTAATTGCTGCATAACTTCTTAGTATGTCTGGCTGATTATTTCCAAAAAAGTATGTCTTGCCTGTGTTTTGTTTGTTGTCCTTTTTACTTCTGTCCTGGAGAATGCGGCCAGTCTGATCATTTGAAGTCTGCCATAGTTTCCCCCCTCAAATTTATCCTGTGTTTCTTTGTTTCAATGTTTCCTGGGACTGACTAAGGAAATTACATATTGGAACATTTTGCGCACCTGGTTTTTTAACTGGAGTGTGTTTCCTCTTTATTAGAAGAAATATAAAATGTTAAACAGGACTGATCTCTCTCCTAGGGTTATTTTTTGAGTTTGGATATCTAGGTTTTTAACACAATTTTATTACTCCTGTTTTCCTTCACACGGCATAAAGTAATTAAGTCTGGATTTTCTATCAAGGGAAATGCATATGATTATGTTGTTGCTACTCATTATTGACCTTTTACTCTCTTACATTCTTAAACACTCTTTTGGCAGCTTTGATGCGGTTATTCATTTTGCGGGTTTGAAAGCTGTTGGTGAAAGTGTGCAGAAACCTTTACTGTATTATAACAATAACATCATTGGAACAATAAACTTGTTAGAAGTCATGGGTGCCCATGGGTGCAAAAAGGTAAAATTGCTATTTTGCTTCATTCAGTTGCTTCTTTACTGTCATATGTGCAGAAGATTTGGAGAAAGATCCTTGTTAACGGAAACTAGTACGAATGAAAGTGGGTTGGTTGTTGTTAATTCTAAGAGGTAAAGGTGAACAAAACTTAGTGTTAAAATTCACTTATGGATCAAGTTTATGATAATCACGATCAAGATTGTACCAACGTGACCGGTCGAAGGTGTGGGAGCATTATATATTGGTCGAGAAGTATATTTCGAGTGTCATGATGAATAATGCTCAGCCTATTTGTTATAAACCTTAATCCCGCAGTTATCACTTTGCTTGAATCCATGTGGAGTCGTATGGGTACATGGATTATCGATTTACAGTTTCTGTATGAATAACTTGCTCTTCTGAAATTTCTGTGACATCTGAGTCCATTTCTTTGGAAGCAACTAACTTTGTGATGGTTGTACTCAGACTAAACTGATAGGTGCGAAGAATCCATTGTCTGCCTTAATGTGTTGAGTTTATCTTGTGAATATACTTTTGTACTAACACAACGAAAATATTTCAGCTTGTGTTTTCATCATCAGCTACTGTCTATGGTTGGCCAAAAGAGGTTCCATGTACAGAAGAATTTCCTCTCTGTGCTACAAATCCATATGGACGTACCAAGGTTTGTCCTTTACCTTTTCAGGTATGACAATCAGCTTTACGATTGTTTCTAACCAGGTTAAATGCCAATTACTGTAGCTGTTTATTGAGGAGATCTGCCGGGACATTTACCGGTCAGATTCGGAATGGAAGATAATATTGCTGAGATATTTTAATCCTGTTGGAGCTCATCCCAGCGGCAACATTGGAGAGGATCCTCGAGGAATTCCGAACAATCTAATGCCATTTGTACAACAAGTATCTGTAGGCAGAAGACCTGCACTAACTGTGTTTGGGAAGGATTATAATACTAAAGATGGGACTGGGGTACGTTTCCACTTTTAATGCATCCTGCTGCAAATTATATTAACCCATAAAATTTTCTGGAAGAAGACCGCAGCCAGCAGATATGAAGCATTTCGGTATAGAGTACAGTAGGTGATAAAGCTCCTGCTGTGAAGTGCTTTCCTCGGAATTGTACATGAGTAAAGTCAGCTAAAAAAGGAATATTTTCCCAATTTCTTTCATATACTGTATATAAAATGACAAATAGGCACTTCATTTCACTATTTCTTAACTTGTTTTTTGTAGTAAAATTCAGTGTAGCATGTCCTCTGTAGTATCGTTATTTGCCTTTAATGTATGCTTATTGGTTTCATCTTCAGGTGAGGGACTACATCCATGTCGTTGACTTGGCTGATGGACACATTGCTGCGGTGAGCAAGCTTGAAAGCTCTGAGATAGGTACATGCTGTGCCTGAAGCAAAATTTTCTTCCCATTATTCAATTTGAAGTGTATTTGATGATTTGGTTGACAAATTGGTTTCTTGCTTATGGCAGCGGGTGGATTTTGTCTTCATTCCTCTTTACTAATGTACTGATATGTATTTTTCTTTTTTCAAACAGGCCCGCTGTGTTGGTCATATTGTTTCAATTAGCTTGTCTTGATCAGTTTATTTTTAGTATAAAAGAAATTTAAGATTTTCCGTTGTTAAACAGCCGTCTCTTTCTTGCAGGTTGTGACGTTTACAACCTGGGTACGGGAAAAGGAACTTCAGTGTTAGAAATGGTTACGGCTTTTGAGAAGGCGTCCGGGAAGGTACTATATTCCTTGTGGGGTAGATATTTTTTGCATTCCCTTGACTTGTCTTTTTTGAGGGGTAGTTGTTTTGGTTCTCATGACTAGTTTCTTATCCTAAGATGCTTTTTCCTCAGAAAATTCCTCTGGTTATGGCCGCGAGGCGACCTGGTGATGCTGAAATCATTTATGCTTCAACCGACAAAGCAGCACGAGAACTAAAATGGACGTAAGTGCTAATTCAATTTTTTGTGCACAGACTGCGTATGGTTGCGCGCAACGTTTTATATTTTTTACTTACGTTGGATGGTGTTGATCACAGGGCCAAGTACGGAATAGAAGAAATGTGTCGGGATCAGTGGAACTGGGCCAGCAAAAACCCATATGGGTACGAAGGATCTGATTCTGCAAAGTGAAACGCTTTTACCTTAACCTGTTCTTGCTGGGTCCGGATTTTCAACTTCCAGAAACCTGTCATTCCCTCCGCGGTTGGTGAAGAGCTGGTTTGGTGTCAATTGTGCCAGTTTGATGTATTCGATGAGTTGTATTGATTGTTGCCGGTGGACCTGCTCTTATATGTGACTGTTTATCGTTATGGATAAATAAAATTAGCGCTTTCTGTAGAGGTGATTGACAGAGAAATTACAAGTATAGAACTTCTTCACAAGTTTTTATCTTATCATTTTTAAACGTACGGTTTTGACTGACTTGATTTAGAATTCAGGTTCTGTAAATGGAGTTGGATTCAAACTCAAGTCCCTTCTTATTTTGGTTCTGCTCAAGTCTGCGTGTGGGTATATCCAACCCGATTTGGTTGATCATATTCTGGACCTAATTTTACTTCAAGGAAAATCTAGACTTTAGGATTTACGGTTTACCCATAGAATAGGTTAATAATATTTTATTAAAATTTTAGAATTAACAAAATAATTTTAATATAATAATATTTTACTATAAAGTTTTTACATCGTGTGTCTTCCGCTGTCCAACTAAATAATAGGAATTAGATATATAATATGCATATCACCACTCTAAATTAAAACAACTCGTTTCAATAAGAAGATCCGGTTAAAATGTCCACATAAGTCTATTAAGTTAAGATGAAGTTTAAATAAGTAAAACCGGTTTCACAAAACAAACTCGCCCACCGTGGGGCTCGAACCCACGACCACAAGGTTAAGAGCCTTGCGCTCTACCAACTGAGCTAGACGGGCTTATTGCTATTTGTCAATCGTTTAGTTTACTCTCAAATTTTTCACGACTGGCCTTCTTGCCTTGACTGGTGGTCGGTTTTTAAAATTCAAATGACGGTAGGCCCCAAAATAATACGTTTCCGTGGTCCCACTGCCACCCACTATCGAGACGACGAGACCCACTATCGGTTCCGTTTGGTGGAAAAATACACTCGCTAGTCCAACGTGGCTCGTGGGTTTGGAACAAGTCCAACTCGAAGTACTTTCATCTCTGACCCACCACACCTAAACTCCATCTCTACCGTCTACACGCAACGGTTCTATCTATCTACGACCCTTCCCCATTTCACAAACGCCACTGACTATTTCGCCGGAATTCGCTTCTCCCACTTGGTGGGCCCATCTCTTCACTCTAATCGTCGCTGACTCTACGTCAATTACCCGCTAATAGTCATATCTCGTAAAATTTTCTCTTTTACCTGAGATTGACGGCTGCGATCTTGCTACGGAGATGTGCTATTCAGCGAGTAGGCGGTGCATCTAGTTTGATAGTCGGTAGTACGCCGTTACAGTTCGACCAAGATGGAGACAAAATGCGGGTCTCTGTGGCACATCACAGACACAAGTGCATAGTTACTACGCCCATCCACGGTCCTCCCCATTCAAAAAAATTATAAAAGCCGCGACGCGGTTCCTTCTCCCGATTCCGGACTCCAGATCTTGTTTCATTTACATTCCAGCACCAGACTCGCTTCTCGCTTTTCTGCGTCGCCGGCAGCCCCGATCTTCATCCGTCGGTCGGAATTTTCTCCGATCGTGACTTTGTGCGTCGTATACGTTTCGACGATCGTCATATCGCGGTTTTGGTTCCTATTCCGCCGGTTCTGAAGCTGGTGAGTGACCGGACGAAATGGAGAATTTGATTACTTTGGTGAACAAATTGCAGAGAGCTTGTACGGCTCTTGGTGACCACGGAGAAGAAAGCGCATTGCCTACGCTTTGGGATTCGCTGCCGGCTATTGCTGTCGTCGGAGGACAGGTTAGATCTCGATCTATTTCTTTTCTTCCTCTCTTTGGTATTATTTACTTTCTAATTTGGTTTGAGGGAGGTCATTTGTAATTCGCTTCGTTATCCTCCTCTTTCATATTTACCAACGAAAGTTCTGTTTTTGTTTTCTATATATATTTTTTTGCTGCCAGGAGGGCGTTGCCTTCCTTAGTGTATTATCGAGTTTCCTCAGGAGTCATTTAAGACTGTTGTATGATGGATATTTTTTCCGATGGTCGAGGATATTATACTTGTTATTCTGATTGCTCTTCTGGCTGATGATTTATCTTGAAATTTTTTGATTCTGATCTGTCTTTGTGAGCTGAAATTTAATGTTTAAGTCTCAAAATCTCCTATGGAAGTTGCGATTTTTTGAAAGTTAGAACTGTTCTAGGAAAAACGTGAATACGTCTGAACCATTTCTTCAGAAGTAAAACGACTCTTTTATACGGTATTTTCTTTCATTAGTTCTCATATATAATGTTCTTTAAGTTTTAATTTTTTTATTATTTTATAGAGCTCGGGGAAGTCTTCTGTGTTGGAGAGTATTGTTGGAAAGGACTTCTTGCCTCGTGGATCTGGTACATTCTGGATGCTTTCTGAATTAATTGTTTCTCCACTTTATGGTTATTGATTATTATAAAATCTGGTTTTTCCCTCTCATGGTTGGACCGAATTGACATTTAAAGAACATGGATACAGGAATTGTTACAAGGCGACCACTTGTATTGCAACTTCATAAAATCGAAGAAGGACGAGAGTATGCAGAGTTCCTTCATCTCCCTCGAAAGAGGTTCACTGACTTTGGTAATTACTTAATTTGATGATAATGTGATTAAATATCAGACTCCACATTGTGGGTTGTGTATCATCTACAGTCCCTAGATATTCATTTGTTTCTGACTTTGCCTAGTTAGGAGAGTCCATGTCCTTTATAAGATGAGCTTGCCTTATTTATTTTCCTTTATTTTTTTTGAGGATGGTGTGAATGAGCGCTTATTAAGGAAGAAAAAAGAACAACAGAAAGCTAATGAAAAATAAAAATGAGAAGGCGAGAAAAGAGTTTGCATGCTTTTATAGAATTCTCCTGGAATTTTAAATGGTTTAATGAAGTCATCACATTGAATTGATTATATTGCTTATCTACATTTACTTTTATCTGGAGATACTTTCATATTTTACTATTTCACATTCATTTTTCTACTGCTGTATCATTCTCTATGCAGCTGCTGTGAGAAAGGAGATTGCGGATGAGACTGATAGAGAGACAGGTCGTTCAAAGCAAATCTCTCCTGTTCCAATACATCTCAGTATTTATTCTCCAAATGGTAAGCTGAGTAAGAACATTTACAAATGTCCTTGGTTGTAGACCAGTGCTCTGATTCGTGATTAGAATGGCAAATGTTTAAAACAGTGTTTTTTCTTTGTGTATTGAATGCAAAATGTTAAAAATGTTTTGCGTCTTATACTTCATTTTTCTACTTTCTACAACCTTGGGACTTCTTCTGTAGTTACATCCAGTGCATCACCAGGACCACCAAAAAAAGAACTCCTCTGAATGTATGATCAAGTTTTTTTTCCTATAAGATCTTTTTTTGAGGACTTTCAAAAAAAGCTCTTATTTTGAGGTTTGCTAGTCTTAAAAGATGAACTGTAATTTTTAAATCCTGGAGGGATCTGAATCTGTTTTTGAGCCTCTGATCCTTGAATAATGCTGCCATGACATGGTATGCAGAATTCAAGAAAGAGACTTATAGACATAATGCTTGCATTGCATATTTGATTTTGTTGAAGGCTTACTTAAGTTTTTGTGGTTATGTAATTGAATCTTGTTGTACTGATTAATAATGGGATTTTTTGGCAGTTGTTAACCTTACTCTGATTGATCTTCCTGGATTGACAAAGGTTGCAGTTGGTAGGTTGCTTGAGCCACTGTAATGTTAGGTTTTAAAACTCCTGCTCTATTATTTGTTGTAATATTTTTCGTAATAACTTTCTTTTCAGAGGGTCAACCTGACAGCATAGTGCAAGACATTGAGAACATGGTTAGGTCTTATATTGAAAAGGTATTTTTCTTTAGAGAGATTTTAATTGGTGCCAATCAAGGATGGCTTATTAGTAATGCTCAATATTGGGTTGTAAACTTCTTATTTTTAAATTTAATTTATTTTGCGTTTCTTTGTATGCATATGTGATTGAGTATGGACAAATGGGCATGTTCTAATTGGGAATTGTTTGCCTACAGCCCAACTGCATTATTTTAGCAATTTCACCTGCCAATCAGGATCTTGCTACATCAGATGCAATTAAGATTTCTCGTGAAGTCGATCCTAAAGGTAATTTTGCATGTGGAAATGCTACCAGTCATGGTTATCTGTATGTATGTACATATCTATGTGTCTATATCGGCATATACATACAGTGTTATTAAATTTAATTGATTAATGTATCTATTGATATGTTCAAGTCAGTGCTGATTAATACTCCAAAAAAAAAATAATTAAAAACGGTTCTAGAAAAAGTCATTTCTGATTGACTTGCTCCATTTGGATCTTAATTATCTGCCATTTAATCTTTCCAGGAGAGAGGACATTTGGTGTCTTGACAAAGATTGATCTTATGGATAAGGGTACTGATGCTGTTGATGTAAGTTCTTTTGTTGTTTCTCGTAGTATGGGTAGTTCACTTGAATATATTTGTCATTGTAAACGTCATGTTTTGTTGGTTGAATTAAGATATTAACTCAATGCCATTTCATTCTGATAAATTGTTGAACATCTCTTCTAGTAGTTTTAGGTTTTTCGAAATTTTGCTGTTGTTGATGTTTTTCATATTAGTTTGTCATTCTAATGTATGTTGAAAACTTTTTTTTTTTTTTTTTTTGAGAAAGTGCAAAATGTTTTAATAACTTTGAGGAAGATTCAAGCTTTTTACTGTTGCATATTGTTGTTATTTGTCAGTTTTGAGAGATAAAAGCTCATTCTCTTCAGTTACTAGTAATGGGATTTTTAAGACTCTTTTTTGGTTAATTCTTTGCTGATTATATTTTTATTTTTGTTTTATTCTTGGTGTCATTGTTTGTGGCTTAAAACTTGGATTTCAAATTTCTGTTTGTTTAGATGCTAGAAGGAAAAGCATATCGTCTACAATATCCATGGATTGGTGTTGTTAATCGGAGTCAAGCGGACATTAACAAGAGTGTAGACATGATTGCTGCCCGGCGTAGGGAGCGTGAGTATTTCTCTAGTACTCCTGAATACAAACATCTTGCTAGTAGAATGGGTTCTGAATATTTGGGAAAAATACTTTCAAAGGTATGAATGTTCAATTTCCTTTTCATAGTCAATTTATTATACTGAATTAGTGATAATAAGTAGCATGCATCTTTCTTGTTTAATAATTGCATGTTATACTTGTCCTTTTGTAGCATCTGGAAACGGTAATCAAATCCCGAATCCCAGGCATCCAGTCTCTAATTAGCAAAACTATTGCTGAACTTGAAGCTGAAATGAGCCGTCTTGGGAAACCTATTGCTGCTGATGCTGGAGTGAGTTATCTTAAAATTTATTATCTTTCTTCGTCTTTCATGGGCTTTATTGTTTAATGTTTATCCACCTTTGTGATGAACAAAAATGGTGTTAGTATTTCCAAATTTATAATCTTCTTTGGGATTGTTATTATTGACTCAAAATTGTATGTGGATTTTCCTTTTATAATTTTATAGTATTTTAAGAATACATATATCAGCATAATGCAAACTGTTAATTGATTGGATTCTTGGGTTTGTTGGGTTGTGCTTGTATAGTGATTTAGTGGCTAACTGAAGCCATGATTTCCTTCTTATTTTCTGCTTCTTGTAGTAGTTGGAATCTCTGAATGCCACGTATCAAATGTCTCAGATGAAAAATAGTTTTTTGATTTGAACATGTCAACTGGGACTATATGTGGAGTTTAATTTTATTCAAATTTAAATTATTTAGTCGTCAATTCAAAAACAAAATTATTTAGTTATTCAATTCAAGTTATTCTGTTGTTCATTCCTTATTTTTTTTTAAGAGTTCATTCCTTATTTTTGACTAGTTTGTGGGGGTCTTTTGTAGGGAAAATTATATATGATCATGGAGATCTGTCGAATCTTTGATCAAATCTATAAAGAACATCTTGATGGCATGTAAGTAATTAGTTTGTAGTGTCTCTGTTTTACAATTCTTGATGCTACAGTTCTGAAGAATCTTTTTATCATATTGTTCTCTTTTTTCTAATTTAATATAGTAATTTAAGTTGAAATTGTCATTTGTTTTTTTAGTTTCTCTTGTCTTATTAGTCAAGTCTGTTGTTAGATACCTTTGGTGATTTTGGATATATCAATTTTGGCTTAGTTGGCCTTTTGTGCAAGACATGGCTTTTTGCTTAATCTCTTTTTTGTAGTATTTGTTTTGCATTATTTATTTGATATTTTATTTTTTCTTGCAGCCGTCCCGGTGGTGATAAGATTTATAATGTCTTCGACAATCAGCTGCCAGCAGCTATGAAAAGGTTGCAGTTTGACAAGCATCTTGCTATGGATAATGTGCGGAAGCTAATTACAGAAGCAGACGGATACCAACCTCATCTGATTGCTCCAGAGCAAGGGTATCGCCGACTTATTGAATCTTCTCTGGTTACAATTAGAGGTCCTGCTGAGGCTGCAGTAGATGCGGTATGTAATAAAGCTACTGGTTGTGTACCTTTACTCTTTTGGAGAATATTTAACTACTGCACAAACTTCTATAGATTCTTTTTTGTGATTAAAGTACTTATTATTTTAAAAAAAGAAGACTATATTGTGCCTCTATGTGGCTTTCTTTTATATATTTACTCAACTTGCTTCTTCTGTCTTGCCTTTCATAATTCATTTTTATTTCCTATTACCATTTCAACCATTGGTATCCTGTAGGACTATAGAGCTTTATTTTGAATCACATTAATCCCACTGGGAGAGAATCTTGTTTAGTTGAATGTTTTCTTGTTTCCAGGTTCATGGCTTACTGAAGGAGCTGGTCCATAAGGCAATTAGTGAGACTCATGTACGTTTCTCTGTTTGACCTTTCTTCTATTTAAACATTCAATATGACTTTTAATATGTGACGTTTGATGAAATGATATGAAGATTATTTGGTTGAGATGCCTTTGGTGATAGAAGATTTTGTTACTTTTATGCCCAACTTAGCTGAAACAGATACTTCTCAAGCAGTTTTTGTCTTTTTCCGATGAAAACTGATCCAGTATGCTACCATTTTATTTCTGTTGCGAATTCGACACTTAGTCTCCAAATAATACAAGGCAGAAGCTGACAATAAGTTCATGAAGTATTTGTTACTACCAGACTTGATGTTTGAATTAATATTTAGCAGAAGTGTTTAAGTTCGTGAGGCTTGCAATCTTGATAACGGTTAGAATGAACTTTGGGCAGTTTTTGATGGAAAGGAGATATTTGCCTACAGTGCCAATGTATTAGATTATAGTGTTCTCAATTATAGAGCCTGGACCTTTTATGGTTTTATCTCCAAATTTGTTTCTTAAGTAGTTCCCGTTGTGCAGGAGCTTAAGCAATATCCAAGTCTCAGAGTGGAGGTTGGAGCTGCTGCTGTTGAAGCCTTGGAGAGAATGCGGGATGAAAGCAGGAAAGCAACTCTGCAACTAGTTGATATGGAATCCAGTTACCTTACTGTTGACTTCTTTAGAAAGCTCCCGCAAGATGTGGAGAAGGGAGGGAACCCAACTCATTCAATTTTTGATAGATATAATGATTCATATCTAAGGAGAATAGGTAAAAAAAATTTCATCATTTTAAGCATTCTGAAAACTTCTGTACTGGATTATAGTTTTTCTTTTGCATTACGTTCACCTACTTAAAATTGTTCATCCTTCCTAATTCTCTTTTGTTGGTTTCAATATTATAAAACAGGAGCAACAGTTTTGCAATATGTCAATATGGTCTGTTTGACTCTGCGGAACTCTATCCCGAAGTCCATAGTGTACTGTCAAGTTCGCGAAGCTAAAAGATCCCTTCTTGATCATTTCTTTGCTGAACTGGGGAAAAGAGATGTAAGCTCCATTCGTATGTCATCTTACGATAATATAGGCTTGTGAATAGGGGGGGAAGTATAAGTTGATGAGTCGCTGGTATTTATGGAGGGTCGTCGTAATTTTGTGTCAATATAGTCTTGCCAATCTCCTCTGCTATCTGATATTTGCGTTCGTTTTGTTTCTACTGTTATTTTACATGCCTTCCTTTCTTTAGTGCAATTATTTACCTTGCGGTTTTAAAGAGATGAAAAGATATGGTATGACTATCGTAACTTTGCTGCTCCGTTCTGCAGCCGAAGGCATTGGGGAAGTTGTTGGATGAAGACCCAGCGGTTATGGAGCGAAGGGTCGCCCTTTCCAAGAGGCTCGAGTTATATAGAAGTGCCCAGGCGGAGATTGATGCTGTGGCATGGTCCAAGTAGGAAGTGGAATGAAAGGAGAGAGCGAGGGCTCTGATTCTTTTTATTCGTCCGTCACTGAAGGACTAGATGGGCAGACAAGGAAAGCTAAGAACAGGTGTTCGTCCACCGCGGTTGGCAGATATCTAGGTTTCTTCGTTGACAGCTCGGTGAAGATTTCCTACCAGTTGTATCGATTACTTACATATGTTTCTATAGTAAATATATCGTGGAGCGGACTGCCTTATTTTTGTGATTGTCTTAACACGGCCATGCTATTGCTGGGCTATACCTATGCTGAATCGATTGATTCTCATATTTGTTGATTATCAAGGCAGTCGTTCTTCTTGTAACAAGTTTTGTTTGGTTAAATCCTCCATACCGGGATTGTGAACGTGCACCGAAAACGCGTTTTTATGTTTGTTGTTACTTGAGAGATGAGGTATTAGTGGATTATTCTAGTCGAGCGTGGAAAGAATCAAAGCTTTGGATGTGCTTAAATAGGAAACGAATCGTCTGTGTATTGGCATGTTGCTGATACGGTTCTGTGTCATATTTTTCAATGTTTTTTTTTTTGTTTGAGGAAGAAGTTTCAATGTCTTAAAAGCTTATTATGTTATCTAATATGCGTACGATAGGGATGGTAAACTAATACACCATATATGTCATTGGGTCGTGAACTTGTGATAACCATGAGGCGTTCAGCAACCATTTAGTTTACTGGTTGAAGGAAATTTGTTGGCTTAATAGTGTTGGTAGATAAGGTAATGCGAGAGTCGGCAGGCAGTTTTTCTTGAAAAAAAAAGTGTCGGCAGATACGAAAATTGCTGGTTCCGGACTAAAGTGATTCAAGTTAGCGCAGAGCCTCTTATGTCGGAGTAATGTTTGAAATAAATAATTAAACATATAGTTTAACCTTTATATCACCCCGGCCTTAGCTCAGTTGGTAGAGCGGAGGACTGTAGTATGGAATCTTCATGACAGAAATCCTTAGGTCGCTGGTTCGAATCCGGCAGGTCGGATGTTACCTTTTTCTGTCTTTATCGCCCTTTTACTGTCGATAATCTTTTTTTTCCCACTTTTCATTGTTTCATCAGCCGAATACGACAGCTTGGAGTTTTCTTTTAATCGCTGACATCTCTAATCTTTAGATATACTTTCCCTATTTAAATCTGGATTTGGTGTGATCCAATCGTCGCAACTCTCTGCCTACTATTCAATTTTAAGGCTTCGAAGAAATAAAAAAAGAATTGACAAGGAGAAACGTTTTTATTGTTAGCCTTCTTTGCATATATATGACTACAGTATGTATGTATGTTTATGACCCGTAGATCACAGATGGCAACGATCTAAATCATCCAACCGTCCAGTTGGATATTACACGTACGACTCCCTTCCAGGCTCTTACTTCCCAACCGACTCTGAGCGTTGAGCATGGTCGGTCTCGGTGGAAGCCGGGATCTCCTTCCCTGACTCGGTTTCTGCCGCGGGATTCCTTACGCATTCTTCAGAACTCTTTTTGAAAATACTCTGGGCTACTGCTCTACTTCTACTCCAGATCGTTTTGGTTCCTTCTCCAGAGGTACATTGCGATTCGCCATTTTGTTATTCTTTTTACAGTTTTTTCCCAGTTTGTGTCATTTTGCACGATTGGACGGAGACCGATCAAGTCTATTGAATTGTGCGTCAGATGAAATGCTCGTCGTCTTTACATTATTGACTTTTTCGTTGTTTTGAGAGTTGAGATCGGCTAGCGTGTTATATTTTTAGTATTTTCTTCCATTAAAAAAGCGTTTTTGACTTCCTCAAACGAAAGAAGAAAAGAAGCATCTTCTTATGTATGCACTGCTGTCATTATAATTTATAAGTTTCGAACGCGTTACCCTTCTCCGTTCAGCAATTGGTTTTGAAAATGTCCTGCTGAAGCCTTTGCAGTTTTCTGCTACTTGGCCAGCTGCTTTTGATGGGTCGAGTGCCAGATGATTGAAGGTTGAAGAAATTTCAAGGATGTCTGCCTATGCTGTTTGAACCTTGTTGTGGAGTTCAGTTTTGATTTCAGGTATCACTTGAAGGTGGTTGTGAAAGGAAAAAAATTCGTTGATGTAAATGGTGTTTCCATTTGAGGGAAGTTGTCTGCTAAGAATGTTGTAAATAGTGACTTGAACTGTGTTTATGTACATATATTCAATTAGAGAATTGCTGTGTGGGATAATTGATCATCTGCAATTTCAGTTATGGAGCAATCTGTGGCTAAATGACGGGAAAAATGTTGATGCAAACTTAGGTAAAATTATTTTTAATGTGATTTGAGTGGCTGTTGGAAGAGTTTTAAGTGCTTGACAGTTTGATAGGATAGTGAAAAGGAAGGAAAGCATTTAGCAATCATTCGAGATGAAACTGTAGCTAGTAGTTTTCATACCATAAGTTGATTGAGGCAGCATATCCAATTTTTTGAACAACTCAAGACTGTTTGAAACATATATTACCGAGGAAAGGTGACTGGAAAATATGTAAGTTTTCTCCAATAATGAAGATAGACATTTAATTTAGCCCTCTACTAGCTAGAATTTGTTATCAGGATCTTTTGTGCCCCTCAACCCTTGAAATGCCTTTTGGTTGTGTGTGCTGGTTTCATTACATCAGTTAAGTTTTTCTTGATGTCCTTTGAAATATTGTATTGGTGAATAGGTGAAAATCAGACAAGTCGAAGAACAGGTCACGGAGATGACTTCCGAGAGGGACATATTCAGCCTCTGTGGACCTGTTCATCTTACACATATCGACTGGTATGACAAACCTCAACTTTGGAACTCTGTTGTAGTGGCTTTTAATATGTTCCCATTCGTGTTTAAAAGTGGATGCATGTTTCAACAAATCAATCATGCTCCTTGCATTTAGATAAATTTTACTGAAAGCGTTAAGGAAAGTTTTACTGGAGAGAATGAATGTGTAAAAGGAACTCAATGGAAGAAGTGATCCTTTTGTCGTTTTTTCCCTTTTTAAAATGACCTATGTTATAGAGTAAATTCCTTTTTCTTAGAATAAAAACCACAACTGATAATATCTTATCTTTGTGATTTGAAAGGAGCTCATATGTGCATCATGTTGCTATTGTTGCGAAAATAAAAGTTTCCAGTTTCTCTCATAATTGGCAGCCATGCTGTCTCAATCTAGAGCTTGCAGTGGCTCCCGGGCAACCTCAGTCCTTTGCCAAACACCTCACCTTCTATGAGGATAATCATTTTTTTAATTAAGTTACATAGTGAAATTTGGAAGAAATTCGCCTATTACTTATATCATTATCAAATAAGGGGATCACAAGGAAGTCAGAATGGAATAACTGAATGTTAACTCTAAATTTTCCCTTTTCAAACCTACTCTCTCCTTATTGTTATCCAATGATTGGGATGGTGTTGTTTTTGAAACTTTTGTCATTGGTTTATCACCTCAATTCTTGTGTATGTTTCTTATTCTCTGAGTTCCCCTGGTGAAACACAATATTGGACTTCTTTTTGCTTTTTATTATGCAGGAGTATTAATGTCATTAATCTAGGTGAAGAGTCCTATAGCTATTGTTTGGTTTACCCATTTGTACAGAAGGTGCAGCCGGTTCCTGAAATTGCATTCATTAAAAGATTTTGATGCATATTCACAAAGGTTTAATTACATTTGTTTTGACGTCTTTGACACCGTAAACTTGCTACCTGTTTGTGAGTTTTACTATACCCTGCTTTAATTTCTTATTTCAACGTGACATTTTCCTTAATTCTTTTGTAAGTAACATAGTCTACCAAAGTTTTCATGTAGTACAAACTATCTGTGTCACATATATAGTTGTTGTTGAACCGTGTTGATGTTCCAACCATAATTTTGCCTATTATGAATTAAACAGCTTGTAAGTTGAAGCACCATAAACTTGTGTCAAAAGTTTTGTTATTTGACTACTGTTAGTTTTGTTGATTCTTATTTAAACATCAACATTGTTTTTAGTTCAGAAAAGATTCTAGCTTCCTGTCCTTATGAACATTCATCAATATATTTTCTATTGAATTGCCCACTTCGTTTCTTAAGACTTTGAGAGTATGCTTCCAGTGGCCGATCGGCCAAAATACTGTATTCACTGTTCACTAATTTCTTGTCCTACAGGAGCAACCCGGATCACAGGAGATCAGTTGCTGCATGCTTGGTTCAGGGTGTCTATGTTCTAGAACGTGACCGGCAACAGAATCGTGTGGAGAACACGGCTCTTTCACCACCGTGGTGGGAATCTCTCCATTTTCAACTGATTCGTCAGCTTATTGATAATGCAGATTCGTCTGTATTTGGGGCTATTTACGAATTGAATCCCACCGAGCAGAGCAAAGTACCTCCAGAAGCTCCAAGATTTGTGATAGCCTTCCGAGGAACCATAATGAAGTCGCACTCCGTGTCGCAAGATCTCAAATTGGATCTCCATTTCCTCCAAAATGGGCTGCATCGGACCTCTCGCTTTGAAAGTGCATTGCAAGCTGTTCGAGACATGGTTGCAGCAGTTGGACATACAAACATATGGTTAACAGGCCACTCTCTTGGGTCAGCAATGGCTATGTTGGCTGGAAAGAACATGGTAAAGCAAGGCATGCTTCTTGAGGCATTTCTTTTCAACCCGCCTTTCTTTTCGGCCCCAATTGAGCGAATCAAAGACAAGAAGCTTAAGCACGGGTTAAGGATCGCAAGTAGTGTGATCACAGCCGGACTTGCCATTGCTGTGAAAAGCACTCGTCCAAAGCCTAGGTCAGAGGATCACTTTGGTAAGCTAGCCGCTTGGATGCCATCTTTATACGTGAATCCAGAGGATCACATTTGCTCCGAGTATGTTGGATATTTTGAGCACAGGAAAAAGATGGAGGAGCTTGGAGTGGGAAGTATTGAAAGGCTGGCGACCCAGAACTCGATTGGGGATTTGTTCTTGACTGCAATAGGGAAGGAGTCGGAGCCGCTGCACCTCATTCCATCTGCCAACCTCACCGTCAATTGGAGCCCTTCCCCTGATTTTAAACGTGCACACGGGATTCACCAATGGTGGAGCCAAAATTCGAAACTCAAGTGTGAGCAGTATCGTTATTCTTGGCCCTAGCAGATATCGTATCCTATTCATATATGGCTCGTTGTTTGTGGAAGAATTTTAGAAGTTTCAGTATTGTGTGATTCTAGCACCGACTGAAGTAGTCAAGTCTTCCTCAATCTTTCAGTACTTCACATTAAAATCATATTTCTGCCATTAAATCGAGGGGCTCAAAAGGAACTCTTTTGAACAAATGATATGTATACGCGGTAAATATACACATATGATGTGTGTACATGGTACGGAATTGTTCTGAAAAACAGTGAAGATCATCAAATTAAGATTAAAGATTAATTTTCATGTTTTAATGTTGGGGGAATACATATATTATTTATCCAAAAGCTAGTGCTTGAAAATTAATTGTCTTACTCCACAGGAACTCTGTACTGATCAGTACTCTTCATTTTGATTTGAGCTTCAGGGTTTAGTCCTATATATTAAATTTATAAAGGGTTACTATGTCTATGTATATATGAAATGGGCATTAACAAATGAGATTGGTCTTCATTACGAGCCACTAGGTTTCAAAGTCAACCTTCAGAAAATTAGCATCAGGAGTTAGTACTGATCTACAGTCTCTCCCAAAATATGAGAAAATAAGTAAAAATAATAAATTAACAAGCAGAAAAAGATAGTAATACTGTACACTGCTACACACACTTCGTAGTCGTTTCTTCCAATCTTTTACTAATTAATCCTATTGAAGATAGTAATGTAGAGAGAGATTCACCACTCCACTTCTAATCTTAGTATAAACTTCAAAGTAACACATCATATGATTAGAATTACCTTGCTTACTTCTTTATCTAGATGAAAGTGATAAATTCTATAACCGATGATCATTTTATTGTGGGGTAATTACTTGCCGAGAACCTTATCCTGATCTTGATCTCTAGTCTATGGATATTCATTGCACAGCTGATGCCTTTATCACTAATTTGCTGGCTTTCTGATATTTAGAGTTGCTGCTGCGGCTTCAACAAGATGTCTATCACTATCATTAGATTGGAAATACTTCTATAAATTACTTTTTGCAGGTATTCGCATGTCCACACATCCATGCAAGAGTGCAGAAGCGCAGAGAAATCCATTCCCTGCAGCACTGCAGAACCCACAAAAAATTAAGCTCTCTACATCGTAAGAAGAATTCCTAAGCAAAATGAAGCTCCCTGAGGTTGCCAATCTCAAAAGGAACTGTACCCGATATCTCATTATTCTGCAGTAACCTAAAAAAAGATGTATTTTGCATTCAGCTCTAAATTTTCCCTCAGGATCAGTTTTGGCAGCAAGCAGAACCACAATGTGGAAGACGACAAAAAGGTTATCATCCAGTCCATGATCCACAGACACAACAACCTTCATCAATAGTTCCATCTATTAGCATCTGGGATAGCTTGCCTTCCAGATTCGCTTCTATCCATCTCTTCACGGGTCTTACACCATTGGCCTGTAAAAGTGAAAAAGTCAACCATGTTAGCAAATATCAAATCAGATCATTTCGATATTTTGGAAGAGTTCGTTGTGCTTACCGAATCTAAGTTCCCAAGATTTAAAGCTAAACGACCAAATTGACTGAACTCCAGAGTCACCCCACATTCTGCTAATATTTTTGTCAAATCCTTTAGCTGATTTTCTGACTTAAAAAGAGAAGCTCCTTTCCACCAAAGAAACAATGGGACAAATAATGTTTGTAAAATGTAACTAATGTCGACAAATGCTGAAAATATATGGTGCTAAACAACAACCAATAAGATTGTAATAGTTCAAATAATTATGAAGATACACAAGCAACAGTCTTGCTGTTTCTATTATGTATCCTTGTTGAAAATCAATTATTTTCAGAGTTAGCAGGTCAAAATATCCAACATCTATTCAATACAAACAAGAAAGCGAATGACATATGAAAAAGTTGGGAAAAGGCTGATGACAACTGAGAATAGCAGTTGTAACCTGTGATCAAGGAATCTCTCATCTGAAAAGCAACACCAAAATAAGTACATTAAATTTAAGCAACTAAAAGCAAAATGAGTTTGACAACTCCAGCATAAAACAGAATGAATTTCGAATAAAGAAAAATCCACAGCCCATGCCAGAGATAAGGGAAAGAAACACAAGTTTCAAACTCTAGAAAACATCACTTAGCAATCATATAGGTAACAGAAACATTTCTTAGGCAAAGATACATAGTATGGATTTATTTCTTCAAAATTTTAAAATGGTTGTTTGCAAATCTCAATGTATATAAGAGCTGGCTGCTTCTGGATTTGAATTAAGTGGAATAAACTTCTTCATTATGTTTCAGACAGAGAAACCTGCTTCAGCTTTGCTTTTGGATCATCACATATAGCACTATCAGATTAAAAATAAAAAGAAGATAAGTATAAATGTTTCTCTATCATATCACAATGAGTTCCCATAATGGAAAATACCATATTGTAGACATAATGGTTAACTCCAAACTTGAAGCAAATAGATGACGGGATGAGTATTTGATGGGTAAACTGCCTCTTATGACTCACTGATTCATTAGTATCATCTGTAATGAAGGTCAATTACACAGTAAAATGGGTGGTACATTCTTAAGAATTCTAAAAGACGTGTCATTGGTTCATCATAATCCTGTTCCTTATAGGACCTTGAAAGATTGTCAGCAAATAGCAAATACCTTCCAGACACAATCGACATCATAGTCTTCACAAACTCCTTTTTCAAAAATAAAAAAAACTATTTGGTGAAGGTTCACCGTAATACAAAAGCCCACGGCCAGACAGAACTTTTATAGAGAAGAATGGCACCATAAAAAAATTGATATTAGTTCTTAGCACTCTAAATTGCTTCAGAACACGATCCATTACTACCTTGATTAACAACTCCTAGGTTTAATCTGATTTTTGCCACAAAGATGAAATGAGCTCTTTGAAGAGCAAACTCTTATTCTCAGTGTTATTGGATATCTAAATGGATGACAACTAGGAACCAACAGTGCACAGTACATTAGACATTAAACCCCATCCAGAAGCTCGCTAGTTCACAACATAAACATTGATCCATCGTAAACAATAGTTACTCCACATGGCAAACAAAAAACCACCTACCCAGGGGGTGAACCAATGAGTCGAGAAACAGTGTTTTTCCGTGTACTCTGACATGTAAAGCCATACCACCGATTTCTCATTGCCTAACAGTTGCTCGGCCAACACCAACACGAGCTCCGTTTTACCAACACCGGTAGATCCCAAAAAGAAGAACGACCCTGTCAGCCGTGATTGGGTCCTGCATAACCCAACTCGTGACCTCAAAATAGACAGTACCACAGCATCAATTGCTTCATTCTAACCCAGTACCCTCTAACGAAGCTTCTCCGCAAGACCTCTGAGTCTTTCTTTCTCGTCCTGGTTTAGCCTTGTTACTGGGATACCAGTCCGGCTGCGGACAACCTCCGCTATCTGATCAGGTCCCACTACTTCTACGAGCTTCGTTTTACCTTTCCCCTTGTTTCTGTTGAGCTAGAATCAAACACGGACACAAGCTGAGTCAACCAGATCAATAGCCTTGCCAGGTAGGTACCGCCCTTCAAGAACCAAGAAAATATAAATTTGTTTCCGTGTGACAACAAGTAAATCAAGATTAAACGCACAAAAGAACATGCTTACCCGTAATATATTTGCTGGAAAGTTGGGAAGCCACAACTAGAGAATGATCCTCAATAGAAATTTTATGGTGACTCTCCAATTTGTTTTTAAGACCACGAAGGATGTCAATCGTCATTGTAACACTAGGCTCCTCCACATAAATCCGTTCGAAAAAACGGTTGAATACAGCATCCTTCGCAACATATTTCTCCAATACTTCAGGAGTCGTAGCTGCTATACATCGCGCCTGGCTCCTCTCCAGCATTGGTTTGAAAATATCCATAGGGCCTATACTTAAAAAAAACCAACAAATAGGTGTAGGAACTTATATAGCATGAACAATGAATTCAATCTAGATATTTACCTGGGAAGAGATGAAGTTCGTCAATGTATAAAATGATTTTTCCTTTCACTTCTTTAGCTTCACTTACTGATACGAGTCTTTCTTGAGACTCACCCTTCATTTAAGCCCCCAGAAACATGACACCCATGTCAAGAAGTATCAATTTCACATTCAATTCACTAGGGGCATTACCATTTTTTATCCACTGCACGAGCCCTTTCACGATAGCAATTTTCCCCACACCAGCATCTCTGATAACTACGGCATTGTTTCTGGTTCTCTTGGAAAGAATCTGGAAAACATTATCGATTTCCTCATCCCGCCCAACGATTGGATCAAACATCGATGCTTGCTCAACGTAATCTTGACCATACGTCTTCAAACCGGAGGCACTCTCTTCTTTCTTATGTTCTTGCCCGAGGATACGATCAAACAAAGAGGCTTGATTAAAATAATCTAGACCATGCAAACCGGAGGCACTCTCGACTTTCGTTCATCGTTGCAAGGTTGCTTTTCTTTTGACAAAAAGAAAAACACACTTACTCAAGCCCATGCGTGTGCCTTACAAAGACAACACAGAAGTTTACCCCCGCTACACGTCTTTGACACTTTGATGAATGAACCCCATAGTATTCTCCGCCGAGTTTTTGCCCTGTGGTAACAGTGAGGATGTCACTTCGGTCCGGGGAGCCCTCCAACTCAATCTGAGGAAGTTCACCACGCAGATTCCTATCGGAAATATAATCCTTAATAGAAATCTGTGTGGTGAGCTTCCTCAAATTAAGTTTGAGGGATTTCCGTACCGAAGCAACATCCTCGTTGTTACCACTTGCACGGGCAAAAACTCGGCGGAGAATACTATTGGAGTTATTCGTCAAAATGTCTCGGACTCGTAGGAGAGTAAACTTTTGATGCTGTCTATTGTTCGGCGCGCATGGGATTGAGTAAATGCGTTTTTCATTTTGTCGAAAAGCTGAGCCATGAGAGGAGAGGACACTTCAGACGTATCTGAAACTGGTAGAAATGGTGGTCGGCTGATGGCCGCAAATACTCGCTTGAAATTACGAGACGAAGGTATTAGAAAAAAAAAAAAGAATGAAGTCGGAAAAAAAAAATGCTCGTCGCCGGGAAAAAACAGAAAAGATCTAGGCTCGTCTTACCCCCCGTTGTCGGAGAAGCTCCTCGAAGGTCGATACCGGAGAAGGTCGTTGCTGGAGAAGGTCCTCGCCGGAGAAGATGGTTACTAGTGGGGTTATCCGCCTCCCTCTCCCGGCCGCTGCCTCCGCCTCCCTCTCCCGGCCGCTGCCTCCGCCTCCCTCTCCCGGCCGCTGCCTCCGCCTCCCTCTCCCGGCCGCGGCCTCCGCCTCCCTCTCCCGGCCGCTGCCTCCCTCTCCCGGCCGCAGCTTCCCTCTCCCTCTCCCGGCCGCAGCTTCCCTCTCCCTCTCCCGGCCGCAGCTTCCCTCTCCCTCTCCCGGCCGCAGCTTCCCTCTCCCTCTCCCGGCCGCGGCCTCCCTCTCCCGGCCGCGGCCTCCCTCTCCCGGCCGCGGCCTCCTCTCCCCTCCCGGCCGCAGCTTCCCTCTCCCTCTCCCGGCCGCAGCTTCCCTCTCCCTCTCCCGGTCGTGGCCTCCCTCTCCCTCTCCCGGTCGTGGCCTCCCTCTCCCTCTCCCGGTCGTAGCCTCCCTCTCCCTCTCCCGGTCGTAGCCTCCCTCTCCCTCTTCCGGCCGTGCCCTCCCTCTTCCGGCCGTGCCCTCCCTCTTCCGGCCGTGCCCTCCCTCTTCCGGCCGTGCCCTCCCTCTTCCGGCCGTGCCCTCCTCTTCCGGCCGTGCCCTCCTCTTCCGGCCGTGCCCTCCCTCTTCCGGCCGTGCCCTCCCTCTTCCGGCCGTGCCCTCCCTCTTCCGGCCGTGCCCTCCCTCTTCCGGCCGTGCCCTCCCTCTTCCGGCCGTGCCCTCCCTCTTCCGGCCGTGCCCTCCCTCTTCCGGCCGTGCCCTCCCTCACCCTTTTTTTGTTGAGAAATGATATCAGTACTTCGAAGTTTTACTTCGAAGTTTTACAGTCTGACGTGGATGTCTTATGTGGCATCCACGTCAGCTGCCTACTTGGCAAAGAGGGAGAGAGGGAGAGGCCGGAGCGGAGAGAGGCCGGAGTGGGAGCGGGAGAGGAGAGAAGCCGGAGTGGGAGAGGGAGAGGACGGAGGGGGAGGGAGAGAGACAGGCGGGAGAGGAGAGGAGGGAGGCCGCTGAGCGGAGGGAGAGGAAGAGGGAGACGCCGCGAGGGAGGCCGCCGAGCGGAGGGAGAGGAAGGGCCGCCCGCCGCGCGCCTCCCCTTCCTCTCCCTCCCAATCAGCGGCCTCTGCCTCGCCATGGCGCGTGAGGGAGGCCGAGGTCGCCTCCGCCCCGCCCGCGCGGCGCGAGAGGCGGCCGAGGCCGCCTCCGCCCGCCCGCGACACGTGAGGGAGGCCGAGGCCTCTCCAGCCGCATGGCGCCCCCTTCCTCTCACTCCCGCTCGGCGGCCTCCTGGCGCGAATGGAGGCCGAGGCCGCCCGCTGCGGCGCCTCCCCTCGCTCTCACTCCTGCTCGGCGGCCTCCTGGCACGGGAAGGGAGGCCGAGGCCGCCCGCCGCCAGCGCCCCTTCTTCCTCTCCCTCCCGCTCGGGCGGCCTCCTCCCTCTCCCTCCCGCCGGCCTCCCTCCTCCCTCTCCCTCCCGCTCCGGCCTCTCTCCCTCTCCTTCCCGCTCCGGCCTCTCTCCCTCTCCCGCTCCGGCCTCTCTCCCTCTCTCCCTCTCTCCCTCCTTGCCAAATGGCAGCTGACGTGGATGCCACATAAGACGTCCACGTCAGACTGTAAAGACCGACAGTAAAATGTCGCAGTGCGTATATCACGACTCTTTTTTGTTTGTCGACTCACCTTCACCCTTTTTTTGTTTGTCGCCTCACACTTTTTTTGTTTGTCGCCT
Organism: Aristolochia contorta; assembly: GCA_022405105.1. Lineage (NCBI taxonomy): Eukaryota > Viridiplantae > Streptophyta > Magnoliopsida > Piperales > Aristolochiaceae > Aristolochia > Aristolochia contorta. The sequence goes on along the minus strand of CM039667.1, from coordinate 1,109,620 downwards.
CACCCTTTTTTTGTTTGTCGCCTCACACTTTTTTTGTTTGTCGCCTCACCCTTTTTTTGTTTGTCGACTCAGCGTCTGACGTGGATGGCCACGTAGCCCAGTACGCATAGCATTTCTCTAGATCTTATGATCGGTATCTGTAGCTGTGACAAATAAGCGAAAAAATAATGCTACCTTGGGGTACAACCTCCCTCGTACCAATGGGTAGGGGTCCCACTACTACAGTAAGGGAGGTTATACCCCGTGTGAATATAGCCTTCCGTACCCATAGCATTACTCTGGGCGAAATTTCAATTAAAGATACATATTTCTCAACATTCAAACAGAAATAGGAAAAATTTAAAATGGGCCCGATGGATAAAATATGGAAACACGCTAGGATTACGCTCTATGTCCGAACGGAATAAAAAGGAAATAAATTATTATTATTTATTGACTGCTTAACCGTTTAATAAAAGGATGAAAATAGAAATAACTCTTCCGATCGATCGGTACTATTCATTTTGATTTGCTATTTATTAAATTTAGAAAGGGTTACTATGTCTATGATTTTATTATAAAATGGGCATTTACAAATGAGAAAGGGCTTCGTTACGAGCCACTAGGTTTCAAAGTCCACCCTCAGAAAATTAGCATCAGAAGTTAGTTCTCTTCAGTCTCTCCCAAAATATGAGAAAATAAGTAAAAATAATGAATTAACACGCAGAAAAAAGATAGTTATAATGTACACTGCTACACACACTTCGTAGTCGTTTCTTCCAATCTTTTACTAATTAATCCTATTGAAGATAGTAATGTAGAGAGAGATTCACAACTCCACTTCTAATCTTAGAATAAACTTCAAAGTAACCCAGCATATGATTATAATTACGATGCTTACTTCTTTATCTAGATGAAAGCGATTAATTCTAGAACCGATGATCATTTTATTGTGGCGTAATTACTTGCGGAGAACCTTATCCTGATCTTGATCTCTAGTCTATGGATATTCATTGCACTGCTAGCTGGTGCCATTTTTCACTAATTTGCTGTCTTTCTGATATTTAGAGCTGCTGCTGCGGCTTAAAAAAAGATGTCGATCAATATCACAAGATTGGAAATACTTCTATATATAATACACTACAGGCTACAGAGTGATATATATGGAAAACAGAACTGCGAAAGCAGTCTGTTCTTTCTTTTTCTTTTGCTTTTTTTCTGTGGTGTTTCCTGTCTTCCATTTATTTCTTTGACCGATCCTGACTCAAGCCGTCATTCTTCCTTCCTCTCTGCTGCAACTCTTGCCCGAGAAGAGAAGCCATGTCAGGTGGCTACTTCGAGCAGGGATGGATTACCAATGCTTAACGCGCCGGTCCAAAGCGTCGTTTTCGACGTCGCAGAGAAGTAAAAGCATACCTACACGCATGCACTCTCCCACTTTTACAGTTTTACTTTCGCAAGATGGGATCAAAATGGGACACTGTTAATGCTCCGTCTTCCCTCCCCATTCATGGAAACCAAAGACCTGCCTTTACGCCACCTCTCTTCAATGCAACATTTATCTCTGTCACCAAATTCCGATTTTTTATATAATACATATATATCCCGCTGGGATCAATCAGTGATCTGTATATAAAAGAGGTAGATAGCTGCCACTACTCCCATGAGGTAGCCATGGAGTCCAGCGATCGTGGAACCACAGTAACCAGGAGAGGAGGAAGAGGAGTAGGATCAGGTCTCAAGCTGCTTCGGATACCGAAACGAAATGACGAAGTATTGGAGGGAGAAGATGATCAGGAACCCCTGAGCCCCACCGCGCGCCTGTTTCATGAACCTCGCAATAACTGCCATGTCTTAGCCATAATCGGTTCTGCTAAGAAGTTGGACTTTGAAGCAGTGAAAGCGGAATTGGAGAAAACCCTTATCAGGCATCCTCGCTTCTCAAGCGTCCCGGTACGTAGTTAGTTCAAGATGATCTTAATCTATTTGTTATAATAATGTGCATGCACAATATTGCATATGATTGGATGGAACTGCATGCATGCAGGTGTTCTCCGAAGGTGAACTCGGTCGGTGGGTTCCCACGAAGGTGGTTGTGGAGGATCACTGCGTGTTCCCGGACGTGGACCCTGATGATCGCATATTGCGTGACCCGGACCGGTTCGTGGAAGACTACGTGGCTGCTCTCACGCGGGCCCCCATGGACACTTCGAGAGCCCTGTGGGAGTTCCACGCTTTGAACGTGAAGACGAGGGAGGCCCAAGGGGTGGCCCTACTCAGGGCGCACCACTCCCTCGGCGACGGCACTTCCCTCATCTCCCTCCTCCTCGCCCTCACCCGTAAAACCTCCGACCCCGACTCCCTCCCGGCCGCGCCGCCGCCGCCGCTCCGCCTTTCCAGGAGACGACGATTTGATAATAATAATAATAATAATAATAGATCCGTCGCGGGTTTCGCGGCGTCGCTCGTGGCGGCCGCGTGGATGCTCCTCCGTACGGCCTTCTATACCGTCGTGGACATTCTCCTCTTCGTTGCCACGTTTCTCTTTCTCAAAGATTCGGAGACGGCGCTGAAGGGAGCCGAGGGCGTTGAGTTTCGCCCCAAGCGAATCGTTCACCGGACTCTGCAACTCGACGATTTTAAGTTGATCAAGACCGAGTTGGGCACAGTACGTACGTTAGCCTTTTTATTTATTTATTAATTTTTTTTTTACCAAGAGATATCGCTCCTATATATAATTTCCTTCCTTCTATATATGCTTGTTTTGAGCTCTTCTCGATCGGCTTGAACATGTTCTAATTATATGGGGAAATTAAATTAATTGCAGACCATAAATGATGTTATGATGGGAGTTACTTCTGCGGGTCTCTCGCGTTACCTGAGCAGGACGACATACAGTGAGACTCTTTTTCCTTTTTCTTCTTTCTTCTGCTTCCGCATTAATATTATTACTCTGGGTCGACTGTCACCGACTCACTCACACCAGTACTATTTATATACAAAAGTACAAAGACGGAGAGCTCGCTCGGCTTAGTGGTCTCAATTTTTAATTTAGCAGCTCAGTGTGATTGATTACTGTAATTAATTATGTTTTCATGAGTTGCAGGTGGTGGAGATCTTCCGAGAAATCTGCTTGTTAGATCTGCCATTCTCGTTAACTTAAGACCCACTCCGGGGTTCCACGTGAGTTATATATATATATATATACACTTCGTCCACTTTATTCGAATATTAAGTATATCTGAAATTCTTATATAACACGGTCAGTTGTATTTTAATGGAAATAATTATACGTACAGGTGATGGCGAAGATGATGGAGAAGCGCGGCACCGGTACTTCTTCTCATCGTGATCGGTGGGGAAATTGGATCGGTTACGTTCTCGTGCCATTTCCCATGGCACTCTTTGAAGACCCATTGGATTATGTTCGGAAAGCGAAAGCGATTGCTGATAGGAAAAAGCTCTCCTTCGAGTCCCTCTTCACTTTCGCGAGCTCGGCTCTGCTTGTCAACACATTCGGAATTAAGGTTACGTATAACATATATATATAATATATATAGCCTCGTCCTAAAGTTAATCTATATTGATCTTGTAACTAGACCAATCACGATTGTGACATATATATAACACATATTAATTTATACATATGTTTAGGCAGCAGCGGCCCTGTCTCACAGGGTGATCTTCAACACAACGTTGTCTTTCTCCAATCTCGCAGGACCAGCAGAAGAGCTCAGTTTTGCCGGTCACCCCATTACCTTCCTGGCTCCCAGTGCTTATGGACACCCGCACGTACGTACGCTTAAATATTAGTTGTAAAATTAATTAGATTCTTGAATGTGACATGCAAGTTTCACAAATGGCCAGTGATCATCCAAGATTAATATATTACTATTAACCAATATTGTTTATGCTTTCTTTGACAATAATATAGTACTACGTACGTCGTACTCGTGTTGCATGTGCAGGCTTTAACAGTTCATTTCCAGAGTTATATGGACAAGGTAAAGATGGTTCTGGCTGTGGACGAAGAAGCGATTCCGGAGCCTCACCAGCTTTTACATGACTTGGCCGACTCTCTCGAGCTCATCAAAGATGCTGTTCTTGCAAAGAGACGATGATGATCAAATGGGTTCTTTATAATTGACCGTCGCGTGTCTGAATATTAATTCCACTATCGATCTCCGATTTGTTGCAGGTTTTTCGATGTTTAATTATATATATTAACTAACTAGGTGTTCTATCATGACCAATATTATCGATGTATTAATGTGATTTTTTGTTTTTAATTTGGAAGTGGGTGTATATATACTAGTAAACAAAAAACATAAGATATATTTTGTATACCACCCATTAATTCTATTAGTACGTATATATTTATAAAGAACTTTATTATTTATATTCATAGATCTAGTAGTACAGTATTCATAAAAGAAAAGATAAAAATCTTGATTGATATTATTTTGAAATACAAGAGTCTTATTTGGAAGCTGCTAAAATGGGGTTTTTGTAGTTATGGTTCCTCTCCCTTTAATTCGATGGGTAAAAATTAAGCGAGGGACGACGATGGATCACCTGCAGATCTGTTAAGATCGGGGCCGGAATCGGCGCTGCTCCTGTGGTGCAAACGAAAGGAGTAGTACTGTTCGAGGAAATGCCCCAAAGAGACTGACGTTTGACTTTTGAATATCGTCGCTCTGGTGATTAAATACGGTTAACAATAGGGAGGGTCGTTGAGGAGGCCTGCCCGGAGAGATCAGAAGTTTGTTTTGAGGAGGAATAAAACGGCTAGGTAGCTGTTCATGCATGAGGCTCCCCGGCTGAGATCGGTAGAAGCAGCGACCAAATTAATAAAAATGGCGAGGCGTCCTCCTCTTCCTCCTCCTCGGACTTTCGTTCTCTCTGTCTCCTCCTCCTTCTGCTGCTTCATTATGATTTTCTCCATGCAGATCATCTTATTCGTCGCCTGCGATGCCTCCGTGAGCAGGGGAAGGCACATCGTGGCCATGCCAGCATCTGTTTACAGGACAAGAGATGGCAAAGTCATCACTACCTCCAAAAACAATATCCAGAGTACGGCCGTCGTCATGAGCGACGACGACGACGACTCATCAGTACCGAATAATAATTTCCGTCCTCCACTCCCCATATCCCAATATATTACTACTACGTCGACGGCTAATACGTTACCTACTCATCCTCCACCGCCGGCACCGGCGAATCCTGCGTCGGACGGGGGTGCTCGGGAGAAGAGGGGACAGCTGGCGAAGGAGTTCCTGGAGGCCCACAACCGGGTGCGGGCCCAGCTGCACGTGCCGCCGCTGGCGTGGGACCGGAAGCTGGCGCGGTTCGCGCGGGGGTGGGCGGCTCGGCTGGCGGGGAGCGACTGCAGCAAGCCGCGGCACTCGGAGGGGCCGTACGGGGAGAACGCCTTCTGGGGGAGCGGCGCCGACTGGAAGCCGGCGGACGCCGTCGCCGCCTGGGCCGACGAGTACGCCTTCTACAACACGTCCGAGAACTCGTGCAAGCCCGGGAACGACTGCGGCCACTACACCCAGATCATATGGAGGACCAGCGCCAGGGTCGGCTGCGACCGGGTCACCTGCCCCTCCCACGACACCTACATCACCTGCAACTACGACCCTCCCGGGAACTACGTCGGAGAGTCCCCCTTCGATCTTCCACATTAAATTTACCCTAATGTATCAATTAATTACTATTGTTTAATTGACGCCCCTACCTTCTGATCATTCCAATATTTACAATTATTGCGGCAAATTAATCAAACAAAAAATCCAATTAATTACTACTAGTACTATGTGATCACAAATAATTAAGAGAGAGAAATTAATTCACAACTCGGATGAGTAATCAATTTGTTCTATAGCAATACTTTGTAAAGGGAGCAATTCTCCCACCCACCGTGATTTCTTTTTTACCTGCGTTTATTGGCAACCCATCGATACGACGAATAAGATTGAGACCGTACGTGGAATCATATTATCTTGCACGGGTTAGACAAAAAAAAAAAAAAAATCCGTACGTATATAGTTTGGTTTTTGGGGCTCTTTAATTAATTTGATCTAATTAACCCATTTGTTCTTCTAATTATAAGGGAAGTGTCGTCGTGTCGATCTTGTACAATCTAGTATCTACTCTATAGTATATAAACTGTAGAGTATTTAATTAAATAAAAACGAGTTTAAATTTGAAATCAATTTTAACATTTTTTTAAATCACTGTTTTAATTAGTTCGATTTAAAAGCGTGGATCATCGAATTCGAATCGGCTGGACCCAGCCGAAACGTTTTTCCGCGTTAGGGTTTGTGCCCGGCCGGTACTTGAAGACTTCCTCACTCGGCCTCGCGTGGGTTTCGGTGGGGTCAGGGCGGTCTAGGGATCCCTATCGAGCGTATAGAAATGAACGGTTCAGATCGCTTATAAAAGTGTTTCAAATTTAGCGGGTTCTGGTCCGGAAGTTCAATGAAAGTTCTGGAAGCTCCTCTGAGAGGCCTGAAAAAGAACGAGTCGCCAAGTTAAAACCGAATCGAAAAACCAAACCCCGTCTCCTTTTGCCGCCTTCAGTAGTGAAGGAAGAGTAGGACGATCAGGAAGAAGCAATCCCTCTTTGTTCTTGCCTTCTTCGTTCGTTGATCATGGCTGTCATCTCCGAAGTGGAGGAAGAGCGGGAGCCGGAACAGCCGTCGCCTCCCCCCTACGATGAGGCATTCGGTCCGATCCTCGACCGTGAGAGTCCGCTAGGTTTCTTCGCCGTCGTAATTGATTATCTGAGACGGAAGTCGGAGCTCTTCAATGACGAGAGCGTGCAGAGGAAGGTGGATGCTGTTGTTTCCGCTGTGAATGACGCGGCGGAGAGGAAGAAGAAGGCTGAGGAGAAGCGAGTGCGCGACTCCGAGGCCGTGAAAGAACAGGAAGTCTTGAAGGGAAAAAAGGAGGAGACGTCGAAGAAAGATGACGGGAAAGTTGAAAAGTCTGACCAACGTGCGACTGGTGAAAGCAAGGAGGGTCAAATAAGTTAGTAGTTTATGCCCTGGTTATTTGTTTTTCTTTCCTTTGATTCTTTTTCTTTATTGAAGGAAATGCTTATTTCCTTGATTCCTCTGTAAACTGTTCAAATTTTGTGTTCTTTATTAATTAGTATCATTCCATTCTACTTCTGGTGAACACCGAATCTCTTTGATAACTATCAAGTATCAAGCATGTAGTTTCGTTATTTTAATGGAATTGCTCGTTGATTTATCTGTCAGTTTGAAGTAATGCAAAAGATTAACGTCTATATTTTCATTCTCATGATAGTCGTATTGCTATTTAGCTTGTACACTGGTGTCCTTTTTCTGCTTGGTGCATCGTAAACTTTGATCTTAGATACTTTCCCTACGTGGATTTTATCTCATTGTTTTTTTTTTTTGAGAAATATTATATGTCATTGTTATAAACGACTTCCAGACTTCCAGTGCATTATTTCTATTTTTTTTTTTTTTGAAATGGGCATTGTTTCTATTTTTGACCACCTAATTTCTAACCTCTCATGTTAATTTCTTGTGTTCTGGATAGATCCAAATTCTGGAAATGGTCTGGATCTTGAAAAGTACTCGTGGACTCAAACGCTACAGGAAGTTACTGTCAATATTCCAATTCCTCCTGGAACTAAGTCTAGATTTATAGCGTGTGATATAAAGAAGAATCATATCAAGGTTGGACTGAAGGGTCAGCCGCCTATAATAGATGTAAGCCTATACTTTTTCTTCTCGTTATGTCCTTAAATGAAGAGTCTAACATCAAATTCGCCAGTGATTAGTTATTGAGAACGTGTCTTCTAAGGCCTATGCCTCATTTGTTGTTTTGGCCTATCCCATTTGTTTCTAGGGCGAGCTCTATCAAGCAGTGAAGTCTGACGATTGTTTTTGGAGTATTGGTATGTCATTATCAACTCATTGATTATATTATTTTCTTTATACAGAATGCAATTTTTCAAAATTTTTTGGTGTCTAAAGCACATTGTATGTCCAATTTTCTGCAGAGGATTCAAAGGCTATCTCGATTCTTTTGACTAAACAAAATCAAATGGAATGGTGGAAGGCTCTGGTTAAAGGTGATCCGGAGATAGATACACAGAAAGTAGAACCGGAGAACAGCAAGTTGTCTGATTTGGATCCAGAGACTCGACAGACAGTTGAAAAAATGATGGTAACATTCTGTTTCATAGTTCATTATCTGAGTTAAATGTGTCTAATTGGTTTTGGTGATAAATATTTTTTTATTTTTTATTTTTTTGCATTTCACATACCTGATTATTTGAATCCCTGAGGTACTGTTGTTTTTATTTCACGATTCTAACTTCAAACTTGGATCTTTATTTTTGCTTTTGATATGAGAATCGAATCCTGTCACCAACATTTATACCAAAAAGTAAGCAAAATGTGGTTATCTGCATTTATGATATTGTCAATGACCACTTCAAAGTTCCATGGTTGACCTCCCATAGCAATGTGTATCAAGAAGGCAATTGAACCACAAACAGATATATTCCAATTTTCATTTCCTGTGATTACCCCCGACCCCTATTGTATCTCAATTCAATAAGGAAGAAGATTCATTGCCTCGAGGTTTTACTCATCTGTTAGATCTTTCATAAGGTCGGGAAGCTATTTGCTGATACTCTTCCATAAGCTTGGTTTGGTGGGTGGGCAAATGCTAGCCAAGAAGTTTATAGTGATACTTCTCTTAGATATTTCTTTTCCACATACTATCTACAAAGAGAAGGGCAGGACAATAAATCCGTTTTTTTTACCACTAAGTCTACCTGAAAGTTCGTGTTATAAATGATTTTTCTGTATACAACTTGGTTAATATTAACACCAACTGCCATGAGGATAAGGCCTTAAAAACAAAAACTGGTACTGGAATAATGTGCAAATTCTGCAGGCCTAACTTTATGTTATTTTTAATGTGAAAGTTTTTAAGTTAGTATAACTTTCTAGAGTCGATTTTATTTTGGTTATCCTAAATGAAAATGCGTGTTTTTGGTTGGTAGTCATGCATGTTTTCTCCAAATGCTAGGAGCCTATTATTTTGCCCATCTAACCTCAGCCCTTTCTGTAGATAAGAAAATCTGTTGGCCTGATCTTATTTGTACGTTCAAGCTTTTGCTTTTTCTTGTTTGCTTCTTTTTTTTTTCTTTTTTCTTTATCACAAGTTTTGGTCTCTTTCTCGGCTCCAAGTTTTGCTTGATCATTGCCCTTTGATTCTCAATAAATGGTTATGGTTGCGTCGTGGCGCGTCCCTTTTCACTTTGGTCCTTGTTTTAAGAGTCATGATAGGTCATGGGTTGAGAATTCTTGCATCTGGATTATTAAGAAGTTTTGTGTTTAGCAATTAACAGTATCTAAAAAGTGTTTCTTCACAAGGGATGTATTTATTAGTTCATTACCATTTAAGGTAGAAAATTTGCATTGTGCTTAAGTTTTGGTGTTTCATACTAAATGCTTCATTTGAATCTTACCAAGCATATTGCTGGTGATGTCCGTTCAAATACCAATAACTACTTTCTTGCAGTTTGATCAACGACAGAAGTCAATGGGTCTCCCAACAAGTGATGAGATGCAGAAACAGGAGATTCTCAAGAAATTCATGTCCGAGGTGAGATCTCTTACCTCCCCCCTCCCCCTCACTCACACTCACGCTCACAGTTCCGTCTATATCTAATTGTTTCTTGCTTCTGATTGCAGCATCCGGAGATGGACTTTTCTAAAGCCAAATTCTCATAGATTGATCCCGGTCCCGTTCAACAGGGGATGGAAACAGCACTAGAGAGCGTAGTAACGTTGTTGGTTGTAGCTTTCTTTGCCAGTTTATTGTTATGTTTGTTTCCATGAAACTTCAAGGACCGACGTTTTAAACTTCATCTACTTCGATCTGAGATAGTGTTGATGAATTTTCCTGTAATGGCTGCGATTGTGTTTTCGATGTATACTAAGTAGTTCCCAGCCTCTATTAGTATGATTCGAATTATGGATCCAGCTCCGTGCTGTTGGAAAATTTTTAATTCGCTATTACAGATTTGAAATCTACTAAGCTTGGGAGAGGGCCATGGTAAACAACTCTGAAGGAATTGTTTGGCTTCAACTCCGGTTAACTAAAAGAAAAATGATACTAGTACTCTCTTATTTTACATTGGCACGTGGTATTTTAGTTGGCAGTTCAGGTAAGGGTTTATCATTTGGGTTGTTAGTTTAAGGTTATTGTATGATAAGCAGGACTAGTTGCCATAAATGGGCTTTGGCGATTTGGGTTGTTAGTTTGAAGTTATTGTTTGAACAGCAGGAAATGGGCTTTGGCCTTTTTCTTGTAAGAGTTTACTTTTGTTAATAACCTCGTTAGGTTAATCATCGGATACTCGGTTAAACAAAGCCGCAGCTCGAGAGACCGACCTTCGGTATAAAGAAAAAACTTAAAACTTTAGAATCAATTTACCCCCTTAATCAGATAAATGTTTTTATTACTGTACACCGGACGAGTGGACTTATAGGTTTCACCTTACATTTACAAAATTACTGATGTAGTGGATTACTTTGAATCGTACGAAAAAGTTCCATTGTCGGTACACTGAAATAGATAGATAATATACCCTGATAACTCTTTTTCTTTTTTTTTTTTTTTTTTTGCATTAAGCAAGCCTTTTACCGTTTTTTCAGGGGTTCAGATCCATTACGATATCTACAATGACTTTTGAATCCTACGTAATGAAATTCCGCTCTTATCGTTTGGATAAAAAACAATTTACGTAATGTACAATGACTTTACAAACCGTTTGTTTCCTACATTTTCAAATGATTTGAATGATCGGAGAAGAATCTATTCAATCACTTCAAGCCAGTCCTTAACAAGTTTCTAATCCTCCACGTCTATCTAAATCCAGAAAACAAAAATTTAAGGAACATTTTTAACTCATGTTGGGTTAAGATAGTATGATAATAGCTTTTTTTCTCAATTGAAGAAGAAGATAACGAAGGACACGTCTTTCGGGATGATTAATATCTCAATTCCTGAAATCGAGCCGATTCTCCGGGTTAATAAAAAACATGGGTCAATAAAGAAGGAGAAGCACGAGGAGGGCAGAAGAAGTAACTGGAAGTAGCGTGCGGCGGTTACGAACTTGTGAATGGACATGGTGGAGATCGTGTCCCGCAGTCAAACTCCGTTGGGGCGATAATGGAGGAGAGCCTCGAGTCTCTCAGAACGGCACTCGAGTAGTCTCCTCCACGTCCTTCCCCTGGTCTCCGCAAACTCATTCAGGGCAGCGAACGGTATCTCTTGATTTCCGCGCTCTCGTCGTGCTGGGGGTGCTCTAAACATAGCAAAAAGCGCCCCGTGTGGAATTGGAGATCGGTCGATCGCATCCTCGAATGTCATTTTATAAATCGGCAATTCCTCTTCTTCCAGTTCTATAACTCATTGATGCGAGCGGAAGATTAAGTTCCTCTGATCATTTGGATCGATTGCTTTGTTTTTTTTTTTTATCCAGTCTCTGTTGTCCGATCTTGTTTGCGATCTCAGCTGAGAGATGGGGTGGTCGCCGGCGCTGGCCGCGAATGCATTCATGAACACTCTCAAACTGGTATTTTTCTCTTCTCTTATTCTTCGGTACTCTTTCTTCTAGGTTCACTCGCCGTTTGGATTGAGAAATCGAAATTTGCAGAGGATTGGTTTTAACATCAAATGAGACTTAAACCCTAACATGAGCGTCAAGTTGGGTTTTTGATTTTCGATGATGTGTTTTGATCTTTGATAGTGCTTTCTTTTGTCTTTCTTTTTCCTATTGGATTAACAGTTTGTTAACACGATTCGATAACATAATGATACTTTTGACCATTTTCAGTCCAAGCATAACGAACGAGGAAAACTCTGTTCTTGTTGCAAAACGCCGGAACCAGAGAGCAACGCTTTCGTCTCAGCCTTGGCCGCCGGCATGCGCGCCAAGCTCCTGGTTGAGGTATCTAACGGCGTCTCCTGCACCTCCATCGCCCTCGCGGCCGCGGCTCAAGAGACGGGCGGTCGCCTCATCTGCATCCACTCCGACTCGGAGTCCAAATATTTGGGCAAGGCAAAGCAAGTGATCAAAGACGCCGGACTCAAGGACCGGGTGGAGTTTAAAGTGGGCGACCCCTTCAAGATCCTGCCCAGCTACGAGAACGTCGACTTCTCCCTGCTCGATTGCAGGATGGACGGGTACCCTTCTCTGTTGAAGCTCTTGAATGTCAATCCGAGGCGATCCGTGGTCGTGGGAAACAATTTGGGGGACGCGAGAAAGGGGTTGGGAGGCGTAATTGGGAAAGAAGGTCCTTCTGCCTTGAAGTGTACCAAGAGCCTTATAGGGACGGACATGGAGGTGATGATGATCGGGAGGGGCGACGAGTTTGGGAGGAGGGAGAGGGTGGCGAGACCTTTTAAGAGCAAATGGGTTGCGAAGGTGGATCAAGAGACTGGGGAAGAACACATCTTTAGAATCACGAGACGATCTTAGACGACCAGAAGAGAAGAAGCACCTTTTGGCGGGAATTGAAGTGCTTAGAACAGAGATTTCTGGAGGTCCAAATGTCCTTTCCTTCCTCTCTCTCCAGGGTCCTCCCTCTGACGGCCGCCGCCGTTGGGCGATGCAGCTGCTAATTGGGTTATTATCTCTGCCATCGACGGACAATGAGAAGTTCGGAAATTACGAGCTCCGCCGCCTCCGCTTGTACTATTCAGTGGAAGCAGAGAGGCTGTTTGCAGGGGCCCGGGTAGTAAAGAGGAGAAGAAGAGGAGTTTGATTTCCTGAAGGTTACGACATATTTGGTTTTCGTGGAATAAAGATTGCAGGGGTCAAAGAGTAGCGGATGGAGGTTTTGCTTTTTATGTATAACTTGGTGATGCTTGGCGAGCAGCGAAAGGCCCTCGAGGTGTTTGTCGCGTCTGCTTTCTATCTTCTTGTTTCAGCGGCGAAGATCTCACGAGCGGGATTTTTCGTGGATCCTCACCTGCCGCCCTGTTCTAGTCTCCAAGATTGTCTAGTGCGTTCGGTTTTTGTTTTTGTTTTTTTAATTTCTGTATCTATTAAGCTGTGATTGACGAAAGAAAAATGATACTTCGTATATCCTGATTTTATCTCGGAGTTTGAGCTCATGATATAAAGTCTTGAAAGTGTTGAAAGTAAAAATCCACAGTGCTTATATCTCGGTATGAAATGTTCATTTGGGAATTTATCTGACGTTTAATGTGAAATTACACATTAAAAATATAATTTACCTCGTGTTTCCATGATCTCCACAAACTGAGTACCACAATGATACCTCATTAGGCTAAACTACTATTTGTTTCTTCTGTTGTAAGAAAAAAAACATCCCCGCATACACTTTTTAACAACAAAAAGATTGTCGTTTAAATATAATGGCTTGTAAAGCAATAGATGAGCTACTCCCAAGCAGGCGACATTTTAAACACCTAACCTATCCACAAACGTACTGTAAACTTTCCATACTCTCTGCTTCAATTAGAAGCCATGGGCAGCTACTCCACTTGTACTTGCATTCAGATATTAAACTCACCAGAAATCAGATTCAGTTTCTATGTCAAACATGGCAATATTTCATTTAACTCTATTGTTCATCTTTTTTGTGATTATACAGAAAAAATTAGGCAAAAATAAATAAATTTGATACAGGTTGCATTTACCGTGCTAATTTAATTGCCCTTCCCTTGTTCTCATACTCAATAAATTCTTCAGCGGCTAAATTCACTGCACCAGACAATCAGGATGTCTATTGCCCATTAGTCTTCACCACCGAGACAGGATTTTTTTTTTTTTTTTGTTTATTGAATGGTAAAACTGGCACTTCAGATCTTTGCAGCTGCTCCACCTTCTGCTGATTCCCATTTCAAAAAAAAGCTGTCTCAGAAACAGATGGTGATCCCAAACTTTCTCATCCCATGGATGTGCATACGCTTGTACCAATTTAGTTATACTCTCCAAAACCCACAAGCTGTAGCTTTAGAAGCTTAGATAAGATCAGCTCGAGCAAGACACTAGTAGTCTGATCTTCCAGCTCCAGCAGTAAATGAAGAAAGAAGGCCTGCTGCCTGAACTGGCAATATGTCACCAAATGTTGACAACCTGAGCGTGCTCTCCCCAAATCTGCTGCCAACCTATTGATGAAAAAGCACACACTTTGACCATCAGTTGATTTTGACAAAACATTTAGATTTTGTTTACTTTTTATGTACTACTAAACGAAAGCATGTTAACTCTGGTCAACAAGACCTAGTTTGAGGAACTGGGAGTGAACAGAGAAAGTAGCAGGGCTTACCTGAGTCATAAATGACTTCAAAAGTGGGGTAGCCACACCAAAACTTGACGTATCCTCAATGCCAAGCTGGGGAGAAAGTTCTCCGTTCGAATATGCTTTCCAAGAGCTTCTAGATAGATCATCAGATGATGACGATAAACCTGAAACTGTTGGCGCTCTTGACGAAAGCACAGGGGCACTGGAACAGAAAAATTTACTAAAATGAAATTGCAAATTATAGATGAAAGCACAAAAAGAACAGCTAAATAAAATTACACTGTAAGGGGACAAAAGACAAGGACAGGACACAAACCTAATTGGTAGGTATTTGAACCTTGGAACTGTAGAACACCTCATAATATTGGATTCGGTATTTGAAGGCAGTTTCTGGGAAATGTCAGTGTACATACGATTAAGTTGCACCAAGAATCCGAAAAGAACAGCATATCGCTGGTATGATTGCTTTTCATTGTCCCAGAGATGAGATTCATATCTGTTCACCAAAGAAGAACATAATTATAGACAAATCACAAGGTAGTGATGCCCAAAACCAATTGACCACTTAACTATAAATTCCTAAATGATGATTTTACTCCTTAAAAAAATTGGAAGCCCATTGAAAGCATTTGGTTGCTATTGTACTGCTAACACACAGAACAAACTGTTGTCAGAATCACACAGAACAAAGAAAAATTTGCAGATAATACTTACGTTGCCCAGTCAATAGGATCCAAATTCTTTGAAAGAGTGTTAATCAGTGCAATTGCACGATCTCTTTTCGCAGAGTTAGGTTGAACTTGGGTCATCTTCCTTCTATATGAAGATTTCGACGATGAATTTTTTGGAATGTCCTCCTTTGCAGATAATTCAACATCACTTATGGATGGATCTCTTCCACCTGATAAAATGTCCACCGTAAATTTTAAATCTAACATGATTTGAAGGATTCCTTTCTCTGATATTGGAGGTGTTCGAGTACTAAATGCTGAAATGAATTCTTCATAAATACCAATCACCTACAGCATGACACCAAGAATAAATAAATAAATTGATTAAACTAGTTTGGCATTTAAGGTTTGCCTTAAAAGAATGGCTAAAAAACCTAAATATCACATGACAGAATACAATAAAACCAATCAATAGCAATGACGTTTTACCTTCTCCAAAAGTCTAAATGCAAAAATCTGCAGTATAAACTTGTCGACCACATGACCCCCAACTTTGTGTATTTCTTGGCAAGCATTAAACAGGAAAGATATGATGTAAAGAGAAGGCATTGAAGGAAGTGCAATTTTCATATCCAGTTCACCGTCACTGGACTTCTCTTGTTTAATCACAGTTTCTTCCCAGCCCTGAGACAATTTGGGAATGTAATAATAAAATATAGTTGAGTCGCAGTAAAAATAAAAGGAAACAACAACAAAAATATTTAGAGCATAAAAATCACAACAAATGTGCTAAGAATTTATCTGCATTGGGTCTCATATATTTTTGAGGGTTTACAATTCATATGTATGACAATAGTTAAAAAATTTGAGCTGGGATTGCACACAAATTAATAAATCTACTAATAATTACACTACAACTTTCAAACAAAAATTACACTACACAACAATCAATCATTGACAACAAATTTCATGGTGTAACTTATAAAGACCAACAAGTGAAAAAAACTAATTCCGACAATCAACAGATAAGTAACTTAAGGCTGAACAGATTGACACTACTATGTATTCTCTGGCCATGAAACTCATAGATTTAGTTGCAAATGTAAGAAATTAGGTCACTGGTCAGAATTTGATTAATATTAGGCATTTAATCACAATACACATTCATACAGAAGGCAAAGATGTTTTCTTAAGGATGAGAACTAAACATGACAGCAGGTTGAAACTAATTTTTTGTATACTTTGGTCATGTTACAAACCCTCAGAATTTAATAAATATTATGCATTTTATCACACTACACATTCATACAGAAGGCAATGATGTTTTCTTAAGGATGAGTAGTAACTAAACATGACAGCTGGTTGAAACTAGTCTTGACTAGCTATAATGACATTCCTTTGCATATTATAACTGTTGTAAGTCCATTGGTAATTTCCTTGTTTTCCACTTGTGTATAATTGAGAAAAAGTAAAGCATCACATTGGGCCATTATGGGAAAAAAATGATGTGAAGAGTGGTGTTATTGGCTGCCATGTTATGATTATGGTCGTTCGGTAATTTTCACTGAATCTTCACAGCATACAGCAAGCATCAAAAGAAGTAAAAAGTGCCAGGTAAGAAGGAACTTACCCTCAAAGGTGTTGTTGCAGATAAAGCATCATCCTTCTGAAGATCCTTTCGCAGTATAGCTGATAGCTCATCACTAAACCACGTTATCCACAAGTTATGGGCCCTTACACAAAGGTCTCTCAAAGCCTTACTAAGCTCCTCCTGTTTGGGGCTAGCACTATCCTCCACCCCAAACAATGCTGCAGCAGCCGACGAGGATTGCCTTCTTAGGCTGTCAGAAATCTGCTTCCTTGAGCTATTACTATGCACAGGAGAATCAATTCCCATCACTGTGGACTGTCTTGAAATCAAGACAGAGCGTGTTGATACTGCATTTCTTGTGCCTGTCTCAAGCCACAACCTAGGGGAACCTAGAATTAGTGGAATATGACTAGAGTGGTTCCTCAAAGCAAATAAGAGACGCCCAATGAAAAGAGATCTCTCAACAATTAAGGATGGTGGCAGAGAGTCATTCTCCTCTCTGCAATTCCCTAAGGCTGAAGATAAGTTCCCAAGTTCATCTTCGAGTTGCTTCACTAAAGTAGATAAGCTTCGGTAACATTTCTCTTGCAGATATGGAACAAGTTGCTTCAATCTAGATAAGGATTTAGGGGAGTCCAAAAAGCACATAAGATCCTCCAATATACTCGCACACCTACTGTCCACCAAATCTTTTATCTGACTAACTTCTGGTCCTAAATACGCATTGAGACAGCTTCGGAAATCTGTCTCATCAACCATGGGTTTAAATCCATGCCCAAAAAAACCCCTTTTACCATTTGGTTCTGAGAACCAGACACCACTAGCTGTAAAAGCTTTCTTCAGGTAGGAAGAGAAGTCTGTTGGCTCATCTGGGCTTCCTACAATCCCGAGAACTGCATCCTTAAGATTAACTGTATTATTCAAGTTGTCAAACTGAAGGTCAATTATTTCTTTCATTCTCCTCACAAAAGCTTCTTCAAAAATTCCATCCCACAAATCTTTGCCATCTCTTAAGACAAGCTCACAAATTTGTTTCCATGGGGATTCAATCTCAGAACCAAAAACACTTCTCAGCCACTCCAAACTCCCCTCTAAGGCCTCTCGACTATCCAAAGTCCCCCTTATGAGCTTCTCAGTCAATCCCAGCTGTTCCCCACTTTGAATCACATCAATTAAAAACTTCCCATTGATCTTACTAACGACGTCACTACCACAACTATTCAACCAAGAAGAACAAGTCTGAGCAACAACTTCTGATTCCAGCATCACCATTACAGACTCTAACTTCTCCCTGTGTGATTTCCACAACCTGACCTCCTCATCAGGATTGGGAATACCACCAAAGAACTGAGATCCTGGGGGAGACCCCAACACTGTTTTATAGAAAAGAGGCATATCATTCAAGACCTGGAGAAAAAGCTCCCCTAACTGACCAAGGGTCATCTGAATTATCCTCACAATGTTACAAAAAACCTCTGAAACTGATTTGGCATCAAGAATTGTAGACGTGGCAGATAGCTTTTGTGTAATCCATGACCGGCGGGAGTCCAAGAAAAGGGTTAGGCTCTGAGCAGGCTCCAGCTCATCGATGGTAGCCGCAGCGGAGAGAGCATCGGCATAGGCCAAAACACCGATGCCTGGACCCTGATCCATCAAGCGCTCTCGCGCCCTCTGTGAGATCTGCGACTTGAAACTCTCGACTATCTGCCATTGGTGCTTCAATAAGGGGAAATTGGAGAGGAACTCCCGGTCGACGGAAGAGTTGATGAGGTGGTGGACGACCTTGGCACGGAGGTACCTCCCGGAAGCTTCAAGAAACATAGATTCGTCGAGGCAGCCCCATATGTTTTCAGTGGTGTCAACCAGATATTTGACTCTGCATGAAATGGAGTAGAGGCGGGCACGGGCAGGATTGGGGGCGAGTTTGGGGGTGTGACTGGGTGCGAGTGAGCGGATGGCACCGTCTATTTGGGCAAAATTCTGGGAGATGGACTCTGAGGAGGATTTCATCAACAGGATGGAATCGGCGGAGTCGATAAGATCTCGGTACCTGTTTCCCACAAGTTGTCTGAGCTCTTCCTGTTTCTGGGCAATTTGGTGTTTGGTGTTAGCCTCCACATTGCGGATCTCGGCAATGGGTTTGGTGCGGAAGAGCGTCTCGGCGTCTCGGAGACTGAGAGAAACTTCTTCCGGTTGTCTCATGACTAGTTTCTGCCTCTTTCCCACACAATTATGTCAAAGATGTAGAAACGCAGAGTAATAGAAACAAATGCAATTACTTTTATCTCTGAACTGAAAAACGCAAATTCTCATCTGACACAGGCACTAGGAAGGAGACGAGTAAGAAAGTCGAAAGGCATCACATTCTTCCCCGCTACTCCTCTTAATCTTTCTTCAAACGATCGGAAGTACACCGCTCATCAGTCGTCGGTCGGTTCACATTCTCCAGAAATTGAACAAAAAGGAAATGAAAAGTACAAACTCGAAATTGTGATCTTAATAACCTCCGCGCCAGCGGCACCCTCAGAAACCAAACGCCTTCTTCTCTGACCCGAAAGGCCGAAACTGAAGAAGACGAAGGTGACTTTCCAAACTTGTTAAGAAAAGTAGAACATTGGGAATTTTCAGGAAATAAGAGTCGATAAGATACATACTTAACCACTAAGAGCCTTAGGAAACTATTGCATGAAAAATAAATCAAATGTCTAGAAAAACCTAAAATGTGAAAAAATCAAATTAAAAACCCGTGAATGAAACTCAGTTCTCGTGTTAATTGTTTAAGAAATATCATTATAAGATTAATTATCGACTTTCTCCAACTAAGTAAACCTACAATAGAGTTTATGATTTGCATTAGTATTCTCACATTTAATTGATTTTGAATATTTTTTTAAAAAATACACTATTAGAACTTGTCGTCCAACTGATTTCATACACTTGTTACCTTCTTAAAATTATTCGACGAAAATAGATTTCAAGACCTCATATAAATTAAGTAATCTTAGCCTTGGTATTATGTTGATCAATTAATTGTTAAATCTAATTACTGTTTAATTTTTGTTGGTTATTTTCTAAATTAAAATTATTGATATTATGTAATGGAATCTTGAAATGCACCCTCAAACTAATTTTCATTAGAGTAATGCTAGACAGCATCTAGAGGATGCACTTAAGGAACGTACATGTTAATCTAAGCCTTTAAACATATGAAAAAAATATTTTTTTTATAAAATCCTATTTTCTAGAGGATAAATACTAAACATCAATGGTTTAGATTAACAAGTGCGTGGGATAAGTTCATGGGCTAAGTGCAATTAGTATTATTCTTTTAATTATTAAACGGGCTTAGTCACCGTGGCAAAGTTCACTGCTTAAGTCCTAAGACATGTATTGGGCTTATGTGGGGCAATATTATTAAATGATCTACATAGAACAATTTGACATCCTGTAAAGGTGAAGCCTGTTAAACTCAGATCCTTCCGACAAATGATATGAAGTTTATTAAATATTAATTTTTAATGAAAATAAAATAAATTTCTTATGTGATTCACGTCAGATAATTTAAATTATTTATGCTTTATTGATATTAAATAATATTAAGGTGGTTACTTTTATTTGATTAATTATATCTGATAACATATTTTGTTAATTTTTGTTATTGTTTTGTTTGTTGTAGAACTCCCATAATTGAAACAAGTGGTTTCCTTTCACTGAGCTCAAAAGATTGTTTTTAATGAACAACGGTTCATATTAACCTATTCTATAATGTATTTAAATTAATTAAATCTAAACCTGACTCATTACCACCCCTAAGTAGACAAGAAGAAGTATAAATAGGCCCTTGGTGGGTATGTGATATGACCTATGAGCGGTGTGCACTCTTTGGCCTGAAAACGCCAAGAACAGCGATAACCTGAAAAAGAGAAAAAAATTAAGAAATTGAAAGCAAGCCTTGTCCTCACTCATAAGTTCTAAACAACTGACTAAAATGGTAGTCTTTCAAATCATCATTATCACTTCTTATTGAAAGATTAACACGTAGTGACCGTCTCGAAGCAGTCGTTCCCTCCGAAACAAATAGATATCTAAGTTTCAGAAACACTCCATTCAAAGCCTTGCGTGATTTTCAAGTATATCTTGTACTCCCATCCCCCGGTTCTTCGTCTTCGCCTTCTTCTCTCTCTCTCTCTCTCTCTTTGGGTCCTGAGTTCGGATGAGAAATTCCAAACGGGAATTGGAATTAGACTCGTATTTCTGTAGCAGATTCTGACAAAAAAATATCTGAACTAAATGGGTATTGGAAACGAAGGGGAGAGTGAGTTGAGTGATCGTATCCGTTAGCAGCATTTGGCGGGAAGCGACCAACCGCCCGACACAATCATGATGTTGATTTTCACTCTTCAGACGCAAGAAAACTCCACCCTTTCAACCGCTGGAATGTGCTCCACCACCGCATCTATCTCTGTGGCTCCTGCATCCGATTCATCTTCTTCTCAGTTCCAACTTCTTCCCATTTGGGTTTTCTCCAACTGGGGCGTTTTGTGCGCGAATTCTGATGACGGGGACGGATGGGTTCGTGGGCAAATCTCGGAGAAGAATTTTTCACGCCGTGATTGCTGTTTGCTTTCTCTGCCGCGCGAATGTCGTCTTTGCACAGACTGATACTTGCGGTTCGGATCTCAGCAGCTTTCTGCCGGCTCCTTACAGTGATTACTCCAATCACATTTGTCAGCCTGTTTGGTACAATTTCATCTTGCGGGTAATTACTAAATTAGATTTTCTCCTACGATCTTCTTCTTCTTCGTTATGTTTAAGTACCCTCTCTGTTTGATTATTTGGGAGACGCGAGATGAAGCAGACGGTCCTGCATTTGTTCTCCGTACAGCCTTTTGTGAACTTTAGGAAGTAGGAAACATTGGTGTTCTTTTTTCCTCTTTCATGTTTCAGATTATGTGACGTAGATCTAGTATTTTTGTTGTCTGAAAGGAAACAGTTGAAAGATCTGATCGTATGTTGGAAAAAATTGAATCTCGACGAAGGCATTTGCATTTCATTGTAGTTTGGTTACTTTACTGTTGATTTGCTTTTCGAGGCTGCAGCTTCGTAGCTAAGATGCATGATTTTTCGATTATAACCAAATGAAACGGAAACAGGGTCAGTTAGTCCCACTTCCTGCTTGTTTAAAAGCAGGAAAGAAAGGAAAGAACACAAGTCGGGCACAAAGGAAAATGTCCTTCAAAGGGAAAATGTGTACATTGCTACACTTCCAGCTTTTCTAATGGCTTCCCTGTGTCCAATGCTAAAGGCAGGATGAAAACTCACTAATCTCTCCAAAATTGAATCTGCAGTTTTAGTCTGTGACCTCTGATGTCCAAATGTTTCACCTGTTGCAGTATTCTCAGAGCCCAGAAAATGTGCTCACTGTCATCTTGTCAGCTGTATACACTGTTGGGTGGGTGGGGATGGGGTTTTCAAATGACGGAAGAATGGTGGGTTCTAGCGCCATGGTTGGCTGGATTGGTAGAGACGGCAAGGCGCACATAAGACAGTATCTTCTGAATGGTACAACCCCATCTCAGGTTCTGGTCGACAAGGGCAAGCTCAATGTCACCACTGTTGCCCCCACCGTGGTTCTTCATGGAGCTACAATTTACTTGGCATTCCAGCTGAAATTCCCAGCTCCTCTGGGTACAAAGCCACTCATATTCGCTTTTGGGACAACCCCTCCAAAACATCATCGTCTAACACGCCATGAAGATAAGGAAGCCATTAATTTTGACTTCTCCGGAGGTCTGCACTCAAACCTGCTCTTCTCTTTACTGAATCATCTATTTGCTAGCTAGTAGATAATCGGTTTCCGGGGAATGAATCCGAGGAGAAAAGCTGATAAAGAAGAAGAAAGAAGAATAAGAAGAAGAATACAAATTATAAGAGAATTGTTCTTTGTTTTTTTTTTTCAGGGAAGTCATCTGGTTCTCTGTACCCTCACCAGTTAAAGAGGAGCCACGGCATATTGGCCGTGTTTGGATGGGGGGTGATAATGCCCATAGGCGCCATTGTAGCTCGTTATTACAAAGATTGGGACCCTTTATGGTATTATCTCCATACAGTGATTCAGTTTGTTGGATTCGTTTTGGGGATCGCTGCTGTGGTCGCCGGCGTTGCCCTCTACGACCAACTCCATGCCAATGTTTCAGCTCACAGGGCAATGGGAATCTTCATCCTCTCTCTGACCATTCTTCAGGTGATCGAGAACATCTTTTGTCTTTCTGGCATTAAATACCCACCTCTCTTCGTGTCATTAAATGATAATCTCCATCTAATATTTCATCTCTACCTAACCATATCTCTCCCTCTGTTCTATGCGTCAGATAATCGCCTTCTTCTTAAGACCCGACAAGGACTCAAAGATCCGCAGATACTGGAACTGGTATCATCACTGGGTGGGCAGAGTGGCTCTGTTTTTGGCAGCAGTGAACATCGTGCTGGGCATCCAAGCGGGAGGCGCCGGAGACGGTTGGAAGGTCAGCTACGCCTTCGTCGTCGCCGTCATTGTAATTACTGTCGTTGTCATGGAATCTCTGTCGTGGGTGCGAGCGTCGAAGAAGAAAGCCATCGACACTGCAAACATGCAGATGAACACGATCTGAGACATGGGTTCACGGTTAATTTTGAATGTAAAGTTATCTGATTAATTCGTTTTTGGCCAGGCTTGTTTTTTCGTTTCCAAAAGGAGGTGTATGCTTATCCGAAAGCAGAGATTCAGTGAGAGATTTAGGAACATCTTGAGAGATGCAGAAGCTTTTCCGTCCACTTCCTGCTCTCAATTCGCTGTTATCGGAAACCCAGAAACGCCATGAGAGCTGCTTTGTTTCCTTCAGAGGCATCCAGGTCTGGGATCGATCTCATCTCCAGTTCTGACGGTGCATGGACGAGGGAAAATGGCGTTTCAAATCGGTGTAAACTATGTTTAAGTCTGGGATTTCTTGTGTTTTGACTTTGATAGGAAATACAGAGACGTTCAAATTGATTATAAATTCATGGTAAAAAATCAAACTTGCTGTTCTAAACATTGAAAGAAATAACATTAAATCTTGCATATAAAGTTATAAACGACTCCTCTCAAGTATGGCATAATGCCTCATATATCTCTAACATTTAATTAAAATTAAAACTAAAAGTGTAAAAAAATAATATTATTATAATATAATTTTTAATAACCGCTAATGAATAGAGAAGTGTTAATAAAAGCAAAGAAAACTTCACTCTTGTATTCCACTGGAGAAAGCTTTGCAAGATCTCGACCGAGATGACTGAAAAAAAGACTCATTCGCTTTGTCTAAGTCACCAGCCATGGTTGGTTGGCCCACCAAACAAAATGTTCGAAAAAGGTAAAGGACATTTTTTTCCACTTTGTATATACATCTTTCTTTGAAAATTTACTCAAAAAAAAAAAAAAGTTATGGATGGTGGAGAAACCCACCCACTTAACTTATAAGAAGACTAGACCACAAGGAAGAAGAAATGCAAAAAAGAGGAAAAGGACATTTTTTCTACTTTTTCAAGTTTTCCTTACTTTTTCTGCTTACAGAGCTGCAGGAGAGCAGCAGAAGCTGCAAAAAACAAAACAAAAATGAGAACGGTCAATTCCAGGACCCCTGACCCAAATTACTAACGGAGATCATAAAATTCGGCCAGAACAGAGCGAGCCCATGAGAAGTTGGAAAGTTTCTTCAATCCAAGAAGGAAATCCATTGAAAGGGATGAGAATCGATTATCGTCGACACTGAAAAAGACTGAAAACTCGTCCTGGTCTGCGATACAGCAGAGAGCCCAATAACATTCAGCACTTTTTTTTTTTTTCCCCAGCTAGCTAAGGTCAATTTTGATGCTCGTCCAGAGAGTTCTTCAGAACTTCCCCAACGGCAGCAAGCAGAAGCTTTTGCTCTTGCGTTACCCTCATCGAGAAAGAAGACCAGCGAACAACCCCTCCCCAGAAAAAAGAGGACGACCCTGGTAGCGATTGAAGAGGAAAGAAACAAAGGAATTGGACGACCGAGAGAAGTGGACAATGGAGACCATGTCTGTTCTGGGTCGCCCATTTGGGGATCCCCATTTTCGCCTCCGGTGCTTTGAATTTCGACACGTTAATGGGGGAGGGATGGGGCTGTCTCTTTCGCGGGTCAGCCTCCATTAAAAGGTATTCGCATCAGATCGGGCGTCACCGCCGGCGTCGTCTTCGAACGGGCCAAAACTCCATCTGCCAGTTCCCGAACTCAGGCAAGTCAAGTCTCTTTCTTTTTCTGGCTTTACTCACTCGCCGGGTTCCGGGGTTGCAACGAACGGCAGCCATTGAAGTCCGCTCCTCTGAATCGCTCTGATCGTCCAAGTTGATACAGAGAATCTCTCCATCACGGCCATGTACACTTTCCACCTTGTGTGCCCATTCAAATAGCTATCTTTCAAAAGAGAGGCGATTAACCGAGTTATGAGTCAATAAGTGGAATTGGGTAACCTGTACGTTAGTTGTCTAAATTAAGGAGAGTATGAGTCATTTCAAACTAAGCTCGTGTATATGATCTTAATACAATCAATTAATATAATGGGGTTAGTCAATTCAATTCAGCTCAAAATAGTTCCAAATTTTTAAGGTAAACAAAACAAAATTTCATATAGATATGGTGGTATCCATAAATCAGAGGCTCTGTCAGGTGGTTAGAGTTGTTAAATCAATCAGTCCAGCAGTGCGTATAAAAGGAAGCAAATGAAATTATTCCTCTGTTTTTATAGAGATTAGACTTTAGAGCGAGAGTTATGATAATAAACTGACCAAGCGAACGTTTAAGAATTCCCAAGCGATCGAGTCCCATCCCCATCGGCCGCCACACATGATTAATTAGCCAGAGTTCACTCCTTGCAGCAGGAAATTTTGGCGCTTGTATTTAAGAAGAGCAACAACAAAACCCCCCCGATCATTAATCGACAAAAACCAAGTGCCTTTAGATGGCCGTCACCGCCGGACAGCTTCGCACGGTTGGATTACTTGCACTTTCCCAAAGTGTTCGACACCTGACCTCTGAGAAGCCAAGGCGTACGCGATGTCGACTTCCCTTCAATCTCGCCCGCTCCCGTCCGCTCGCGCGCGGGGATACTGCAGAGCCCTGTGCTACTGACATCTCAACCGGGGGGGACCCGTGCGGCCATTCCATGGTTTTCACATCGATCACATCCGTGTACTTCTCATATTGTCCAAATCAACGCGTGCCCTTGCTCTCTATCCGAGTGCACTCTCTTTCCCGCCAGCATGATTTGACGATGTCGAGTTGGAATTCGGAAGCAGAAGTCCAGTAATTAATTATTAAGGATCGAAAAAAGGTCCGTGGATGGAGTAGTGATCGTTATTCACGAGCTAAAGTTGGTTTTTCTTCTGGAGCATCATGTATGGAGGGCATCGGATCATGCAGTACCACCTCCCTTGGCTTCTTCCAGTAGTACTGTCCGTTGTTCACATATATCAAAGACGTTGCATATAATTCCCGGTGATCAGAAAACAACCCGAGTAGATGACGAGACGCAAGAGAACAAGGCACTCCAGCTGTGGCCTGGTTGTCTCTCGTTCCTGAAAGGCCTCAAACTTTTAATTCCCGTCCAAAGCTTTAAATTATTGAACCATTGAATCTACGCTGGAGGACGTACGCCGCCCGACGCCATATATGCGCACATTCCCGCGCGCGCGGCTCCAAGATGCAAAGTTGCTGCCCCCGAGAGATGATAAAAAAGTGTCAAAAAAGGACATTCCCGCACGTCCCTCTCTCATTTGCTCTCTCTCTCATTTGCTCTCTCTCATTTGCTCTCTCTCTCATTTGCTCTCTCTCATTTGCTCTCTCTCATTTGCTCTCTCTCTCATTTGCTCTCTCTCTCATTTGCTCTCTCTCTCTCTCTCTCTCTCTCTCTCTCTCTCTCTCTCTCTCTCTCTCTCTCTCTCTCTCTCTCT
The DNA here is from genome assembly GCA_022405105.1 of Aristolochia contorta. Taxonomy (NCBI): domain Eukaryota; kingdom Viridiplantae; phylum Streptophyta; class Magnoliopsida; order Piperales; family Aristolochiaceae; genus Aristolochia; species Aristolochia contorta. Next base: position 1,083,046 of record CM039667.1, on the reverse strand, counting down.
CTCTCTCTCATTTGCTCTCTCTCTCTCATTTGCTCTCTCTCTCTCTCTCATTTGCTCTCTCTCTCTCTCTCTCATTTGCTCTCTCATTTGCTCTCTCTCTCATTTGCTCTCTCTCTCTCTCATTTGCTCTCTCTCTCTCTCATTTGCTCTCTCTCTCTCTCATTTGCTCTCTCTCTCTCTCTCTCTCTCATTTGCTCTCTCTCTCTCTCTCATTGGCTCTCTCTCTCTCTCTCTCTCATTTGCTCGCTCTCTCTCTCTCTACGTGCACTTACCTTCCATACGGGCATGCAGAGTATATTTACCTTTTCATTTCAAATACTTATCATACAACAGTTGCAAATTTAATAAATTCCTCTTGAAGATATCTTATTGTCATCATGCATTATTATCAATGCCTTAGAAATAACTACCAGCATATTGTTAGATTTGATGTTATTGTCCATGTTTCTCCTCCATGGCTCTGTAGCAAGTTCCCTAATTAAGCTTTTTTCTCCGTCCATTCATCTATACACTGCTTCTTGGTTCATTGCATGGCATATGGTTGGATCATATATAAGTCAAATTCGTTCAAGAATGAAGTCTAGCTTTTTTTTCTAGATATATTGAAATTTATTGGAATAATTTTCAATCTTATGGATAGTTAATCAAAATATGTAACGTATCCAAGTGGTATTATTCATAAAATACAAGATATAACAGGCAATATAGAGTGTACTATACTGATCTTTCAACTAATTTTTCAAAAAAAATGACGGAAGGAGAAAAAGCATTTTTTTGTTTAATGTCCCGCATCTTCTTTTGTGAACTTTTTGCTTCTTTCTTCCTTTTCTATTAGTAGATAAGTCACTCAGTAAACTAAAATATTCATAATCCCTCACAGGATATCATTAGAAATAGTAGAATCTTGCTTCTAGCTAGCTGCTAAGTGTGTAATTCTTATATCCTGATTATGTTTAAGTAGAAAAACCTAGATACGACTTAAATAATTAATAGTACAAGAGTAGTGTTGGTGGCACCTGTGACTTGATACAAAATTGACCAAGTTATAAAATAGTGCAAGAGAGGTCCTATCACTTGCCTCCTTTGGAAATAGTGAAGAAAACCCTTTTTTTCCAAAGATGACCACCCTATCATACTTTTTTATATTGTAACCAATTATTAAAGTCATTCCACTAATGGAACAATTTAATGTTAAGTCCATCTAACTAACCTGATCAACACGATTATGTTAATAAATACAATAACAATAATGTTCTTCAAAAAATAAATATACAATCTTATCATTTAATCAAACCTTCCATAACTTTATTTCAACATCAAAGGTTGATAATATCTTTCGCTTCCAAACTGTTTTCTTATTTAACAAGGTATATATATTTGTTGACCCACTAACGATAAAAATGTTTTCTTATATATAAGGTGGTATGGTTTTTTTTTTTGTCTCGATCGTTAAGAGAAATTATATTTAATGGTACGTAGCTAAACCCTTCCTCTTAACCTATCATTCGGAAAACTTTATTGCTACATCAATTGGCGTTTCCCTTTTCATTATTGTTCTTGGAGAGTAACTTTAAAACTCTTTTATTAGATTGATTTAACTGCGAAACCCCTTCGCACGTCAACAAGCTATAATTACCTGCAGCCATACATTTCCATCTACTAAACACCATTGAAGCTCTTAATTGATGAGTTTGTCTTAACTCTCTTAAATTATGTGATAAATCCATGCGTGAGGTGACACCGACACTGGAAGGTTTCATTTTCCACCCAAATATCACCAGAAAAGTACAAGGGAAGAAGTGTTAGGTGGAAGAGAGCTTTTATAAATGTGAACCCACTACCTGATCAAGTGGGAGGAGGGGGCTCATACGACAAGACATGATTTTGCTTACATTCCCAACAGAGGCCATTTAAGATTGTCTATGTCACATCCCCCAGAGTTTAAAGTACTGTAACCTCTCCTCTCCCTCCCCTTTTCCAAATACAGTACAAGAGAAGCTCTAGAAAAAAAAAATTAAAGAAATCAAAAGGTCCAATTGATCTGAAAAGCATATTCTGGATCCCACTTGGTCTTTTTTTTTCAATGTTTACACTGTAGCTAGTTGAATTGTTTGCAGTGCTTCCTCTACTCTCTTTCTTTTTATCTTCTTCAGTTTTTAAATTCTTTATGCAGCATCTTCATATTCTTCCATGAACTTCATGTTTGAAGAATAAAAGCAAATTGGCTCTGACATTATTGAGATAATAATGGAAACCACGATGTGGGTTTTAGTATTTGATTTCTGAATAAAGCAGTAGTCTAAGTCTTTTCCCATTGTCTGTTTTGTTTCCTTTTTTTGTCAATATATATGTGGGGACTTCAAGTGGATACAAAATTGTCTTTTCCTATTATTTTGGTCATTTGAATGTTTATGGAGTTACATATATAGACATATATTTGCTCAAGCATGCCTCCCTTGTTTGAAGACTAATAAGGGAATGAGCTAGGACCGCCAAATGGCATCTACACTATATGCAACCTTTTGCTTCTCTAGAAGGTAGACATTTCCAAAGTGGTACAGCTCTATGATTGAAAAAGTACCGGAATCATGGAATGGACAACCCAAATTGGGTATGTTAGTCACTAGGTATTCTTTGTGATTGATATTATTGCAATCACAAGTGCAGGTCATGGAAGCACTGTATTACCGGGAGCTAGCACATCGAAAAAAATGAAAGCCTCTAAAACAAGTGACTCTTTTTATGTGGTATTCATTTACGTGTACGAGTTCTAGGAAGTTTTCTATAATTGAAGTACTCCCACATCTTCTCAATCTCTTGATATCTTATTTCCGAGTTGCCCAAATGCAAGAAATTAAATACTTTGGGCTGCAAATAATTCTATATATATATATATATATATATATATATATATATATATCAATAGAACGACCTATATAATCCTTGAATGCCGGTCGCACTTTATCGTGAAGCTACACCGATCAACTTTGTTATTGGACTCTAGAAATCATAGAAGTATGTAATATCTACAACGGACGTTAAACCATTAATGGTATAACTCTGGTCTACCGGGTTTGACCAAAATCAGCATTAATGCTACCGTTTGGTTAATTTTCATAACACTGGTTTAAATACATTTTCTTAACTTAAATGCATATAACATATTTTTATTTCAAACAAATGCTCGAGACTAAATAATCTATACCCATGATCGATTATAAGAAAATCCCTACATGTCGACAAACGCTGAATTGAGATTGATAATGAAAGAATTATAACCTAAATTAGCTTTTCTGTCATCTAGCAAGAGATCAAGGCGAGACAAGTAAAATTAAAGAAAAGAAGTGGACATAATTTCTTCGGTTCAATTAACTAAAGACAAATTGCAACAGGGGGGCGCGACAGTGTGAAACTAAAGAATAGACATCACCGAACTAGAATAGATTTTTGAATCGCTTCAAATGAGTTGGCAGACAGAATCCACCCTTTGTTCTTTCCTTTTTTTTACAGGTAAGTCTGTCTGCAGCTATTTAGAAACTTCTTTCACATTCAGTACTTCTAATATTCATCTCTCTCTCTGATCTCTCTCTCTCATCTCTCTCTCATTTGCTCTCTCTCTCTCTCTCTCTCTCTCTCTCTCTCTCTCTCTCTCTCTCTCTCTCTCTCTCATTTGCTCTCTGTCTCTCTCATTTGCTCTCTCTCTCTCTCTCTCTCTCTCTTGCTCTCTCTGTCTCTCTCATTTGCTCTCTCTGTCTCTCTCATTTGCTCTCACTCTCTCTCTCTCATTTGCTCTTTCTGTCTCTCTCTCTCTCATTTGCTCTCTCTCTCTCTCATTTGCTCTCTCTCTCTCTCATTTGCTCTCTCTCTCTCTCATTTGCTCTCTCTCTCTCTCATTTGCTCTCTCTCTCTCATTTGCTCTCTCTCTCTCTCATTTGCTCTCTCTCTCTCTCTCATTTGCTCTCTCTCTCTCTCATTTGCTCTCTCTCTCTCTCATTTGCTCTCTCTCTCTCTCATTTGCTCTCTCTCTCTCTCTCTCTCTCTCTCTCTCTCTCTCATTCTCTCTCTCTCTCATATTCTCTCTCTCTCATATTCTCTCTCTCTCTCTCTCATATTCTCTCTCTCTCTCTCTCTCTCATATTCTCTCTCTCTCTCTCCTCTGCTCTCTCTCTCTCCTCTGCTCTCTCTCTCTCCTCTGATCTCTCTCTCTCTCTCTCTCTCTCTCTCCTCTGATCTCTCTGATCTGTCTCTCAACGAATTGGCTTACATGACCGTGGGTGACGCTGACCTTAGTTTCATTCGATTTCCCTATTAGTTACAGTACTTTAAGCAGCCAACCCACTGAGAGCTTGCAAAGAATTAGAGAAAAGAAGAAAAGGAGAAAAGTTAGCTCGTATTCAGCCTATCTCATCATAGTGGAGATAAACAAAGTATAAAAGTCTTATAAAAAAGTCTTCCCTTCTTCTTGATAAAGAGGAAGTATTGGTGTACGTAATTGTCACCCAGTTATATTCTTCGATCTGTCTCCCTCAAACTCAAACTCTTAGTAATTATTCTGAGGGGGTGGGTACTATCTCAATGTGCTTAATTATATGTTACTCGAGCAAAAAATTAATTTGTTAATTAAACTACAATTCGAATCCCTCAGTGGTCACATTGAACATTTAAATTAATAATCCTTATATCTCAATTTCACTAAGTTTCATCCTTACAGGTCCAAAAGAAAGGTCAATTATATTGTGGGGTTTTCCGGGCTAATTAATTCATGGCCTCTTGTAATGTTTATTAAGTATGGGATCCGTATCCTCAATTTCCTTCTCTATATAAATTGTGCAATAAAATCCGTTTACTACAAAGTATTACTTTAAGGGTTTACATTCTGGCATAGCTTTTACATTGCAATCCAAGTAAGAGATAAACTTTGGAGATGAAGTCAGGAAGATATTATTTTTCTAATAAATATATCTTTATAGGGTAAACTCCAAACCCTAATTTTTCTCGTTTTGCAAATTAACAATGTTGCCACGCGTCACAATATAAAACCTCAGAGTAAAATAACACAGTACTACTGATATCACTTTTGTTAAGCAAATTAACACACAGATCAGATGACTATGACTTAAGAATCCACGTTATTTAACTGCTTCTTAGTTTAGTGCCTCTAGAAACAAGGATCTATTCTACTGAGCAGCTTGGAACTTATGTGGGGATCCACGCGTCCCTTTTATATGTCTGTAACCCACAATTACGACCCGGAAAAAGCTTATGCTTCAGAACGTTGATCAATTCAGAAAGATAAAAAGACATCGCGGGTGGTTTTTTTTTTATTATTAAATAATTTAATTGGCAAAAGAGTCGGGATCAGAATCAAATGCTTGGGTCCCCTGTCCGACCCCTGAAAGTGAAGCTGCCCTGGGTGACAGATCAGTTCCTTCATATACATATACGTATATGATTAAACTTATTTCTTTCTGTACCTTATAAAAGGCGTGGAAAATCTGAGAGGGACGGCTAGCTGCTTCTTTCCTACGTGATCCCTCTGGCTGGCTAGCTAGTGCGCAAGAATGGCAAAAGACTGAGTCATGAGAAAAGAGAAAAACTCCAAAACTGGGCGTGTGATCCTTCTTCATCCTAATTCCCTTTTGTGTGTTTCTGCTTCCTCCCTGCTAGCTAGGTGCAAAGTACTAGTTAGCTAGTGTGATGCGATGCGAGAGAGAGAGAGAGAGAGAGAGAGAGAAAGAAAGAAAGAGAGCGACACTCCATCGGATTCCTATCGGATGAATGATATTGTTTCTATTCCTCACGTACATTCAACTCTTATATACTAAAGATCAGTTGCTGCAAGCTGTAATATGCATGGGCACTCCTCCTCTGGAATCAAGATACACGCGTTGCGGAACTGTTTATTAATCGTCTATGAGAGGTCCTTTCATGGCGGCCGATCGACCTCGAACCTTCGGCTTCGGATCTTAATAAAAAGATAAAATGAAAAATTACCTTTTTGTGTAACATTGAGGAGCCAATTATATTAATATATGCCTCTCTCCAGTCCCACGTGCGATTTGAGTACGTAAATAGCCATGCAGTACTAATTTCCATGCAGAATTAACCCTGAAAGCCTAACCTCAGCTTGATCGTTTATTTATACTAAATTCGTTTATATATACATGGCTAAATATTTATACAAGGTTTAAAATTAAAAAGTGTTGTAGCTAGGCTGAAAAAAGGTGTTCATTAGTTGTGTAAATGGTATCTCATTATCTTTTTTACTGTTTTAACTTATGACCAATTATTAAATATTATAACAAAATACAAATACAATATTTTTCTTCGATTAGTATTTTAACGGTTTACTGTTTTACCAGTTAATAAATGTAATGGAAAGGGAAATAATTTTGCTGAATCCGTTTCACCATTAAAAATAAGGCTAATATAATAAATATCAAGAGTAGTTTTATTAATTTTTAGAATATATATTTTTTCATTTATTGGGTAATTTGTTTTATCATTTTTCATATATTTTCCAATTATTGTTTGACTAGTACTGTCTGAAATAATTGGAAATAATTGAAAACAAAATAACTATAAATAATCGGACAAAAAAGGAAACGGAATAGATTTCGATAAAGAGAAACGGTAATTGGAATAACTTTTTCCATTCGGATTATATATGTTCCCTCTACACATGTGTTCATATATAATGTAAGGACAGATTTTATCATTGATTCGCCCTAAATCTTTATAGAGTATTTTACTAAAATATAATGGGAACTTTGTTTTTGCATACAACAAACATTATTTAAAATATAAGATAACTTATATATAGTGGCTGTCATTTTCTCTTTTATTGCATTTTTTGTTTTTCAGCCATTTTTTTTGCATTATATGTATAGTATCATGCAATAAATTCCAAAGCTCTTCTTTGTTTCTTTGTCCTAGTCTGGTTTAATTCAAGGGATGAGCAGGGTGGAATTCATAAAATATAAGAACTCTTGCAATTAAAAACCTTGGTAATACTTGGGTTGCATCTATATATAGACATTCCTTGTAATTTGAAAGAGACATAAGTTACTCGAGTTCATTAAACACTTGTTATGAATTAAAATTGTTGATGAAAATTAGTGTACGTGGTTGAACCAGTACTCTCTTGTTGTAAACCTTAATTTCTTGTAATTATATAAGGTCCATTTACAAAACTACTAGTTCTTATTACAACTTTAATTCGTTTTGTCAAAAATATCGCTTTCACCAAGTTGTTCATTTAAAATGACCGTATTATAAAACTAGTAACCAAATATGCGTACATAAGTTTTACTTTACTAATCACGAATGTGACATAACTAATATTGTACAAAGTGCTCCATTAATTTAACTCGTCAAAGCTTTCAAAGTTACCGAGGGTCTTTTCGCAAGTCAATTCGGCAGAGTTCAAATGACCAAAAAGGGCACACTAGCTTTTCTAATGCCGTCCATGACCTGTCATCTGACCGGGTCCCACATGCTTTGTAGTACTATTGTACTACTACTTGTCTACTATGGATGTATGTATGTATGGGTGGGTGGGTGTCATGCCATGAATGAGACATGATTCTAATAGGTTCCGATTATGATGATTAAAAAAATTCTTCTTCCTGAATCATTTTAGTTTTTCTATTATTGTCTGAACGTCTTGTTGTCTGTCTTCTTCTGAGCACTGCCCTGCTTTTTTCTGCAAGGGAGAAGATATAAATTGGAAGCACAACCAACTAGGAAGCAGCAAAAGCAAAGTGGGAATTGCTTCGTCTTTCCTGGTTATTTTTGTTTCCTCCATTAATCGGCAGGCCTGGAGGGGGGTGGAGCCATTTCTTCTGTTCGTCGGAGGGAAAGGGAAAAGGAAAAGGAAAGGGGAGGAAAGGCGACAAATGTATGCAGAAGCCGGGTTTCTCTTCTCTCACTTTCAGAGCTTCTCGCAGGACATTCCGCATCTCGAGGAGTTCTGCCGCTTGCAGAAAACCAATGCCGGGGTATGTGCCGTCGGTTCTCTATTTTCGCAATCGTTTGGGCTGTGCGAGACTAAGCTTTTTGGTCTTCATTGATCTAAGTCCGCGCTTCCCGGCACCGAGATTGAAACCTTGTGTTAGGGTTTACAGGGGGTTGTAAGTGGTGAAGCGAGTGTCGACTGGAGCGATTGCCGAAGCCTTTTTTTTTTTTTAATCCTTTTCTCTTCTTTCAATCTCGGGTGCTTTCTTGTTCTCTGTTTTCCGTTATTGATCGATCGTTTGATGATTTTGATTCTCTATTCTGGTTTCGGAGTTTTTCCTTTTTTTTTCTTTGCATTGACAGTTTATCCGTCGCGAAGTATTGAATTTCTTTTTAGCAACTTGACCGATTTTATGAGCAGACTCTCCTCTGGAGTCCAGATAAATCAGGATTTTGGCACTTCCGTGTTCTTGCCATTCTGAATGGCACGAAAATGGAAATTTGAAAACCAAGTACTGAACTCCTCTTCAATACTTGTTGTTTTGTTCTGTTTCCTTTCCTTTTTGTTTTCCTTGGCTAATCAAGGTCTTCTTTTGGTACTGAAATTAAATATCTCCATTTTCGCTCGTCTTTCTTCTCCTCGGAAGATCTTCTTTTTGCGCCAGAATTTCCTTTCCGAGCTGACGAAAACTAGAAAAGATCGCCGGGATCTCCGTCTCCTTGCTGAAGCAAAGGTGAAATCCATTTCTTACAAAGACATTAGGGTGATTCTGGCGCACTGGGCAGTTCCGTAATTCTACTTGCGCCTGCCAAAATGCAATTTACTTCGCGGCGAAATTTGTTGCCTTGTACTCGGTGCTGCTATCGTCGCTATTAGGAAGTGTAATCTTCTCTTACAGAAATTACGGAAATGCCATCCCACTGTCACCTCCCCTGATTTGTCTTTTCCGCACCAATTTTTTAGCAGTCGGCAGCCTTCTCAGGATTCTGCAGACGATTCCGATACTATTATTCGATTTTCTCCTGCTTTGATGAGCTACGCACTCCGTAGGAGGTAATCTAGACATTTGTTGCGGCAAATGTACATAGCATTTCCGTATCAGGAGAGTCGACTCTGCTTTCTGAGGGAAGAATCGGGTTAGATTTTTATGACTGGTAGTCTGATGCATATTCTTTTTCCTGCTTTGGTTTCCTTTGATATTCAAAACCTGTTGTTTTGTTTTGAAAGGTTAGTTGCCATGCAGTCGGCTTCTTGAGATTTTTCTTTTCGTTGCAGTATGAGCACCTGATGCTGTTTTAAGTGGCATCATTGGTTCAGACTGTTGATCTTTTTTTGTTTTTTTTTTCTTTGATAGCAAGATGCTTTCTCAGTTAGCTTATTGCTGGATCGATTATTTTATTTCTATGAGCTTAGAAGGATATTATTTTGAAGTCTGCAGGCTTCTCCACCCAATGTCCACTTGTTTCGATAATTTTCATATTTTCATTCTTCAGTTAACAAAATTGACATGACATTTCAACTAATTTTGTTGGATCTTTTCATTTCATAGGGCAACCTACTTCAAACATCCACTGTGTCAGAATATGACCTTGGAGGTGAAGGTGATCTGTTCAAAGCTCCAGAACCCATCAATGTCATCATGGAAGAAACAGTACTTGATCTAGATCCTGTATCGGCAGCCATTTCCATGATTTCTGGTGGAGAGGATGTCATGTCTGCCGACACAGTCAAGGTTGCAGGCATGGATTCAATCCAGAGTGGCCCGCTGTTGAGTGAGGATTTCTATGAGTGCCGAAAGGAACTGCTGGCAAAATCTGCTATTGAGGAGTCCTTTCATGAACTTCAAGAGGTCAAATTTCCTTCAATAAACATAGAGGAGGATTTCAGGAAAGAGAAAGGTAAGCCGGTCTTTGATGCACAAATGCAAAAGAGTGTTAGCTCTGGATGTTTGACTTCAGTAGAGTGGATTGGTGGAGGGCCAACAAGACCCAGCTTCCTGGATTTTCAAGGAATGGATCTGGTTGGAATGAGGCGAGCATTCAGTGAAAGTGACATTCAGGTCAGGATACGACTTTCTGCTCCTCCCTCTTTTATGATTTTTTTTTTCTAATTTACTATGACGCTCTCCTGGAAGTTTGCTGTTCCTTGATTTCATTTATCATTACATGTAAGTGAAGTAGCTTATGTCTATGAAAAGAAGAAAACAAAAGGACTTTCCCTCACGCTGCGGAGCTTCATTCTGAAAGTAATTGGGAGATTAAATGAGCACCAAAAAGAAAAACCTTTGAAAACTAACGCCTCGGAGAATTTTGTATAAACGGGTACTTATGTATTGACCATAGGATGCTTGCTAGAATAATGTTAGTTATTTGTGGCAATTTCCACTGGATATTGAAATCATGTTGGTTTTAACTTTCCTGACAGACTCTCAGTAATGTTAGCACACCTGCTATCCAATCAACCTTCGAGCAGGTGCTAACGATTGGGAATTACACAATTGAAGAACGCAAGCAAAAGCTTTCCAGATATCGAAAGAAGAAGTCCAAAAGAAATTTTGGCAGAAAAATAAAGGTATGCTGCTTCTGTTTGTTGGACCGGTTGTTCTTTCCAAGTAGTTGTTTTTTATTCTGTTATTTAACTATGCTTTATTCATTTGTTCTTTCCTATTTCCGTCTGACTATCATGTACCAACCAGGTCGCATTCTTTTAAGACGATAAATTTGTTCTATTAGACCTTTTAAGAAAAGCTGAAAATACCATGTCTCCTTATTTAGTAGGAACGTGTGTTCTTGTGTTTTATTCGAAGAAAAAGAAATCTTAGGAACAAATAAAGATATACCTGAGCATGCTTTCCTCCAGGGGTAGAGAAATATAACCATGATGTTTCAAGATTCATCTGGCTCAAGTTATTTGTAGAGCGTTATCAAATCGTATGTTGTTACTCAGTGATCTCCTTTCTTTCCGATTTGTTGGTGAATACAGTAAATAATTCTTGTTATCAAGCAAAACGCAGGATGATGCTCTTTGTCGATCAGAGTGGTGCTCGTGTAATTATGGTCGGTTAAGTTGTTGTCCCTTGTCACAGATCCCCCTGTAGACGCTAGGATTTGAATGCCTAAAACTAAAGGTCGAGTCTAAAGGGATCATTAGCTTGTGAAAGTCAAAAAGTAGCTTGAAACTTTTGTTGCGCGAAGAACCAATGTGAGAATGCTTTTTTTTGTTTTTCTAAAAAAAAAATGTTAAAAGGGGAAGAATATATATGTGTGCTATGTGCGATGTCCACTCACACACACTTCCACCTCCGTTCATGGCTTCAAATAATTGTTAGCTCGTGTCTAACGTTCTGATTCCTGTGCATCTGGTTTGCAGTACGCCTGCCGGAAAGCCCTGGCAGACAGTCAACCACGAGTCCGCGGGAGGTTTGCAAAGACCGAAGAAGCCGAAGTTTCAAACCCATCGAAGTAGTTCCCTCTAAAGCCATCAGGAAAGGGACCGGATAAATGGTAGGTCGGGAGTTGTGGCAGAAATGACTAGGTTGGTGAGATCCAATGGAGGACTTTAGGAGAAGTATCAAGTAATACCTCGCTTCGCCTTGCCCGGTATCTTGTTTAACTGTAATAAGCTTTTTTCCTAGTGAATTAAAAGAAAGCTAATCCTGTAAATAGGTTTGAATAAAGTAAATGAATGTCACTTTATCTGCCCGAAGAACTTACGCTGTGGTGTCAGCAAATTTTCAAACTCTCCCCGAGTCTTGCGGATTTGAGTGACTGGATTGGCCTGGTTGCAACGCTGCTTGAGGAAAAAAACATCGGGAAAATCCCTTGTTTGATCCTAGTGGATTCAATCGAAGACTTCTTCAGTAAGAGTCTTCAGTGTTGGTTAAAATTTGGATAATCATATGCGTTGGGCACTTGGATGCCATAGCTGGCATAAACATCGTCATCCACTCTAGGGTTCAGGGTTTAATATTTAAGATTTAAATTAGTCTTAGGTTTAGAATTTAGAGTTCAAGATTTAAAGTAATGGGTTTAGAGTTTCGAGTTTGAGATTTAAAGTAATGGGTTTAGAGTTTCGAGTTTGAGATTTAAAGTAATGGGTTTAGAGTTTCGAGTTTGAGATTTAGGGTTTAGAGTTTCGAGTTTGAGATTTAGGGTTTAGAGTTTCGAGTTTGAGATTTAGGGTTTAGAGTTTCGAGTTTGAGATTTAGGGTTTAGAGTTTCGAGTTTGAGATTTAGAGTTTAGAGTTTCGAGTTTAAGATTTAGAGTTTCAAGTTTAAGATTCAGGGTTTAGAATTTGAAATTCAGGGTTAAGAATTTGAAATTCAAGGTTTAGAATTTGAAATTCAGGGTTTAGAGTTTAAATTTAGAGTTTAGAGTTTGAGATTCAGAGTTTAGAGTTTAAAATTTAAAGTTTAAAAGAGTAACTAAAAATCCATACATGTACACCTGAGCCTAACTCGAACTAATTTCAGTTTTCCGAGAAGCCGTAACAAAACAATATTCTCGAAGTGCGGAACACTCGCTCCAAAGTCCTGTAGCGAACTAGACCCTAGAGTATCCTCAACTGGTTGTTAACTACTCCAGCAATGCTCCGGAGTGGATCTGTTTTAGTACCCCACGTTCTTTTAACATATTTGATTTGAACAAAGTCCTCATTTTCTTTACCGCTCCCATGATCGTTTCATACCAACCGCCGACCGAAAGGGTTACACCGACATTATAGATCACCCGACACATACGGGTTTTAGAAAAATCACCATGACAAAACTGGGAATATATTGACACTTCTTCCATTTTCATATCAAGATGATGCATTCAACAGATTGTTATTGGCACTGTCAGAAAATTACCTTTATCTGACTCATTTGCATTAACATGAACCTTAAGGGGTAAAAAGTATTTGACAACGAGAGTTAAAACATCACAGCAAACTGCAGCCTGATTCAGACGACAACCTGCTTCAGACGACAACCTGCTTCAACGAAATATTAGAAATCTCCTAGTTCGCCCCCGCCATATTCACTAGACCCAGATGAAATCCAATAGCCCGCCGTACTCATCACAAGGAAAACTTGTTCCGAAAAGCAAAATTGGCAGGCCTTCCCCCCGCGCCTCGGCCCTGGTATCCTCTTCTGAAGGGTGGACGGGCATTCCTTTGGCTGTTTCCTTGCTGCCTCGACAAGGCCTTCATTCTCTGTTCCTTCATGTCCGCGAATAGAGAATCTAGAGTTTGTGGCCTCTGCTTGGAAACGACGTTAGCCTGTACAGCACAAGCCTATTAAAAAACCACCTCCAAAAATCACAAAAACCATGTATCAACAAAACTCCGCAGATGGCCCAACACAGCTCAAAAGGCGTATCCTCAACGACCACCTAAAGCAACTACCCTTTCAGGTAAGAATATTCTACACAAACTACGTCTGAAGGCTGAAGGAAAACGAACGACACTATGGCTTGACCATAGAGGCAGACACAGGGAAGCATCAATCTTCCTCCCCTTGTGATATGTTTTCTTCATTTCTTTCAACAAATTTCGAAATTATAAAACAACCCAAAACACAAGCATACCCGGCCACCGGCAAGTGCATCATCAGGAGCAGCCTTTGTGATGACTGGCATAGATGGAACCCTGCAGCAGAAAAGCACAATCGTTACTGTCCGACATATCAACATCAACAGCAGCACATTCCCAACTGTCCGTTGTGGACAATTTCTCATCATAGGGCAATCAGGACAAGTGAGAGCCCCCAATGAAGAACATAGCAAACCGAGAACTTACCATCCAGAGGAAACATCAAAAAGTCTTAACTAACACTCAAAATTAAAAATCGATCCTAGGGCAGGCAGAACAAGTGAGAGCACCAACAGAGCCTGTCTCATATTCAACACCGATTGCCTGAGTATCAATCGAGCTTTGGAAGCCCAAACTGACGAACACCTTTTTTGGTGACTCCTAAATTCTAGCAAAATCCCTTCTCCGTACCCAATGAAGCAACAAAACACTCGCAAGTGCCACTTGATATTCACAATTGTACTCCAAGAATTTCTCTAGGAGCCCTGTTTCCTCAGTACCACAAGCTTTCTGACAGCGACCTGTATTTACCAACGTCTATATATCTGACATGCCAATTGGGATTAAATCAACCAACATGCACTTCCAATAGAATGAAGATCCTCCCTCAAATATATCCCTGAATTTTACTTCTATTGAAGATACAATCAGAAAGGTCAGGTTTTCTCTGTCTGTCGCGGTGGAGCGCCCAGCCTCAAAAAGTTCACAATGTTTTTGTCACAGGCTAATGCACCTGCTTCCCACAACATAACTGGACATTAAATTTACAAACAAAGTTTGCCGTCTTCATCTTCTCTTACATTGTTGTCCACAAACAGTTGAGAAGTACTAAAATATTCTTCTCCAGGATAAGAACAATACCAGTTCTTCAACTTTGTTTGAAAGGCCATGAAGATGAGAATCCCAGAATCAGAAACCTTACAAACTGCAAATTCCAGCACTAAAGACACGACAGGGCTAGCAAGACCACTAACTTCACAACTATAAGGGCCTCCAAGATGAGAGGACCCAAAAGAGGATGATCTTGTGCATTATATGATTACAAACAGACTAATTTAGAAACTATTCACAAGGAAACACCAACCGGATATATGGTCTTTTGGGCCAACTGCATGCCCAAAGAGCTTGTGGCAGAATTTATCAGCAGTTGAAATGACCAGAAAATATCACAAATAAGCCAAACAACAACAGCAAGCATAAGCAGAACAGTGTTGACAATATTTGGTAGTAGTCTGGCAGCTTTAAGCAACCAAATATGAATTACCACATCTGCCCCTCATCTTCGAAAGCATGATCATTAAGATTGTTAGCATGATCCCAAAGAAGATATCAAACCTTAGCCAAATTAGCAGTTGCAGATAAAATGAGTGTCACACAGGACTAGGAATACTTATTGAGATCAAATATCCTAATCTCATTACAGAGCCATTTCCCTACGACCCGCATAGCTAGTAAAATATGATTAACCTCTGTAGGAACAAAACCAAATCCAAAATCTCCTCCAGTAAACCAAACCGATCATCCATTAATGACAAACCCAGAATGATCATCCAAGTTTGTTAGCCCTGCTGCTGACCAATATGTCTGTGTAAGTAATCGTGCACATTAGATTGTCTCAAATCCAGAAGTATTTAGGAGCACACTCAACCAAGATGCAACCTTTGCCACTCATCAGACTAATCCAACACATGCAGAAAATATATCCTCTAACAGAAAAACGAAAGCCAAAGCTGGTAACAATAACCCATGTTGCTATTTTACGCCAACTTCAACCATGAGTACAACCCAAGATACATGGCCCTGGCCTTCATAAATGGCTCCAAGCATAATAACTCAAAGTACAACAAATGATATTCCATCACTGAAAAGAATGAACCATCGTTTACCTGTGTACAAAACAGTATAAAACATAAAATGTTCAAATATCATGAAGAACCATATAATTACAAAACAGTATAAAACATATAATGTTCAAATACCATGAAGGACCATATAATAACAAAACAACAGCAGCAGTAACTACACATACCTTGGCTTGCTCCAAGTGCCTACCCTAGGACGGGTAAACACTCTGTTACGGATGGGAGTAACAGCAGCCTTCTTTGCAATTTCCGTTGTCAATGGGAACTGGTTTCCTCGAAAATTTGACCTTCTTTGGGCAAGAACTCCCTGAAGAACAATAGCAACGAAAAATAAAAATAAAAAATAAAAAAAAACTCAACCATCTGACATTCATGTTCAAGTTATATCAAAAATAGAGTAGGGAAGATTTACAGGAACGGCTCAAGATACCTGTCTTACGGATGACCGTGAGCCCATGAACCGCTGCATTTTCGCAGCACTCCCTTGAAAAGAACTTCCTTGAAAAGAACCACTATTTAGGAAACCACGATTTTTGTTCTGTATAGATAAGCACACCTTAGCAACAAAAACCTCAAAGACAGTACGCAAAAATGTTTTAAAATTTGTCTGAGAAAGACAACTTACGGGAATCCTCATATTTCTTGTCTTAGAGGAAGGTTTCTTTGACATCTTGATAATGTCATCTACAATAGACAATACAATTAACGACATCAGAATAACAGCCGGCTCTGCCAAGCTATATACACAAAATCCGAAAATCCGCGACACAGGAAACATTAGAATCATACCTAAAGCCATGTCCATCTTCTTCTCTGTAAGAGCAATAGCTTCACTCGTCATTGGCGTGGGCTTAGACGCCATCTGCAATAGTTAACAAAAACAGTTATAGAAGAATAAGAAACGACAAGAATAAGAAACACGCCGCAGACCATGACAGCAATGAAAACCAAAATCCCTCGAATGAAATCTATCAATCACCGAAGAAGGCAACCTAGAGTTTCAAACAAAAACAGTTATAGATGAAACAAAACTAAAAAGGACAAGATTAAGAAAGACACCGTAGACCATGACGACGATGAAAATCAAATCTCCCTAAAACGGAACGTATCTATCACCGAATAACACAACCTAGGGTTCCAAACAAATAAACAAAATACTAAAGAAAAAAACAAGGAACACCTGATCCAGCGAAGCACACTAGACGAAACCATCGGTGAAAAAACGCGACCTAGAACTTAAGTAAAATCAGCTAGAACTCGATCCCGCACTCGCAAGAAAAGATTAAACAGCAGCTACAAAACCTCACCAGTTCTTGACAGCACGACAAGTCCGAAACCAAAATCTAGAAGCTTAGACCTATCTCTCGCAAACAGCTGCTAAGAATGAGGGGTGACGTGCTAGGGCAGCAACAGAGAGGAGCTTCCGAGACCTCCACGTCGAGAATGGAAAATCAACCAATAGCACAAATTTCTTATAACAAGAGAGAAATATCAAACAAGAGGCGGTCCAAATTATATAGGGCCCGGGAGGTCGGCGGACTCCACCAGATCGCAACGGGGAATTGGCGGAAAATTTTGGATTCCGCGCGTAATAACTATGAGTTGTGATAGGGGTACTATTCACATCATTGCACAAGCCTTCTCCGCCCAGAGTAGAGACTCCAGATCCGAGAGCGAGACTCGTATGGTCCCGTGTCGGAGTCGGGGTCCGTAAAATAAATTTTTCATGATTTTTATTAATGATATGTTTATAATTAATTCTTTGAAAACCGAACCGACCCGGCCGGTTTGACCAGGTTCAACCCGGAGTTTCTTACAGTTCGGTTTGCTTTAAAACTGGTAAGAGATTCAAAACCGGATGACCCGACCGGTTTTTTTGGCTCAACCGTTGAACCGTTGAACCGATAAAACCGGTTGAACCGTTGAACCGACAAAACCGGTTGAACGGTTGAACCGACAAAACCGGTTGAACCGTTTAAATTAAATCCTTAACTATGAACCAAATAGGCAAAGCTAGGTTGTGAAACAGAATGCGGCTCTCTCCTCTCTCCACGGCTCTCTCCTCACTCAACTCCTCTCTCCTCTCTCGACTGCTCTCTCTGCTCTCGACTGCTCCTTTTAGGTACAGTTATTTAGAATCGAAGCTATCAAGGTGGCAGTCCAACCTACATCTTACTCTCTCTAATGAAGGTCCCCTCTTTCAGGATATCAGCTCCAAATTTCCGTAATATGAAGGACCTAAACAAATTTCTTTGAGTTTCTGTTTTTTATATTTTATTTTAAAGAGTTAATTACATTTAATTATAAATATTATATTTTTTTATAATTTTTTGTATTTTTAATAGTTGTTGTATTTTTAAACATGTTTTGTGAATATAGTTAATAGGAATCATATTATGAATATTTTTAATGACATACAACTCATGCCCGATTCAACCCGATTGAACTGGTTCAACCTGAATCGGTTGTTCCACCGATTCGATTACCGGTTCAGTTTTTAAAACATTGTATAAAACTACTGATATTATTTTTCTTTTTCTTTCTATTTTTTAAGTATAATCTTTATTACCCTTTATTTGTCCGTATAAAATTACAATAAAAATTTAGTATTGCAAAGACCATGTCTATCACTATAATGCTCATCATGTAAAACCCAAATTCACAAACCCATCAGCTAGTCCCTGAAAAAATGCAACCAGAGTACCGCACCATGTCCATAATGCAAATGATGCAGCAGATCGAAATGGTCCAGAATATTTAAACCGTTTTGTTGATTTATTAAACAAATAAGATTTATCAAAATTGTTGACATTATTCTAGTTCATGACCTCTAAGATCACAAAAATAACAAACAATGGGGAATAAGTGATCTACAGTCTACGCTCTACAGAATGACATCCCTATATCAAATACAAAGTGATTGCATAACCTGGGATTAACAGTTATTAACTCATTAGTCACCACACTGATGATGTTCAACGACTGCCATCAAAAGGTGCTCCGTGAACCTGTATTCAAATCAAAACTCCATAAGGTTTGTGGCACTAAGGGCATATGGCAGCTTCCTTCCAGTTTCGTTACAAAGCATTAGTTTAAAAGATACCTGATTACTTGTAGACGAGCACTGCCTGCCTTCTGGGAAAGGTTCCTGCTTAAGGCTTTTGGGAAAGATGACATTTTGAATCAATAGAAACCTGAATCATTGATAATATATTTAGTCACTAGAAAGCTCAAGAGCAGGTTAAAATTCCGAGGAACTAAGGCTTGGCGAGAGAAAAGAAAAAAGCAAAAAAAGAAAAGAAAGAAAGAAAGACTAAACAAGAGAAAGATGCTTCGGCTTTCAAGAAGAAAGGGAAAACATAGATTGAAAAGAAAACCTGCCTTTGCTCAGTTAGATTGCTCAGACATCAAGTTGTAGTATACGAAAGAAAAGGATAGGCCTCCACAGGTGAACGTATTAGTCTGCGTAGCACTTAAATAAAAGGATAAAAGGATGGGCCTCCATTTTATTTATCTTCCCAGGCGTTGTAGGTTAACTTACAAAATCTGGCTAGGGAATGCCGGCTGCACTATCTTCACTTGAAGCTGATTTGGGAATATCACCCCCTCGAACTACTCTATTGTAGATAACTTTGAAGGACTGAGATCCATATGGCCTATTCAGTAAACTTATAGGCATCCTGAGGGTCTGCTTTCTGTTCCTTCTACCCTTAATAAGAATGTTAAAGCTCCCATCACCTTCAACTTTTCCACTCTTTCTTGAGAGATACTTTTCACCTCTGTTCTCACATTCTTCTGTTCGAGCAGTTACAGCCACAGGTCCATTTCCAACTAAGTCACTCTTGCAGGGTTTGGAAACACTACTTTCTTGTTTATCCTCTAACTGGACAATTTCCTTTTCAGTTACATCACCGGTACAACTAGTGACCTCAGAAACTAATGTCCCCTCTACTTTTGAGAATTCGCTGCAGCCAGTCTCCCCTAGTGCTGTTGAACTTGTCCCCTCAATCTTTTCATTTTCTACTTTAGGCTCCACAACGGGCTCAGCCACTGGATCTACAACAGGTTGCACGATGGGAAAATCAATCGGATGACAGGGCCAAACAGTTCCATGGATAAATTCAGATGCATTAGGGTTCATGTTGCAAGGCCACCCCATATGATTTGGATGAAACATGCCATTATTCATCCCGAAATTGCTGCTTGGCACAGCTTGGGCTTGTGGATAAGGAGGGTATATGAATGGCATTGGGTGGTGCAAAACACTAGGGGATCTCGAAGCTGAAACGTAGGGGTGATGAGGAGATGAGCATATGGGAGACACAGTTGACATTACTGGTGCAACTCCAGGGTGAAGGGTCATAGTCACAGGCCAAGGCATCATTGGAGGAACAACAGCAGGACCTGGAGGAAGACTGATATCCATGGGTATAGGACCCCGAGCAATGGTTGCGGATGGGCTGAAGGGAGCAGCTGATGCAGACAATTTCCTGTTAGGTGGCTCCTGAGTGTCTTCTGGGTTCTCTGATAACATTTTAGGACCATCTTCTTTGGTTTCCATCATAACAAACTTGTCTTGAACTTCTCCCAAAGCACCAGAGTTCGAATTACTGTCTGTCTCAACCTTAGCAGATGATACTTGATCGCTGCTCTCTCCTTCTTTTAGATCTGAGTTCAACCCACCCTCAACATTGCTACAGGCAAGAACATCCTGTCTGTCTTCCTCATTGAGCCGGTGTATATTGCAATCAGTTCCAGTGCTAACTAGCAAGATCTCCTGATCCTTTGATTCTATATTTTCAGAATATGAAGATATTTCTAGAGGTACCGCATTGGAAGTTTTTCCTCCAGATTCATCGTTAGACAAGTAGCCTTCCTTCTCACTGTTCTCATTTTCCTCTGATGCAGGTACAAGTTCTGGAATAAACGAAGGAACTGTATCCTTCGAATTCTCAACATCCACTGAAACCGATTCTGTTGTTTCATTTTCTCTTTCCGGTTCTCCATTATCTGAAACTTGTTCTTTCAATATTGTGACCTGCATCTTAGAGATTGTCCCAGGTGGAGCCAACGCTACATCTTTGTAAGAAGGAGATTGCCCAATGCTTATCAGTGAATCACTTCTTTTTGCAGTCTTTGCCACAGAATTTGGCTTAGATTCTGCTAGAGGATTTGACAAGTCACCAGCATTTCTGTCAGTCATCGCCGTCTCAACTTTGATTGATGAAGGTACTGATTTCACCCTGTATGTGACTGTCTTCACCAACTTTCGACCGAATTTCATGCCTGAAGAGGGAGTGCTCGTAGGCTGGTAATCTGTGTAGTTTGCAGGAGTCATGGTCCTTTTCTTAAATACGTAATAACGACTATGCGTGTGAGAGGCCTTAGCTCTAGGATGAACTGCTTCAGGATCTAGCTCCTTCTTCTGATAATTGTAGACTTTTCCAATACTAGCCCTCTTTTGTCTCAGCCGTTGGCCAGCTAGGCCGTTGGACCTTGGTCTCTGAACAGGTTGCCACCCCTCTTCTCCTTCTCTGTTTGTTTCTGTTATTTCTTCAGTCCCAACAAACGGTTGGTCCTGAAGTACAAGTTCTTGCTCCTTCTCGTTCAAACGAATCTTAGAAGGAATAGTTTGGCTATAATTGTCCTGGACAAAGGCATTAATTGATGTACTGTCAGCTTTTTCTTCATCCAAACTCAGCAGAACTGAGTCTTTCTGAGAATCATTCTGGCTAGGAACAATGAAATTTTGGTTGAACTTCCCTTTCACCTGTAAGCACAAAGTTCGATAATCAACACCCAGTACCTTTGCATAAATAATGCTTATTTAATACGAGACAAAAGAAATGGAAATGTCAGCTAGTCAAGTAAGCAATACAAAAGTCCTTTTGGTGATCTCACAAGATCCCCATTCCATAAGGACAAGAATAACTTCCATAACCAAATGAATGAATTTATGACCATGCACTTTTATTTTGATTTTATGGAACAGAAAAGCAAGGTGTGAAAACCTCTAGCAATACCTTAGCCCCAATATGTTTTCTTTTAGAAGCCTCCCCATCTCTTAATCTGTTGTCCTGGTCAGGGTTAATATAATCGAGCAGATCCGAAACACTGAAGTGGAAGAAATATTTGGCACAAATCAGTATGAAGGAAGCAAATTCAGAACACCAGTAATCTATAAAGAAAATAGTCAAGTGCTGATCTCCAAGAAAATGAAAGAAAAGCATAAAAAATATACTTTGACGAACGATATTTTCATCTGAAAATTGCAAAGTAATAATGAAGTACCTCAGATGTCCTTTGCTTGCAATTGACGCATCTGGCTTCCGTGTCCCATTCCGAGCAGCTTCTTGTTGTTCAAACGCCTTAGACTCAAAATAATCGAGCCAAGCAGCAGCATCCTACAAAGTTGAGTCACAAACGTGTCAAAACTTATGCATTCAAGCCAGGACAGATCCAAGCTGGATCATGTCAACTTTTATAAAAAACCTTGACCTAGTCATGTGAGAGAGCTCCCAGTAGTCACACCTGAGTACGCAGATCATCTGGACCAAGCTTGGCCTTTAGAATTTGTAAGGTTGTTTGTTCATGTTGGACACTTAATGGGTATGCCTCCATCAAAGAAAGTGCAATGGCTATTGCATGGTAACTTGCAGCAGTCTGCAGAGCAATAAAAACAAAACAAAAGTGATGCCACGATTGTGCAAAATGATTGATTTCATGAAGAAGTGGCATGATAACAACAGTAAATCCAATAAGAAAATAAAGTAATGCAAGGGGAATTAAGATTGAATAGTTTGGAAACATGGATTGAAATACATATAGGCAGATTGGCCAATAAAAATTTCAAAGAGAGAGTAATTAATTTTTTTTAATCTAAAAAGATAACTTGGCAATTGATTCGTTCATCATAGACCTACCAATTGAAGTAAGTTGTCCAACCATCAATTAAAGGGAAATGGGAATAATACCCTTTTTTTGCCTTTTTCTCGTACACTTTGCAAACATGTGTTAATGGGACTACAAGCGACGTAAGAAAGAAGAGGATGAGAATAAAAGTGAAACCTGAATATGGTCTGGACCAAGTAACCTTTGGTTACATTTCAGAGCTTTGTGGAGATATCGAAGAGCCACATGCACATTTCCAAGACCTTCCTCCATCATCGCCACGTTTATATAAGTTGCCGCAGTGTTGGGATGAGACGGTCCACAAGTCAGATGTAAAAGATACAATGCACGCTTCACATACCTGATGAGAAAAGCTAGCTCAATATAAACTGGGACAAGTATCAAAAATGTTGTTGAACATATAAAAAATGATAAGAAATTACTTCAGAGCGAGCTCCGTATGCTGAAGACGGTAATAAAACACAGCAAGATCACCATAACTCTTCATGGTATCAGGATGATCGAGCCCAAGTTCTCTTTCATTGATATCCAATGCCTTTTGTTGATATATTGTAGCCTGTGGAGGACAAACCAGTAGAACTGTGAGAAACCAAGCAGCAAAGTAGATTTTATTTTATTTAAGTCGATGGTAGCAATAGCACAAGAGCAGACCTGATTAAAGTCTCCGGTGTGGTAAAGGACTACAGCAAGAAGGCTATAGGCCCCTGCAGTCATGCGATGGTAGGGCCCACAAACAGATACAAGTTTAGCTAAAGCCTGCACAAGAATGCAATGAGTTACCCTAAAATTATACAACTACTCTGTTTAGATATTGGAAGAATATTTCATTCTGAGAAAAAGAAATTCATCCAAAATGTGAACCTTTGTGCCAAAGCTGACAGCATCTTCAAGTTTTCCTTTGTCAAGAGCTGTCTTTGAGGACTCCAATAATTGGCGTCCATCTGCAGATGAGCATGCTACTTGCTGAGAGGGAAAACACATAAATGTATAGCTCATAAGTGATACTTTCCACGTCAAAATAAAATAATAGTAATAAAAACATTAACCACAAAAAACAAAGCAACAATGTCATATCTATGAAACAACGGTAGATGAATGCATTTTTACTTGAATTGACAAAGAAAATGGAATGCATACGTTCCAGTGAATTCACCTTATGCACTGGTACCAGGCTAATTATATCTGACTTTTGAAATGGGTTTGGTGAATCCATATCAAAATCCCTGGGAGCCAGTTCTATGCCAACCTGCACATAAAGAGCAAATAGGTTTATATCAAATATGTTTCTTTAGCTAATTTAGAACTATGTGTTTCGCCTCCTAATAAGAAGCAATAATACCTTATGACATAATCCCCGCAGAAGGGCAAACTTCCTTATGTTTTTGTAGCTTGAAGCACTTAATTCCCAACCATATCGTTTCTCCAAAAATACTTCCAGCCATCTCCATACAAGAGCATGAACATTACCAGCAGCATTTGATTTTTCAATATCCGGCATTCCTAGCATCAAATTTAGAGCAGCAGCTAAGGCTGCTGCCATGCCATCCATATCAATTACGGCAGCAACTACCGCTTGGAGAATGTGCTTGAAGGCTCTGACTATCATCTCATGAATGCAAAGACATTGGACATGAGAAAGCTTTTCTGATAGCTTAACCTGGTTTAGACATAAGCAAATTAGGATAGGTTGAGAGAGAGAGAGAGAGAGATGGAGAGAGAGCACAACTCTTTGAATAAAAGAAGCCTATAAAAAATATAAGAAATCTTAATGACTATGAAGATATGATAGAAGAGAATATAACTCTTTCGGTCCACGAATCTCTTGAGGAGGAATAGAAATTTGCTTTAAACATGGTAGCAAAAAAGAACTGAGACTGGCAGGTGGTGCCGTCATATATAAGTCACCTTACGCCCATCTGTCAGTCTCTTTCTATTCACTGCTCTGTTCGGAGCAGATCTAAAGTTCTCGAGTAGTGCCAGAGCAAGATCTATACATAATTGCTAATGCAGTTACAGGAGGCAAGAAAAGAGAGTACCACTCGTCCAAGAGACCGCA
This sequence comes from Aristolochia contorta, assembly GCA_022405105.1. Lineage (NCBI taxonomy): Eukaryota > Viridiplantae > Streptophyta > Magnoliopsida > Piperales > Aristolochiaceae > Aristolochia > Aristolochia contorta. The sequence continues at coordinate 1,058,687 of CM039667.1, read as the reverse complement.
TCTGGAGGCCTCTAGTATGCATGAAGTCAGTCAATGTCCGCCCATCGACAGGTGAAAGTTCCAATGAACCAAAATCTGCAACCTAAATCCAAGGAAACAATAAAACGTACATCCTCAATTGCTAGGAAAGACAACTCCATATCAACAACAATAGTTACCAGTTTTGGCAGGGCCACTTCATCATAATATTTTTGGGCCATGTCAGTTAGCTCCTGTAAAGACTGTTTGTAACCATTGAAATCATTACAAAACTTCTCTGAGTGAAAAAAGTAATAATAAACACAGGCAAAAATGAATCAATTTGTTGTCCTTCAATGAGACTGCTCTGCAAGCATACCTTGTCATGAAGACCTGTCCCTGATTCTTTTAACCGTGTGAAAGCCGAGTCAGTTAAGAGCTCCTTTAATGCAAACTCACTGTCAGATGCTTTACTCTCACTGTGAAGGTCTACCGATGAGGTTTTAGGCAATTCTGTGTCAGAGGTTGCTACATCACGAGTAGAAGTCTGCTCACTGGGAGATTTTTTCGTTTCACTTGAATCTAACTTTTTCTGTGAGTTCTTAAGAAACTTAAGAGGTTTGCCGAGTCCTTCAATGGTTGATTTAATTTTGATCTTATCTCCCTGTTTTTTGTCTTTTTCTGCGGTTATTTGGTCTTGCAAGTGTTGTATCCAGCAAGCCCCTAGTTCCCATCTTATAAAAGCTTTCTTATCTGCTTCCTCTTCCTGAAGTTTAACCAGGCTGTCTTCCAGCACCCTTTTCACAAAAGATGTAGCAGCATTCAGCTCTTCGTTCTCTAAGCCGCGTGAAGTAGCAGTTGCTTTGCCTTGTTGTAAGGCAGGCTTTTTGTGCAGAAGCATCCGTAAACTGAAAGCACGAGAGTCAATGTAAATAACTCATGCGGAATGGGAGCCAAACCAAATAATACAAAAAAAAAAAAAAATGATATCATAACAGACCTGTTTATATTCAAGGCATTTGCCCCACCATCTGGTTGGTCAATCATATCAGAACTCTGAAGCAAAGGAGCACCAGATTTACTGGTTTCACTGCCTTCAACTTTCACAGTTGCTATGTAACCACAATATCTTACGTTGATGACGCCCAGCGTAGCAACATCCTGTACCCCAAAACACATTTATATTCTGTCAACGTGGATTTAACTGTACACAACTCTTGACAAGGTATAACCACATATGGTGCAATGTGCTTTTTTGTAGTTATCTTAATCCCAGAGGAGCATGATATAATTGACAAGGATACAGTTCAAGAAAACTTTCATAAATGCAAATAGAAAGTAACGGAAAGGAGATTCTTACATGGGCAGCTGTATTTTCATCTGCAGTAATTCCTTTAAGTAGATTTCTTTCAAGAAGATGCTTGGGCTGCAGCCCAAGTGTCGTATTTCCATCAATCTTTGTATCCACCTTGCTGCTGGCATCTGAAGTATCTTTTGTGATGGTTATACTCAAATCCCCAAGTCTCTCAGCATGCCATAGTTTATCTTTTTCAACTGTCTCAGGTAGACAAGGCCTGGTCATGACATGGCGGATAGCAGAAATAGCTCTAATAATTGCCACATCCACAAATAAACTGTGCGTTAGAAAAGCCTTCCTGTCACGAATTTGCCTCTCCTCTGCTGTTTTGCAAGGCATTGACACGAGGCATGAAAACTCTTTAGCCCAAGGTATCGAGTCACTTTCATCAACTCGTCCCAAACCACCACCATTTCCGCCCCAAGCCTCATCCTCGGTCGGAAGAGGAGGAAAAACTGTTGGCAACTGGGAAGCAACAGGGGGGACGAGCCATGTGTTCGCACGAAAACCATATGGAAGATTACCAAACTGCAGGCAAAGATGTATTATTGAGCCTGTTTGCAGAATCGTTGTACTAGCAAACAAGAAAAGTAGTGGATACTCGTTGAGAATAACAAACTAATGGTTTTTCATACCAGAAGGCGAAAGCTTTAAGAACTTAAACAAAATTATATTATTAAAGCCAGAATATATCAAACAAACTCAGTTTACTGACCTTGTTACGTTCTAAGAATGCTTTCATTAGTTCATTATAGGCCTGAAATCAATACAAAAAGTTCGGGCATTTGTCATCCCCGTCCAGTAAAATATCAGATAACAGTGTCACAAGTCTTATAAGACGTCATAAAAACGAAGCCATTTCGAGGTGTAAGCATATGAACTTACATTGTCGAAAGCTCTACTAAGCTTTCTTAGCAAATCAACTAGGTTATGACACAATATTTGCTGCTTTCCCAGACTATAGAAACCTTTGTTGCAAGCTTCAACAACAAGTAGCTTGCCATTGCAAAGTTTCACCTGATGATGTTCACAGTAAAAAGAAGTGGGTGAGCTCATGTATACGGTCTGAAAACCCAACACAAATTCATTTCAGGCGTATATCTTACTTCAAGGGTAAAGAAATGTTTTTCCCCGAGACCCTTTTCATATTGCTCTCGCGAAGCTTTCCTTATAACTGCAATCAGGTTTATAATAAATCAACGTCAGTCATAGAATGATAGAAAATCGTGATCGGTGGACATCAGTTTTGCATCATCTAACATGCAAACCAGCTTGAACATGGAGGTGTTGCTATAATGACAATGGCAAACGCCAAAGAGAGTTGGGCCTGAATCGGTTAGAAGCCCAATCACTCCGAAACAGGGGAAAAGAAACACGAGGCGCCAAGTAAAACCAGACAACAGACGAGTGCTAGATTACGCTGGACGAGTCATGTCCGTCCCTGACCGTCTTCGTTTGACGGGACACGTTTAAGCAGCATGAGTGTCCTGTCCAGCGTCCACCATCGATCAAAAGAAAAATCTCTCCAGGCAACTGATCTTTTTCTTTTGAGGAATTCCCCGTGTGTTTTATATTTATCGAAGCAAACAAGAAAAGCTGGGTGTCGGGAATTACACTGTAGTGGAGGCGTGAGATGCGAGAGTGAGAAGAATTCGTAAAAGGACCCAAGCCTAGGGCAGGCACCGCTCGTCTCCCCCTCCTCTTCCAACGCGGCCGCATCTTTAGATGGAGAAGAAGGTGGTGATGGTGGTGGAGGAGGCTGTGATTTGCTCTGGTGATGCTTCTTCTTCGCCTTGTCATCACTCTTCTGCTTATCCTTAACATTATCCTGTGCACCTCCGGCACCATTTTTCGCAGGCTCATCCTTGCTGCTACAGGTATCTCCGGACGAGCTGCCAAAGCAGGTGGTACATGCCACGATGTCCAGGACTCGCCTCACGTGCGCCACGGCATCCTCCTCTTCGTAATCCTCTGCGCAGTTCCATACATAAATCAAATTTTCGCGCCATTTTTAAGTTTCCCTCGGCATTTATAAACAACTTCATTAGTATGTTTAATACCTTCAACCAAGGTTAATACGCAAGGTTTCAAAGCAGCCACGTCCACCGTATCCTTCAATCGCTGCCCCCTCACCTGGAAAAGGAAAAACCGGATTTCGCTCCTCAAGCTCAAAGAAACAAACAAAAACAAAGAAAAGCAAAAATACACAGGAAAAAGTTGAATTCACAGCGCTGCAGTCTGCGCAGTCGCATGGATCCAATTCTCACTCCCAAAAGTAAGACAGTGCGGGACCCATAGCACATGGGCGCATTTCAACCACTCGCAAGTATGCGAAAAACTACGCCGGCTTACACGCTTCAATTAACAACAAGCACACGGCACACCATGCAAAGACAAAAATTGATATGCATTTTGCATACATCCACTTAAATATTATATATATATATATATATATTTCATAGATTAAAAAGGTATTTTTATAAAAAGAGATACATCAACACAAACATTGGAGGTTGTACCATTATAGGCTCATATACGATACGTGGCTTAAATGCAAACCATGCAAAAGACAAATTTTAAGACAAGATTTGCATAATAAAATATTAATAGTTGTTTACAAAAATATTAAAGAACCAAAGCATAAGAAGTTAAGAACCACAAAAGTTATAATGGCCCGCTCTCACTTTTAACCACCACATATCGCGGGGAACCAATACTTACAAACCTTCCATTATTTTGAAGTTTTTGACTAATAAAAGAACCTAATCATCTTAATTACAAAGAATCAAGATATTCAAGCCTTTTCTTAACCTTAGACCATTACCAAATGACCATAGCAAGCATCTCTCTCTCTCTCTCGGATTGAAAAGAGGTTCAAATAATCAGTACGCCCGAATGAAACAAGCCTCGATATTATCACTCGCTTTTCATGTTTCAACATGGTTTGGTGGACTCGTGTACCATGCCAAAAGCATTGCCGCGGGTATACGACTCTTGTATCCTTCAATTTATTTAGCAAAAAATATTGGAGTCGTAACCTGAAAATGCGCGAGACGTTTCTAATTTACATGGGCTTAATTTAAACGAGATTAGCGGTTTACCTCGTGAGAAAGGGAATAGTTTGTAATGCCACATGTCACTGTGTTCACGCACAACAACCGACGAACATCTGTAATCCTGTCCGTAGATATTCCCTGCTCCCACCAGAAAAGGATGTCAAACGAGCGGGAAGCCTAAACTTTCATCAAATATTAACAGCATTTTCATCAAGGTAAAAACATATAACCGAAAATTAGGTAAATGGCGGTACTGGTATATCTGTCGGCCAACTGAGCCCCTCTGTCAAGGGGACCACAGTGCGGATGTCGTCTCCTTTTGCCGGACGAAAAAGAATCCATCTCTTAATCGCCAAAAGCCGATATGGTGATGGCGATAGCCGTACCAGAATTTTCTTTTTTCTTCATTTAATATGTTTAAATATTAATTTGCAAAAGATAACAGACTAATAATGAATTAAGTATTAATTTCTCTCTCATTCCACAGTCACACTGCTGTTATGAGAAGTGAAAGATGGGCGCGAGATTCTCATTTAGTGCTAATAAGCTTGAAAGACCACGGTTTTCTGTCGACAAAAATTCAGCTGCTTAATTAACGCCCGAAGAAGTCAAGCGAGCTGAAAACACCAGATTAGCGAGAAACAAAAAAATTCGACTTTAGGATTTGGGAGATAGCTAGAGCTGAAAACACCAGATTAGCGAGAATTAAACAAAAAATTTCGGCTTTGAGACTTAGCAGATAAGGCCAAAGAGGATTAATACGAGTTCTACGAGCAATATCGTTTGCTTCAAAAGAAAATTACTTATTTTTCAGCGGAAAAAAAGAAATAAATCAGAATTAAGTTAACCAGCGAAATGAAGAACTGCTGCAGGTGAGAGCAGATTCGAACCTTTAAGACAACTTGCGAATCGTCCGGAAGATTCACGGCGATGTCCATGACGACAGGAAGAACTGAGAATCAAATGGAATAAAAACAGCGAGATGCCGTTACGGTATTGAAGAGCAAAAAGACAGAGCCGTAAAAAAAAAAACGCATGGTAGTTCACATGACATCCAAACAACGATTAGTATTAAGATAATAGAGTACCTTTCTCCTCTTTCTTCTTCCTCTCGCCTTTCGCCTTGCCACGACTACCTTTCGGAGGCATTTCCAATTACGCTCGGCAACAATCCGCGGAATTCGCACCTCGAAAGATTCTTATCTGATTACGATGACATCAAGAACGAGTTCATCAGAATAGCGCCAGGAACCGCAAATCAACAGCTCCGACATCGAAGGAACGGCAGATTAACAAATCAACAACAGAAACATCACTTCTTCTCATTCTAAGTAGGTCAAGTACTACGAGTAGCTACCTGGACAGGATTGATTGCGGCCGAACGAACTTCACAGTTCCGAGAACTCAATCCAACGAAACGAAAAATATATCAAAAAAAAAAAAACACGGAAGTCCTTCCGAAGCTTCTGCGAGGAAAGAGGAAAGAGGAGTAGAGGAACTGGAATAAATCTCCTTTCAGTGCGTCCCTTAAGCTGCTGCTCGAGGAATCAGGCTTCAGAGAGTGAAAGAGAGACGCGAACCGGCCATGGAATTATCGAGGCGGAGCTGAGTTTGTTTTGAGAGAGACTGAGGTGGAGCCGTGGAGAGAAGCGTATAGGGAATCGGTGTGTGATAAGGCAGGAAGGGTGGAGATTTAACCAGTCAGAAATACGCGACAGGAACAGATGTAATTATATTTTACTTGATATTATTATTTTGTGATTGGAGATTTTCCTGAAAAAAATGGTTTTTTTTTAAATTAAAAATATCATTTCTTTCCCCAAGTCCGAAGATATTAATTTTGTCCGTCAATAAGTGGGGTCGCCTTGTAAAGTATTAGAAAAAGGTTCAGCCGTCCATCTGGCGAGAAGAGTGGGGTCCAGAATATAATTAGTGAAAATCAACATCGGTCTTATGAAGCATTATTAGCATAAAGAGTATAATTGATTACGTGTTTAGCACGTGCAACGAGAATCATAAAACCCCTTCAATTAAATCTGGACCGTCCATTGGTCTGGGGACTCGAGTCGGGAATAAGGACACAAATGATTAGTGTTGCCCACTCTAATGTCATTGGAGAGATTCAGTATCCTTCGTTAAGTGGGATCCACAAGAACGGACAATCGTGATTCCATCTCGTGAACTAAGTAGTGGCACTTCGGTATGAATAATTAGTATCTTTTTGAATAAGTTGATTCTTTAATCTGCTGCCATAACATAACAAAATGACTAAATGATGGAATTTTTTGTTTTTTTCGATTATCCTTGTCATTCTTTCTTTTATATTACTAAACACGGGGAGGAGAATGGATAAAAGACACAGAAAATGAGTATTAAATTCAACACTTTCTAAGGACGAAAACAGTAAGAGCCGCATGTTACTAATTACAATAAGGCTACTACCATGGTACTAACGAGAGATAGCGGTAGTAATTAGTACTTAATTAAACCCTTTTCAAGAAAAAAAATTAGAGGACGGGAATAATGGGATAGAAGATAGGCAATTAGTGGGAGGTGGTTGGATTTAAAGACGGAGTATTGGGTCGAACCTCCACCCAATAATGTTATGTTAGCACTAATCAAAGAGATGAATGAAGTGGGGCGGGGAGTACCATATGAAGGCACTTCTTAATACTTATTACAATTAGAAAAAACGCATATGGTTTCCATTTCCCACTAGTTTCTATTGAAAAATATAGAAAAGGTGGTCCTATGACGTTGGTAATTCAGTCAAATTCGACTAACCTTTATTAACAATATTTTTATTCCATTTTAATAATTTTTTTTCTCTTCCTATTTCCCAACATGTTTACGTGGACGCACATAGAGTATATGTGCATACACTTTTGGAAGCCTTAGTAGTGCCACTCGCCCGAGTCTATAGTTCACTCATTTGAGTCAACCGGAATGTTGAAGAAAGTAAAGATGGAAGTTCTTCATATATAGAGAGGGTGGCAAATATGTGGATGATTTCGAGTGATTAGTGAGGAGGCATAGATGTTCAAGGTGATATTAGTTTCCATGCTACGAGGTATTCCAAAAATTTCAGGCCCCTAGCTTCAGCAATAGAATATATGATTTTGTTTATCACTAGGATTGGCCATTGGGACTCGTAACTGAAAAGGGCAGGCACATCGAAGTTGTGAACCATAATCATAGGCTGGTATGATCCGGAAAGAGAGGGCATTAGGCCCTGAAGTGATGTTTTCCCCGTCACCATTCCTGCGGACGATGTCTTATTAGATCTTTGTTGCTTGGTTATGAGATTTTTACGAGGCGTGATTCAATGAAGATAACATTCAAAGACCAGTTATACCGATGAACTACTTTAGTGGTACTCTCGTGATAGAAGAGAGTGCAAACTTTTCCAGCTCTGTACACCTTATAAAATTACAAAGCCAAGAAAGTAAGAAACTGTCTCCAACACTTCAGGTTAAAAGACTGAAAGAAAACAACCCAACCTGAATCTCCTCAAAAGAGAAAAGCGACTTTATTTATCAGTGTTCTCTAGTAGAAATGCTCTGGAGCATTTCAACTGGCTTACAATTATTTTCATCACTCTACATGGGCGGCTTTGCACCCGTTTGCATTTCAAAGAGCCTACCCGCGATTAAATGTTTCCTTTTCTCTCCATAAATTACATGAGAAAATTAATTTATTTTGATAAAGAAAATTCCCTTTTCCCATCAGGTTATCCTAAGGTGTGATTTCATCTATAGGACTTGGAGATCTACTGATGTTAAAGAAAACACCCCAAGGAAAAAGACCTTGGAGCTCGTCCAATGTTAAAGACAAGTAATCTCAGTTAACACCATAAATCCATTTCTCTTCGTTGCTGGCGTAACTAACCAGGTCTTCTGAATGGAACCACAGGTTGATCTCATCCTTTGCAGTCTCAGGCCCATCGCTACCATGGATGATGTTTCTGCAAGCAAAAAATAGATTAAGGGAGGATACCATATTTTAAATGTGTTAAATATCAAAACAGCAAAAGAAAAGCATTGGACGATGTAGTTCTAACAGCAAAAGCTAGCAACACGTACAGCACAAATACCCTTTAAAGTGTAGTACAAAGTGTATGAATTAATTAGAGGCAAGATGATGGTCATTCTCAACTTGAAGGAAAACCCAGCAAGCACAAAGCGGTCGCTGAAATTATGAATTGAGGCAAGATGATGCTGATTTTCAATTTGAAGGCAAATCCAGTAGAGAATAAGCACGTTCATAATTTTCTTTGTGGACATGCAAGCAAGATGATTAAAGAAATATAACTAATTTTCCGTTGAAAAAAGAAGAGACTAGGTTGCGTTCATTAATATAAATGAAGTCTTCCTTTTCCTGCCTTCCTAAACCAACAAGAGCAGCACAACAAAAAAACAAGTGGAAACTGCATGAGAGAGTGTCGAAAAATACCTTCCAACAACTACTGCAAGATCACCCCTGATGGTTCCTGGCTCGGATTTTTGTGGGTCCGTGGCGCCGATAAGTTTCCGGCCATATTTTATGACGCCTTCACCCTCCCAAACCTGTAGTGAGGAGGTCCTCTGATTAACTAAAGAACTGGTGTAAAAGTTGTTTCCATCAATAGGCAAGATCGTTTTTACCATGGCAAGTACAGGGCCAGAGCTTAGAAAGTCGCATAGGCCACTGAAAAAAGGTCTCTCCTTCAAGTCATGGTAATGCTTCTCAGCAAATTCTTTGGTAGGAACCACAAGTTTAATAGCCACAAGCTTGTATCCTTTGCGTTCGAAACGTGAGATAATTTCTGCAATCTGAAAACAAACATATCCTGATTAAGAGGTATCAAGGTAACAAAAACAGTAACTTATTCTGAAATAAACCAAAGAAATAAATCAAAAGCAGCAACTGAGAGTAACACCACAAAAGGCATCTGATCAATAAACTAGTCCGTAAAAGCAAGACGACGATTTGAAAAAGAACAGAAAAACTGTGACTAAGGCTAGACAAACATGATAAATTGATCATTTCATTCTCTTCTATGCATTTATCGCTCCTTGGCTGAAAATATAATCACATGGATGTATGTATTGTATAAAAAAGTGGAAATCTTTAAAAATTGCAAATTCTTAAATAATTAAGAAGTCTTGTTCCATTGACAAGAAATAGTTATGCCTTTATGCCCAAATTCTTAAATAATCAGCATTCATTTTGACAGAGCCAAAAAAACCCAGACCCATTTATTTGCATATCTAATGAACATTATTTCTGTCAAGATCCATCAAACTCCCCTCCACATCATAAAACATATTTTCAGAATCAACACAGTGATATTTCAAAAAGGTTAAGAGCAACTTGCACAGAATTCAAACGCATTAAAAGGCAATCAGCGTTAAAAAATTTTACTTGCATCTGTCCATACAAGCCATGGAGAGAGAGAGAGAGAGAGAGAGAGAGAGAGAGAGAGAGAGAGAAAGGGAGAGGGAGAGGGAGAGGGAGGGGGAGAAACGGCTGACAGGAAATGTGAAGACAATTAAACTGGAGGAGTAACTTACCAATCCTCTTTGTACTCCATCAGGCTTGATAGCTATAAAAGTTCGCTCCATCTGAAAATAAAATAAAAAAACAATGATATCTCATCATTTTTTTCTGATCTATAAGACAAGCATTCAGAATTACAAAACAAAAAAATGATACATCAAACAAAGAGAACATGAGATTTCAGCAATCAGAGGAATTACCTCAGCAGCATGTGCCTCCTGCTCTTGAAGCATGTATGCTATCAACAATAAAAATTACAAATCAGAAACCAGAGACATAGAATTATACAAAGAAGTATACATGCAAACAATAATAATATTTTAAAAAATATTAGGCTGTGGCTATAAACTTAAAGTTATCACAGACGGGTTGTCCAAGAAGACGGGTCAACACATGTCTTTTGTAAAAAGGGCTTCTACCATCTCTTAAATATGGAAACTCTTCCCTCTTTTTAGATTGCAGGGTTTCGTTCTTGCACGATTTCTGTTTAATTATTAAAATCCCCAATATTTCAAATAAAACACCTTGACTTGTTGACAAAAATAGCAGGAAAAATTTCAAAAACTTCCTGAAAACAGAAGCAACCATGTCTTAATATGAAAGGAAAGGATCAGAGATAAGAAATGATCACTGCAGGGAAATTGGTGGCAGAAAGAAGATGAATCCTCAAAACTGGAGCTACTGTCAGGAGAAGTCTAGGTTTGCATCCAATTCTAGAATGCTACCCACGCCTTTTATTTCAACCTGCAATCATGCCATAGACGCACAATTTTGTTACTGTAGAAGAGGTTGCGAACACCACATTGCCACAACTCGGACAAGGGCTAGGGCCCTCTTCCTTAGCCAGCCTCATCCAATTACCAACCAAACAATTTCCCTACTCAGACCTTTTACTTTCAGTCCATCACGTCCTTCCACAAGGAGAAATATGCAGCCAGAGAAGAAAGACCCACGCAAACCACTCATTAAAATGTATTTTTTAAAGATGCCGGTACTACAAATTTAACAAAGATGATAACAACAACAAAAAAAAAATGGAAGGAGAGGGGGAGGGAACCAGGCATTTTTGACAACATTGTATAAGAAAAATATAAAAGAGCTGTTTTGCATACCTGCCGCAGGTAGAACAAGGGCTCCACAGATCCAGCTATTGGGAGTGCGGTTAGAATCTGCCCTTCCATAAACTGAAGCCACGGAAGGTACCTTTCCCCTGAATAAGGTTGCAGCTGCTCCTACAGCTCTTCCTTCTACAAAGGAATGACCACATAAGACGAGGTGAAAAGGCAGATCGGGTGGGTGGAAACACATAAATTCTTGCAAAATCATCATTTGACAAGTGCCAAACCAATTATATACATAGTTCTAAATAAGAAAAAGCTGACGGATAAGAGAGGCAGATGTTTTACAGATAACTAAATAAAAGATCGAGACCCTCACTTCCTTCGTGCTTTTTTTCTCACAATACTTGAACCTGAAGCTTCATTGTGCTTCGGAAAAGTATCACAAATATTCCATAAAAAGGTTTACTTACAATTGAAGTCCTGAGTGACAAAACAAGCAGCAATCAAGAAAGTTAAAAAAGCTAAAGCAAAGGACATGGCAGGTAGGCTGGATTAAAAATCGCAAGCACTGTGGAGCTGAGCATAGCTCAGTGGTAACACCGAGGGGTGTGTTGCGGGAGGACTTGAGTTCGAGCCTCCCAGACTACGAAGTACTAGGCTATTGTAGCGACTGTATTAATCCCACATGTAATGGAATCAATCTCTTAAAAAAAAAAAAAAATCGCAAAGCACTGTTTTCAAATTCAAATATCAAATTTCCGTCATGAACCAACTAAACATAGCAGAACCTCTTGTCGGTTCCTTTGGTTGATGACTTGATCCTTATATGATTTAACGTAAGCCTGTTAACGGCCGATAATCGCAGCTAAAAATATGACATACAATTAGGAGTTCAGTAAAATTCGACTCTGGAGTAGATCAAGCAAACATTCTCACGAGACTAGTTTAAAACTGAAAAAGGAAAAGGAAAAAAAAACACGAAAAGCAGCAAGTGACATACGTCATAACTAATTAAGAAAACAAAAACGCGATCGTAAAAAACCAGCAAAAGTTAGTAACTTGATGCCTATCAATACCATGATGAAAACATTCACAAATACTTACCTAACAAATAATAACAAACAGCTAAAACCTAAAAAGCAACACTTACGAAAAAAGTTCAGAAGCCGCAAAAGACGAATGTTTTAGAAAGAAAATGGGCTGTACGGATACAAATCTCGCACCAAAAGCGGCAGAAAGAAACATTAACATAACAGAGATCAATGATTTCCACAAACAGTGACAGAGACGTAAAAGGCCACAAAATGCAGCCCGAACGGAAGCGGAAAACGAAATAAAAAACCTCACCAACGAAGCTCACCAACGAAGAGAGGCGAGCTTCTAGAGGCGGAAAGGAAAGATCTGAGAGTCCTAGAAGCCGATCTAGAGATCTGAGAAGCCATGTTCGCCGCAGAGACCTCTTCCCTTGGGCTTGCAGGTTACGTGCTTTCGCGTGTGGTGAGACGAGGGAGGAGCAACAGAATAGTGAGGCTTTAGTAGGGCTTCAGTGGGCTGTATTTGGCGTTGTGAAGCGTGAGGATCTGGTCAAAAGCGCCAAACGGATCAGATTCGCCGCTATTTATCTGATTGGTTAATGGTCCGCACTGGCTGGCCATTGGCAAAAGCGTGAGAATCTTTATTTTTCCATTTTTAATTTTTATACCGATTTTCCCTTTTTCTTTTTTTAAAGCATAATACTGATGCTTGTTAGTTACTGGCCTAAATGTTTCAGTATTCTGTCTTCACTCTTTATCCTTTTTTTTTTCATTTGCTTGAGCTGAAATATGGTTTTATGATAAGTATGGTTGCTATATTATTCCTTTAGATTGTTCAATTTTATGCAAATCTCGGAATATAAAAATAAATATTATGACCCATAGATTCAAGTTGTTTACTAACCAAAACTCGATAGATATATATTGTAATTTATCTACATAAATTCTAATCCCTTCTAATCAGATGCTGGCTTCTCAATAGGAAGAAATATTATTGCCCATTTCTTCTTGGAAGTATAATTTTAAAATAATGAAATACTTATAAAGAGATTATGTTGTTATTCTCTTCTCGATAGTTGACACCTCTCAAAAAATAAGGCAACGAGAGGTTACGTCTTCACCCTTTTCGCTCAGCTAAACACGAGAAATAAAAAAAAAAAGCATTGATTAAAGAAAAGTTACATAAATTAGTGAACATATAATAAGAACCCACTAGCCCATTGTGTAGCTATTAGATAGCCATCCATAGTTCCATTCACTGATTCACACCTATCCAAGCTAAACCCCTAAAATTTGAGTAACATTACTCATAAAATTTAATGGAATCATCAAAGGATATAGAATAATCTAACAACTCTGGGTTTCAAGTGTGGTGGGAACTTGAAATAATTAACAACCAAAAAGAATAGAGGACAAACTACTTAAGCTACACAGCTATTATTTACAAAACAGAGCTATTTCAATTGGCAAACAAAGTCTATTTGTTCCAGACATTTCGTGGCGAAACGATCCACATCAAAACTAGAAAGGAAAGAGAAAATGTTGCTGATCTGTACTCACCGCTGTTAGGGGCAGTGCTTATTTTTCTCCCTCGACTTGAAGGCAAAAGACAACTCGTTGATTATTTTTGGAAGTTGATTACTATTTACAATAAAAAAATGACTTTACACGAACAGATAATTAAATATTGTGGAATCACAAATAATAAGAAATTACCAAGGATCACGACAAGGTCCATAATAAGAGGATCAAGTCTTTGGAAATGTGTCGATCCTAGAGAGCAATCAGCTCAATGTGTTTGACCTAAACTACAATCAGCCCGTAATGCCGCCAGCCACGAGTTTACCTGAAAGTTGCACAAAGATCCAGTCATATGCATAACAAGAAACGGCAGTATGTACAACTGTACTGACATCGAAAAAAGGGTGGAGATGAAGGATTGCATGTCATAAATCACTAGCGACTAGGGATCCACAAGAAGAAGAAAAAAAACATATAACAGAGTCTGAGGATACAAAATTTAGGCATGTACCAGGACTTGACATTCAATCTATGACTGGTTGTGATAGGAAGAAATTAGATGTCAGACCCATCAACTGCACAAGCCAATCATGTAATAGATGGCTTGACAGGTTCCTAGAACTGTTCACATCAAATTTATCCATTTGAATTTAAAAGCCTCTAAAACCTCACTAGACATTAAACTACAATAACGGCAGAAAATTAGAAACTATGAGCACATTCCAGACCAATAATCATGAAAAATACACTGAAATTTAAAAAACAAAAACCCCAGAAGAAACAGTTGCTACCCCTATTTGGAATGTCTGGCATAAGAACACTAATAATCAGAGAAACTCGAACCAGTAATGAATATTAGGTTTGTTAATCAACACAGTTAAGACAAGGTTAACTCACCTGTATTTCAGATGGTGTTGAGCACTCTAGACGCAGTCCATGACAAGTTAGCACATAAAATGCGAATCGAGTTTGTTCATCTTCCTGCAAGAAGCTTGGCAGTTGACCCACTTCAATGACATCAGATAACAATGTAGAGTCCTGTGGGCTAAGATCTGTAAATATTTCACATTTATTAATTAAATAAGCATATCTAACAAGAATATCAAGGCAAATTTTAAACTGTAGCACAGGTCAGAGAGACAAATTGGCATAAGCCTTTGTCAAGTACAGGGTGGGTATGAAGGGAGTAACATTTGGGAGCCTCTGCCACTGAAAAGTGAAAATAAAACATAAAGTGCCTCTTCGACAAATGGATAGAGAAGCAGGTGAGCATTGGACTCATGCAGTAACTGACCAGGTTAAACTTTGGGAACGGTTCAGAATATATCTGCTCACCCACTTAAATAATCAATAATCATGTTCACAATATAAGACCAGATTATTTGGTTGCTTTATCATCACACAGAAGAGTTTCTGGATTAATTGCGTCCATTTGAGCAGGTTTAGAAAAGACAGCAAGCTGCATGGACTATAAATATATCAGCAAACCATCATTAGACCTTGTAGCAGATCTATCAGGTGTGGTTCCTACTTAAATGGATATGCTTATGCAGATACCCTTTATACCATGTGGAAGGAATTTGTATATTTATATGCTTATGCAGATACCCTTTCTACCTTGTAGAAGGAATTTGTACAATCATTCCAAACACGTTAAGTGAATGATCCACTAAAGAATGGTTAAGTCGGTAGGCAGCACCATATGGGAAAAATAAGCATAGTTATATCCTCATTAAAGATTCTAGTGCCAGTAGAACAAAAAACTTAAAAATCTGATATTGGCATAGCAGGAATAAACCAAAAAAAAAAAATGCTATAGTATTTAGCATAGTTATTTCCATCTTCAAGATTCTAGTGCTAGAAGAAAAACTGAAAAAAATCTCCGATCAATGATAGAGGAACACAATGGAAGTTGCCAACACAGACATTGACCAAAAGAAAAAAAAACAAAAACACTTAAAAACAGATTGCTCAAGGAGTAGTCATCACACAAGAAGAACATCAGAAACAAAAAATAGTTTTCAGAAAAAAATTTAATGAACTTGCAGACAAAACTTTCATTCTGTATTCGTTCATTTTTTTTTTCATATCAACCACACCATAGTTAAAACATAAATGAGCAAGAAAATAAGCATTGGGAGAAAAAAGATACATTAAATACCTGTTGACTTCAGGTAGAAGAAGATACATGATCCATGCAGAACAACAAAGCGGGGAAGCCAATCATCGACATCAGTTTCTTCAATGGGTGGTTCTCCTGGTAGGGCAGTCCACCTCTGGAAAAAATTAAAAAACAAGAATATCGGATATCAACTGTCAAATTTAATATCAATTTTTGCAATTTTTCATGAATGAAGTATGGCATTAATCCTTTAGCAATAGGTTAAATAAGGATCAAGAGAGGGATAAACAGTTATTACACTTCTGATATGCAAATATCCAGCAAGGCGAGCAGATCTGAGAAGTTCATCGAGATGCTCCAACCTGAATACATAAAAGATTCTCAAGTTAGCATTATATTGTTTAAGCAAAAAATCAGTAAAAGTGGTTAAAACTCTCTCTGGTCTCTTTGATTATCGGAGATGGAAAGAATGGAAAAGCAGTAAGTAATTAAAAAAAAGGAAAGATCAGATACAAGATGTTTAATAATGTGACTCTCTCGAGTATTAGTAGTTATACAACAAGCAACCGTTTGCAATGCAAATGTAGGTCGCAAACTGCAGCCAAGAATGTGTACTAGATGACATACTTTATTCATTCCCGACTTCAAAGTTAAGTAGAAGAGAAAATAATCAGAAGAATCTTACTGGGCTTTTAGAAGAGCTTCTCTTTCTTCTACATCAATAATTTCTGATCTAAGTGAGTCCAACTCTGCAGAAGTTATTACAACCTGCAGATGAAAGTGAGCACATCAAAGTGATGAGAGCAAAAACAAATCAATTCAGAGAGACTCTAACATCAACCAAGACTTACTAAACTATCAGAGAGACACTAACATCAACCAAGACTTACTAAACTTACCTTTTCATCGTCAGTGGTGTTAGACCCCCACGGGAATCCTCGAACATTAAACAACATAGATGCAGCCTTCCTTAATCTTCTTCCACTCAAACGACTACCAGGCCTATAAAATTGTAAATAAGTTGTGAGGAGATGATGCAGACAAAGAAAGCTTGCATTATATACTGCTCAGTATGGACAACTAGAACACCTTGAAGAGGAGCCACTTCTTTGGTGCGATACAGGAGAACTCTCCGAGTCAATACCGTTTTGTGCTGGAGTATCCTCTGCCGAAGCTTCGAAATGGTGTGGAAACACCTTTATCTTGCCAAGACCATCATCCATTAAGTCGAAGTGTACTTCCTGAAAAAAACATCACTCAGTAAGTGGAAACGTATTTCAGTCAGAAGTTTCGAAGAAATACGTTTGAAAGAGGTGAACAACTTATCACAATCACATGTCAGACATAAATACTGGAAATACAAGAGAACAAGATAGCTCGACATGCTGTGCAAAATAATGATTGCCTTGTATAGCAATCATAAAACTGATTTTGTTTGAAATGAAACCGGTAAAAAAACTCTGCAGTTCTATTTAAAATTATTTAATCATAATTTTCTCAAAAAAAAAAAAGTAAAATATTCCAACATAAACTAAATCCTCTCTGTAGACATATAAATTTGATTATATTTCATCCAATAATATTGGCCCTAAATTACAGATCAACAGTCAGGATCAGAGACATCAGACCCCCACAAAACTCAGGTGGTCAAAATTTTGAGCGCTATGGGAAAAATCAGTAATTGGACGGTCAACTAGATCATCAAGATCAATCCCTTCTTAAAGATTAAATCGAATGACGGGATTGGAGTTGGAATATGCACATGTCAGTCCACCTAGGCAACACTAGGATGATGACAGAGCAATGACCAGACGACACCCAAGCAGTGACTGGACCGAGACAGCGGACATGTCATGCGACACTTGGACAACACCTAAGTGCTGATTGGAAGACACGTGGTTACAAGAGGAACCACATGTACCAATGAGAAGGCCCCACCTAAATGGGAGGAAGTCCACAACAACTTCCTCCGATGGAGCAAAAATGGGGGGGAACACAAGGGATGATTATGGACTCCCCCTAAGAGTACAAAACAGGGGAATTCTCCTGCAAGGGTCTGCTCCCAGAACTCCAAAAAGCATTGAGGAAACTTAAAGCATTAACGATTGAATACCCGAAACTCTAGCCACAAATTTTCCGTCAAGCTAATGCACAAATTTTTCGTCAACACCATGCGGAATACGTAAATTTTCCGTCAAGCTAATGCAAAAAACTAGCCACAAATTCGAACTTGCTGCCAGGACATTGCAATTTTCGTCACCGGATTGTCAGTATGCACAAAACCCATCTCATTCGGAGATCTAATCAAAGAAGCGCATAGGTGCTGTCCCCCCGTATTTCAATTTGTAAAAGTTTCTTTTTATTTTGTACTATAAGGTCGTCTTTGTACGTGATACACTCTCTAAAGTAGTAATTCAGCAAGCGAAACTAATAGCAGTTAAAGTGTGATAATAATCACTTAAACAGATAAATAAAACGACAATCAGACCTGAATTCACCATAATCCGACTGCGACTCGAGGCCAGAACACAGGAAACTGGAGCTAAAATTATAGCTTCCAGGATCAACAGACAGCCACACCTGAAATCTACCTCAAAATTTATTAACCTGCCCGATTCTATCTCATATCCCATTCAAATCCAGAAAAAAAAAAAACTTCAAATG
Source organism: Aristolochia contorta (assembly GCA_022405105.1). Taxonomy (NCBI): domain Eukaryota; kingdom Viridiplantae; phylum Streptophyta; class Magnoliopsida; order Piperales; family Aristolochiaceae; genus Aristolochia; species Aristolochia contorta. Next base: position 1,040,376 of record CM039667.1, on the reverse strand, counting down.
ATGGAAACACAGACACACTGATTCTCTTACCAATAATACGCGATCCGCCAACGATCGAGACTCCAGAGCTGAAGAAACAATTGCAGTAAAAATAACGATGATTTAAACCAGTAAAACCAGGGAAAGGAGAGGAGGAAGCTGCCGAACGACAGGAAACATACAGGCGACGTAAGAAAACACGCACCAGTAATTTGGGGAGGAACGAACTACAAATTACGAAGCAGGCATTACCTCCCGCCGCTTCAGCTTCCTCGACAAGATTCCTTTTTGCCTGTCGGCGGTTTTATTGTTAGTGGTCTCTTTAAAAGACCATATTGCCCTGCTTATTTACTTCAAATGGCTAACCAGGTAGCATGATTTTTGCGTCCATGACCCACCAATAGAGTAAATTCGTAGTGTTCCGCAAAAACAAAAAAAAGAAAATAGTCAACTCCAACCGGGAGCCGGGAATCCCACCCATACATGATAATGAAATTAAGATAGTATGTTTAAAGCAGTATGGATGAACTCCGCTTTTTTCAGGAAGATGAACTCTGTTTTTTTCAGGAAGATGAACTCTGGTTAGATGGCTGGGTTAGTTTTAGAGACATTACATTAATAGTTAATATCCATTAACATATTAGTTTAGTTGCATTAAAGGAATCACAGAGAGAAGGAATCAAATTACGAATATTTATTATTTTTAAATAAGCTAGAAGTTCATTTTCCCTATTAAAATAGACTAAGATCTTATATTTGTATTTAGCCAATCGTATAAAAAGCTTAATTCCACGATGTACAAATGAACGGGTTGACCCGGCCCGGCAGTCAATAAGGGTTGACCCGGGGATTACTAAATCGGGGGTTACCATATATCGGGAACTGGATGAGACGGTCGGACACAACTTAAGTGGACACGTTCGAGCCGCCTCTTGGTTAATAACCAAGCTTAAGGACCAACTAAAGAGTCTAATTTCATAACTGCACGATTATTATTTCCTAATCTAGATTAAAACCGGAGAGATTGAACCGTTTCTCCAGACTTTACGAACTTCACGTCATTAAAACTGAAGTTCGAATGTAATGAATGGCCAATCGTCTCATTTCGTGTCGCTGAGAACCAGTCTCATCGATGGAGAAGAAAGACATCTGTCATAAATCCGACGCATTTTCTAGAACAATGGAGCCAATCAGTAAACTGAAATTCGCTCCATTTGTCTAATCAGAACTCGTTCTGAATCCAGAACCTGACAACTGCAATTGAGGTACCTGCTTCGGCTGCCGTAAAGGATTTGTGAATGGAATTCGACGATTCATCGACGATTCAAGAGCGCGCGTTCCACGATCGCGTATCTCGGCCGTCCTGATCTTAAAGTTCGTAACCACCACCGCCTGCTCGCTTCGATCTGTATTTTCTTGCACAATTTGGTGGTTCGGTAGTTGCCGGTTCCGGTTGTTGCAGTAGTAGTATAAAGAGGCAGTGGTCGTTGTCATTTCGATGGCCGTGTTACGGTTAATGGCCTCCCTGTTTGCTTTGCCCCGGCCACTGTCGCACTTGGAACAATGTCACCATAGAAGCAGCTTTGGGCGAACTCTTGATTCGGCGGATAATCGCAGAGGAAACTCAGAAATTCGGTGACGGATTTCGATCCAATTCGAAATAGAAGACGAATGTAGATGTCAGCACGAAACACGAACGGTGAAATTCCCACTATAAATTGTTGCAGGAATACGCGGAAACACGAAACCAAATTAGCCGAGCACTTTTTCTTCTTTTTGTTGTTTCCGATTTCGATTTTGGTGTTTTGCCTCTCCAGAGTCCGAACCGAAGACGGAGTCTGCTACGACACTGAAACAGAGAGTCCCGAACGCAGCTGACATTTCACCAAACAATGCGTATTGATTTCCGAAAGAAGGGGGAACCGCGGAAACCAAACCACGACAATTAATCGATCCCGCAGAAGCCCGAAGCGCACCACGGACGCGCAGGCTGCAGCAGCTCGCTAACGAAAAAATTATTCTCTTCACTGAAACACACACTCGTACCATCGTCGCGTCGAATTTCGACCATTTAGCACTGAAATTGTTGGCGGAAATTGATCCAGATTATCAAAATACGAGTGGACATAAAAAAGGAAATCCCTGCGACGCCGCAAGGGAACTCTAAAGGTCGTGCAATGTAACCATTAACGAGTGCCGACCAAGTTGCGGTGTTACATACAATAACTAGGAATCCGTTGCAGTAGGCGGAACATCGAAGACGAAAACTGGAAAGTTTGGGAAATCGGAAGCCCCCTTCTTCACGGCAATTCGGAATAAGAACGGGCACGCGTTTTATTTGTACGCTGCGGACTGCTAGGGGGGGACTGGGCATGTTAGTAGTAGTACTAACTAGAACGAGTCGAGTAACAGGCACATCTCCATCACTGAATCCCCCCAAAATTCCATCTTGCGCGCTCCTTTTCTCTTTTCGCTCAATTCGATTGCGGATTTTGGAGCCAAAAACAAAACCGAAAAGGGAAAACGATTCCAATATTTTAATTTTGTAATCGTATTACGTATTTATTTTATCTATCCATCCTCGCAGTCGAAGAGGGAAGACGGTTGAAGCCGACGGCACGAACGAGCCCCCAATTCCACAACGGCCGGAACTCGAGCGCCCAGACTCGATTCCCGTTTATTTAGCAGCAACCCTTGTACGCTTTGCTGCCCTTTCAACGAAATTCCGCAGAGGATTGGATTGGTTTATCCTGCGAGAGGCAAATTTTCGTGGAATTTGCTTCGGGGTCGAATTCTGCAGATCGAACCCTCGTCCGGTCTGGCGAGCTCTTAGGGTTTCGGAGGAAATTTTCATTAGGGTCGCGGTCGCTCTGGCTCTGTAATCGTTTATATCGGGATGATAATCAAACGGTGCCTCAAATTGAAAATGCCGAATCTGAAAAGATGCAGAGTGCAGGATTCCGCATGCGAGGACGACGAAACGCCGTCCAAGGCGAAGAAAAGGAAGTCGAACCACAATGCGTTTTTCCCTATTGATCTGCTTGGGAACGTTTCCGCAGGCAGAATTCTTTTCCCTGCTGAAGGATTTCGCCCAAGGTTAGGGGAAGATCAAGATGATTTCAGCAGCGCCGCCGGCTCTTGGTGCACCGAAGTCTCCTACTCTGGCGAAGTCGAATCTGAATCGAGGAGCCGAGACAACCAGAACGATAAGAGTCCCCCCGAGTCTATCCGAGCCCCACTGGTTAAAACTTCTCGGGGACGCGTCCAGGTACTCCCTTCTCGTTTCAATGATTCTGTTCTTGAACCGTGGAAGAAGGACAAGGCCAAAACGAAGGTCTCGGAATCTGATATCGAGCCGGAGGTCACCCCAAAAGAGGCGAAGAACGCGAAATTCGTCTTGAAAAAGCCAAAACTCGAGTTTGAGGACACCGAACAGCTTTGCACGTCGGAGAAAACTAGCTGTCCAAATGCCAATTTTACAACACTTCTTGACCGAGAGGAAGAGCAGTCCACATGGTTCAGGAACTTTGAGGGCAGAAAGTATTCTACTTCACGCAGTTCTCTTACGTCCATTCACGAGCAGTTTGTCGAGGTTGAGAAGTCCGCACCATTGATACTAACTGGAAAGTCCCCAAAAGATTTGGGCTCGGCACTTGTTGAAAGAACAGGGAAAGAAAATATTGAGAAGAGGAAAGATTTTTACAGGCCGGAAGAGTTTGTTTTGGGTGATATTGTTTGGGCAAAACCCGGAAAAAGGTATCCTGTGTGGCCAGCTATTGTAATCGATCCCATGTTGCACGCTCCTGAAATGGTTCTGAATTCGTGCATACCAGGAGCTATCTGTGTCATGTTCTTTGGTTACTCTGGAAACGGAAAAGAAAGGGTAACCCACCCCTCTCTCACCCATATTCTCTCTCACTCTCTCTCATTCTCACTCCTCCCCCTCTCTCTCTCTCTCTCTCTCTCTCTCTCTCTCTCTCTCTCTCTCTCTCTCTCCCTCTCTCCTCTCTCTCTCTCTCTCTCTCTCTCTCTCTCTCTCTCTCTCTCTCTCCCTCTCTCTCTCTCTCTCTCTCTCTCTCTCTCTCTCTCTCTCTCTCTCTCTCTCTCTCTCTCTCTCTCCTCTCTTACCCTCTCTCTCTCTCTCTCTCCTGCTCTATCTCGGCTGCTGTACGAGAGTTTCCGTCATTTCGTGTATTGTTATCTCGGAGAGTTTATTCATCTTTTAACATATATTGCGTCTGTTACTGGTCATAAGCAGGATTATGCTTGGGTGAGACATGGGGGACTGTTTCCATTTATGGAGTACCTAGACAGGTCTGTCCTTGTAACTTATCCCCGCTTGCCTTTTTGGAATAATTATTGGGTTCTTGTAGCTTATATAGTTGGATATTCGTTTGTTCTTTCAGATTTCAGGGACAAACTCAGTTGTATAGGAGTAAACCAAGTGACTTTCGGATGGCCATAGAGGAGGCATTCTTAGCAGAGCATGGTTTTGTAGACATGCACGTGGAGGATATGAGTACGGCTGGACACCAAGGTTCTAATCCATCTGCTCCAAGAGAAATCCAGGAGGCCACTGATTCAAACCAGGATCAGGAATGCGTGTCTCTAAACATGGCAAGTCTTCCGACACCTCGCCTGAACTTTGCACTTTTTAGAAAATGTCATCACGGAATGATATATAACCTACACTTAGCTTGCATATTCACCCGCATGATGACCACATTGGCTGCATTTTTTTAATTTATGATCTGATCTTCAATATGTACACAATACAGTTATTTTAATTTCTGGAATTTGTAAGGATGGAGGCCAAATTATATTTGCTAAAATAAAGTAAAATTATAATTTTTTTTTGTGAAAATTTGTTATTTAATCAAATGTGAATAAATATCAAGCTCAGCATCTAGTGCATCCTTTTGTAGCTTAATCATAATGTTTTTCCATAGAAAGTTGTTGGGGATGGAGAAAAGGCAAACTCTGTGATTGTTGTGGTTCACGCCTTCCAGTAAACCAACAGAAATATGCAAAAACCTTTCTTTCCAAAGGTCAAATGTTGTGTCAACATTGCTATAGTTTGTCTGACATGTTAAGCTTATAATCTTCTTCCATATTTTGGTGGCTAATACTAAGCATTTCTAAAAATTACATTCTAAAGAATGTATCTAATTCTGTGTCCTTATTTTCCTCAGCCTGAGAGATTTGAATTGCAAATTGATAGCTCTGATGCTGTTATGCACTTTATGTAGCAGAAAACTTCTGCATATGTTGAGGGATTTAAGGTGTATGACTGAAAGTTGTTTTCTTTCTTACAGGAGATAAACCGGGACCGAAAATTGGCACGAATTTGTGACTGCTGTGGTTGCCTTAAGTTCATGAGCAAAGGGCAGACCTCTTGTACACATTGTACTAAGGTTTAATATCCATTCAAGTCATCTCTTTAGTATTTCAGATTATTTAGTACCATCAAAATGTGTTAGATTATCTTTACCAAGAATTTCTTGTGTCTGATTAGCTTGTAATGGTTGGTTAACTTGGTTTTTTTGTAGTTATTAAAGGCTAAACAATACTGTGGCATATGCAAGAAAATTTGGCATCATTCTGATGGTGGAAGTTGGGTGAGACACATTGATGCTCTTATAATCTGATTTTCTGGTACTATTTGTATGATATCCTTATTGGTATTGTTGTCACTTCCTCTCTGTTACAGGTTTGCTGTGATGGGTGTAAAGTTTGGGTTCATGCTGACTGTGACAAGTTTTGTAGTAACAATTTTAAGGTATGCAGTTGTATAATGATATCATCCATGTTATTCTCATCAATTGCATGTATTGACTTCCATTATTCAGAATAACAAAACAATTATATGTGACTGTTTTGATTAATTATTGTTTCCCGAAGGATCTTGAGGACTCTGATTATTTTTGCCCCGAATGCAAGTCAAAGTCCAACTTTGAGTTGTCAGATACGGATAAACTGCAGCCAAAGACTGTGTATGTTGATCAATTTATCATTTATCACAGCTCTTGATTAATCTTAAGATATGACATCAAATATTGTGTCCTGAGCTTCGGGATTGATTTCTTTTTTATAAACTGCTTTTGTACAGATCTGGTAATGACCATGAACCAATTGACCAAGTGCCTGTTGTTTGTTCTGGTGTGGAAGCGATATATTTTCCAGCTCTGCATTTGTAAGTATATTAATTTTTTTTGCAAAATTAATGGTTTACTCTCATTGAAGAGCATCTGACTTCTTTTGTCATAGGAAATCTTCCCATGTGCTGATTTATAACTACTGATTATAAATATTTGTTGTGCCAGGGTTTCTTGCCTGTGTGGCTCATGTGGTTCAAAGAAGCGATCACTAAGTGACTGGGAGCGGCATACAGGGTCAAGGAAGAAGAACTGGAAAATTTGTGTTAGACTGAAAAGTTCCTCGGAGTTGTTGGAACGATGGGTAAGAAAGTGAAATGATATTATTTTCTCTCTTTTATTTCTTTTGAGAGTTGAGAGTTTGTTCCACATAATCATATTTCTTAAGGGATTTCTCCATTACGACAAATGATTGTTGTTAATATACTATGGGAAATTCTTGATTTTAGTGGACGAATGATTAGTCTGCTAACAGAGAGATATTGTCTGCATTAAAAACCTTTGGTCTCAACAAGCAATAGACTGCATGTGAACCCCACACATATTGATTTTGCTTTTCTGAAAAGTGAAGCATAAATTCTAGAAAATTAAGTTATTTGAATGCTGAGATAAGTTGGTAATTTTAGAAGAGGATTTCGTGAATTTTTTTCACTTTCAATTTCGGAGCTGATGTATTTTTTAAATTCCAAAGGTTCTGTAATTTGGACTTTTTTTTTTGAATAAAGAAATTGCAAAGATTCCAAAATTTGGACTGTTTCTACTCCATATCTTCTTCATTGTACCTCTTGTGAATTACCTGAGGTGTGCTCTAAGCAGCTGGCCTTGGACATCTGCAAATTAAACCTGTCTAGCTTGGAATTCATTGCTCATATTGCATTTAAGTTCGGGTTATACCCATCCCTGCCTTACTTAGATGAATAATGGCAGAGATGATCCTTTAGTGTTTTTGTTTGGTTAGAAAAGCTTTCTCGTGTGGCCTGTGTACATCTGTATCTTGTGAATGTAGCATTGACCTTTTTGAAAACAGTAAATTCTGTAGAAGCTTTTCTTAGAAAATCTAGGGCTAGCGTGGTCACTTTGGTTGGGTAATTGTCTGTAAGTCTCTGGCCAAGCACCCGTTGTTTATTTTGGGATTTATGGTTCTCCAAACATAATACATCTTGCTTCATGTTGATCAGGAGGCTCTTCTTTATGTTTATTTATCCATTAACTGTTCATTTAAGATATTTTTAATTCATTAACTTTTGCTTTGTTAACTTTGCCCTGTGAATGGTGCAGATAGCGGAAAATCAATCAAATATTTCTCCTACTGCTGTTGCCCTTAAAAGGCCTTCTATGAAGTCGAGGAAACAGAAGCTGCTTGCTTTTTTGCAAGGTTTAAAAGTTTCTTTTTTTCTATTGTTTATCTTCCATTGACCTTTATACCCTTGTGGTAAAAGCTTCTGGCAATATGAAAGAACTTAAATCGTTCTTATTTGGCTATAACAGAGAAGTATGAGCCAGTGTATGCCAAGTGGACAACAGAAAGATGTGCAATTTGTCGATGGGTAGAAGACTGGGATTACAACAAAATCATCATCTGCAACAGGTTTCTTCCGTTATTTGCTCAATTCTTTAGTATACAAGAATAGTACACGGGTCAATGTACATTTTTGTTTTCAAAATCCCAATTACTGTTAGGAGAAAGTTTTACTAGTCTATGTACTCCATTGAGACCTGGATTAAGATACATCACTTATATACTTTTTCATGCTGCAGATGTCAAATTGCAGTCCACCAAGAATGTTATGGAGCCAGAAGTGTTCGTGATTTCACTTCTTGGGTTTGCAGAGCATGTGAAATTCCTGATGTCAAACGGGAGTGTTGCCTTTGCCCTGTTAAAGGCATGTTCAAAGATTTTTTCACTGCCTTCTCACTTATATCAAAGACATTGTTTTCTGGGTTTCTTTTTGGAATAGGCTTCTATTTATTCTTTTCTTAGAATGATAGATAGACTACGAACACACTGTTATTACAGAGCTTTTTATTCTTTTGTTGTGGTAAACATAGTTTGTGAAGCACTAATAAATCAAGTATTACTGTAGTTTAAAGCAGCTAAAGGGTTTATTAGCTTTAGGGAGACGTAATTAGGACAATTGTCATGTGCTTCTTTTCTTTCAGGGGGTGCTCTGAAGCCAACCGATATTGATTCATTATGGGTACACGTCACATGTGCTTGGTTTCAACCAGAAGTTTCTTTCTCAAGCGATGAAAAGATGGAGCCTGCAGTTGGCATTCTGAGAATTCCTTCAGAATCCTTTGAGAAGGTTCAAATCTTATGATTGATGTACCTTCTAAGTTTAAAGAGCTTGAGCTATACGCTCAGAAAGATAACTAATTTAATTCTCTTTCCTTGGATGTTTAGGTTTGTGTCATATGCAAGCAGGCGCATGGTGCCTGCACGCAATGTTACAGGTGCTCCACACACTATCATGCCATGTGTGCCTCAAGGGCAGGCTACCGAATGGAGGTAAATGTTTAAGTCTTTTTGCTATTTACGTCAAAATGTGCATATTCTGGAATACTTCGGCCTTCAGCAAATGGAAAATTATATATTAAACGAAACACAGGATAGTAGTGAGGGAGAAAAGTCTAATCTACTTCAATGGTATCATTGTTTTCTGTTCTATGTAACTGCTGCAGAAAAAAATTCAATATAGTTGTTTTATGTTGATTAACGCACCTCTTTTTTAGCACATAAAAATGATGTTCCAAAATAAGAAAATATTTCTATAACCTCCTTATTGTAGTTCAAACAACATTATGGAGATGAAAAGAGGTCAAAGTTTATTTGGGTATTATCCTTTCAACTGCCAATTATTTTACCAATTACATGTGTGCATGTTTGCTTGTTTCTTTCAGTTGCATTGTCTGGTGAAAAGTGGGAAACAAATAACAAAGATGATTTCATACTGCTCTTTCCACAGGTATATATTTTGCAGGCTATCCTCCCTCCCTCCCTCCTTTGCCGGGTATCATTTTATAGCAATCATGTTTTATGTTGTATTTTTTATCTTCCCTGCAGAGCTCCGAATCCAGATACTGTTCTAGTTATTCAGACACCCCTTGGGGTTTTCTCTGCAAAAAGCATGCTTCAGAAGGAGAAACGGACGGGTTCAAGATTAATTTCTTCCAAGAGAACAGTGGTTGCAGAGGTGTCAAACTTGCAAACTCATTGTGAGAGAACAGAGGTTGCAGAGACTTCAAAGTTGCAAACTTATCTGGAAGAGCCTGAATCTGAGACCGAGTCTTCGTCGGCCGCCCGCTGTCGGGTGTTTAAGAAGGGGATGAACAAGGTAAACTTGCATATGTAAAACTTGTGCATGTCAGATATTTCTTGCTTTCTAAATGATGCCGCTAGTTTTTTTCATTCCTTCTATTTGGATCAGTTTGTACTGGTCAGCACCTTTACATTTTTTCGGGTGGAATTACATTTGCTCATCTAGTTTCTTACTGCAGTCACGGTGAGGTTTAAGCGTTTAGTACTTCTGATCCCCTGTCCAATTTTTAATTTTTCATTTTTCATCTGTGTGGTTTTTGAGTTATTATGTATATTGTACATTTAACTATATTATTCTGACACTTTCCTCAAAAAAAAAACTATCATATTATTCTGACAAGTTTTTAGAATACCATATATGGGAGTGAGAAGATAACCTCTTCTTTTGTCCTCTCTCTTACTTACGGGTGGTAATCAGTTTCAAATTCTTTCATGTCACGTCATCCTTTAATTTCTTCTCTTTTTAACTTCACATTTTGTCGTTCAGACTGTAAGAAAGCCAGAAGAAGCTATTGCACACATAGTAGCTGGGCCATCTCATCATTCTTTAGATGCCATTGAAAGCTTAAACTGTTTCCGGGTAATCCTTCGTATTCTGTTTTATTAGATAGAATTTTTTTTTCTTTTTTCTTTTTCTCCCCGAAGAGCGGGTAATTTCATTATTATTTTATTGACAGGATGAAAGAGATCCAAAATCATTTTCTACTTTCAGGGAGCGTCTTTATTACCTACAGGCATATTTCCTCCTCTTTTGTCTCTGGACCACTTAGTCATCTTAACATATATATATTTTCTCATTCTCATGCATCTCTTTCTCTATCTGCAGTCAACAGAACACAAGCGTGTTTGCAGTGGTAGATCTGGAATACATGGCTGGGGTCTCTTTGCCAAGAGAAGCATGCAGGAGGGAGAGATGGTAATTCTGTATTCACTATTTTACTATATTTATCGATCAATTATCTTCTGCTTTATTGACCACTATTTTATTCTATTATTGCGAATTTAGACAACCGACACATGGTGGGAAAATGTTAAATCGATAGAAGATGCGTATAAGAGAGGAATCCTTTGCAAATAAGAGAACTATTTTTGCAATTAAATGCTTTGAGCTCCTATTATTGCATATATATGAACATTCAATGAAATAAGCAGATATATTTCTACGCATCCAATTATTCTTTTTCTCAGACATGACTAGATGGTGGGTTAGGGTACACATTCTTTTATTCCAAGTGAAAAATCAATGATCAACTCTTCTAATATGACCATGGGACAAAATCTGCAGGTTCTGGAGTATCGTGGTGAACAAGTAAGGGGCAGTGTTGCTGATCTGAGGGAGGCTCGTTATAGACGAGAGGGTAAAGATTGCTATGTAAGCTCTGTCTCTCTCTCTCTCTCTCTCTCTCTCTCTCTCGGTGCTTTAGGTGCGACTTGCACATGAATATAAGTTATTATCTCCTCAACATTGGAAGATCTCTTCATATTGTTTTTCTAAGAGATCATTGAGTATTTTGTGTAGCTGATTCTGGTTCGTGAAAAAGACCGATTGTATTTGTGTTGGATGTATGGTTGCTATATCTGCTATAACTGTCTTTATCTTGTAGTTTTACAAGAAATAATTCTGCCGATTCCTAGCCATACAAGAAATAATAACAATATCTATCGTGAAAAAAAGGCCTCTTACATTTCTTTCTTTAATCCTCTGCAGTTATTTAAGATCAGTGAAGAAGTGGTGGTGGATGCTACTGACAAAGGCAATATTGCACGTCTTATTAACCATTCAGTAAGTCTCTCTACCTTGAAATTTTATCTTATCAATAGGCATTTAAAGATAGTATGCGAGCACTTACCTTGATCCTGCGATTCGTGGCTTAAGCTCTACCTCTGCTGAACATTTCTGACGCTCTTGAATGACTCTTTTTATGACAGTGCATGCCAAACTGCTATGCAAGGATCATGAGTGTGGGAGGTGAAGAGAGCCGTATCGTCCTAATTGCAAAGACAAACGTCTCTGCAGGAGACGAGTTAACGTAATTACCTCTTCTCTGTCTTTTAAAATCTTTGCCTTGTGTTAAAGACCCGCCATGCCTTGAATCTCCGTGAGAAAGAACGGATAAAAGACCGGGAAAAATTCGTTCCCTGCTCTATACCTTGTTCCGCCGATGTGTGATATTCGCTTCCACTTGATGTTTTGCAGGTACGACTACTTGTTTGATCCCGACGAATCTGACGAGTGCAAAGTACCTTGTCTGTGTAAAGCTTCAAACTGCAGGAAATACATGAATTAGGTTTCCCAACTCATCTGATCCACCATTGTTTCTGTTATGCAAAGCAATTCCGCCTCACCTTTTCGAGTCGGCCGCTTTATCTACAGAAATTGTATTCTTTTTAAGCCATTTGTTTCAAAATTTTCCGAGCTACAATAAAAGCTAGGGCAGGGCAGGAGCGGGGCGGGTGAGGCTGGTTTCCATCTATGTAAATTGTGTACATTGGTTGCGGATGCAAGCTGTCGCCTAACACAATTTTTAGAGCTAATTAAAGAGGTCTTCTTTTTACTAGCGTTCTCTCATTCATAATGTTCATCTAATGTTTTTTAACATTCTCCGAAAACAAGTATGTCACCCATTTTTTGTTATTAATTATTACCATCTTTATTTTGGCATTGAAATTAAGGGAAAATTTAGCCTTTTATATAAATTTATGCTCTGCTTTATTATGATATGACTAGTACATTGAATAAGTTATCGTTTGTGTCATTACCACCCTTTGATTTATTTAATGAATCGGAAAATAGTTAACAGTCAGCAATAAGACGGAATACTAAAGTGATAATGGTGACCTTATAAAACAATAAAACACGACTATTCGTGTGCATATAAGCTCAAAAATATTCACATTTCAATGTCAAACAAAATGGTTAATAGAATATTATACGACTCTTAGACTGCATGTTATTCTCAAGGCAGATTAATATTTAGTGGACACTTTACTAAAATAAATATACTCCTATTTTTTATTTTATCCATTAATCTATTTTGTTATTTACTTAAACAAATAGCGGCTCTAGCTGTTTTTAGTCGCCAAACAAATGGAACCGCGTAGTACTGGCGGCGTGTTAATGATAATATTCGACATGATAGGTGATAAAAACTTGTCCGTGGATAAGAATGATGGGGTGCCGAGCGAAAAGAATGTTGTTACCTCAAGCGAGGCAAGTTATTGGCGGCTCTAGCTAAGTGAGTTTTTGGAGCACTTTGTTAACGCAAGATCAGCGTTAATATATTCTCCCCTTGATCGCTGAATATTGCCTTTTCGGACTGGTGCGAGTTGAGGTACGAGACTATAACAGTTCTCTACGCAAATCTTCAACAATGAAAACGATTCAAAATTTTACTTGTTTGTAATCCACATTCTCTAATAGCTTCGTCAGATATCGAAAATTATTTTACGATGACCCTAATATTCATGCAATCTTCGAAGATGCTGGTGTGAGTGCAGCCAGACTTAGAAATCTTGTACATAATTAAATCCGAAGTCGAGCAACACTCTGGTGGGGAACGGAAGAAAGTGGAGAGTGCCTCCGGATTTGAAGACGTATGGTCTAAATTACGTTGAGCATGCCTCGATGTTTGATCCTATATATCCTTGGGCAGATGCAGAAATCGATAATGTTCTCATAATTCTTTAACAAAAACAATCTTGTACCTTATTAGAGAGGCTGGTGTGGGTAAAACAGCCATCGATGCAAGGGATCGCGCAGAGGATTTAAAAAGGTACCCTGAGTGAATTAAATGTGAAATTGATAGTTCTGGATATGGGTGTCATCTTTGTGGGGGCCAAAGACAAGGGTGAGTTTCAAAAAAGAATTAAATCGGTCTTAACTGAATCTGAAGAAGTGAAAGAAAAAAAATGCTGGAATTGCCAAGGATGCTGCATTCAGGCATTGTTTCCAACGGGATTATGTGGAGGAGCCTAGTGTTACAAGAACGATTAACATCCTTCGTGGTGTGAAAATAAAATTCGAGAGTCACCATAGAATTTTTATGGATGATCATTCTCTAGTTGTAGCTCCTATACCACAGTAAAATAATGTATGATTCTAAACAGAAACTAGGTTTGGAAATTAATATGCTCCTCTTTATATTTATCCGTCATCTATTGTTATTTAGATGTCTTCATAATTAATTACCAAATATATATCATAAACATTACGTTAAAACGATCCAACAAATAAAATAACACCGATTACCCTTCTAGAGAAAAGAGGTTTAAATCAAGCCAACACACTGCTCCCCTCTTGGAGGGCGGGGGATTAATAAAAGCTACCACGCCATTTTTTTATTTTTACTTTTTATCATATTTATATGTATGTTAAATTTAATGCAAACACTTCCCACATCTCCCACAGCATACTTTGTAAATATTAATCATAAGATAAATGGTTTCCCGAGAACCCAACCGACGCGAGCAAAAGATGCCCACATCCAAGCGTCACGTCTCACGCGAACGCGCTAATTTCAGGCCACAAAATATTGCCAACGAAGGACGGCTAAAGAGTGGCCCGAAGAGCCACAATGTCGAAGGCTCGCTGCCACAATGAAAATAAGAAGGGAAAATAAGAAAGAGCTGACGCTCCACAGATTACCTCCTGAGGCACAAACGCCAAAATGATATGTTTCCGTCTCTTATACCCACTAGTAAGCACCGAAAGAAGATACCACTGCAAAACACAGAGAAGAAAACCCTCCAAAAGAAGACCGGTCAGTATAGAAATCCATGACAACAAAGTCATACGTTCCCAGAGTAAGAACCCACAGACCAAGGGCCTACAACAGGAAACGAAGTATGATAAAAACCAAAAAAGGCAAGCAATCGATGGCTGCTATTCCCCTTATACCTTCAGGGATAGGCACTAAACCAAAGAGTCAAAAACCAGAACGATAGGAAAGAAATCATTCCCATCAAAAGAGCATCATAAAGCACCCACGATTGACAATAAGGATTGGCATTAATAAAAAAAAACGCATGAAAATAAAAATTGTCTCAATGTGTACTTTCAGGAGAATTAGGTATCCCACTTAAATTTACCATACACTCTACCAGCTTCGGTTTCAAAGCCTCACAAGCTTGAGAACCATCAGAAACTACTACTCCGGAAAGGGAATCACATTGATGCTCTTTCTGACTCACAAAAGAATCGGCTTCTTTCTCTGCATCACGGGGTGGCAACTTCGCCATCTTATCAGCCTTCTCGACCTCCTCAACCCCCTCGTCCGATTCCTCATCACCAACTGGACATGGTTTATTCGGTGCAGCATCAGGAACTGGTACTACAGGCCTCTTCTTCAATTCCATTTCTTCCTTCTGCTTCTTATAAAGTGCCATAGATCTCTACAAGAGCCAACCAAAAACTTGGGTCAGTGTTCTTCCATTGTCCAATAAAAAGAACAAACATAGTCTTCTCTATTGATCTCCCATCAAATACAAGAACAGATTCATCTGTGAAACTTGAATGATGCATAAATTCTATAAATGTTCTCCAAATGAAACGCTATGATCTTGCTAAACAATACTCCAAAAGCATACCTCAAAAATAGTTTCAGTAGATTCAGGGAAAAGCAGAGCCCTCAGATTGTTAACACGGCATATGGTCCTCAAGTCTCTAGAATCCTGTTAAAAGAAATAAAATAAATTTCAGCATTAAAAACAACTGAAACAGAGAGTAAATGAAACCTAAAAAATTATAGCATTCCGTGAAAAACAGGGCAGAAAAGATACCTTTTTCAAGACATCCTTTGTGGTACTGATCCCGGTACTAAGGTCCTCTATGGCCAGCATATCCATGCACTGCTTATGCAGCTCTGGAGAAGTAAGACCCACTGAGATGTCAAGCTTTGAAAGATAAACATGACAAAAACTAGGCTCTTCTTCGGGATTAGAGGGCTTAGGAGGCTCGGGAGTCTTTTCTTTAACTATGCTGGAACCAGATTCAACAGTCTTTTTTGCAGATGGAGTATTTCCAGATCTTTTTATTTCAATACTTTCAGCAGGTAAACGTTCAGGCCGGTTACGCTCATTGCGAGCCCGCTGCCCAGATTGCCCAGCAGTCCACATTTCGTCCACTGGGGCTCTTCCTGCATAATCTCCCTCTTTAGGACAAGCAGGATACTCCATATTTACATTTCCATTTTGCCCCTTCCATATATCAGTGCCGATATCCCATCCCCGGTTGCCTATAGACTGTCGACTTGGGTCCCAGTCTGGCCTAGCATAAATATGAGATTCCTCCCCAAAGACACCACTGTTTCCGTCCCACCCATGTAAATGAGGGGCCGAATCATCTGCAGGATTTTGCCACCCAAATGAGCGTCCAGGATCCGGCCAAGGAACCCCATGATTCAACTCCAAAGCAGGCCTGACACCAAAAAGGGGTGAAGGGAATTGCTGGACAACAGGATGAAATCCACTGCCTGGTGGACCATGCTGGAAAGGGATAAATCCATTGGTCACTGGTGGAGGCCAGTTTGGGACACCCTTCCAAGCATTATTACCCTGACCTCTGCCAATGCTACTGGAATCCACGGGTCTTTTGTGACGGTTTGACCTGCGGTCACCAGTAGCACCTCTAGAATCATCTTCTGATGAACCCATAATTGATGGGCTATCAACTCCATGCCTGAAAGGAGGAGGAGGAGGGAGAACACTGGGTGAACTGCTTGAAATAATACTTGTTCTATTAAAAGATGAACTAGCTGGAGTTGACTCTCGACGATGGGACTCCGCCTGGGTAAAATCATCCCCTATGGACTTTTCAAAGAGGAACTCTTGACCTCTGTCATCATTAATAGAATATTCTCTAAGATCCCGGGATCCACTACTCCTACGTCCTAATTCTTCGATATCAAGACTCCGGCGGGTGCTGGTGCGGGAGTACCGTCGGTCCCCACTTGTGGATGATGGAGATTTTTCGGTTAAGCGAACAGGTGATACCTGGCGCACAGATTTTGGAGATCTATCATATTGAGACCCCATCACATTTTCAGCAGATACTTCACCTGAATAGCTATCTGTCTTCTGTTTAGCCCTCTCTATGTACTGAGAGTCAGAGGCTTTTTCAAAGGAATCTCTTGTACTGCTGCGTCGATATCTTTCACTAGGCACTGAGTCTCTATACACAGATTCTGACTGCTTTGACTCGTGCCTGAAAGCAAACAGCAGCACATTAATACAATTAGACATTTATTTTTTGGATGGCGAATAGAAATAGTAATAATATCTACAAAAATTAAATGTCGACAAATAATAAAGTTTTAGTTAGCAGGATCATATAAAAACATTGATAAAGTGGATGAGAGGTCTCAAGTTTGTGCATATACTTGAGAAGAACTTAGATAAACAGCTTGCCCTGGAAGAGGACAAAAAAAGGCATATCTCAGTAAGGTGTTGTTATGGTGGTATTAGCAACACTGATACACCTAAAAAATACTCAAGACCTCTTGCTGCAAAGCTGCATTTAGAAAAATATAGTCCTGTTTTGCCGAAAGACCTTTTAAATAGGATTTGCTGTGATATTCTTCCAATAAGAGTTTGCAAAGATCTTTTGATTTAGGTTTAATAATTTTTAATTAAATGTCACAATGATACTTCTTTTAATTAGGAATTGTAATGATATTTTCTTAATTAGACATCTTAGATTTTTTTAATCGGGGTCTCAGTGATATTCTTCTAATTAGGTGTTGCAAATATAATTTTAAATTTATTTGTGCAATAATATATTTAGTCAAAGGTTTGGAAAGATATTTGACAATAGAATATTAAACCAGTGAAAATCCATGCAAAAATAGTTTTACTCTGGTATAAATTGCAAAACATCCAAGACTATATTTTGTGGCCAACAATAAAGGTGAAAAGTTATCTCAAAAGACAAGAATACATATCAATCTAATCATTCAAGAGAAGAGAGCAATAGCTCCGATCCTCTTGTCAGCAAATAAGTAGCCTTGAGGTAAAAATATTTTTCAATAGAGAATTGAATAAAAACACAAAACATTGAGCCAGATAGGCAAGGCAATCTAACATGCAAAACTAAAATTTATATGAAATATAATGGGGTCCAATCATTTTAACAGACTTACAAGTAATAGTCATGGTGACAAAGAAAACATGTAAAAGAAGATACCAACTGAAACTGCTAATTACGGGAACAAACAC
Organism: Aristolochia contorta; assembly: GCA_022405105.1. Classification (NCBI taxonomy): domain Eukaryota; kingdom Viridiplantae; phylum Streptophyta; class Magnoliopsida; order Piperales; family Aristolochiaceae; genus Aristolochia; species Aristolochia contorta. Next base: position 1,022,712 of record CM039667.1, on the reverse strand, counting down.
AAAATCCACTTTCAGTCCATAAAAAAAGTTTGCAACATCCTGCAAGGAATAATCTGCCTACACGTTTCTCATATTTTATTCTTTGCAACAATTGATCTTTAAATGTCCTTCCTCCATCAGGCCACATCCAATTCTAATCACTATAAAATAGAGGCATCTAAAATTAACGAAATTTACAACAAAAAAGTAATTAAAGACAAATAAGCACCTGTCCATATCTTTCCCAGTATGGGTACCAGAACTTGGAGAATTTCTCTCACGGTTACTGCTTCGTCCAGAATCAACTGCCTCTGAATGGTGAGAACGCGATTTTGAACGTCTCCTCTCACCTGGAGAATCTATTTTGCTGTTGTTTGATGCATTTCTTTCCACATCAAATCGCAGTTCCTTTGCACCTAGAGTTCTCATATCATCATAATCCTCATTATCATCAGGAGACCTTTTTCTTCCATTGTAATCCTTGTATTTGTTACTTTGATCATCAGTATGAGGACTCAATTCAGAATTGTTATCCTGAAGCTTAGCTTTCTTGTGACGGCTCTCTGAATTCTTACTCTCATCTCTAGAATATTTACTGTCAGGCCTATCAGTTGTACGATCTCTAGAAGAGCGCTCATCTCGGTACTTATCATCTTTGTACCTATGATCTCTCTCAGAGTCCTCCCTGTGTTTGTCCTTGTGTCTATCATCTTTATGTTTTTCATCTTTATATTTCCCATTCCTTTGGCGTTCTTCCCTTGACAAACGTCTAACATCATCTTCATCGTCCTTCGCATCTTTAGTCCCGGAACAATCAATTCTCTTCTTCATACGTTTCTCATACTCATTCTCCAACCCAGGACTGCAAACTTCAGCATATATTGGAGACTCTGTGGAATTGCAAAGAATATATTAGGTACTAAAATAAAATAAAAAATTACCACTACTGACATTCAACACATCATTTAAATGATTAATAGCTGAAAGAAAAAAAGGATAACTAATCACGTAACTTTACTTAAGGTATCTAACTCAATATATGAATAGCATAATGAAAATCAGTGGAGACTGAGGTTCTCATAATCTAGTGGCAAAATACTATGACAAGCTATTCTCTGTTAAACAGAATATTACAAGAGACTCGAAGACAGAAGAACCTCACATGGATCCAAGTAGGATTGCTCTTAGAAAGTCCACATTACTTTAAAAGTTCAAAACTTGTTAAATATTATAACAGCAGTAATACAAATACAAGGTACACGTCAAACAACCAAATAGAAGAAAACCTAAACAAGGTCTGGGATAGTTTACACATGGCCCTACATGCTTAATATAAAAGTGATAAAAAAAAAATCACAGACGATGTAATAAAACAATGACCATACATGCCAGGAACTATACAACTATCAAAAAACGAAGAAGGTAAGATAAAGGAAAGTGCAAAACAGATTTTATTTAAAAACACGTGCGATAACACGCTCTATTTCTTAAACTTGTCACAAGACTAACATATTTTAGAAGTTAAACAGATCATAACATATACATAAATGCTCATCCAAAGAAATTGACATTTAAAGAATAGACAAGCTTCCTTGAATGATTAAATAGATCACCAAAATATGCTTCCTCTCAAAACCCAGCCACAAGTGACTGCTGCTTTAGGTAAATTAATTAAATACTAAGCACTAGGTTGAATACAACGTCCACATTCTAGTTCAAATAAAGACCATTTATTCCAGCAAAGAATAACCCAAACAAAATCCCTAAATGCCAAGATTTATTGTCGCAGACAAAAAAGTGTAAATGCAATCACATGAAGCAGAACAAATGAGATGCCAACGTTGTGAATATTCCACAACCTTAGAAGACACATTGAGCTAAATTTGCAAGAAAATTAATAAATAAATGTAAACTCTTATTCTCCTTGCTTTTGCTCTTCTCAAAGTCTTAAACTCTGTGCTCACTTGACAAATAATCTCAGACAGTTATAATCCCCATACCCCTCAACCCTACCCCCAACAACAATACAACACACCCACCAGGTCTCACGACTAAGTTGTCATCTTCTCTAGGTGGTACTCATGTAATCCCTCAAAATTTAGAGCCATGCATCTACTAGAAAAAAAAAATCCAATTTCAGCAGATGCATGAAATGAATAACAAAGCGAATAGCTGGTCCTCCAATTGTGCTTCGAAATAGCTCAAACGCTTTAAAAACTTAAGACAAAAGAACCAAAGCTTCGCATCAATAAATAGCCCATGCATCAATAATGGTGCTACACAAAAATATGACCAAAGCTTAGCATCAACATTGAGATATTTTCAAATTCTGAACAGAATCCATGAAGTGAAATATCTGCAATTGTCTTTCTGTGATGAAAAGTATTAAATTGTTGGCAAGTGAAATAATGTGAAATGATTACAGATAGAAGCTTTAAAGCACACAATTCAACCTGTAATGAAATAGCCAACATTCTTATCACCTAACTTCCACGGCAATAAGATTTCTCGGGTGCATTGGAAATCACAATTCACTTCTGTACTGGTTGTATCCTTGTGTTTCGAACCATCCTTGTAATCACATTATATTTGGGATGGTTACAAGGTAAAGGGAATTGTTTAACATATAACCAATCTAATATAGGTGTATCACAATCAATTCTCTAATTTCGAGGAGAGCACTTTTTTAATCCAATTTCCATGGCCCTAAGGAGACTTGAACCCAAGACCTCCCATTACAAACTCCCCATGTGACCACTGAGCTATGCCCAAGTTCACAATTTTCTTATTTTGAAGTGTTCACATTATTGCCGATTTTTCCCATAAGAAGTACCCTTCTTCCTAAGAATATTAGAAAATAGCTAATGATGAAAATATGTAATTTAGGAATTTGAAACTGACAAGCAGACCAACTTTGAGCTCCCTTGGATATTGAGGATAGAGAGAAGCCTGCCACATCGCTCTGCCCTATTTCATCAGAACACTATGAAAAACAAGAGTTTAAGAAAAAAATCTAATTTTGAAGGTGCTACATTTAACTTCTGTAAGTACAAAATAAGTTTCTAAAGTACCAGGGAAGAAAAAGTGACATACGATGAGCATCGCATCAAAATAAAATTGAACGTCTCACCGTCTCCAATATAAAAATGACATTGGCCTCTTAACGAACTCAAGCTAAGAAAACTAGGTTATAATATAACAAAGACTTCTTCCACTGTTTCACTACGAACTGAACCAAGAGATAACAGATAAACTTCTTAGTGGAACATTACCCTGTATTACCCTGCCCAACGAGACTTTGAATTCCCACCTACCAACATTTCTAAGGAAACTCCTAAATCCTCCATATTAAGAGGTTCCTCCCCACCCAAACACAACACAACCAAAGAAAGGAGGGAAACAAAAGCCCTCACAAATGCCGATGTTTGTTAATCCTTGAGAGCAACCACAGGCCCACTAACACGCAACAAAGAAAACCAAAATAAATGTAAAAAAGAAAATAAAAGAAAAAGTGGCAATGTGTATCCACGAAAGACACGTTTCAGGATACACCACACTTGGACTGCAGCTACCGTAAACAGTTCCGCTCATACATAGCAATGACAATTCGCAATTAAAGAAACAGTTACCTTACCAGTATTTTCTACTTCATTTTTATAATATATGTCTTCGTCACCCATTTGGGCGCCTTGCTTCCTGCTAATTTCATTGATCCCGACGATATCAACTGATTTCTCACGCTTTCCATCTTGACCCTTTTTTTCCCTCTCAGAACCACGCTCCTTCTCCCTAACCTCTTTGGACTGAAGCCACTCCTTTCTGCTCCCCTCTTTGTCGGATTTCCGCTTCGAATCAACCTTGGCATTTCCCTTCTTAGCCTCCTCATTATCCAGTGAAGGAACCAAAGACTCCTCTCTCCGATCACTTCCGCTCTCGAGTCTTTTGCTTGACTTGCTTCTCGAATCAACTGTAATTTTTGACTTGGATGCAGACTCCGCATCAAGTCCAAAGCCATCGTTTTTCATTTCTTTATCGTCCGAACCCTCAACTCGCTCATCATCTCCCCCATTCCATCGATCGGATCCGACAGTGGTATCAGCCCGATCCTTTCGCCGTTTGGAACTCCCGTACTCCCCCGAGTAGTCACCGTTCCCAGGCCCAAGCAGATCCTTAACTTTCCTTTTCTCGTTTGAGTCCGAATCTTTCAAAACCCTAATTCCCGAACTAACCGCCGGCCCTTCACGAGCCTTCCGCTCTTTCAAAACCTCCTCCTCTTCCGAATCCGTATAGTCCCTCGCATCGTACTTATGCTGCTTGTGAGACTTGTGTCGCGAACTCCGAGGCATGGTAAAACCCAGTAGCAACTCAAACCCTAATCCCAAATATTGCGATCGCTCAACTACTTAACACCAAATATTCTTTCGTCCTCAATAATAAGCTGTCTTCGGATACTAAATAAACGGAGAAGACAAGAACCGGCCGGAATGCTGACCGGAAACTCGTGAGGCGGCGGCTGGAGAGCCACAAAGGATGTAGATCGAAGGACCAGCCAAAAGCATATACTGGCCACAATAGCCGGTACCTGTGTTCGACGAGAGTAAGGAAGAGAGGGGATGGAGAAGGACACGTACAAGCAGAGAAGAAACCGTAATGGAAATCGGGAGACGCGGTGGGCGATGTCCGCAGTGAGGAGGAGGGAGACGCCAAAAGCCCTTCTCAGGAATTGTTTTTCGAAAAAATAAAAATGGGTCTCCGACGCGTCTCAGTAGTCAGTGCGAAACAAGGATAATAGTCCTCGAAATGACGTAAAGGCCCCTTCCCTTCCCTAGGCGCGGATGGGTAGAAATGAACACCTCGACCATCAACGGCTTACTCCTGTGGATGGGGCTGTAAGCTGTAATCGCCACTAAGCACTGACCCCGAGTTGACTGACTGAGTGACTGACTGAGTGAGTAACTAAATGAGTAACTGAGTGAGTAACTGGGTGAGTAACTGAGTGAGTAACTGAGTGAGTAACTGAGTGAGTAACTGAGTGAGTAACTGAGTGAGTAACTGAGTGAGTAACTGAGTGAGTAACTGAGTGAGTAACTGAGTGAGTAACTGAGTGAGTAACTGAGTGAGTAACTGAGTGAGTAACTGAGTGAGTAACTGAGTGAGTAACTGAGTGAGTAACTGAGTGAGTAACTGAGTGAGTAACTGAGTGAGTAACTGGTGAGTAACTGAGTGAGTAACTGAGTGAGTAACTGAGTGAGTAACTGAGTGAGTAACTGAGTGAGTAACTGAGTGAGTAACTGAGTGAGTAACTGAGTGAGTAACTGAGTGAGTAACTGAGTGAGTAACTGGTGAGTAACTGAGTGAGTAACTGAGTGAGTAACTGAGTGAGTAACTGAGTGAGTAACTGAGTGAGTAACTGAGTGAGTAACTGAGTGAGTAACTGAGTGAGTAACTGAGTGAGTAACTGAGTGAGTAACTGAGTGAGTAACTGAGTGAGTAACTGAGTGAGTAACTGAGTGAGTAACTGGTGAGTAACTGAGTGAGTAACTGGTGAGTAACTGGTGAGTAACTGAGTGAGTGAGTAACTGGTGAGTAACTGTGAGTGAGTAACTGAGAGTAACTGAGTGAGTAACTGGTGAGTAACTGGTGAGTAACTGAGTGAGTAACTGAGTGAGTAACTGAGTGAGTAACTGGTGAGTAACTGGTGAGTAACTGAGTGAGTAACTGAGTGAGTAACTGAGTGAGTAACTGAGTGAGTAACTGAGTGAGTAACTGAGTGAGTAACTGAGTGAGTAACTGAGTGAGACTGGGTGAGACTGGGTGAGACTGGGTGAGACTGGGTGAGACTGGGTGAGACTGGGTGAGACTGGGTGAGACTGGGTGAGACTGGGTGAGACTGGGTGAGACTGGGTGAGACTGGGTGAGACTGGGTGAGACTGGGTGAGGCTGGGTGAGGGAGAGGGAGGGAGGGAGGGAGGGAGGAGTTGATTTTGCCTATTTTAAGAAGACGGTTTTGGGCCGCACAGTTTTTCTTTAATAGATTTTTTCCTATTGTATTGGATTTTCAATGTAAGGATGAGTTTAATACAAATTTTTTGTTATTAATGTTGGGTTATTAAACTAAACCGTTTTTAATTAGACCTAGCATCTTGTATTGTGTGATTAGATGACACACTTTGAGTTGGATTTAGTTAAAACCAAATTTCATAATGACTGCATTAACTCAAACAAATACACTAAACATGTTTAAAGGGAACTAGGCAAGAGGGTGTTTGTATTGGAGAGAAAAAGAGGAAGAAACAATTTGATTAAAGAGCGGTGATATAAGTAAAATTTGTAAGATTTTTAATAAAATATTATCTACTTATTCTATGGGTAAACCCTAAACTCTAAATTTTCTCTTATTTAGAACCCCAACTATGCAGTCACGTCAAGATGTAAAACCTCAAAGTAAAATTAGAAAGTATTGATATCATTTTTCTTTATTAAAAGACGCTAGATAAGAGTAATGCTAGTTGCACCTGCGCGCGATACCCATATATCTTTTATGATTTAGGATTTATAAAATAAATTTTTTTTTGACCTTTTAAGTGTTTTATGTTGACTTAGTACGTCATACAGGTACCAAGCGTAGGTGCAGCTAGCATAACTGTGATGTAAAACCTCAAAGTAAAATCAGGATGTACTAATATTATTTTTCTAAATAATAATAATATAAATATTAACAAAAAAACAGTAATATAATGTCAAAGTTCAAGGACAAAAAAGTTCAAATAATAAATTGTTATTAAGTATGCAAATCAGTGTTTTAAAAATTGAACCAACCCAGCCGGTTCGATCGGGTTCAACCGGTGATTTGAACGGTTTGCTATAAAACTCGGAAATGGTCAAAAACCGGGTTGACAGGTGGGTTTTAGCGGTTGAACCGTTGAACCACTGAACCGGACCGGACCGGTTGAACCGGTTTAGGTACCTTATTAGCATTTTTAATAATTTATTTATTTTAAACTTATTTTTTGTATATAAATTTCTTATTATGATTTTTTTTACAAGATACAACTCGTACCGGTTGAACCAAAATTTCATACACACACACACGCACATATATATATATAAATATATGCACTCCTCGCCAAGTAAACTACCATTCCATGTCTAACGTTATTTTTTAGAGTAATTGTAGGTGAACCTGTGCACAACACCTATACCACATACAACCAATTTAAACCCTCAAAATATAAAAAGTTATTTTTATTTTATAAAATCTTATATTCTAAAGGATACCTAGACATCAGTTGTTTGGATTAATTGGCACGTGGGATTGGTGCTGTGCAATAGGTGCAGCTAGTATTTTCCTATTTTTTATATTTTTAAAGATTGTTAAACATTTGTCAACTACAATGTTGGTAAATGCAAGTAATATAAAAAGTGTAAACTAATCATACAAACAACTTGTGAAAAGAACACCTTCAAACAGCTACTATAATTTCATATACTTATTATCTACGAATACATACAAACAAAAAATATTTTTATAACAAAACATAAGAAACTAGTAGAACTGTACTGAGCAATAACTTTAATTCTTTTGTTCTAAATTTCGCAAGAATTGTGGTGTACGATGCACCAAATAAAAGCTTCTCAATTGATCACAAAGAAATAATACAAAATACTACATGTGACATAAAATAGACTACATTATCTTTTAGGGTAAACAAATGGTGATTTTATTTTGAGGGATACTATGTCTCGAAAAATCACCTTTACATCTCAATGGAATTCTAGTTGATTATAAGATTCTCCTTAATTTTGAGAAACAAATACTAGTAAGTGAAATACTAGTTGATTATAATATCAGATTCTCCCAAAATTTGAGAAACAAAGTCCCACTTTCATGGAATTTGTCGCTTTAAGTGGGAATTTACTTTGAATTGTGAATAGGTGGAAAATTGAATTATCTTTAATATACTCACGAAAAAGGAAAAATTAAGAAAAATGATATAAGTAGTACCATGTTACTTTGAGGGCTTATCCACAATATAAGAAGATAATATTTTAAAAGGAAAAATAAAAGCTTACCTATTTTATCTCGAGTTTATCTCTTATCTACACTACGAGATGGACGCCACTCTAGGATGTAAACTGTTTAGATAGTAATGCTAGTTACACATTAAGGACTTAACCGACGTATTTGACATAACCCACCAATAAAAAAACTTTAAAAAGAATATAATATTTGTTTATTTTATAAAATTCTAAATTCTTAAGATAAACAATAACATAGGCCGTTTTGGATTGGCTGGTTACATTGCATAATTAAGATAGGTACCGCGCATAGTGTAACTACCATTTTCCTTAGTTTTATCCCGTATCAATTTATTTATCTAATAAACAGTTAAGGATTGGGACCTATTTTTTTCGATTGCTTGTAAGTTATAAAAGGGTATGCGGGATGGCCAGTTTCATACTTTTCAAAGGGGCTGAGTTTCCATGTCGTCTGTTGGATATTTGGATTAAGACAAAGATTTCGCGGTTTTTTGACATTGACATGGAGACGAGAAGGGGAGCGGAGGAGCAGATATTTGGAGGAAGGAGGCAAGCGTGCGTTTGACTCATGTTGCAGCGCCACAAGCGTTTTCCCCCACGCAACCTTCACACTCCGTCACATCCCCTCTCCTCACTCTCTCCGTCTATATATGCACTTCATCGTCGCTTACGATCGACGAGGTCTCCGCGCATTTACTCACTAGCCGCCTCCGCCGGTGATTTCGCCTATTTCCAGTAAGATCTCAGCTCTCATTTGTGAAGTTTTACTTGATTTTGATTAGATTTTCTCAATGTCTTATAATCTGGATAATTCGATCGTTTGTGTTTTCTAACTCCACGCTCAACGATCTCTCTATGTTTTCACGGCGCGAGGTTGTTGAATTTGGGTGATTTCGTTGAAGCTAACTTTAGCTTATTGGAATTTCGTTTTCACTGCTCTGTTTAACCGACTGGGGGTGCTCATAGGTTTGCTGCTGTTTTCATGCTGGTGGAGGAGAGATGTCTTTATGCGGAGGTGGATTTATGACGACGTTGGACGGACTTGACCTGTTGTGCTATAATGGAAATTGGCGAAATCATCCTCAGTGGAGATCGTTAGCACCTTCTGCTAATTCGGTTACTGGACTTGTTGCTTCTGCAAGAAGTGGAAGGGGTGTTAGAGTGAGTTGTTCCATGAGAGCAGCCGTTTCCGTGCCAGGAGGCAAGGAAAACGCTCAAAATTTGAATTATGTTCATGCAGACGAGGAATCGAGTCACGTTACGAAATTCAGTACTTCGGACTTTGAAATTTGCAATTATGTCAGTGTCGGGCTAGCTGGCCGGGTATGTTTCCCTTTCTCTAATTTTCCAAGTTGTTTCCTGTGGATGGAAACTTCTTTGACAGTGAATACAATGTTGAAAGGATTGTTCATGGATTCGTGCAATTGTATCACTGTAATACTTGATGTTTATATTCAAGTACATACATAATACTTATATCTTCTGTCGTTGGAGCTTTATGCAGAGCGATGAGGTCATATATGAAGCTAGAGTGAAAGATCCAGTCAGGTAACCCTGTTAATTTGTGAAGTTTACCAAGTGAATTTTCAGAGGAGGAAGCTCACGAAGTATATTTAAAAAATGCAGTCCTCTATATAATTCAAGAGTAGTGCTACGACAACTTGATAGTCCTCAAGCAAAACGAAGAGGAAAACGTGCTATTGAGGTAATATTACTCAAATCGGTTGGCATTTCCTTCAATTCCTGATAGGCTAATGTTTTTTGTTCCAGAATTATTCAGTAATAATTTTTTGTAAAAATTTCTTGTTTTGTTAGATGAAGCAAGTATGTCGTTGACAAGAGTTCTCATATTCTTAAATTAATTTTTAAATGAGATTTTGTCAGGTACTGAAGAGGCTTGCTCGTCGCCAACTTCTGTATCACTCTTATGCGATGCAAGTTTATGGTTATTTATCTCCATCCAACAACAGTGGAGATGATTCTTTCACCCTTGTGCATGGGGTAAGTCGTTCAGCTCCAGAGTTGCTCTTTTCAAGGTGAAAGCACACAAATCTAAGATGCTGGGGGTGGATTTTGGAATTGGATCATCTTTTTGCAGTATCATGGAAGTTATTCTCTCAAACACTGGCTTCAACTTTCTAATTGGCTTCCAATATTAGAAGCAACTCTTGCTTTGGATGAGGAATGTGTTAGGAAGGTTGGGGATGATAGGGTTGGAGGGCCTGCAGTTTCCCGGAAGTTGAGACTTATCAGAATTTTAATGCGAGATCTCTTGATTGGAGTATGTATCCAGCTCGCTTCTTTTTCTACGAATGAGTTTAACATCGTTGCGTACTTGAATGCCCAAGGATAATTTGTTGTGGTTCTCATTCCGTGTCTTTCAGGTCAATTACTTACACAGTCATGGACTTGCACACACAGAATTGCGATTAGAAAATCTGCACATTAGCCCAGTGGACAGACATATCAAGGTAAACTTGTTATATTTATAGTTGCTTACACGCTTATCTACTGCTCTTTTGTTGTGGCTTCTGACCTTGAATCCTTGAGTTTATGCATCCGATATGCATGTAGTTTTTTTCGCTGGAGAGAATTTTTAAATCTCCTGATGATCTATTTAATAGGTAGGTATTCTGGGAAATGCATCTGATTTTGATGACAACCGTTCGGCTAACAGCACAGAGGAAGGCAATATGGAAAGGCGTCAAATGATGATAGCATTTGATATGAGGTTGAAGAAAGGATACCTTTTAAGCTCTGCTTATTTGTTGTAAATTACTTGGGTTTTATGCATTGAGATCTTTTGCTGTATTCACGATGGCAGATGTGTCGGCTTTATCATGGCGCAAATGGTGTTGCAAGAGCTTATTGAGCCATCCATTTTTGTGAAGTTCAAATTATTCTTGAACAAGGTTCTGTCTAACTATGTCATTTTGCCAGCTCTTGTTTTTTAATTGCTTAATTTGGGAAGATACTGATTGTTTAGTGTATTACTTATTAAGAGTTTGAGGAACATTTCTCCATTTGTAGGTTTTAATTTTAGGATTTGTCAAAATTACAGGGAAATGATCCTTCGTGTTTACGTGAATTTCTCTTGCCCATCCTGAGCGAAAATTCTCCCTCAGGAAACGCAGGCTTGCCGGTAAGCATATATTTTTCAAAATCTCAGTGCAGCTGGTTTGAGTATAAATATCTGTTATTATAATGTGCTACTGAAAACATTTATACGTAGATCCTTGATAGGAATTGGGGTGCAGGCTGGAACCTTCTTCGTCGGCTTCTTGCAACTAAACCATCAGAAAGAATAAGGTATGATATATATGGAAATTTATTCACTCAAAGTTGGTTTGCATATTGTAATCATTGTTTCAGATTTGGAAAGGGTTTAATTATTACATTAGTTATCATTTCTTGTAAATTTTATAAGATTAAAACAAGTTCATAATTTTTGGAAGACTTGTCTCTTTGCATAACACAGTTGTCTGGAGGCTTTGAGGCACCCATTTTTGTGTGGTCCGAGATGGAGGGTAGAATCATCAATAGATATGATCAAATGGGGCCTGGGTTCAACTGCTGTTCGAATTGCGGAGGAGTACATTTATGGTTTGGATCAGGTAATTTTGGTTAACTAAAGTTTTTGCAGCTTTTTATTATTCTAGTCTGCTGGAAATCTTTAACCACTCCACCAGTTCCATCTGAACCACTTTTAACCAATAGAAACACCAATGTAGTACATAAAAACAAACTGTAATCAGTAATACTGACAGTAGACCACCTTGTTTTCTTTTTTGTTCTTCCTCATCATTTCAGCGCAACAGGCTGGCCTACTTCATTGAACGGATGGAAATGCTGAATTCTTGTACAAAAACAGAGGTAAAGTTGATCCTTACAACTCTTTTAGTTGTGTATTCATGTTAGTTGCATGGTTTACATATTTTTAGAGGCAATGGAGGCATCGTAGCATGAAAAATAACAAACTTTCACCTGTTTTCTTTTATAAATTGTATAACAGCACAGTATAATTAACACCTGTCCATCAACTCACGCATATAGATTAATAAAACTGAGTTCAATCTGATGCTTTTGGATAAAAGTGACACCGAGAAACTGTTGATAACAGATCCCTGTTTCATTATTTTGCTCTGGTGTACTCCAGACAAGGTCCTGACCTCTTCCCAGTAAGTCATTTTTATATATTGATGTTTTAACACAAAAAAAAAAAAAAAAATCAGTGGAGTCAATTTGACGCTTGAAGAAAAGAAACTGGTTCTAGTACTCTATAGGAGGGTATGACCCTGCCCATTTTGTCTTAATTTATATCACCTCAGATGGCTTTTATTTAATGACTTTGTTCAACTCTAATTCCATTAATACAGAATCATAGTTGGCGTTTGTATTTGTATATTTATCTTATTTAGTTTATAGAAATTGGTCTAAATGTTTTGCAACTTAATTGTTATAAAGTCATATTTAACTGTAGCATTGTTATTTTTGTCAGGAGTGAAAAAATGTTATGAGCAATAGATTATGTTTTAAACATATAGATAAACGGAATAAACAATATACTTTTTTCCACGTACACTGTTTACTCTCGGCGTGTATTTTTACAAATATAGGTCATATAAACTCATGAAATGGTGTTTTTAAAGTGTAATAAAAGTGATGCATGGCTACGGTTACATACATGTACACACATGAACTTGTTGAACTTTAGGTGAGCTAGTTGAGCCAGTTCTAGTGGCCTTAACAGGTCAATGAGAGGGTTGAGTTGTAAAACCTCATATTAACCGTTCTATTGCTCCAGAATGAACTCTTTCTTCTCGGAAGTCTGTCTGACTTTGTGAAAAGAAAAAGAGTACGGCGAAATTGTTTTCCATTTTTCGAAACTATGGAAGAATGGAGAACCAAAGGAAACAACCTAGAAAAAGGTCAAAAACTGAAGGAACTATCTGATTCTCTAGTCAGCACATATCTCAGTTTCACCAGTATCCATTGCAACAAAAGCCATGGGATGAGAGTTAAAATGCGAAGTATATGGGAGAAGAAAAAAGAACTGGCAATGAATTGTGGTTCACCAATTAGCCGAGGCTCTGGGAATTGGAATCCATTATATAACTAGGAGGAAAGTTGAGTGAAGTTTCTCTGACACATGCAGGATTGGCTTGGGCTTCTTCCAGGAAGGTGGCGATTATTGTACTGCACTGGAAGGCACATAGGCTTGACCCTTCGCCAGCCATCCCCCCGAGTTCTCATTGGGAATGTGATCCTCGCCATCGACCAATCACCTGACTCGGAAGATACTCTTTCATTCACTTCCGAGATTGAATTTTCAGTCATCACGAATTCCCAGTGGCCACACAACAAGACTGGGATTCCAGGAAAATTGCAGTGTGGTTCTTCAATCAGATTGACTGCTGGAAGCCGTCTTTATCTAAAAGAGACTTTCGAGGAGGAAAGCTCGCGGCGCTTTTCCTCTTCCCAGAAATCCATCTCCAAGCAGCTCTCTAAAAGAAAACGGAGGGGTACCCCAGTCGAGTTCCCAACGAGCCTTCCGGTGACAAGGCTTGCATGTGGAGACCTTGACGTGACGATGAATCTTGGTTCTCCGTCTCTCCAAGATGTGAATACGGCAGGGAAGGTGCTGAAAGAGGTCCGTACTCAGATCCCACCAGAGATGTTCGATTTGTCAAAATTTGCGTGTGGAACGTATCTGGATTCCAGGTTGCTGGTTCTTCGTGGCGTCAACGGCTCTGCCTTGCTCCTTACACGATCTAACACTGTAGAAACTAGAAAGAGGTAAATAGTAAATGTGTAGCTCAAATTCAAATGTAATCATGTACAATTTGGTATTTGTTTTGCCCTTCTGTAAATCAGATTCTTTGATTCCGTTCCGGTGATCCCTGCTTCTAAAAGCTTCATCTGAAACGAAGAAACTGGAGCATGAACTAACAGGACGACTCATTATATCCACGAAATAGATTCTAGAGGCTCTTGGCGTCCTCGGTCTTTTGCAACCGATTCAAACTACTACAATTCTATTGTCTTCCGCATTTTTTTATCGATAATTTTGATCGGACTAAACTGAAGGCATTGATCCCATAGTATATAATTTTTATTTGACTAAAGGCATTAATCCCATAGTAGATAATTTTATGATATATCACTACATCTAACGTCTGCTGTACTCGTATCTGATGCATTCTTATTAGTACAAAAAAAATGAAATAGTGTGAGGTCTTACTTCCCTATCCTCTTGGCAGCCTTGTAGTAGTCTAGATAAGGTTTAGGGTTTAAGGTTACCCATGGAATGACGGGGGGTTAGTTGAAAGAGAAATCAATGTTTTAAGGAGAATTTAAAGTGATTGGTTCTAAATTCTACGTTAAGTAAAAATTGTGATTTAATTTTTTCAAATTAGTTGAGGCGAGAAAATTTGGGAGAATTCAAAATTCCACCTATTTACAAGTGATAATAAATTCCCATTAAAGGCCACAAATTACGCTAGCAGAGAAAATTTAACATCTCACCGAAATTTAACGAGGGGTTAGTGCACTAAGACATTAGTGTCAGGCATATAAATATCTCATAAAAAATACTTTTTTTTGGTTAGTGGAATGATAGTCGATTATGACACATGATTCTCCTTAAATTTAAGAGAGGCATTGAATTCTCACTCTTTGTAATTTGTTGTCTTGAGTGAGAATTTTTTGTCACTTCTAAATAGGTAGAATTTTGAATTCTCCTGAATTCTCTCACTATACCTAATATAAAAAAAATGAAATCATAGTTTTTATTTATTCAGAATTTAATGTCAATTACTTTAAATTTTCCATGAAATATCACTTTCTCTTTGAACTAACCCTTAAGGAGAATTCAGTGTCTTAATCGACTAAAATTCCACTAATACAAAAAATTAATTTTCCTGAGACATTAATGTCTCTGACGTTAAAATCACCAAAGGCTAACCCCCGTAAGAAGATAAATTATACTTTATCACTTACCTGGACTGTCAATGAGGAGGGCACATCACAATGTAAACCTTCACACAGTAATTCTATGCGTAAGGTCCTGGCATATGGTATTAGTACGATCTGACACGAACATAATTATTCTTAGTAAAATTTATGAGTAGTGATAAGAGTACCGAATACTATTACTGTAAGGGTTTAGATCTGGCGTGTACATGGCATTCCAGGTATGATATAAACTTGAGATAAAACAGGTAAGATTTTCCATCATTAGCGCAGAGCGTGGATCAGAAAAGCCTAGAGATAGTGTGCACTTGGCCCATTTACTATTAATTTCGTTAGGTGATCAGTATACAGAGACCACTGGTTCTCATATTTTTGCGAGCGGGATTTGGCAGACATCTTCGAGATTCGTTGGTTAAACGGGAAATTCACAGTTGACGGAGTAGGCGCCCTTTTCCGGTGCAAAATTAGGTGATGAGATTTGAAAACTTTGGTCGTTGATCGACCGTCGCTTTGTCGAGCATCGACCATGCGGAATATAACTTCCGGGCTGGGCGATTTTCAAGCATTTTGGGGAGGAGATGAAGAAGGCGACCAGGACGATCTCGTGGAGCAGTCCAATGACTGCTGTTCTCTCTCTCCTATGGAGGTTATGAATGATCCTATTGAGTTCTGCTCGTAGCTGTTTTTGGTTTTCTTTAATTTTCTACCTGTAGTGCTAGTGCTACCGACCAGTCCATTTCTTCTCTCTCTCCGGCGGTTTTTATCTTCTCTAACAAGAGTTATTTATGTCTTATTTTTGTCTTATTTTTTATTTTTTTTGTTTTGTGAGCAGAGACTCTACGGGTTTGGTGGGTGTCTGCTGGCCGGTTTGGTATGTATGATTCTGGTATGCCTGCTTGAATCATTTATCTTCTCCTTTACCTTTTTTCTTATTTCATCTGTTTTAGCAGTTGGTTCCTTTGCATTTATAATTTCAGTCTTTCATTACATAAAAAAACTTCATTTAAATTGCTATGTGTAGACTACTATTTTATGGCAGTGCTATTGATTCTTCTGAACTGTCTTTTCTTTTGCTCATTATGGTTTCATCTGTTTGGCAATTTGGTATTCCTGTTGATCAGTTAGCATTTTTATGTCTTGATATATGTTTTGGTTGGATAATGAATAATTGGTCTTCAGAATCCACCTGTCATTCAACTTAGACCATGTATATCTATAGGGGAGCTGCCAAAGTAGTTTTTGTATAGTTTGATTGTTTGAAGCATCTACTGAGAGCGTAGCTGGTGGTTCGCAGACCACTGGCTGTCTGGCAAACTGCTATGTAGGGTTTGCATGCCCACAGCTATATCTTTTGCTTATGTTATTCTGATCATCATCAACATCATTCTTATTCTGAACGTAATATCGTGATAATTGTTCCAGTAGGAGAGATATCTGTTCTTTTTCTAATCTATTGGTATAAATTCTGTTTTTATGTTTTATGCGCGGCTGACTTGACATGGTGCCCTCCTTTTATTTTCTCAGTCGTTGGTTGCCTTCGCAAAACCAATTAAGTTTGCATTGTTGTTCACCATTGGGAATATTTTGGCAGTTGGAAGGTTGGTAATCTTCTGAATCCACAGATTGAGTATTTCCTTTTTCCTGTTGACTACAAACATATTTGTGGGTACATTTTAGAATTTTTTATACTTAATGATGATTTTAGTGTCATTTTCCATGAATTGTTATTCATGGAAGCATTTTAGAACATTTGTACTTGGTGATGATTTTAATGTCATTTTCCATTGGTTGTAATTCTATTCAGTTAAAAAATATGAGTAATTTTGTAACTCTTACTCTGTGGAGCCAGCACAGTTTTTCTTATTGGGCCACTACAACAACTGAAAATGATGTTTGATTCTGTTCGCGTCTATGCTACTGCAATCTACATTATAAGCGTTGTCTTTGCACTGATCTGTGCACTTGTGGTAAGTTCCTTCTTGATATAGGATACTGTGATGATACCACCTACGATGAAGTTTTTACTCTCATGGGGTAGTACTAATTTTCTGTATTATTAACTATTGGATATGTGGCGGAGAGAATTTATTGATTCTTCATAAATTGTGATTTAGCTCTTTGAGATTAAGTTTTCATCTAGCGTAGATATCATTGTATGACTTGCAATATGTTTGTTCCAAACTAGGGCTTCTCTACCTATATAACATGTCTTGAAGTTGTATGGATGAAATCTTGCTGTTGCATTTTTTCTGGACTTATCTGGGCTATGACTTGGATTAGCTTTTAATAGCTGCTCTTTTTTGCAGCTTCACAGCAAAATTTTAACAATCATTGCAGTTATTATTGAGATCTGTGCCCTGCTTTGGTAAGTTGCTCTTGACCAATGCAATTTGGGAATGCTTAGGAAGACTAGTGATTATGGAGAATCATCAAGTGCTTTCAGCCTTTCACTGACATTACGAACTCTTGCTTGCATACACTATCTTTGTGCATGGTTTATAAAATCAATTTTTCATTGAATTGTTTGAAGGGTTAGAATTTCTTTTATGATAAGAGATTTGGAAAATCTCATATGATAAAATATGCATGACAAACAAGTGCTGTTTGATGATGAACAAAATTTACTGTTAAAAAATGATGAACAAAATTCAAGCATTATATAATGTTTTAGTCTGATCTTCAGAGTGATGTTGCCCTTCAGAAGTTACAGAAGCAGGAACAGTCGTCTTTTGTAGTTTTTGTTTAATAAGCACCATGTTTGTTTTAGAATATTTTTGGAAGAACATGCAGTGGAGACCTTTACAACTTGGATGCCATACTTTCCGTTTCTCTCAATATATCGTGAAGTATGGCGTGTTGCATAATTTTGTTTAAGCATATTGAAGCGAATAAAACTTGTTCAATTCTGGGCACTGGTATAATGAAGTTGTGAGGAGATTGAATTATAACGTTGCAAAATTTTGAAGATCACAATCCTGCATTCAATCGGTTTTCCAGTTGAGGTTAATATTCTTGGAAGTTACTTGACAAACCTGAAATTTCGATGCCGAATTTCGAAGTTATCAAGTTAGAGTTTGTAAGAAGGAACCTGTATCGTGTCATGTTGTGAACTTACATGAAGCTCTCTGTTGTTTTATTCTAACTTTATTTCATTCATTCTTAGCGCACCTGATTTCTTTTTCAGGTATGGTTTGAGCTACATTCCATTTGCCCGGAGAATGGTATCTCAACTCTTCATTAGTTGCTGTGACACCTCACTTTCGTAAGAGTTGTGAGTTATTATGGATGATTGCAACTCGTGGGCATTTGATACTCTTGTGTCATATTCTCTATTCTTTCCTGCTAGTTCATGCAATGGCTTTGCTTGAGGATGAATGTGTTTGAGAACTATCCATGTATGGAATTTTTATTGATGAGTGAGTTCTGGTTCCCATAATTCATTTACAAAAGATAGATCCGAGTTCATAGTACAATAGCTTGGCTGTTATCATACTGGTATTCTCTGGGGTGCAATTGCTCTGGCTGCCTAGCCATTGCAATCCGTTTGTGATTAAAGATACTTCTGAATGATTTCGCTTGCAGTTACCTATGAATGGGGAGCCTCTTAGCTTGGCATGATTATGGGCTTCATTCTTTCGTCACTCTGAATGAAAGTAAACAGGATTGTTTGCCCGAGCTCGTGGGTTGATGTTAAGTACTCTTCTTCTTCTTTTTTTTTTTTTTTGACTTTGTCCATATTTTAATAACAACAATAGAATATAGTAAAATGATCAACCTTATATATAATCTAATTATATAATTAGTATGTTATCCTCTTTTATTTAAATATTCTACATAAATTAGAAATTTCCATATTCAATAACTAAGCTGTTGTATGTTTCAAAAAGAAAAACTAAGCTGTCGTTTTAAAATAATAATAAATAATAGAAAGAGAAAGAAAGGGACTGGACTCGTTCACTGGATTGTGTTCCTGTGAAAAGGGTAACAGGGTAGTCTCGTCATCCTTTACCCAGTCGAACAGCCCAATTGGAACTCTCTACTTGTATCTGCGAGCGTAAAAGTACCCATTTCTTTAATCTGTGTTCTGCTACCGAATCCCGCTCACGTTCCTATTTCTTTCTCCATTCCTGTTTAATCTGTGTTCTGCACCCGTGTACTCGTTGTAGGTCCTTTCTTCCACTTACCATTTTGACTTTTCTTAAAACGAAACAAAAGGATGAGGGTCGCAGAGGGTGTGCCTCACATGCAAGCTGCTTCATGGAGCCCCTTTGAGTAGCTGAAAGAGTGACCTTTTAAGGACGGGAAGGAGCGTATGTGGCCATACCCCATCTCCTCACTGATGGCAACAGCCAATCGCTTTTTTCCGTCTTTTTCTTTGTGTGCGACTTGGAGGTGTTTGGTGAAATGACTCAGTGGCTTAATGCAGGAAAAAGACAGCAGGCGCCCGCTTTTTTCCCTCCATTTCTCGCGTGGCTTTATTATATAATACTCTGGTGGGTACTTCACTCCATTCCAAACTTAAAAAAGCATTTCTTTCGATTTCTTTTATCGTTGCTGCTCTTTGTTTAACCACCCAACTTCCGCCGGTTCTTAAAACCGTTGCATTTCTGAGTTCCTGCAATTTCTTTCTAGAGTTGTTGACGTCAATATGACCACCCTTGCTGGGCATAATCTGCTCTACTGTGGATCTGTTCTATTTAATCATTGTTCTGTGCGAGGATCTTTCATCTTCACATGCTTGTAAAGCTCCTCTTAAGCAATTATTGGCGTAAATTGTTTTTTAAAGTGAAAGCAGACCTCCAGGTCTTGATTGACGGGTCTCTCACGTCTTGCTTTTTGCCATTTGACCACTTTAATTAAGAACTGTTTATATATAATTTTTCCTTCTTCCATACGTCGGACCTTCTGAAAGTTAGGTGAAGTATATAATAAGAATAATGTTTCGTGCACTTAACCAGTGCCCGACTCGTGCACTGGTTAAGGGCACGAATCATCACTCATATAATAAAGGAGTAGGTATATGCTTGAACATGAGAACCAGAAAGCAGCAAGCCAGAGTACAGAGTGGTAAGTTCTTCATCAGAGAAAGAGATATTTAACAATGCCGAATGATGATTTACGAGAATCTGGCGCTTATTTTGTCTCACTTTGTGATAGATTTATACATCTGTGATATGGCTTTTTGCAAGTATGCTGTTTAAAGAATTGATGATTCGTCCATTTCTTAAATGTGCAGGAATTTAGCTACCCCTAAAGTGGTCCCGACTGTGCTGGGAGCAATTTTACATGCACCCTCCTTTGTTCACTGTTTCTCTCTTTTCCTACTCCAGCAGAATTTCATGGTCAACAACTCTTTGTTTCCACCAAAAGACAGGGTGGGCCTTATTTTTTATTTTATATTCATCCGATCTCCTATTTATAATCATTTGAACTTGTCTTTGTTGAAGCATTAGTCATTGCCACTTTCAGTTCTGCCCATTTGTGCTTAAATTTTAAGCTTACTCCACGTCCCAAAGAAATATATTCTTGTTTCTGTGGTGCTCGGGAGTGGGTTTTGATGTGTTGATTAAGATCTCATAAGATTCTTATACTAAAGAAAAGAAGAGGAGTTGTTCCACGGAGGCAGTACTTCTACTTCTTTCTAAAGATCTGTGACAGGGCTGCCCGCTAGAAGCAAACTCCATGCATCATTAATTGCATGGAGAAATCAATCAACCAATTGCCGATGGGCACATATATCAAATATCAATCTCAGGAATACTTAAAAGCTTTCTCTCTCTGGCAGTCGTAGAAAAACAAAAGGCTCATCATCGACGAGGCAGGCCGACGATGTGATCAGAAGGAATCCCTAGGCGAAGTTGCTACTATATCTGGGACTCTTAAACAATTTGGTATTGGGAAACAAAAGAAAAGAGAAAGAAACAACGTAAGTGGCTGGATTCCAATGGTATCTGCAATTCTATATTGCTTCTGGACTTACTGGTGATGATAAAAATTGCTCTTTCCCGGCCAAGACAAGCAAAGTGCGGATCTTCCAAAGTGTACCCATGAGAGCAAATCCTGTTTTTTTGTTCTTTTTTTTGGTTTAATCTTCCAAGGGACAGGGGAGACCTCCGTCCCTCCAGGCAGTGCTGGTTCGGAAGGCTCCGAGCCTCCAGACTCGGAAGACAAATGGTAGGTGTGAATGTCGATTGATGCAAATATTTACCCAAGGAAAGAGAAGGATAGAGGGATTTCCGGTTAACTTAAAAAGTGGTAGTTGGAACTTGGTCTCTTTGCTTGTCCTGTTTGGGGGCACCGAGCCCACAGTCGCTGTGCACAGTTTCAGAATTCCGGCATTTTTCAATTTGATAAAGATACCATGACTGACATGTTGATTTCTGCATGTCTTTTTAGCTCAAATAAGACTCAATATGACCTGCCTTTTCTTTTTTTTCTCCCTCTCTGTGCTGCTTCTTTTTCCTTACCTGGATTTTGACTGTTTGTACAACAAACCACTGTTACATGTTTTAACTGCTTATGTTCTATCTAAGTTTCTAACTCATCTCCGACGAGTTTTCCTGAATTTTAGTTACTTTGAGACGAATCCATTACCTGATTTAAATATTTTCTTGGGTCGATTAAAAAAACAGTTTTAATGCTTGACTCGAAAGGGAAATGACCACCTACTTTACACTTCCAACGTCGTGTCATTTCAGTTGAGCCGCCTCGGTTGATCGTTATACATTATTAGCACTTTTATATATGCGCTTCCATCTTGATTACTTTTGAATTTCCCGCATTCTGCTTCGATTCTCTTGTTCGTCTTTTAACGTGGCAGAGGTGGGAGGCTGGAAGTGCTCCACGTGATTCTCGTATAATCAATCCTCCATGATTGTGGGTGGGAGTGGGTGGGTAAGTAAAGACTGATTTGGAGACGGCCGCCATCACATCAAGAACCTCTGCGGATTCACGATCCTGCGGAGAGCAGATCACCGACAGGGGAACAGAGGGAAAAGGGGAAGATGATGCCTGATTGCCCACTTTGGGACCCAGTGAGAGGATTGAGAATCTGAGATTCGGTCTTTTGCCAGGAAATGGAAAAGAAGGGGAGACCCCTTTCCCTGTTCTTCTTCCTGGATCAGATTATACGTTGTTTTGATGCTTTTCTGCGAAGCCTGTTCATCTCCCGGGCATCGGAGTTTTAAATTTTGGTTGTAGATGTTTTGTGCAAAAGGTAAAACGAGTTTGATCCCAGCTGTTTGGATTCGGTCCTTGTTGTTTGAATATATCATTTGATTGTTTAAGGGGTCATACAGATGCCAGAGAATTAGTTCTCCTCGCCGACCCTTTTGGGTGCTCTGTTACAAGTTATTGAGAGATTTTGGAACAGGAATCAGAATATCGGAAAAAGAAAAAATGGGGATTATCCTTCCCAGGGTCTATTCTCTATGATTGGAATCTTCCTTTCCAGAGTTTTAATCCAAGAAAGCACCAGCAGCGCAAGAAAGTGTCCACGAGAAAAAGGAAATTAAGAAGGGTGCATTTGGGGGGGCATGTGCCGGGGGTAGTCGTGAAGGACCACCCAGAACTTTCAAAATCCATGATCACTGGAAGCCGAATAGGTCCGAATTGGATTTCTGTAGTCTTCCTCCTTCCCATGCTCTGGTCTTGTTCGAAGTATGGGAGTAAATGGCACTTTTGAATCATAGCAGAGAGAAGCCTACATGTCCCTGTGCGCAACTTGCAAACGTGCCATGAAGTTTGACTGTCGGATCGGCTGTTCTGTCTTTCCGGGTTCATGGAGGGTAACCACCTCATTTGACTGGGAGCAGTCGAGTTTCTCCGTGCTGTAGACTCTGTTCCAGATGATCTGCTGCTAAATCCATTCTATACCCCAACTCACCCACCATGATCGAACAGGAAAACAGGATAAGAAAAGACGCATCATCGAAGGCTTGTGGTCTGGATTTTTCGGGGAGGGCCTTTTTCCACCCGGTGCAGACGCGATGCTCGACGAAATGCCGTCAAGTCGTGGTCGGCCCGCTGCTCTTTCAATTCTCCAAGGTCGACGTCGCGTGACTGATAGATATACTCTGGTGATACGGATTGAGCGAGGGCGATGCCGAGGCTCCGTAATGGAAGATGTCCCGGACTCATTGAGTTTACTTTTAATCCAGTGTCGCTCGCGCCAAAGCAGTCGTCTTCTCCGGTCATTCCAACGATCCCAATCCAGTCTCTCTCGTGTCGTGAGGGTGTCAAATGGGGGGCATTGCTCTCTCTCTCTCTCTCTCTCTCTCTCTCTCTCTCTCTCTCTCTCTCTCTCTCTCTCTCTCTCTCTCTCTCTCTCTCTCTCTCTCTCTCTCTCTCTCTCTGGCTCTCCGTACTTATTGTTGAAGGGACAAAGATGCTCAGATCAAGCTCTCTTTTACGTCACCCCGAATATGACGCCTCACCTGCTCCGACACCCCTGCAACAAGCTCCCATCGTTTTCGACCTAACAGCTATTTCAACAAACGGGGACTCTAAATTTTTTTTTCCATGTTTAAAAATTTAAACTAATGTTTTTTTGAGAGATTGATTCTATTGAATATATGGATTTAATACAGTGCTACGATTACTTTTCCCCCCTAGTTGGTTTAAGAAAAACTTTATATTTTCTGAGACTCAAGTCCTGCTACACATCCTTCAATGTTAACACCGGTGCTAGCTTCACAAAAAAATTAAATTAATGTTTTAAAAATCCCACTTGTTGTGAAAAAGATGGTAAAATAAAATTTGGTTAAACCTGGTTAGACTGGTGTGAACCATGATTTTGTACACTTGAAAATGTGAGCTGCACTTAAACGATTATAGGACGTACCTACTAATCAGAAACAATGAAGTTTAGAGCTAATCTTTTAGAATTTAAAATTTTATAAAAAATATTAATTTTTTTACTGTTTCTGATTGGCTGATACGTTCTAAGAACTAGCATTATGATTTTTAATGATAGAACGTCAATTTAAAGCCTGAAAAATTGTGGCTTTCAGTTGTCCATTGTGACGTCGCTAGCTTAGTTGTAGTTGGTTTTATCTCTTACCTGCTAAACCCTAGCAGCAGGAAAATATGGTCGTACACACAGCACAATTTAAAAAAGGAAATAACTGTTAATACTTAATATATATTTTGATTGAAATTTAATGGATGAATGGAATAGAATGATTCGATAAGGAGAGAGGGGATGCAGGAGAGCTTATCGGCTTACCGGTCGTGGCAGAAAAGATTAAAGAAGGCGGCGTTACCGACGAAAGAAGGAAGAATCAGGAAATCCTTTTCGGTTGGCCGCATAAACAGCGAGCGCCGAATTCCATCTTCTGATTTTTACCAAATCAATTGGCTGACTCGAGTCACTCAAGTCCGAAACTGAATCGAGACGACTAGAAACCGGAAATCTGCAGATTTCCTCCTCCATTTCTTATTATATTTTCCAGTTCGTTCCATTGAAGGAAAAAAAAAAAATCGGATTTCTGAAATTTTCCATTCACGGATCTCTGTAATGCCATCCCTGACGCTGAATTTAGCGTAATCGACATCCCCGTCGATCCACCTACCCTGTTTTACATTCTATTACGAGTCGTTTGTTTAACAATACCAAGTGTTGTTCAATAGATCTGCAGCCAATGGTTTCAATTTGAAAGCGAAGCGCAGTGTTTCTCTCTTTCCGAAGAAGCCTTTTACCCCTTCTTTTCTTTAACGTTTTGCTGACTCTCGATGAAGCTCGCATTACGTAATTGGACTTGTTGGACTTTTGTAATTGCAGCGCGCAGATGCAACGAACCTCTAGCCGCCACCATCACTACAGTCTCTCGACTGCTCAGACAACCCCAAAAAAAACAAGAAGAAGAAGAAGAAAATCGCCGACAGTTTGCGAGAAAGTCAAATGCAACACAGGGAGACGCAGAAGCCTGCTGCAACCCTCTGTTGTAAGAGATCAATATATACCATTTCGATTCAACCCCGTAGAACTAATTACGGGGATAATTCTACCCAAAACTTCCAATTTTTTCTTTTCGTAAAATAGCCGCATTCGCAGGAAAATCGGAATTCTGTTATAAATAAGGATAGAGTTCCCTCGATCCACATCGGACGCGGAGGTTTGGGGTCGTCTTCTTTGTTTCGCCTCTTCTCCTTCGGCTTCGAGCCTATTTTATCCCCCCTTTCGTACGGGAACGACGGGGGTAGTTTTGGTAATATGCCAACTGCGGACCCGACGACTTATGGTAAAGAAAGAGATAAATAAGGCATTAATCGCACGAGTCGCGGAGGCTCGGTGCCGAGGCTACAGGCGGCCATAGGCTCGGGGCGTCGTTAGTTAGCGGGTCCCGCGGTGAGCGGCTGCCGCGTGCCGCGAAGATCCACGTGTCCCTCGACAGTAAAATCCGAGCTGTCACGTCATTTTGGAGGGGAGAGGGGCTTGGCGGGCCCCGCCCTTGTGGGTAGCGAGCTAAAGAGAGCGGGGCCGGGGAGGGCTTTCGCCTCTCTCTCTCTCTCTTTGCTTTCTTTTGCTTCTCATTTTTCTCTATAAATAATGGCAAGGGGGCGAGGGGCGAAGAGCAGATGGTAGGTTGGCGGAGGTCGTCGGTTGGTTCTTCTCGTCGTTGTCGTCGTCGGGGGGTCAGGGAAGTACTTTTTCCATCTCTCGCTTTCGTCTTCTGCGTTGCGCGACTCGGTTTTGCGACTTGACGCGGGAACGGCCGTGTCATCTCTTTCTTTTCCTCCGGCTTCGGCTGCTTCCCGTTTCGAGGACTGGCCTGGGGCCGATTGAAATTTTTTTAGCCGACTCTCGGACTTTATTCCCGTTCGGGTCTCAGATCGTTTCGTGTTGGATCAGAGTGTTTGTGATTTCCGGTGCTTTTTTTTTTTTCGCTTGTTTCCGTGATTTGCTCGGCCGGACGGTTCCGTCGTCTGTAGAGTTGGGGGCTGGAGACGCGGCGGTTGGAAACTGTGGTGAAGGGAACAGTGGGGGGTTTGCGACGCGCGGATTGCGGACTTGCTGGTTCGAGTGCATCAGTTATTGTCGGGGTCTGAACAAGTGGGAGACCGGCTGCTCAACCAGTCGGGAGATATTGTATCTAGTGCCTGACTCCTCTGAACTGTTTGTTTTTGTGTTGATTTTACGTCGGCAATCTTTTCCAATATCCTCTGAAACATTCTGGCTTTGGTCGCATTCGATAAATTAAGAAGCGAATCGATCTTTTCCGTTTGCTGGATTCTGTTTAAGTTATTATAAGGACAAATATACCTCTGCTCTCACCTTGGACAAATCCAATAATGGCAACTCTTCCAGGTTCCGCTCTTCACCTTCGACATGATTCCCTTTTACGCCCTTCTCCCAACAGTCACAGGATCATTCTTCCTTTGTCTTACCGGAGAAACGGAGCTGTATGCCCTTCTCTTCCGAGAAGACATGACCCTATCTTGGCCGAGAACAAGTTCTTTGGAACTAAATTGCGCTCATCGTGTCAAGAAAAGAGACTTCTTTGGAGATCTGATGGTCCTGGTCGCTCTCCGAGACTCAAAATCGTGGTCCCGTCCATGGCGCTATCGCAGGTCCCGGAAAAGCCTTTGGGTTTGTATGATCCTTCGTTTGACAAGGATTCTTGCGGCGTTGGGTTCATTGCAGAGCTCTCTGGTGAATACAGAAGGAAAACTGTAAGTTCCATAATTGATACACAGAATCTCGTCAATTTTCGTAAAATAAACTCTCTCTCTCTCTCTCTCTCTCTCTCTCTCTCTCTGCAGCTCGCTATCTATCTCTGTTATCTAGCTTCTGGTGTCTTCGACTTCTGCTTTAAAATTTTTTCGCCACGCGATTTACTTTCCTCCGTGTAAATTACTAGATATTGTCTTGCAGGTGGCAGATGCCATAGAAATGTTACTTCGAATGTCCCATAGAGGTGCATGTGGATGCGAAACGAACACTGGTGATGGTGCTGGAATTCTTGTGGCTCTTCCTCATGACTTCTTTCGTGAGGTTTGTTTAATGTTCTGAAATGATTTTGTATACAAATCTGTCTTTGTAGGTGTGATGTTTGATGGGTTTATGTTACTTTTCCAGGTGACCAAGGATGCCGGATTTGAATTGCCACCTCCTGGCGAGTATGCTGTAGGCATGTTCTTCTTGCCTACATCTCAGACTCGTCGTGAAGAGAGCAAAATAGTGTTTAACAAGGTAATTGCTTAGATGTTTCCCTAATTTCTCTTTGAGGATTTTTGGTCTTTTTCGGTGGTTTTCTTTCTAACAGTTTTCTTTAATAATTATTAAATGCTTGATGTTTGCCTTTGCTATTTATGTATATTATTCTACTGAACTCGTCAATCTTTATATCGGTTTTTGATGTGCTTTAACTCTTAACAAATCTTCTCATTTCCGAATTATACAGGTAGCTGAGTCATTGGGTCATACTGTGCTCGGTTGGCGTTCAGTACCAACTGACAATTCCGACTTAGGCAATTCTGCCCTACAAACAGAACCTGTTATTGAACAAGTGTTCCTCACTCGAAGTTCAAGATCAAATGTTGACTTTGAGAAACAGGTTGGAGATCATATTGCTAGTATTAGTTGTGTTTTTTATAATTAAAATTCTTCTTCTGATAAGCATATATAGTGTACTGATTTTCCTTGCTCTTTGTCTAACCAATTTACTAGATGTATATACTAAGGAGGGTATCTATGGTTGCAATTCGAGCTGCTCTGAACCTTCAACATGGTGGAGTGAAAGACTTTTATATTTGTTCTCTGTCTTCAAGGTTTTTCTTTCTCATGGACTACTTTGCTCCAAATAATATTTCATGTTCTCTATTTATCTATTGTTTTGTCTTCCATATGCATGGGTTTAATTTTTCTGAACTACTGGTATTCACCCTATAAAGCCTGCTTAGGAAACCACTTTCAACTCTTTGGATGAGGACCTTATGGGTTTAATTCTCTTGTATCTATCGTTATCCTACCCTTGTTTTTTATTTCCTTTTTTTCGAGGGTAATAACATCTGCATTAACTGTTAAGAGCAATGTTTTAAAAACCGGACCGACCCGGCCGGTTCGACCGGGTTCAACCGGAACCGGTGCTTTTTTGGGTTCGGTTTGCTCTCAAACCGGCTAGAGGTTGAAAACTGGATGACCCGGCCGGTTTTACTGGTTCGACCGGTGAACCGCCGAAACCGGTTGAACCAGTCTAGTTACTGTTGACCCAAACCAGTTAAAATAAAACATTAACCAAGAAATTAAATTGATTATTTTTATATTTGCAGCTATTATAGATGAAAAGAAGGATAAAAAGATTGGTAATATAGGTGAAGATGTGGAAAAAGATTTAGCAGGATTCTCTAGAAAATAAATTTTTTTAGAATAATTTTGTATTTTGGAAGGGTATTTTATTTCTATAATTTTATTATATTTGATTTTTAAGTTAAAAAAACTAATTTTTATAATTTTAAAATTTTTAATGGTTTTTGTATGTTTAAACTTATTTTTTGAATATAGGTAATAGGTTTATAGGTAATAGGAGTTATGTTATGAATTTTTTTAATGACTTACAACACATACCCGGTTCAACCACCACCGGTTGAACTGGAATCGGATGTTCAACCGGTTCGATCACCGGGTCGGTTTTTAAAACATTGGTTAAGAGATTATTTTTTCATGTTGTTTTATTTTTCTATTTGGATATAAGCTGAGAAAAAGCACGGATGATATTTTCAATTTTAATCTTTTATTTTCTATTTAGATATAAGCTGTAAATGAGACCGTGAAATTTGACTTATGAGCATAATCTCTTTGATCTGAATTTTTGAATTGGTGTAAAGTATTCATTTACACAGCTATTTGTCAAATGGAGTTAAATTAAAATGTAAAATGTTGTACTTGAATATTGAGTTAGTGTATAATATTCATATACCGAGAAAAGAAGGTGGCTCACAACTATTGGTCAAAATTTAGTTAAGTTTTTGAATTGGTGTAATGGAAGGAAGCTTTATGTCCATAAAATTTCTTTAGTGTGTTTAACACTTTTTTTGTAGAGTGATTCTGTGTTAACACATATATTTAGGGTGTTTCTATCTCTGGTTAATTGGTTTTCCATCTGTTCTGGCAGGACTGTTGTTTACAAAGGCCAACTAAAACCCGATCAGTTGATGAACTATTATTATGCAGATCTCAGTCATGAAAGGTTTACGAGTTATATGGCCCTGGTAAATATATTCCCTACCTGCCTGTTTTCTTTACCACCCATAACACTTCCCCTAACAGCGGACAACATTGGACTAACAAACTGGTAACAGAGGTGTTAAAGCTTCTGTCAATGCTTAGCTTATTGTACTGTTTTAATTTATTTGGATTTGGGTAATTGGTGTCTTGGGTAAGATGGCCTTAAACCTTAATACGGAGTCAACCATGTTGCAGACAACCTGATGCAGTGCTCCTCTGTATGGTCGTTACTCGATGAGACTTCCTATTTGGAGGTGGAAGGGAACTTGTATATGGTCAAGGTAGCTTAGGGTTCCTGAGATACTTGTATTGGCACTGCAAAATTGGCAAGCACATAGATTTTAGGTTCCTTTAGTAGGATTCTGTTTTCTATTTGTCCATTGGTTTTGGGCTTGCTAATGAATTTGATGGAATTTGCTGGCTTATTTTTCTTGGTCGTATTACATCTGCAGGTTCATTCTCGGTTTTCTACTAACACTTTTCCCAGCTGGGACCGTGCCCAACCTATGAGGGTTTTAGGCCATAATGGGGAAATCAACACACTTCGTGGAAATGTGAACTGGTATGTCTTAATGCTTGGCATCTATGTAAAATCAAACTATTTGAATATAACCAATTGGGAACATAAATGTTTTTGACGCGGCATTCACTAGGATGAAAGCACGTGAGGGTCTTTTGAAGTGCAAGGAGTTGGGTCTATCAAAGAATGAGATGAAGAAACTTCTACCCATTGTGGATGCGAGCTCATCAGATTCAGGTTGTATCAGCAACAGATGCTAAATTCCTGCTAATTATTCTCTAAAATTTTCATTGTAATGCTGTCTATGTAATTCTTTGGGCATAATTCTAAATTAAAGATATGCAATTACTTTTCAGGCGCTTTCGACGGTGTTCTTGAGCTTTTGGTTCGAGCTGGTAGAAGTCTTCCTGAAGCTGTTATGATGATGATTCCTGAGGCCTGGCAAAATGATAAGAATATGGATCCTGAAAGGAAGGCCCTCTATGAATACTTCTCAGCTCTTATGGAACCATGGGATGGGCCAGCTCTCATTTCTTGTAATTACTTGACTGGCTTATGTTGGGCTTTTGTATTTTCATCTTGGATTGAATTTTATGGCAAATGACAAGGAATTTTTGGAAAATGATATTGCAGTTACTGATGGCCGCTATCTTGGAGCGACATTGGATCGGAATGGGCTTCGTCCAGGTCGCTTTTATATTACCCATAGTGGTCGTGTTATCATGGCCAGTGAAGTTGGTGTTGTTGATATTGCTCCTGAAGATGTGCGGAGGAAGGGAAGGCTCAACCCCGGAATGATGCTGTTGGTTGATTTTGACAATCATATTGTTGTTGATGATGAAGCCTTGAAATGGCAGTACTCATTAGCAAGACCGTATGGGGAATGGCTCAAAAGGCAAAAATTAGAGCTCAGGGACATTGTTGCTTCAGTTTCAGAGACAGAGAGAGTTCCACCTACTGTATCTGGGACTATCCCTGTAAGAAAGATTGTATGTTGATTGTATCTGGTTGTTATCTCTATTGATTCTTAGTTTTATGACTCAGTAAATTGGCCTACAGGTTAATAATGAAAATGATGATATGGAAAACGTGGGCATTCATGGCGTGTTGGCACCTTTGAAGGCTTTTGGGTTTGTAAACTTTCCTTTTTTGTTGTTTATAGTCTGAGTTAAAGAAAGGCAATAACGAGATTCTCTTTTGTGCAGTTATACTGTGGAAGCATTGGAAATGCTGTTGCTGCCCATGGCAAAAGATGGAACTGAGGCTCTTGGGTCAATGGGCAATGATACTCCCTTGGCTGTCATGTCAAATAGGGAGAAATTGACTTTTGAGTATTTTAAGCAGATGTTTGCTCAAGTAACAAATCCTCCTATTGATCCAATTCGAGAGAAAATTGTTACTTCAATGGAATGCATGATAGGTCCAGAAGGGGACCTAACAGAGACAACTGAAGAGCAGTGCCAAAGGTTATCTCTGAAGGGTCCGCTACTTTCTGTAGAAGAGATGGAGGCTATTAAAGGAATGAATTACCGAGGTTGGAGAAGCAAAGTTCTAGATATCACTTACTCAAAAGAGCGAGGCCGAAAAGGTTTGGAGGAAACTCTGGATAGGATTTGTGCTGAAGCACGTACTGCCATTAGTGAAGGTTATACAACGCTGGTGTTATCTGACAGGGGTGAGTATCTGTAATGTGTCCCATGAACTGCGTCTGTGATGCAGTCCTAAATATCGTCTTATTAGCTTCATTTTGGAAAGTTCTAATTTTCAGTGGGTGGCCAAAGTGAAGACATTTTACTTCTTCACTAGTGGGGCTTGTATTTAATAGTTGTATGGTATAAAATGTTTTATATCTGCAGAGCATGCTAGCCTTTCACCTGTTTTCAGATCTATTATAGTCCTAATATATTTGCTTATTTCTGCAGCTTTTTCAGAAAAGCGTGTCGCAGTTAGCTCCCTTTTGGCTGTGGGTGCTGTCCATCAGCATCTTGTCTCAAAGCTTGAACGTACTCGAATTGGGTTGATTGTTGAATCTGCTGAACCACGTGAAGTGCATCATTTCTGTACTCTTGTTGGTTTTGGTGCTGATGCAATATGCCCATACTTGGCTCTTGAAACCATTTGGCGACTACAGATTGATGGTAAGATACCTCCCAAAGCAGATGGTCAGTTCCATACTAAGGCCGACCTTGTCAAAAAGTACTTCAAAGCAAGTAATTATGGAATGATGAAAGTTCTTGCGAAAATGGGGATATCAACCTTGGCTTCATATAAAGGCGCCCAAATATTTGAGGCTCTTGGTCTTTCCTCTGAGGTTGTGCAGAGATGTTTTAGTGGAACACCTAGTAGGGTTGAAGGTGCAACATTTGAGATGCTTGCACAGGATGCACTCCGGCTGCATGAACTTGCATTCCCCAGCAGAGTTTTGCCTGATGGAAGTGCAGAAGCTGTCGCCTTGCCAAACCCTGGGGACTACCACTGGAGGAAAGGTGGTGAAATTCATCTGAATGACCCCCTTGCCATGGCAAAGCTGCAGGAGGCAGCTAGAGGAAACAGTGTTGCTGCATATAAAGAATATTCTAGGAGAATACAAGAGCTAAATAAAAGATGCAACTTACGGGGCATGTTGAAATTCAAAGATGTTGCAGAAAAAGTTCCTCTGGATGAGGTGGAGCCTGCTAGTGAGATTGTGAAGCGGTTCTGCACTGGGGCAATGAGCTATGGTTCGATCTCATTGGAAGCACACACAAGTCTTGCTATTGCAATGAACAAACTGGGAGGAAAATCTAATACCGGTATGGTGTTTGTTGTAGTAGACAGGATGGTTGTTAAATGTTGTGGTTTGATTAAAATTTTTGGAAGATTTACAGGTTAATGCAGTATTTATGATTTGTTTATGTTTCTTGTTTGTTTGCAGGTGAGGGCGGTGAGCAGCCGTCTCGTATGGAGCCTCTTCCAGATGGTTCAATGAATCCAAAGAGGAGTTCAATTAAGCAAGTTGCAAGTGGTAGATTTGGAGTTTCCAGTTATTACCTTACAAATGCTGATGAGCTTCAAATAAAAATGGCTCAGGTATATTTCAGATTAAGACCTTTTCTTCTGAAATTATTATATACCATAGGACATGCTTTAGGGGCGTGTATTCTTTTCCTATTTTTGGTATCTCCCCCTGGAACTGGGGTTTCTCTTGTTCATAAATTTATGTTTATGACAGATGTTGCTGGGTATGCAAAGCACCTCAGTGTGTCTTTGTATCCTTAACTGATGCATGCCTTTGGCATTTGGTGAGATTTATTGTCGACTGGTAGTTCATTTCCCTTAGTGTTTCCTTTTGTCTGATAAACTCCGGTGCAATTCTATACAGGGAGCAAAGCCTGGTGAAGGAGGAGAACTTCCGGGGCACAAGGTTATAGGTGATATTGCTATTACACGGAATTCCACAGCTGGTGTGGGACTTATCAGTCCTCCTCCCCATCATGATATTTATTCAATTGAGGACCTTGCACAATTGATTCATGATCTAAAGGTATATGTAGTCGATCAATTATGACATCATTTGTGACTGTTTTGTACAATGTACAATTGCATCTTTCTGATATTGCTCCCTTGTGAAAAGTGCACCTTTTGCACCCTTTCTCTCTCCTTTAGCTCAACCTTTCGTTTTTTCATATATAAAAAATATAGTTGTGATAAACTTTAATGATTAAATCTTAGTGCTGTTTACAGTTGGGAGTAGGACATAGGCACTTTTTTTAGCCACACTAAACAAGTTTATGATGCAAAAGTCACTCTGTGCCATAAGGCCCACTACAATTTAATGAAAATTGATAAACAAAATTGGTAATAGAAGTTTAATTAGGTATTTTTTTGTATCTTGAGTTGTCTTAATTTTTCTTTTGTTATTATTTTTACAGAATTCTAATCCAGCAGCTCGAATCAGTGTGAAACTTGTTTCTGAGGCTGGTGTTGGAGTTATTGCTAGTGGTGTTGTGAAAGGCCATGCTGACCATGTCTTAATATCCGGTCATGATGGAGGTACTGGAGCATCACGGTGGACAGGAATTAAGAATGCAGGGCTTCCATGGGAGCTTGGTTTGGCTGAAACTCATCAAACCCTGGTAGCAAATGATCTACGTGGCAGAGCCACTCTTCAGACTGATGGCCAGCTCAAAACTGGAAGGGACGTTGCTATTGCTGCACTTCTTGGAGCAGAAGAATTTGGGTTCAGCACTGCACCACTCATAACCTTGGGCTGCATTATGATGCGAAAATGCCACAAGAACACCTGCCCTGTTGGCATCGCTACTCAAGATCCAATTCTGCGTGAGAAATTTGCTGGTGAACCTGAACATGTGATCAATTTCTTCTTTATGTTGGCAGAAGAGGTCAGAGAGATCATGTCTCAGCTTGGATTGAGGACCATGAATGAGATGGTGGGGCGCTCTGATATGCTCGAAGTTGATAAAGAAGTGATAGAAAATAATGAGAAACTTGAAAATATTGACCTATCCCTTCTACTGAGACCTGCTGCCAGTATTCGACCTGATGCAGCCCAATATTGTGTGCAGAAACAGGACCATGGATTGGACATGGCATTGGATAAAAAATTTATACCTTCATGTCAACCTGCCTTGGAAAGTGGTCTTCCAGTTTATTTAGAAATGCCTATCCAAAATGTGAATCGTGCAGTTGGGACAATGCTTAGTCATGAAGTTACGAAGAGATACCACATGGATGGGCTGCCCAGAGATACTATCCATGTAAAGCTGACAGGAAGTGCTGGGCAGAGTCTTGGTGCATTCCTTTGTCCTGGGATTACTCTTGAACTAGAAGGGGACAGCAATGATTATGTGGGTAAAGGATTATCTGGGGGAAAGATAGTTGTGTACCCTCCAAGGACAAGCCAGTTTGATCCAAAGGAAAATATAGTGATTGGTAATGTTGCTCTGTATGGGGCAACTGGAGGGGAGGCATATTTTAATGGAACAGCTGCTGAAAGGTTTTGTGTGCGTAACTCAGGAGCTAAAGCTGTGGTTGAGGGGGTTGGAGATCATGGTTGTGAGTACATGACAGGTGGTACTGTAGTAGTTCTTGGGAAAACTGGAAGGAACTTTGCTGCAGGGATGAGTGGGGGTATTGCCTATGTTCTTGATGTAGACGAGAAGTTCCACCAAAGGTGCAACCATGAACTGGTGGATCTTGATAGAGTAGAAGACGAGGAGGATATCATGACTCTGAGAATGATGATACAGCAACACCAGAGGCATACCAATAGTGAGTTGGCAAAGGATGTTCTTGCAAATTTTGAGGCACTTCTTCCCAAATTTGTGAAAGTGTTTCCAAGGGATTATAAGCGTGTACTTAACAAACAAAAGAAGGAACGAGCTATCAAAGAAGCTGAAGCCCAGGAAGAGGTAGAGCTGATGGAGAAAGATGCATTTGAAGAGCTGAAGAAGTTAGCTGCAGCCAGTGGTGATGGAAATGTGGTACGTATTAATTAATTACCCCTCTGGATACATATATTGCATGCTTGCAGCGAAAAGTGATAAAAAGCCTCTGTCCAGATGTACTTGTGCATGATTGCTCATTTATAGGTTTGTATCTCACACTGTTTGACATTCTACAGAATTCTATCGAGAAAGAAGAACCAGAGAGGCCAACTAGAGTGCCTGATGCTATCAAGCATCGAGGTTTTATTGCTTACGAGCGCGAGGGGATTTCCTACAGGGACCCTGTTGCTCGTATAGAAGACTGGAAGGAAGTTGCAGAGGAATCAAAGCCTGGGCCTTTGTTGAAAACGCAGTCAGCTCGTTGCATGGATTGTGGAACCCCATTCTGTCATCAGGTATGGTACTATATTTTGATTCTTTGTAATATTTTCTGACAGGTTATTGAGATCTGTGGATTATGTATCTTTTTTCTGCAGGAGAACTCTGGTTGTCCTCTGGGGAATAAGATACCCGAGTTCAATGAATTGGTTTACCAGAATAGGTGGCGTGAAGCTTTAGATAGGCTCCTGGAGACTAACAACTTCCCTGAGTTCACAGGCCGAGTGTGTCCTGCTCCTTGTGAAGGTTCTTGTGTTCTTGGCATAATAGAAAATCCGGTATCCATTAAAAACATAGAGTGTTCCATTATTGATAAGGCCTTCGAGGAAGGATGGATGGTGCCTCGACCTCCTGTGAAAAGGACAGGGTATGTTCTTCATACTTTGTTTTTATTTTGTTCATCAGTGACTTTTGGAGGATGCCTATTAATTTATTCTGGTGGTTATATATCGATGTCTGTTCTATAGAATCAAATTGGATCATGTTGCTTGTGAAACAATGCATGTGCAGGAAGAAAGTGGCTATAGTGGGAAGTGGTCCTGCAGGTCTGGCAGCTGCTGATCAGTTGAATAGAATGGGACACTGGGTCACAGTGTATGAACGTGCGGACCGAATTGGAGGGCTGATGATGTATGGAGTTCCCAATATGAAGGCAGATAAGGTTGACGTTGTTCAACGTCGTGTCGATCTTATGGCCGAGGAAGGAGTCAAGTTTGTAGTTAATGCAAATATTGGCAAAGATCCATTATATTCCCTTGAGAGACTTCGTTCAGAGAGCGATGCAATTGTTTTGGCGTGTGGATCCACCAAACCGAGGTAATGAACAAGGGTGGAATAGGATTTTGCACTTTCTTGTTATCTAACTACACTAAGATACCTTTCTCTTGGGGATTTTGGACTTACCTAACACGGATGCTTATAACCTTTATAGTACTTTGTGAAATTCTGTGTGGTACAGTAAATAAAATGTGGAACGCTGGAAGTGTTCTTTCATTTTGTCCTAGTTGAATACAGACTTGGTTTCTTCTAATGCTATTTGAGAATAGCCCTTATCGCATTTTGTTTATTTTTGTGCAGGGATCTCCCTGTTCCAGGCCGGGAACTCTCTGGAATACATTTTGCAATGGAATTTCTGCACGCAAACACCAAGAGCTTGCTAGACAGCAACCTGCAGGATGGGAAATATATTTCTGCGAAGGGGAAGAAAGTGGTTGTAATCGGAGGTGGCGATACTGGAACAGACTGCATTGGAACATCCATCCGGCATGAGTGTGACAGCATCGTAAATCTTGAACTACTGCCCCAGCCACCTCGCAGTAGAGCAGCTGGAAATCCATGGCCTCAGGTTTAATTTTGACATCCTCTGCTGCGTCCTATTTTGCATATTTGAGTCTCATCTAATAACGCTACGACCTTGTTTTGTCTTCTAGTGGCCACGTGTATTCCGTGTGGACTATGGGCACCAAGAAGCAGCAGCCAAATTTGGAAAGGACCCAAGATCTTACGAGGTGTTGACCAAGAGGTTTATTGGTGATGAAAATGGTGCCCTGAAGGCGCTTGAACTGGTTCGGGTTCAATGGGAGAAAGATGCTAGTGGTAGATTTCAGTTCAAGGAAGTTGAAGGTTCAAGCGAATTGATTGAGGCAGACCTCGTTCTCTTGGCAATGGGATTCCTAGGCCCTGAATCTGTAAGCATGCATTTCTTCCTCTTGATGATGTTCGACTTCTTTATGGTGATGGTTTTATTATTGACAAACCTCTGTTGCAATGTTTCAATGCAGACTGTGGCGGAGAAGCTGGGTTTGGAATGTGACCAGCGTTCGAATTTCAAAGCAGAATATGGGAAGTTCTCTACAAGTGTGGAAGGTGTTTTTGCTGCGGGAGACTGTCGGAGGGGGCAGTCACTGGTTGTCTGGGCCATATCAGAGGGCCGCCAAGCTGCTGAGCAGGTTGACAAATACCTGCTGAAAGAAGAAATGACATCAATTAGTGATGC
This sequence comes from Aristolochia contorta, assembly GCA_022405105.1. Classification (NCBI taxonomy): domain Eukaryota; kingdom Viridiplantae; phylum Streptophyta; class Magnoliopsida; order Piperales; family Aristolochiaceae; genus Aristolochia; species Aristolochia contorta. Next base: position 985,153 of record CM039667.1, on the reverse strand, counting down.
CGCTGAGAGGACACAAGGCAACAAACATGCTGTTGTGACATAGATCAGTTACAACACTTTCATACTTCAAATTCGGTCCAAAGAAAACAACAGCGGAAAACAGCTTGGTTCAAGAGAATCCAGGCGTTAGTGCAAAGAGCAAAGACGTGGAGGTGGCGTTGCTATATATAATAGGAGGGAGCTTTCGTGTTTATTCGAAGGGGGTTTGTGTTATGGGGTGGGAGCAGCGCCCTGTTACTGTTAGCTGCTTTCTTTTTGTCGGTCTGTCAGTCTCTAGCTCTCTCGTTTTCTTTTCTCTTTTTTCTTTTTACAGGCGATTAATGTTTAAACGAGGTTTTGACAGTGGAATCATCAATATGAATAGTGTACAGTTTGATTTTGATTTATATTATCTTCTGCTGCCCTGTGTGTTTTTTCATGAATGGTACTCTTAACCTACTGCTCGGAACATTAATTTGATTGTTTAGTAGGACGTAAATATAAAATTTTAAACCACGGGAAAAAAGGGTGTCGTCCCTAATCCCTCCTCTCAATTCTCAGGACGCAACATGTATTTTTCGTGAATGCACAATTTTAAGTTTAGCAACTCGGTGGTCGGTTTAGTTGGAGAGTGGAGAAATCTGAAATCTAAATAAAATTTTCAAATTTAAGTAAAAAAGAGCTCCTCGTGTTTGTTTATACTTTAAAATTTAAACGAACGAGTCCTCGAGAACATTGTTTTCCCGTCTTCCCGCGTTTATAAATACCTTATTTGCGCGGATCAGACTAATTTCACTCATTCTTGTGATGGAGGGAGGACAAACGTTGCAGGCAGAGAAGAGAAGAAGAACCATGGCGGGAGGAGAAGCGTTGCAGGCAGAGAAGAGAAGAAGAACCGTGGAGGGAGGAGAAGCGTTGCAGGCAGTGAAGAGAAGAAGAACCGTGGAGGGAGGAGAAGCGTTGCAGGCAGTGAAGAGAAGAAGAACCATGAAGAAACCAAAGCTTATGTGTACAGAAGCTTCCATTGCCTCATGTACTTCTTCTCCAGTGGTTCTCCCTCCTCGTACTCGTTTCTGCTGGTACAGTTTAACTCCTCGTTTTAAGATTAGAAAAATTGCAGCGTAACTTTAAACTGTTCTTAAAAGTTGATCTAAAATTTCTACGCGGCAGATCTGGAACTACAGCTTAGCTTAAATGATCAGCAAAAGAATGTTTGTGTTGTTGCTATTTCTATATGATGTTGAAGTGATGAAAATCGAAATGATCTTAGATTCTTCTGAAGAGAATGTTTATCATGTCGCTATTTCTTTAATTTAATTGATAGGATCTCAAATTGTTCTGAATTAGAGAATGTATTAGTTTCGCTGTTTTATCTTTTGTTCGCAAGTATTACGAACTGTTTTAGCTAGCCGCTCCATAGCCTAACTTTGAAGTTGGAGTTGATATGGAGTAGTTCAAGATGCGAACTGCTACTGGTTACATCAAGCCGGAACTTCTAGTTTCCATGTTTCTGAACATCTCACTGGAAGTTACGGAAAGTCGAGAAACCACAGTTATTCGAATTTACTGAAATTGAAAGTACAGTTAGGTGATGATCTGATGATCTGAAGGAATTTGTTGTGGTTAAGTCACGTTAATTTCTTTTCAGTCTTTAGATCTGTTCTGGAGTTCTTTCGTAGTTCGTGACTCATTCATCCGGCTTGCAGCTGGAATTCTGTTATGTGCTTATTGCATTATTAGCGCATGAAAGACTCGGTGAAGGATGCGCCAGAAATTTAAAATTCTGCTCCCGTAGGCGCGCTCTGGCTTTTGAATGTTACGCCAACAATGTGTTTCCCTTTTCAATTGTGTTTTTAGATGAAAATTTTTTGTTGTATATCCTTTGCAGTTGGCCACGGGCATACCTTCGATGATGCAGTGTGAAATTCGTTCGCAAATTTAAACTGGTTACAAATATAACCGGGAAGCTGCGCAGTAATGTGGAAACTAGTCCATGCTGTAACTAGTTTGGGCTTTCGCCTTGACTGTGTTTGTTTCAAAGGCGGAAAATTGACTTTGTGCTCATCACAGTGAAATTCGTTGCGCTTAGTGTCTACGGTAACTTCGAACATAATTGCCTGCTGACTCCTGTTTGTTGTAAAAAGGTACGACGAAGATATTTGGACAGAAATAGCCAAATACTTGGACGGGAAATGCTTGGTAAAGCTGGGGATGACCAATCGATGGTTCCGCAGATTGATGAAGGATGAAAGCATCTGGAAATTCGCCTGCTTGCGCGATCTTCAAGTTCCAGAACCACGTAAAGTTGATTTCAAGTGGAGCCAGCTTTACGCATGTTCATTCGGTATATTCTTGACTTCTCGGTCGAACAATTATCCGTTCGGCATCTTAGATCTCTACTGTACAGATTCATTAAAAATCTATGAAGTGCCGAAAGTAAGTCTTGACCATTTGTCTATTGTCGACAATTCATTGTTCGGTACTCGTTCCGGTTATTAAAAATGAAACTTAATTATTAATTATAGAGGACATCTACTCTTAATTCTTACATGGCTACGTGAAGTAACTAAGGATGGCCCAGAGTCGTCGCGCTTAGCTAATATGGACTCACAAAAGAAATGAGCCATTGGCATGTAATGACGACGAATCAAATTTTTTTCTTTCAGCTCGGGCAACATTATCGATATTAGTGTAAAGATAGCCTACAATTTAAACATGCCTGCTTAATGGATTCTTTTCTTTGACACAGATGGAAGTCACTCGTACAGCTTCCGGCTGACTGAGAAGCACATAGGTGAGTATTTTACAGTTCGTTTTTTCAAGTTTCCATAGTGATTAGCCACCCAAAGTACAAGCAACTTCAAGAAAAACCTATTCCAGCCTGATGAAATACTTTAACCAGTAAGTGTTGACTGGTGTATTGACTGTTTGAGGCATGTCAGACGCCCTTGCGTCATCGTAGACCTCAGTCCTCTTGTGTTAAGGCAATTTCACGACATCCATTTGCACGGAGTAAAAAGGGATTTCCTGCGACTCTTATAGTAGAAAACCAAACTCTGGTCAATACTCAAATGTTAATGTTTTTTTTTTAAATTTGTGTTGTTCAAAGAAAAATATTGAATTTACGTTAATTTCTGATAACGTTTTTGTTTTCCCCGACGACTAGATTGGATGAGAATTGGCGCGTTTATTTTTGACTCGCCGAAGGCACTCCTCACTGAGCATTGTAATCTGCCGGTAAAAGTTCCGGTGGGCAAATCAACGAAGGAAATGGTGGAGAAGCACGGAGCGTGTACTTTAAAGAACATCAAAACAGGCGTCTGGATAGCAGGTGTTTCTGACTCCAAAAAAATCTTTTCCGTAAAGCAAATTTAGTCATAAGCAATGTGAAACTCGATGCATCAACTTCAAATGCTTCGTTTGAAAAAGAATCTGTTTGAGGGTAGTTTTTCAGTACTACGAGTCTAATCTAGTTTTCGATCCACGCGTGATAATGTTCAGACTTGCAGCTAGTTCGATGCCCTGTTTGCAATCTCGACAGCTGCGAAGGTAATAGCACAGGCTGACCTCTTCTATCATACAATCAAGCCAACTACCCTCCACCATGTTTTGGTGTTGGTGGTAGAAGTATAGAATGTGTCATTTTTCTTTGTTTTCTTTCGTACCCGAATTTTTTTTACTTCTGATTCTAATCCATTTTATTCAACTCGTGGTAATACTCTTAGGAACCATGCAAACCTTAGATACGCGACATATAGATCTGTTTCTCCACGAGGAGTACAAAAATGGTACTTGGAATTACGAAGAAATTGGATCTCACAAAATCCAAAAGTATTGTAAGGAAGCCACCGCTGGCATTTTCGACACGAAGTTCCTAAAATGTCCTAGCACTTCCGGTATTCCTTCCTTTTCATGTTTGCTGTCTTGCTCTGGTTCATTTCATTTCTTGCAAACCCTTGATTTTGTAGCCATTCTAGCAGGTCTCCTGAACCTCAACTCGTGGATTGGGGATTCCTGCAACTGGCAACCCAAGACCCGCATTACTCTTCACGCCGTCGCCGTCAACACAAATCTCCAAAACAATGAAGGTGTAACAGAAGTCTAGGTCTTGTACTTTTCTGGATACCGGGCCAAACTTCCATGGCAGGATTTTAATGCACTTGCTCGTTCTATTTGTCAGGAATTCAGGTCAAATACCAGGCAATGAGGAACGGACCAGATGGAGAAGTGATTTCTATTAGAGTCTCCCAGCAGCTCCTCTGATTTTAGGCCATGGAAATCATTCTTTTCCTGTTCATCTCATTCCAATACTGCATTACGTATTGCATGGGGGAAACTCATTCTTGTCTTGCAAGATCTAAGCGGTCTCACTCACAAAGAACAAGCACCCGCCTGCACATGGCCAACACAAAGAATAAGGCAAGGACGAGACACCCCCTCCCGAATCCAATATTGAATGTGATATATGAATGACATAAGCAGGAAAGCTAGTCGAAGGAAACGAGTTACAGCCCTGAAAAACTATATAGAAACCCGTTCTTGTCCGACATAATTAGTTCCGTTTCTGTACAATTCTAACACCGGTATCTGCCATCAGAAATAAGTACATCGTTCCCCTACTCCGTAACGGGCAATCTTTCAGTGAGTCATGGTCCTTAGGATAGATTTAAGGACTATTTTCTAAGAAACTTTCAAAATGGTTTACACACGGCGCGCTGTCATTTAGAGTAAGAATATTTAGACAAGTCAATACATCGTACAGATTGCAGATGAAGATAACTTTTAAATCATGTAAATCAAATTGAGAGAAAATTGTTATCGCGTTTCCTGTAAATTTGCACGCTTTCCATCAGCGCCATTTTTTGGTCTGCTCGAAAACTTTTAAAAGTACAATTTCCGGGAGGATGCACCTTTCAGAAAAAGTGCAGCATCCAAACTGTGCTTACATGATCAAAAGCACCCGCCCATCTGCCGCCCATTCATCAGCCAAAGAGAAAAGAAGCAAGCATCAGAAGGATGAAAATTACAAGAATTAACATTAAGAGTACTGAAACAGACACTTATGATAAGTAAGACACTGAAAAGAAGCACATGGGAAACGATTCTTAAGGTTAGCAAAACGCCGAAACAGAGTGTAAGGGATGCTTTTCCCAAAAGTAACAAAGGAATTCCCCATCTCCTTGTCGAGTAAGTATACAGAAACCAAAGAACTTAAAAATTGGTTGAAGATGAAAAGCGATCACACGTCTCCAACAATAATTCAAAAGAATACAGTTGATTGATAGGGGAAGCTTTGCAAGGTGCAAATTTAAATTGATAACTTCGGTAAGGATCTGGTCACGTTAAATGGCAAATCTCCCCATAGAAGTAAGAAAAACCAAACAAGGACAACTTAAAGAATTTAAAATATATTTCACTATGAAAATCAAAGAGGTTTTTTAGCACAATTATCCTCCTAATTTTGTCCAATAAAAAAATAGGGTACTGTCGGTGTTCCACATACCAAAATAGCTTCAATCTCTCTATCAGAGACTGGGGTGCGCTTGGGCTGAAGAGAAGCCTTCCCTCCAACGGCTGTATTCTTAGGTGGAGCAGGAACTTCAGAACTGAAAGAGAAATTCTTTTCTGCAGTGCCAGCAGAAGACGCAGACTGTGTTTCTGATGCAGAACCTATAACTTAGAAACAGCTGAATTATTTGAACTTAACGATACAAACTAAAACAGAGGAGTTAAAGTATTTTCATAACTCCAGATAAAAACTTAGCTAGATGTTCACCAACCACAAGAAAAATTGTACATTTAGAGATGACCTACAAACTAGAAGTAGTCAAAAGAAACATTGCAGAACCAACTCAGAAGAAGCACTGAAGAACCAATTGGGAAGAAGCACTGAAGAACCAATTGGGAAGAAGCACTGAAGAACCATTTGGGAAGAAGCACTGAAGAACCAATTGGGAAGAAGCATTGAAGAATCAACTTCGAAGAAGCATTAAAGATCAATTTGGAAGAAGCATTAAAGAACCAACGGGAAAAAAAATCCACATTGGAATGATGGAATCTTGTTTAGTTGCTCGGGAGTATTATGGAAGTGTCAATATAGAATTAAGAAATGGGCCAACTAAGTCTACTCTGCAATTCGTTGTAGAGAAATTCAAATCTACACCATAACACAGAAGCTAACTACCCATGCCTCCAAGAAAAATAAGAGAAAACATGTCAAATGCATGCATAAAGTTGGAGTTCACTTTCTATACAAAATTTTGGACGGCTCATTGAATTTCTCAAAGGCAAGCTTCTTAGTTCAGCCACATTTAATTAAAAAATAATAGTTGTTCTAGGCACTGCGTGCAGAAAACAAAAAGAAACGCAGTCCTCAGGAAGTCATAAATCAAACTGAAAGGCTCTGGAAGCTAAAATGACTGATACACCAGACATTTTTACCATTTTTCTCAGGTAAAGAGGAGAAAACAAAAAATTATCTACCAAGATGCTTACATGCCTGGCAGCAAATTAACAGAGAACACGAATGTGAAGAAAGTGATACTAGGTATGAAACCAGTCATATAGCTACTAGTTCAACCAACACCTGTTCCCCCAGTTGAACTGGGAGAATGTAACAATACCTATTAAGCAAACATGTTACTTCACATTTTTTATGATGTAATATAGATCTTCAAAAGTCAATATAATAGCTACTAGTCCTCCAAATCAATATGTTTATTTTTTTGAAATGGAGATCAGTCAATTTGTTTCTCAAGCTTCTTGACCCACAAGAGGTTGAAGGGGTCAACCGACAGTAAAAGTGAAGAAACCGTATCAGTTTGTGCAGAATACCAAGCTCCTCTTCTCTGCTGTCATCGATAGGCTTTCAGTCTTTCCACCAGATCCCAATTCTCAAAGCTGTAAAAATTTGTATTCTCAACACAGACCTCATAGACAACTTTCAAGGAGGACAAGGTGCACCTCAGGGAGTGTAAGAGAAAAAAAGGCACACTCTAGGCATTGCTAAAGATTGCAGTCATAGACATAACATTGGTCATATCTTTTTAACAGAATTAGACAGTGCTTTTCCGGGAGGTGGATGAGAGGAGCTTACAAACAAGATTTCAAACAAGAAGCAATGGTTCGTTGTGGTGGCATCTAAAGGCACTAGGAATTCCCACTCTTTCAGACGATCTTTCAACTTAATCAAGCAGGGTACCCTTTCTACATGTTAGTTCTAGAACAAATTCAGTATTTCAATTCTTTTATTTTTCTAATAGTAATTGCACATTCACACCGTACCGTGAGCCCTAGTGAGAGTTGCTCTAAACCAACTGCACAATGGTGGAACTTTTAAAATATATTTGGGATAAGGGATCAACGTTCTGTTGACGGACGATTTCATTGATACGCCCATCTCTTTGTTGAAAACTGTTTTATACGAGCTTCAGTTACCACCTGGAGAGATCCTTCAAACCATCTGGCAGGAGAACTGAAGCTTTACAAACGAAATCCCCGTCAAAGCATACACATCAAATATCTTCCCACAAACGATCATATAACCAAGTTAAAACGAAAAACCATGGACTTGCAGTTATAGAGAACCCCAGTAATCAAAATTCAAGAGGCCATTCCTCTATGAGGTAATTGATGAGAAGCTTGAAAGGATTCAAAAGATAAAATAGACAAGTTTCGAGAGGAACAAAAAAAAAAGAAAAAAGAAAGAAAGAAAAAGTGGAGAAGAACGCCAGACCTGCGGGTTTGGGATGCCTTGGGGGAAATTTGATACGAGGGACACGCTTCAGGAGCTGAGTTCCAGCCATCTCTATCTTTCCCCTTCCTCACGACGGAACAGAGGTCAGATTTCCAACCTTTCTGTGCCGCAGTCGCATTCCTATAGTCGGGGTCGTAAGGACTAAAGCAAACTGTGGTTACAGAATTTAATTTCGTTAACAAGGGCTAGTTAGTCTTTTTGAATTCTTATAATTTAAACAGATTTTTATATTTAATATAGAAAAATAATATCTTTGACACTTTACAACGAGGTTTTACATCTGATGTGGTTGTCATTTGTAGCCTTTGCCTTTGGCATTACAGATAAAGTGTAGGGTTTAGGCTTTCCTATAGAATAGGAAGATATTTTTTATTTTATCTTTTACCTGGCTAATGGGACAGCCATGCAAAACTTACAATAATGAAATTATTTTTCTTTAAGCTTTTAAGACATGCACTATCACAATATATTTCAAATTAAGAACATAAATTATTTCTATCAATTTGTGGCATTTAAGAAAATAATGAAATTAACTTTTCTATTGTATTTCATATAAATAATTAATGACAATAAACTTACCAATTCTCTAAGTTTATTAATAAAATTTTTTATACTTTAGTTAGAATTAGAACAGTAATAGTATAAAAAAAAGGAAAATTTTTATGCTTGGCTCGCATGTTGGATAAGTAATGTGGCCTCAATGCAGCTAGTATTAATTAAAAAAAAGTAGATGTATAAGTTGTTATTTTTTACTGATATGTATATATTAAAAAATGATATTAGTCTTTTTATATTTTACTTATAAGTTTTTTACATGGTGATGCGGCCGTATAATTGGCGGAAAAAAAAATCTAAGGTTTAAGGTTTAAAGTTTACCCATAAAATAAGTAAATAATATATTTCAGATACATTCCGTTTCAACTTGTTGCATTTAAAATGTAAACAAAAAAGTACATCATAGATATGAAAAAAATTCCGCGTAACTGCCCGTGTGGGACTTTAGTAGTCTCGGGACTCGACTCCGGTCTCTGTCAGAAGTCGCTCGCTCCTCGTTCCTCAGTGGATGAACGATCAATATATAGACCAAACGAAGGATAAAAACAAAGGGCTGGGGACTGACTCTTGGCCTGTCAAATTCTTGTCATTGACTCCTTTTCAGTACTCCACGCGTTTATGGAATTAAAATACCACAAATTACTTACTTTTCTCACTTTCAGATTAAGAATCGTGAAGCATAATTACCCACTCCATACGCTGAACATTCAAACTTCCCATACATTATATATAGATTTGTATGCAGTCTCTTCTTCAAACCACTCGGCCATGCCCAGTTCGTTCTTGCCTCTTCAGCCTTCCCCTTCTCTCTCTAGTTTTTAATCTTCTAATTTTCTCATCTATTTTTTCAAAAATGGGGAATTGCTTCGACTTTCGCGTTTCTGGGTTGTTTATAAAGGAAGAATTAGCTGCATCCGAAGAAGCTGAGTGCTGTGAGCCGGTGGTAGCTAAGCATCCGAAGAAGAAGTTGCAGCGCAGTCCACCCGTTCGATTGGAAGATCTGCTGCTCTGTGGTCATGTTCCCTTGCAGTCTGCTCTAAAGATGCAGAACAAATCAGCCGAGGAAGAGGAGAAGAAGAAGAGGGCAGCTGCGGCCAAGTGTGTGAGATTCTCTGACGAAATTTGTATTTTCGGAGGTCATTGTGATCAGGACGAATTTCCTGATTCTCTGAGAGTTAAGCTCGTGTTGACGAAGCAAGAGGCAGCTAAGTTGATTGCCATGTCCTCCTCTTCCCAAGGCCAGGAACAGAGTACTACTACTCTGAAAGATCTTCTGATGCAGCTGAGCAAGGAGAAAGATTTCGCCACTCTGATTTCCCATCATTCTCCCTCACCTGTACCACCCAATTAATTCCGGTGCTTAACTAATCACTGTAATTTATTAACTCCCTGAAGATGGGAACAATATTCAGATAATAATAATAGTACCCCATGAATCAGCATCGGATGATTCATTAGCTTAGCTTCCCCTTCTTTTCCCATTCTAATTTCAAGCTAATTAGGGATTCTCTGTAGAAGAAAGAGATCATTTAGGAGAAGTTATGTACACAAACTGAAATCTCGGTTGATTAATTAATTATAAATCTGATCACTCTTTCGTAGATTCTGACAGCACAAGACCTAAATAGACCTGCTCTTCTCAAACAAGAGAAGTAATATAGGGTTAACTTAGAATAACAGACTTCAGAAATTAGACACATAATTGAAACAAATAAGAACCAACTCATTCTCTATTATTGAATCCAATACAACTCTTATTAAATTATTTCATAAATTTCCGGCATGTAAGAGATTCAGAGCACATATTCACTAACAAAAAGGGATACATTGCCCACTTATAAACCAAAATTAATAAGGGATAAACAAGTGAAACTAATTAAAAAACTAAATGGGTTCTCAAAAGTTATTCAATCACTTAATATTCGGAAAGAAGACAGATTGGATGTATGGTTAATCAGCTTAAGTAACACCCCGGTTCTTGTTTTAATTTTGTTTAAACAAAGTGTCTCTACTTCTTTACAACCCTTTTACTATAGGAAACTCGTTTTCTGTAACTCTTTTGGTTAGTGTCAAAATTTTCGTAGCTAGATTAGATTACAAGAATAGTAAGCTTCATCCGAGGTACGTAATTCTTCCACTGTATGCGTGCCCGAACAACTCCGTGGAGAAAATTAATGGACTAAAACACATCTTACCGTTCAAACTTCAAGCACGTATACAATAGTTCATGATTCCCAATTTCCCACATACGATAAAGAGTAGAAGAGAGAAATTTTCAGACGCAGATCAACATGGTTTTTTTCTGATAGAAGACTGGTCGTCAAAGGGTTGAACAGCAATTCACTGATAAGAAAACTACTTTCTTTAAAACGAAGGGGAGAGTCTTTAAAAATGAAATCAACTTGCCCGAGTCGCACAACCATGCGTAAGCTTTAGATTTAAAGCTTGACCAGTGATTGTTCTTACTTGTGTGGATGTTTCAAGTGCGTCTGATCCACTAACTTGCGACTGAACAAATCAACCTAAAATGTAAAAGAGAAAGTATTCAACTTAGTTTTAAATTTGGATGTGACTAAACGAACCCAAGTAGGCGAGATTCCGTGGTTCTAAAATTTAAGAGAGGAGAAGGGTCATGGGGAAGCATAATTACAGGGCCTTGACCTGTTCCAACTTCCACAACCCAAATAAGGGCATAATTACAGGGCATATTGATGCTTTCATTTGATGTATACTTAGCTAAAGTGTCAATGAAAACCAAAACACACCCACATGGACATGACTTTGGACTACATGAGAATTGAGACCCATGCATATATGGTCACGGTGGAAGGTCTGAAGATGTCAAGGTAACGTATTTGACAAAATTCCCCACAGAGCCCTGCCTAAGCTTTCACGGCACTTGTTCCATCATCCATGAATGGCTTCGATTCTCCGTCGAATAAAAGTACCAGTGAAAATGGGTTTTCATCCGTCTTTTGTTTGATTGGTTGCTCTTGGGTTTTCTATTTCTGAAACATTATAATTGATTTGGACAAGAAAGTCTTGGGTTGCTCAAGTGTTTCGTTTCGTCTTTACACATATAAGCAAGAAGAATGGACTTGAGTCTCTCTGGAACCAAATCCACCTTTTCACAGGTAAGTGGTGTGATGTAATCTTCTATAAAATGAATTCTTAATTAAGACATAGATCTCCTTGAGGATTTTCTTCATCCATTACTGCAGGGACAGCACTCGTCCTAATTTGTAATGCTCGTGGATAATTTTTTTTAAGGCTTCCATTCAGATCTTTTGTGTTCGTCCGCTTCAAGTCATCGCATCTCTGTAAATTGATTGCTGGGGTCTGTATCTACATGACCTTCATTAGAAAGAACCGCAAATATGCAATAAGAAAGCTCATGTATTATCAGTAGTGGCCGCCATGAAAAAATCTTTCACTGCTGAAACAGAAACACGGCTAGCTACATGTTCACAGTCTTACAAGCATGGACTCTGAGCGATATTTAAACGACGAGAACCGCAAATATGCAATAAGAAAGCTCATGTATTATCAGTAGTAGACGCCATGAAAAAATCTTTCACTGCTGAAACAGAAACACAGCTAGCTACATGGTTACAGTCTAACAGACATGAAAACTGAGCGATATTTAAACGACGAGAACCGCTGCAAGCATCACATTCTACCAGAAAAAGGAGAAAACTCAGAATTACAAGCAAGCTCTGAACTATGCAAGCTGTTAATATATTACAATCCGAGGAATTAAACCCAGAAGAAAAAGTAGCTATTACAGAGGAGAGAAGTTCATCTGACCATCTCGACCGTCTGAACTTCAGGAGTCTCCATGATACTCTCCAAGGAAGGTTTCCAACTCTCTGGCGCTCTGTCTCTGCCTCTGTCCATCTCCCCCAACACATCCTCCAGATTTCGCCCACCTTTCTCCTCGAGCTGCTGAAGAAACCAGTCCAACTCTTCTCTGCTCAACAGGATCTTAACCCTGATGCCATTCTTCTCAAACCCTCCTCCTTCCTTCTCAAAACCAACCCTTTGTTGTTGTTGTGGCAGCTGCTGCTGCTGCTGCCCTTCTCCTTCTTCTTCCCCTGTCTCCTCCCGGCAATGGGTCCACGACTCCAAGCAATTACCCATCACTTCCAAAACAAACCCAATCACTCTCTGTTTTTATTTATCTTCCTCGGCCGTCTGGTTTCCTTGGGTACCTCAAACAAGGTTTCTATTGTCAGGGAAGAAGAGAGGGAACCCAGTATTTGTAGGGAAGCGAAGAAAATTTTCTATTTTCAAAGGTGATTTTTCAAAGATCCGAAGGAAGGCCATGTGGGTCATTCTACTTTCCCTCAAAATTTAATGTTCGGCTCCGGATACTGATGGAGCAGATCAGAAGAAACACAAATTTATATTTGCTGGGGCATTACGATGATGGTGATGTCTCCCTGTTTTTCCACGGAAGCAGATGCCTCCTGCGTCGTCTTCCTCCTGACTGAACGCCCCCACCGTTCTTCGAAACTACCACCAAAACCAACTCCATTCCCTGCACAAACCCTGAAAACTGAACCATGAATCCAAGGAGATGAAGTGAAGGGCGATTACCGCTGAATTAATGGGACTGATGATGCCCTCGAGACAATGACAGATCTTCAATCGGAAAAATAATCAGAGCCGAGAGTCACGGGTGAACAGGAGCAAGACGGTGAATAAGACTTTTAATCTACAAAATCTCTTCGTCCCCAGAGATGTGACAGCCGATGAAACATTATTATCTTTAGGTTACTTCAGAAGTCACCCTAAAATAATCTAAACTTTATAGCATATAATCAATGTCTCCAATACAAGAAAACCAGTATCGTATTAATTCGCAGGCTGCAGAATATATACCGGAGAAGATGACGCAGTAGGGTGAGGAAAAGCGACAAAAGGGCCGCAAATTATGCAGAATTAATGGAAAATAAGAACTCGTTCGGCGCGCTGGTTCAATCTAGTTGGACTAACAGAGAGAAAACAAGGAAACTGTTCTTCTTACATGAACTTTACTATTGCTCGCAGTCATCCATGGCTGCCACTTTGTGGGGACGATTTGGCTTCCGAAAAGCACAGGTACTCTGCTTACGCATTGGGCGAATATGCTTGCAAATTGCCAGCAATAAAAAAGAGAGAGACTTGAGTAGATTATTCTGCCAGTCTTTACTAGATCTTCACCTGCTCCGAGAGCACGCCTGCTTCACCAGCACTTACTACGTAAATAATCCCATGCATGTTTTAAATCCTGGATCCTTTTAAAAAGAGAAAGACTTGAGTAAATTATTCTGCCAGTCTTCTTTACACTTCCGACTGTTTTTTTTTTCTCGGGTACAGAAGGGCCGCAATGGCAGAAGCATGACGATTGTGGACGTCACAGCCAGAAGCGGCCAGAAGAAACACATACACAGACTGCTTGTAAAAGAAGGGTCAGTTTTGCAGAAATGGTTAAATTCCCTTTCACTGAACGGCGGAAACGACCGGCATATTTTCAGAGTCGGCCAGGTGGCTCGGTGATGTTGTACAGAATGGCCAGTGAATTCATTTAATGGACTTGGTCTGCCCAGATTATCAAACTAGCATGACGTAAAACTGGAGGAAAGACTCAAGAGTAAAGCACGCGGTTGAATCAACACATGCACAGGGAGGAGCTCGGGGCTCCAGCTTTGAATAAAGTAATTTGACTGCATTTGTTCGGTAGCATTTATCTATGCTTTGATCAGTCCATCATTGGCATATTAGGAGACTTTTAAGTAGCAGTTAAGGAAGTCTTCTTTGGAGAATGGTCCAAACTGATTTGTACCCCAGTGTCGGCCCCAAGGAGGCTAACTGCATCTGTAGAAGTATCTAATTTTGAAAATGTTTGAACTGACCCACCAACCCAATCTATATCAAACACATTAACATCGAAGGCTTGGGATGCCATCTGCTTAACCCAGAAATCCGGGTATTACTGCAACCCCACATCCTCGTGAATCCTGTTGAGTAGTGACACTTGAAAAGATCTCAATGGTGAATTATCATAGCCATAAAAACTCAAGTGGTACCTACCGTGTAATAGTAAAACATTGATATTCCCTTCATCAATGGATGGAAATTTAATGAGATCACAATAGTGATAAAGCATGAATTCATTAAAGCAAGATAAAAACTATTCCCAAGAGAAACTTCAGTTCAAGCCTATACATCACCCGTTCCAGATATTACTAAACCCAGATTCTCAAAATATTCGGGTACCGCTAAACATTTCCAACTAACAAACTCAAGGAGTGATCAGAGAACCTCCTACTGCAAACGTTGCCTCTTCTTGGCAAGGTTTTCAAACACTTGGCGAACATCTGCGGATGTGATCGGATTGGAGGTATCATGAGATTCCTGCATATATGCATGTGGTCATTAAGATTCTGTAAATTGAATAGGGCTCTAAATAATTGAACACGTTTAAAAGATGGGCAATTCAAGGGAAATTGCATAACAACATGACTTAAATAAAAATCCACTTCGCAAGGAACTGATAAACATCATTTTGGGAAGTTGCAGTGCAAGCATGTAGGGATAGTACCAATACACGATGCTCCCGGGAAAGAGATTATATGGAGCAAAATTCATAAAGAACTTAAGGACTGCAGAAGACTCGTAAGTGGCAGTAAGCAAAAACTAACTACAAAATATCCATATACTTTGATGAATACTAACTGACACAGAGATAACAGCTCATATCCTTCAAAAACATAAACCAAGATCTCACCCTGATGACCTCCCTTCCATATCAGGCAAAAACCTAGGAACATTAAAACAATTTGAGTGCATATGCCTTGATTATATTACAACACAACTAAATGCTATGGAATTATAAAATGATGTATTAAATAAAAAGATATGGAATGATGCGAGTTTTTTTTTTTTCCCTCAACACATGTTTCCAGGTCCTTGAGAGCTTCTGGTAAAGGGTAGCCTAGTGTTGAAGCACAGCAGTGAACAACTGCAAACCCTCAGACAGCTAAGGGGAATCCTCACTAATGGTTTGCGTTGAATTCTCATTGTTCAACTGATTTTCAGGCAGGTACACATTGCACTGTCCTAAGATGTGAGGTGCATGTCATGATGGTAACCTGGGGTCCACTCCGCTGGGCAATCGTAGTTTTCACACCTCTTAACCAAGATGATCTACCCTGTTAAATCATTACAGGACTCTACTAACAAAACATTATACATACACATGATATATATGGATATATATGGATATATTTTGATGGAAACAACTAAACTATTTTTTTTTTTTATGGAAGGGGTTGGAAAACAACAGCTAAACTATTTCCAGTAACAGTGTGCAAGACAACAGCTAGGAACACATCTAGTGCAATTTTTCCATATTTGGAGCAAAATAAATGATCCATGCAGCAAAACTAAATAGAGCAAGATTGAAGTTCTGAGAGTATTGATGATGATCAATCAACAAATTGTACAATATGAAAATTATAGAAATTTAAGTTCATAGCTGTCAACCCAGAAATCTGCAGTCAAATCCTCATTCAGCGGATTATATCCATTATTTAAGGAAAAATAACCTTGATCCTTCCACCTTCTAAAAAGATAGAGACATAATTTAGAAATTTTACACCAAAAGAAAATAACTAAGACTAGTTAATTGGGCTGATAATTAATAGTAAAGAATTGAGTTTGAAAGTAGCCCAAGTCAAGCATAGTTGTATTTCCTTCTAAATACCTACATAAATGGAATGCACCTTACTCCACATCATCCAACAGTCATTACATAATGTCACTTGCTCAAATATTAATGAAAGGGAATCCTTGAAACTTCCAACGAAAGTTGCACAAACTTTAATGGCCTCTCTACTGTCTTTCTGAAATTTGCAGATACGGCACAAAATATTGACATAGCACCACATATTTATACAACCACCATTTTAATAAAAAAAAACAATTAAGGAGGCAGAAGAATATCCAGTATTTTGAGGATCAAAAACTACAGTACCTATAATATTAATAATTTGCAGTTAGTTATAATCCTAATTTACTAGTAATGACAGATCATTGATTGGTCATTTTATTTGGCATGTCACATATAACTCTTTTTCAGAAGGGTTATTTCATTGGCCCAATGAAGAATACAAAAAGAGGGTTGCGCCCCTTAAAACAAGATATTGGAAGGAGACCACCTTCTTAACAAGGGCATCAGCATTTCCAATAGCACTTCTAGGAACACAGCACCAGGTTACATCACAGGAGGCAGCTAGGTCAAGGATTCCACTCATTACATTCCAAAGCCTTCAAGGTGTTCCAATGCCTTCATGGTGGTTTCTGATTACTGGATCATCAAATGGAGAAAGCTTTTGGGTCTGTAGTGGTGAATCAGTAGTGGACTACTGAGTAAGGCAATAAGTTGGCCAGCATCTTCTCTAAGAACATGTCAATTATAGCTTAAAATAAGCATAACTTAGTCAAGTCTCCCATGTGGGTTAGCTCCAGTCAATTTCAAATTGTCCCGCTGTAAGGATCCTGTGGGGCCCAACCTAGGGTATGGGCACTGGGTTGGGCCAGCCTAGTATGAGATCGGTTTAAGGCCTAGCTTTCCGTGTTCCATCAGCTGTGGAGCTTTTGGCATATTGGCTAGGTACCTAGCTTTTTGGTAGCGGAAGCGTTGTGGATTGTTAGGATCCTGTGGGGCGCAACCTAGGTTATGGGCGTTGGGTTGCGCCAATCTAGTATGGATTAGGTTTAAGGGCTTAGCTTTCTATGTTCCATCAGCTCTGGAGCTTTTAGCATATTAGCTATGTACCTAACACCCGTGCAGACCCCTGACCCCTGACACAGCCACTTATAGCATCCTTAGACAACTCCAATCATAAGATAATCATAATCATGTAGTTCCTCATATTATGCAATGACGGAAAGTAAGCTACCACACTATGCCAATCACATGTCGCATCAAAATTTCTATTGAAACTTGTGAATTTTTGTCACAAAATACTAAGATCAAAATAAAACCATAACAAAGCCCCTTATTTTGTAAAGATGATGAAATCCTAAGCCCCCTTCCTGTAATCATTTCACAAATGAATCAGGGACATTAAGCTTTAACTTATTGGCAGACTGGTGTTTTGACTCGAACTCCAGACCCGACTCAGGGCTTAGAATATCCTAGACGGGTTTAACTCACCCAATCCACTGGCCGACTAGGGCACACAACCCGGCAGAAGGAAAAGTAGCGCCTCGATAAGAAATGAACTTAAAATTCGGAAACAAAGAATCACAAATTTTCTAAAAATTTATCTACTTTTGGTATATAATAAACTTGCACTTAATATGGAACAGTTGGGTCCGACAACAACTCGCAAGCCACCGTGGTTTAGCCAGGGAACCACCCCGGTTTGGCAAGGGAACCGCCCGGTTCGGTCTGGTTCTACGTTTCTAGAGTTCTTCCATATACTGGGCCGGCTCCATCCTCAAGCTGAGCAGTCCCAACAAACTCCACGTCCTATGCGGCAGAGTCGTAGCACCATGGTTGGCAGCTTCCTAAATTAAGATATAGAAATGCATGCTAGGAGTTCAGTCTCCACAAGCCTTGGGAATGGGTGTGCCACCTAGTCTATGCTCTGTAGTGCATCACAGATTGGGGATCTTTTATAAACCCGCTACTTGCAGGCAATAGGTTAATGTGATTTATTGCAAATAAAGGAAGTTTTAACAGGGTATCTTTGAGATAACATGCAAGGAGTAAATTTACAAGAAAATAGGGCTTCTCAAAGGAAGAAGATCATAGACAAGATGGTGCAACGGTTTTAATCAAGAGAGAATAAACTAAATCATGAAGGCCTAAAAGGAGGACACTGGTGCCAAGATCAAGGTCCAGGGACTAGCCCCTTTTCAAGCATTGTGTCAAACCATACTATTGGCACATTTAAGAGTAAGCAACCAGTATATAATTTAGTCTTTAAATATGCATTCAAGCTTGTCAAAGTGAATATGGCTTTTTCTAGAAAACCAATGGGCTTATTTCCACTAGCATAAGCAACCAAGTCCCTAAACAAGAATGTAAAACCGCCACTATTAAGTTGAACGCCTAGAAGCCACCACTACAAATGGAAAATTTTATATACTCTACACCCAAAATAGATAATGTATTTATTTTTCTTTTCAAAAGATCTCCAAGTGATTGCCTTCTTTTAAGTTCTACTGCAGGCAAGACACAGTAAAAAGCTAAGAGCATAATTGTTTTTTGAAATTTATGATTTCATTTATTGTAGCCCAATTGGATAAGAGAATACAAACAAGCTAAGAGCATAATTAACAAGAAACTTGTTCAGTTTCTCTCAAATAGGCTTTGGATAAGCCTAAATTTTCGTAATAGGATTATTAGATTCCATTTTTCACATCTAATTTTAATACGTTCTGTTCATTTAAGGAACTGGGTCAGAGGCAGTATCCAATAATGCTGAATTCCTCACCCTGGTGAGCCTCGAAGCCAAGGCCTCACAGTAGAAATGCTCTAATGTAGCGAATGATTCAAAGGACAAATGAAAACAAAAAGGTATATAAGTGAATTTTTTTTTTGACACAAATGTTTGTGAGGATCCAGTGGTCTAGACGTTCTAACTTTTGCTCTTTCAAATCAATGATATAAAAGAATAATAAGACAATTATAGAAAACAATAAATAGTACTAAGACACCGTTGATCAGGGAAGGGGAAGGGAAACCCCCATCCCCCTCTCAACTCCATACAGTTTTTTCTCACTCTAAGCTCAATCATGGCGTAAAGTTAGAAGGAAAAATGTTAAAAAAAAAAAAGAAAAAAACGCACCATGCAGATTCAGCCAGGTTGTGGCAGGTTCTACGTTTAACCTGCCCTGATTCTATTTCTAATTATCATCATAGCATTGCTTTCTTACGAATCCACAAGGATGAATAAAATCGAACAAGCATATCGTACTCTAAGTCTTTCTGAATGAAATATGCTACAAACGATTCATACACAGCTAAGGGTATAACATACAGATAACATACCAAAAAAGATTTGAGTTCATTCTTCATGTCAGCAATGCCACTCAGAATCTCGATCTTTGCCACATGGTCAAGGTTATCAAATAAATTTTGGGCAACTCCTTCCTGTTTCTGCAAATTCTCCTCTCTTTTCAGTTTTGCAATCTTCTCATACTCCTCAAGTGTGTCCTCCTTGTCGATCAGATAGCCAATACCCTGTTGGGCATAGACACTTGCACATGATTTACAATGGCAGAGTCGGTGTCTCCAAGATTTAGCCAGAAACATTGGTTTCTTCTTCTCCAAAAGGGGTGAGGCTACAGACAGATCCACACCAAGCGTACAAATGGAGTCTGAATTAGCAGCAACAGGACAGAAGACAGAAGTTTTAGCTGCATCTTCTT
Organism: Aristolochia contorta; assembly: GCA_022405105.1. Taxonomy (NCBI): domain Eukaryota; kingdom Viridiplantae; phylum Streptophyta; class Magnoliopsida; order Piperales; family Aristolochiaceae; genus Aristolochia; species Aristolochia contorta. Next base: position 965,433 of record CM039667.1, on the reverse strand, counting down.
CCAATGGTGCATTTTGAATATTCAAAAAAGTTTCAGGATCTGATTTTGGAATCTCAGAAGAGCAAGCTTCAGCCTGAATATTAATAGAGGAAGCTGAAGCAGCTGACGCTTGCTCCAACTGATTTTCTTCCTTCTTACAGATAGTCGAACCATTGCTTTGTGTAGCTGAGGCCCAAATAGTCTGAGGATAAAGTTTCAAGAAAGGGCAGATCATTGAACAATCCTGACAGATGAAATCTTCATATAAAGGCTCTCCTTCTTCATCTCTGGGTATCTGTGGCACAACTGAGAAGATAAGCTAATAGCACAGCATATCAGAATTAAAGAACTTTTATATGGTAAAACATGATAAGACAAATTTATGCATGAAACAAAGACAACCATGACCTCTTGTTACATTATCAATACATACATTTTTTGATAATTAATGCAAACCTACTAGCAAAATAATACCCACATCAGTTAAATTAAATTGCTTTCATAAAGTTAATGGCCGATATATTTTCAAGGATAAACAAGCATGTCACTTTGTATCAAACAAAAGGAAATCAAGCTGAACTTAACTAAAGAAACTACAACTGAACACATGACGTAATAAGTATCTATATACTAAAAAATAAAATGAGTCATGAGTATATAAACTCTTCGAAAGGAAAACTATTTAAGAGGCATTCATATATTATTTTATTGAATGGTAAATTCTAACATTAACATCTGATATGGAATTATAAAAACAAGATAATGTGAGTTTCAAAATGAAAAAAGAATACCTTCAAATCTGCACAAACAATCAAAAGAAACTCCATTGAGTAAATTAAACATGTTAAACGTCAATCTACTTAATCGTAACTATGAGTCAAGGTATACTAGCCTCTTCAGATGCCTCAAGACCTATATGATTCTCATGAAACCAATCCTCACAAATGCAGCACTGTATCATCTCCACTTGCTCTTCAGCATCAGGATCAGGGTAAGGACGACTGCATGTGCAATATGATCCTTTAAAGTTTTGATTGTAAGTATTGCCTGTATTTTCTAGCTCTTTGTCAGCACAAAGCTTGCAGGATAACTCCTGAAACTTAGAATTCCCACAGTCACACCTGAAGTTTCTTTTGGTCCACAGCTCGATTATCTTCAGCGAACAGCAAAGAGCAAAAATTAAAAGAGAGAGGGAGAGAGAGGGAGAGAGAGAGAGAGAGAGAGAGAGAGAGAGAGAGAGAGAGAGAGAGAGAGAGAGAGAGAGAGAGAGAGAGAGAGAGAGAGAGAGAGAGAGAGAGAGAGAGAGAGAGAGAGAGTAATAAAAGAATCACAAGGAAAACAGGAGAAACAGAAAACATTTCAAGCAAAGATATGTAAAATTCCTAGCTACATGAAACAGCATTGAGAGATTTTCCCACCTAGAACACAACAGAGGCATTATGTGACCAAATAAAAGGTGTACCTTCCAAAATAGACTGATAACTCTACTTCTATCGATCTTTCTCTTTTTCTTTTTTTTTGGAAATGATAAAAGGTTCTTTTTTATTTTTGAGGAAAGTGATTTTTTACTCCAATTCCCGTGCCCCTAGGAGACTTGAACCCAATACCTCCCATTACAAACCCACTCGTATGATCACTGAGCTATGCTCAAGTTCACCAGTTCTTTTTTTCTTTGACAGAGCCATAAGGCAATGACAGTAACAATGAGTTCAAGGAATAGCCATTATCACGAAATACATAGGCAAGTAAATCTCTAGAGAATAACCAAAGCATACCTCATGGCCATCGTGACAAGAGAGACAACACGCAGTACAAACTCCAGCATTCCCATTCGGTGTGCAAGTAAGACAAGAGAAAAGTGCCTGTCGCTTCATATATCCTTTAGAGTAAGTGCATTCTTTCCCCTCATCCCCACCCAAAACCAAGTCAGCTTCCTGTGATTACTTTCACAACGACAGTCACAAACCAGAGATGGAAAAAAATAAATAAAAAAAGAAAAATTAACCAACTCGAGTACAATAGCAATCAAACCAACTATATATTGTCCCACAAAACCATAACACCTCCCAGTTCATCAAATTAACCCTGCTCCTTTGAAAAATTTAATTAACCCTACTCCTGAACGAAAGCGAATGATCTTACCAATTCTTTAGCTTCCATGTCCTCGATATACTCGTCTATAGTCACTGTACCCTCCATTTCATCATCAAACGCTCCAGCCATTTTTAGAAAGTCTAAAAATCCAGATCAGCAACAACCCAACGGCAAAACTCAATTTCTTCCAAACCCAGGTTGCTGAAACACCGAGGTGACTTTCACTCGCGCTGAATTAAAAAGGAGGCAGCTCCGCGCCCTAACAACCAGAAAGGAATAAGACCCTGAACAGCACAGATATGCATGTCCACGGAAAGATAGACAAATCAGCTGTGGACATGCGTCAGAGACGTTTCGTAACAGAGAAACTGACACACTGACGATGGATATGAAGGGGGAGAAACCAAAGGAGGGGCTTCGGTCAGAGCTCGCGGGGGAAGCCAAGCCAACAAAGAAGTGCGAGATGCGGTGTAGTGAGAAAGGTAAGCTTTATTATACGTGTGTGGGCTGTAAGGACATTTTCCCGCCATCTGTGCTCCTGAAATGGAAGTTGATACCAAGCCTCTCCCCGGACTTTCAATTCAAATTCCTGGTTTGGTCGCATGGGATGGGAGTTAAGAGAGTTGGGGCAGGCATGTTTTCCAGTGGGTGCTCTCAACGTTACAATAATCATAACATATATTATGTGTATAATGTGTAACACTGTTGTATTTTGGAGTATTACTAACGTAGCTACTTTACTCACTATAGACATATATTTGGATCGAAATAGATAAAGTGTTTAGCTAATTTAATTGATAAAAAGGATTCTTTGAGATCACTCTTTAAAAGAGGTACTACATTTTAGATATTTATTAAGAGTAATGCTAGTTGCACATAGGGCGCCGAACGTATCCCAGCCAATCAAAACAAAAATAAAAAAAATAAAAAAATATTTTATAGAATCCCAAATTTTAAAAGATAAACCTTAAGCAACTATGTTTCTGATTGGCTGGTATATTAAATAGATATTGAACATAAGTGTAACTAGCATGTGCCATTTATTAAATGTCTCCAAAATCTACCAATTGACATAATATTGGTACAAGACCGAATAGGCCTAATTGGGACATTAGGTGAAGTCCTTCAAAGTCAAGGGTTTGTGTTTGAATCAACCATAAGTGAAAAAATAATGATTATGAACACCATATATTTATGATAAATACTTAGAATTTTTTTGCAGTAGTCATTTATATTTTTTTATTTGGAACATAACGCAGTGAGTAGGACTCCTATTGAAGATCAAGGTATAGTTTTTCGAGTGTTTGGCTAGATTACCTTAGGGGCTAAAAGCTCATCGGATGAAATAATTACTTTTTGGAACACCTATTGGATGCATTTATTTTAGATAAGAAAAATGAAATCGGTACTTTTTGATTTTACTTCCTGATTGTACTTCAAGGTTTTACATCATTACGTGACTGCATAGTTGGTAGTCTAGGCAAGAGGAAATCTATGGTTTAGGGTTTACCGAATAGGTAGTTAATATCATTCACAATATTTATTATACCACCCCTTTTTAGATAAATCTCTGAAAGTTTCAATGTTTTGAAAAAGCTCAAATTAAGCTTTTTTAAGGATTGGTGTTCAATTGGCATTTTTATTTATAAAGATTTGAAATTTGTATGCTTAGAAATTAGAATAATAGCGTGAATGATATTATTTTAAGTAATAATGTAGTATAACTTTGTAAGCTTTTGCCTAAATAGATAATATTAGGCGCCAATCAGTCTCAAACTCTCTTTAGTAAAAAATAAGAAAAAGAAAAAGTTAAATATGTTGCTGTACTAGTTTTGCTCCGATATTCACATACATCCGCTTCTACGAATCTCTGTTCGAAACTCTAACCAGACTCCAACCCTTGTTCGTAGCATTTGAGGAGTGGCTAAAGCTCGATAATTTTGGTCAGGAATAAATGATGGCGAGCAGATTCCGCCGCTTGTTACAATCGCCGTCTTTGCTTATTGGGGATCCGCGGCCCAAATTCTCACTGTTGAATTCGTCTGCGTCGGTTGATTCTCTCCCTCTCTCTGTATCAGCAAAGAGGCTTCTAAGTTTCTCAGGTCAGCAAGAGGATCATGATTCTCGATCAAGGGGTTCTGGAGTAAATGCCTCTTTGCCGCCCCAGGTAGAGGAAAAGGCAAACGAACCGAATTCCGGTAAGGAAAGCGAGGAAGAAGAGGATGGCATTTTCGTTAACAAAGAGACCGGCGAAGTGGGTGGTCCACGAGGTCCGGAGCCGACACGTTACGGTGATTGGGAGCGAGGTGGGCGCTGCTCTGATTTTTAGACGCTGTTGGGCGATTGAAACAGGTGCTGGGTCGTCTTTATCGTATTTAGTGATTTTGGTTAATAACCATTAGTGATACTCTTTTGAAGAACACTTTTTTTTTTTTTTTTTATACGAGCTTCGATTTGTTGGTGGAAAAAATTTCACCAGAAATGGAACCTTTCTCTGACGCAAACCATAGCTCCATATCCGTCTGTTATGTCGACTTTGATCGCGGTTTAATTGCTGATGGCTGTCCCACCAGATTAAATTTCTTTGAATATCTCTGAATTAGTTAGGTGCCGGGTGAGGGATGCCTTTGGCTGATAGAGCAGCTGCTGTTCAATATAGGTTCCTAGGGGCAATATCCACCTACTCTACTGCTGTAGGCATCAGGCATCAGCAATGGGTTTTGCCAAATTCTGGATTTTATCGGAGTGTCAAAACGAAGAAGATGAATCCGTATAATCAATACATTGAAGTTCTCATTGTCATTGCTGCTGCATTGCGGTTTTATCATCTGTATCTTTACATTTGTAGGGCTCTGTGTTGGCCATGTGGGACTTGGTTTACAAATTTTATATGAATGACTGAAGCTAGTTCTGAAAGCTGAACAGGTAACAGATTTGCCACTCGTCTGGGAAGGACATGGGGCTGTGTGGTGATTTTTGTTTGCTTGGTGCGCAATCTCTAGCATCAATTATAGTAATGCTTCACAAGAATTCGGTCAATCGAATTTTTGGCTCAGAGTTGTTGAGACCGAGTTTCATAATGGTCAGGTGGGGTTGGTGTGGGTGCATTCCCTATGCGTGGTTAAATCAGTCGGCCATTAGGGTATTTGGAGTCCAGTTGAGACACTTCAAGTTCTCAGATGAATCATCCGTGCTATCAGCTGATTGAAATTAAAAGAAGGTGCCTTGGGTGTTAGAAGTCCTTTGTTTTCTAAGTGGCATTGGGAACTTCATAGTTGCATAATTCTCACTTTGGAAGTAGTTGAGCAGTAAATTTGATATTTGATGGCAATTTAGAACTAAAGTTGACTGCAGTCCATATGTTCAAGTAGAAGTGAACAATTCTCATTTTGAGTGGGCGCTCTGAGAAAATGCAATTTCATGTTCTCTGTTGCACTGATCTTCTTGCAAAGTATCTCATCTTCCCTTATTAAACTTGCTAGTTTTCTAATATTTATTAGGCCTGGATCTTCACTTCATATCGAATGTTGCCCATCCATCACAAGCAATCCATGAGGTGAGCGAGTCACCTAAACTTCTTCTTCTGTCCGATCCCGACCGAGTCACCTAAACTTCTTCTTCTGCCTGATCCTGATTGACTCACCGGAGATCTTCTTGCAAAGTATCTCATCTTCCCTTATTAAACTTGCTAGTTTTCTAATATTTATTAGGCCTGGATCTTCACTTCATATCGAATGTTGCCCATCCATCACAAGCAATACATGAGTTGAGTGAGTCACCTAAACTTCTTCTTCTGTCCGATCCCGAGCGAGTCACCTAAACTTCTTATTCTGCCTGATCCTGATTGACTCACCGGAGCTTTCTAGAAAATTGTCTTCAGCTGTTGAAGGCATTTGCTTATGCATGATATTGAGGCCCTGTTCCAAAGTAGTTTTGATTTCGATGCCTTTGGATGTGTACTTTCGTTAGAGTGGGACCAGAACAGAAGGCGGTGGAGTCCTCGAAAATCCACTACATTACCTGGTTTTGGTGTCTATGGGAGGGTGTCAGCCTCACTTTCTTAAAGTTGGAAAGAGCTGAAATATGACATTAAATTTTTAAGGCTTTGTTTGAACCATTATTGGCCATGGCATATTGATCGTTTTTTCTTCCCTAGATTTCTTTTTCAGTGCACATATCTTTCCTTTACTCAGTAAGCTTCGACCTTTTTGCTTCTGAGCATACTGATATCAATTTTTATGTCTTTGTGCAGGCTATCTCGAAGCAGTGCATGAGTAAGAATAACGGTGGAGCAATACGGCTTTAGTAGAACAAAAGAACTACAAGGGTAAAATATAGGTTGTTGGAGACGTACCTCTTTCTTTTATATTTCAGTTCTGCCCAGATTTTCTGTACATTATGGGCATTTAAACTCTGTATGCTTCCCTCTCAGAGTAGGTATAGTCATACCTACTCTGACAATATTACATTCTGGTGGTGATTGTGTTGTCAGGGATGTTGTTTTCCTGGCACGAGAAAGTATGTTTTATCGTGAAACTGCAAGATGGCGAAGATTGGATCTTTCCGTTCTGACCGCCTGGCCCTCTCTTATTTCCCTGTAGTTCAATGATGAATCTCTAGTGGTGAAGAGATTCAGGGTTTCCTGACCTGCCTCAAGTTCTCACACGAATGGATACATGGGTCATTCCTCGTTTCGCGGGATCTGAATCCTCGAACGGAATTCTGGCGTTAGCAAATGCAAAAGTAGAATCCAAATTTCAAAGAACTGTTTCCAGATTACCGTCGAACGCACACAGAATTTATCACCAGTTCACCATGTAAAAGAACAGATTAGTTATTTATATAACTAATCTGTTCAGTAATAGCGCTACAATAACATTGTCTGTGGTCACAGGAAGGAAACAGGAAAAAGTTCGCTGTAATTAACCTGGTTTTAACACTTTTACTAAGGATTACAATACAAAACAACAGGCTTGTTATGTCGGTCCCTTCAACTGAATGTATTCATACATATATCACTGGAGCCAGATCTAATTGGACAGCAATGGCTTCGCAAGCAGCTTCTTTGGAAGTTTTTCTATAGGAGTTGTCTTCAACATGAAAAGCCTTGCCGCACGCTCTTGCAGAGTACCACCACATTTTAACCCTTTCGCCTGCAGTTCAACTTTCAACCGCTCTATTCCCAGAATCTGCAATCAACAACAGAACACGGAGTTCAGTAACAGCAACGTACAAGAGTTGACCACATCCAAGGCTCAGAGAAAAAGACATCTATAAAGCCACATATCTCCTTATTGCCATGAAACAAAACATGATAACACAATGTGGTAGCAGGATAAGAAGTTTTTGAAGTGTTGCTTCATAGCTATGTTCCTGGCAAAGACAATGGGAAACCGCTGCTATACTGACAGGGCCTAGGAGCCTTCCAAAAAGACCTGTGATGACTGTGATGGACAAATGCATGCAAGCGCTATATGAACCTGTGATAACTGTGATGAACAAATGCATCTAAACAAAAAAATTGAGAATCCACTAAATCATGAAGCTTTGATTCGTCTCTTGAGTAAATGAATAGGTCCTATCTAAGGGACAGCTTACTCTGTCAGAGGCTCTAAAATCTTTTGTACAGAAAATCTAGCCCCTAGAAGTAATGCATCCTCACACAAGAATGGTTATGTTCCTTTTGGGAGTCAAGGTATAAGGATCTTATTTAGTTATATTCCTCAAAACTCTTACTCATTGTTGAATCCCACGCTTTTTGTGAAACTTCAACTACGAATTAACAGTCGAAATACCACTTGTGTGGCCATGGATCTTGAGGACATATCATCCGTAGTTCACTGTGGTTTGTGGCACACGAAAAAATAATGTAGCCTCATAATAGAACAAATCACACATGCTACAGCAGACAAACAGAAGCAACCACAACAAGGATTTAGTGCTGAAATCAAGATGCAGGAACAAAAACTTACTTCCAAATCTTTGGCAGATTCAAATTCTTTCAAATCGAGCGGCCTGTCCAAGCTTGCAACAGTTTCGCCTGGATGGGATCTTTCTTCTAATATGGCAATCTTGGTTTCAACAGAATTGCTCACAGCATCAGTGACGGTGCCAGAGGAATGATATCTTGATTCTTCACATGCTTTACCGATTTCCATCTTGGTGGGGACGTCAACAACGTCTTCAGACAAAACAGATGAGGGGACAACATTACAGGTAACCATTCCAGAAACGTCAGTGGATTCCACACTTTCTGGATGAGAGCCCCCATCTTCAGCTCCAATGATATTGTCAACCTCAGGGGTTCTGCTAACAGGATCACCTTCCGAATCAGAACCTGGTTTTGCATCCATAAATTCAGAGTCGACAGAAGTCCCAGAGTCCACATTACTGGCCTCATGTTTACAGTCACTTTCACTATTAATAAAATTTCCATCATTACAACTTCCGTTGTCTAAAGTACTTTTGGATGAACTACCACCGGAAGACTCCCCATCTGTATGTACCAAAGAAGATGAACCAGGGGAACGGTCAAGATCATCAACTGTAAATTTCTGCACTTCATCATCCTCATCATCACTATCGCTTTCTACTTCTTTTCCCTTGCCATTCCTGCTTATCCAACATCAGAAAAACATAAACTGATGAACTAGTTCAAGGGGGAAAGCCGCTACTAAAGTAAGTCGCAAAAAAGCAAATTCAAAAACAAATTCTCTCAATCAATTATCGACATGTAGAGCCTAAATCTAGTTGGAACCACACAATATAATCTAAATCCCAGAAAGATCCATAAACCGATCGTGGTAGAGGGAAAATGTAGAAAATGCACCCAAAACAAAAAGGAAATAAATAAAGAACTGCATACCATATCTTCAACCGCTTTGACGACTGCCCTGACGCCGGTAAGACCTTCCTCTTGGAACTTTGATAAAGCTCGAAAGATTGCCTCACAGAAGCCTCCACATCCTCCATACACTTAGCCGACACTTCCCTATATGACTCCACATACTTCTCAGCGTCTCCTGTCTTAGAGTTTTTCCCTTCCTTCGCTTTCTTCTTAAGAAAGTTCTCCGCAATTTTCTCCAACTTTCTTTCTTCAACCTCCGCCTTCCACTCCTCCAATTTCTTCTCGGCGTTCACATGCCGGAGACGGCGACCGCTCATATCACGACACGCATCGAAATTATTCGTCTTTTTTTGTCCGGCCTTTGTTGCCGCACCACGGAGAAGGGACCCAAACCCTCCTTTGCCACCTCGGAGACGGAGAAGAAGATTCAGAGAAGGGGATTGAGAAACACAAACTAGGGTTTCATCGGAAATCTCCCGCGATCCGGAAACTAGCCGAAGTAATTCGACAGGGATCCTTGTTATTTCGAAGATATTCTGCTTGAGAGACAAGCCGGAGATGGTAGGCGACGAGAGCTGCAGGCACCTCGTACGGCCATCCAAGAATCTGACGAACACCTGACTGATTTCCATGGCCCAAACGATACCTGAAGCCCCTCCGGTCGTTCTACTTCGTCGTCGCTGCACCTATTTATGTCCGAGAACCCGATCCCAGTTTCATTCTAACCCCGATTCCGAAACGCGGTAAATCTTAATTAACTACCCTTGCCACGCGACTCGGAATCGGGATCCGACTCGGCAGACTAAAAAGTTCCGAGTCGAAGCGACCGATTAGGATCAAAGTGACCCGGCCGAACTACAACAGAGCGATTCGAGCATAATAATTGAAAAAGAACAAAAACTAAAAAAATAAAATATGTAATTATCCATAGACTCGTACAAAATATATTATACAGTCAATAAATAAATAAAAATTCCCATTTCATACCTTAATATAGTAAGGAAGACATTGAGCGTACCTAAAGAGATGTTATTCAATCTCACATGATTCATTTTAGAGAGTTTTATGAACAATCATAGCAGTCCAACATTTGAAATCTCGATTATTAGATCAAAGCGAATATTTTCAGAGTTCTTTGAAGGGTTCAATAAGGCCTGTATGTTCTTCAAATGTTCCCTTTCGCTTAAAGAGCTAGAATTGCCACAAACGCAAGCAGCAGCATACAATCCGCCGGACAGGAATAATGTAATCAATTTGGAAGGCTGAAGTAGGCAGACTGACTGAGAACGCACTATAACCAAATTACCGAATTAGCATAAGAACTTAATATTAACAAAAATATTGACTAAAAAGATCGTTAATATTGACAAAATAATCGACTTACAGACTCAGAAACATCATTACAGAAGTCGCCATATGTACTAAAGGTGGAAAAGCACTCTCTCACTACTTAGATGGATTTCTAGAATCAGAAGCATATTTGCCATGGGAACTTGGGGGAGGAACCTCTGACTGAGGAACCACAGGAGAGAGTGGTTGGAAGTTGGTGTTGCCTACAAACCAGAACATGGTCCACTTCAGATTGCAGAGAGTATATTTCAGAGCTTTTGTCCAATTCTCCTGTTTGTTGAAACTCTGAGTAATGGTGTAGTTCTCCACTCTATCATTCTCAATCCTACATGGTGCAACAAATTATGTTTGATTCAATTGTTCCCAAAAGACTGCAGAAATATGCCAATGAATTGCATAACAAAAAGAAACAAGAACATGGCCTGTCTCCCATGTGATCAGGTACAATAGCAATAGAGCTTGTGCAAGAGAAAGTGCAACTAGTCTAATGATGTAGAAAAGTACTTCTTAAGATTATAAGGAATAATTCTGATAAAAAAGTTGGAAACTTGCTTGTAGGGGAGTTTGAAGCATTGATCAGGCGGTACATTGTTCTCTTGATCCATAGACCTTGCAAACTCAGCAAAGTCCTTGAGGCATGTTAGGAACAGGGTCATTGCTTTGTCATAGCGAGTGCTCCAAAATAAATTCACGGGACCAAACCTGAAACAAGTTAAGCTTCAGAAATGCTAAACCAATAAAAAATTCAATGAGCAAAATATTGACTAAACCTCTTCAGCACTAAAAAAGATAAAAAATAAGGGAAGCCAAATGACAAATTCCTTGAATGGATATACATTTGAAAGTACAAAGCTCTACAGATAAACTTTACAATAAAGCGAATTCAACAGTAATAGTAGGCCTTGTAATAGATCAAGAAAGTAGATACAGGGGCCACTCACAGCTCATATGTATTATTGCTGGTGTCCATAATCCGCGGGTAACTTCCCATGGGAAGAATCTTTATTCGATATCTAAAGTAGTTATGCATAGGAATTTCCAACAATCAAGTTTTCCCTAAAAAATATACACATGATTCCAGATGTTTCTGACGAAGATTGTTAAACTACATAAATCCAGAAACAATTGTAAAACACCCCTTGAAGTTAATGATCACTAATTGTACATCATAAGACAAGGTTCAATTCATTTCAAGTACCAAGATATTGTAAAGCATAAATATTCACGTCATGCTCTACAAATTTTACAGCTGTCAACAGTTTAGCAGTCAGGAAACCACTTTCTCAAGTAATTCCAATATGCAGATTTAGTCTATTTCCAGGAAATCTGCTTTTTCATTATATAAAGTAAATTAATCGCAGCATTAACAAAAACCACTAAATGAGTTGAGCAAGTCAAATGAACGAACAAAGGTGGAGGTGACCTGATAATTCTACTGGCTGTGTCAAAGTCAATTGACTGACCAGCATGCTGTCAACAACATCAATGAGTATTACAGGAGCAAGGACAAGAATAAATTATTAAAGAGGACAACACATAAACAACCATATTTTCAATCAGCCCAGCTATACTCATTTAAAAGGATACGGAAACTTTGGCCGAAAATATTGAGCCATGGTGTGGAGCAGAAAGCAAGCTTGCCCCCAGGCAGCATTTATCTCATCCCACTCGACCTAAGAATTCAAGACACGACTTTGAATATCACAAAAGGAGCATCACATAACAAAAAGCAGAGAAAAAGTATTAAAAGAATCATGTAAACCACCGTGCTACGTACCGGAATCTTTGGAAGACGACCAAGACGGAAATTGTTGATTGTCCCAAATTCTCCATCATGGGCGATAAGGAAGGCGTCATTCATCACATTGGTGTGCTTCAACAATTCCAGATGTGCTTGCGAAACTTCAATCTTAGCCAAAATTGCATCCCTCTCTTCCTGATGATTTACAGAGCAGTATAATGTTATTAGATTCCACAAAAGATATCAAGGCAAGTAATCAGTAAATTATTCCAAAATTCTATTCTTCAAAATTAAAACTAGTATATATTCAAGAAAAAAATCTGAATTTCTACAAAAAATAAAGTTGAATTATACCAAACAAGTAGCTATCGAATTAAGCATCTGACGGGTGGGAGGTGAGAGCAGAGTTAATCTCTAGATTTTTGTTAAAAAACAATTCAAAGCTAACCACAGGATCATAAAACTGGTTTCTTCTTTTCCTTATTATCTAACAGAAAAAAGATTTTGCAGAATGTCTAGAGAAGAGAATGAGAGAGTCAGTGACTTCAGAAATGCTTAACTTTTTCATTCATTATTGTCATATAAAGGTTCAACTCCTTCAGCAGTTTGTCTCAATCTGACCATTCTAGGTCAATTATACACAGGCTAAATATGAAACATTGGCACAAAAGAGGCCAGGGAAAGCTCTGACATACCTGATGAGAAATTAGCTGGAACTGGAAATTGTTGAAATCGTGCCAATACCTTTGATAAAGAACAAAAACAAAACAATTAACAAAATGAACAAAAAAAAGAAAAAAAACAGTTGATGAGAGAGAGAGAGAGAGAGAGAGAGAGAGAGAGAGAGAGAGAGAGAGAGAGAGAGAGAGAGAGAGAGAGAGAGAGAGAGAGAGAGAGAGAGAGAGAGAGAGAGAGAGAGAGGAGGGAGGGAGGGAGGGGAGGGAGGGAGGAAAGGGAAGGAACATTTTGGCCCCATCAAAATGGACACAGGACCGTCTAACACCTCATAAAAAAAATTTAAGGAAAACGAGATGGTGGTCCATTTAATACAGCCAAAAAAAAAGTTAAGATCTTTCACTTTAGGTTAAAGAAGAAGATGTGGTTATAGTTGAAAAGCTATATGTGATACCATATACTGAAACAAAATCTATTTTTTTAAGAAACAATATCTATATGTTCTTAAACATAATCAACAGGGAAGATAAAGAATCAACACAATCAAACATTTTAGAGAAAAACTATGAAATCAAACAATTTGAACATAACAATCTTCCAGCACTCACTGTTCCTCAAGTTGATTAAATCGCTTTGATTTTAACTCCAATTCCTTGAGTTCAGTATTGACTGTCATGCATTGCTTCTCTGCCTCTTCAATGGCTGCTTGAAGTCTCTTTTCTTCCTCTTCAGCCTTAAACAGCACAACAATCATGAGTTATAACACATTTAAGTGCATATCATTACTAAAATTTTCAATCTAGTCAAAATATTGAGTTGTTTAACGCAGATCCTGCACAGAAATAATCAGGATTTAGTCCAGATTACCTTATGTTTCTCCTTGAGAAAGTCAGCCTCGCTAAGAACATTACGCGGCTCCGCCTCAAAACGTTGAAGACAAGCTTCATATGCTTTAATATCTCTGTTTGAATCTTCAACCTCTTTATCGAGCTTATCAGACAGCACCCTCATACACTCCAGACACAGTGGTTGATCAACCTAACAGTATGTTTAGGTCATGATTATTAAAGTTTGCCACAAGAGACACATCATACATAGAAGTAATGCTGGGTCGATAAGACACTAAAAATAACAGATACCTGTGTTTGTGTGGTAGCTATATCAAAAGCCCGCTTTAGCACAGTTATGCTCGAGTGGAAACCAGAATGGTTCGTCATTAAAGGGCTATTAGAGTTTCCAACAGTAGCAGGGATTTGGCTCCCACCTCCTTCAGTTCCAGTCTCAGATTTGTACATTGAAGCAGCAGCAGGAGGCAATACTACAAAAGACTCTTCCATTGCCTTTGGAGTATCAACTGGTTGTATTCCACCACGAGGACGAGGAGGCACACCAGGGCCCTGACTTCTTTGTTTTGGCAAAAGAACAAAAGAATGGTCCATTCGGCTTGAACCAAGTGAACTCCCTGCCCCACTGACTGAAGCAGTTTGCATACCTGAAGTTTGCTGAATAAGCTAAATGATACATATTTAACCAAACAAATTAAAGAGGCAGTAAATGGGAAAAACAGCAGGTGTGAAGTAATATTCTCTCTCAAAATATTAGATAGGAGCACACTATAGCCGCTTCTTTCTAATATTTATTAAATTTTTAACAAATTATTAGGCTGAAAACACAATACAGAGGCAGTTATAAACTAGTTTTTGATATTTTAATATTGTCTGTTCTACTTCTACCAAGCAAGCCCCAGAATGACACTGATAAGCAGCACATGTCAGCATGCTATCAACTTCGAGAAAGAACACGTAAAAGTATGAAACAACTATTCCCCAAATGAAATACCATTTAAAAAGAAAAAAATCCAAATCTTAACTGCAGACTAGCTTCCTCGAACATGCAACTATTCTATTCGAATTATCACACAATGAGAAACAGATAACTTCCTCATTATAGGGCCAAAACAATAAAAATATACTATAAACCATGAAAGAACCAAAATTATCTGGTTACCCTTCTATAACAAAAAAAAAGAGAGAGAGAGAGAGAGAGAGAGAGAGAGAGAGAGAGAGAGAGAGTTGAATAACAAGACATTAAAAGCAACGCGAATCCATAGAAACAGAGAGACAAGTCCTAACCAGAGCGCGAAGAAGATTCATTGAAGAACTTCTCGGCGTAAGAATCAACACCCACGATACAGAGGGCGTGGCGGCAATGCTGGCACACCCATCGAGGAAGATTCGGATCGACGGAAAAGCTTGGACCTTTATCCGGGATATCGTCCTTCATCCTATCCTCCTCGGCCTAGGGCTCTCTCCCGATTTGAGCTTCTCCCCGGTACACAACCAATCGAATTCAACGCCGTCTTTACGTGAATCGGTCTACTCCCCGCGGACAGTCATCTACGAATCCGAATTTTGCCCTGTTTTATTTATCGACTGCAGAATCATGTCCCTACTCCCAGTTCGCACTCGCAGGGTGGGAAGGCGTTCCCGCGAACTTCCATTACCTGTCAACAAACTCTTTGGATTTTCTCCTGCCGATCGAGTTACATTTTTGGTTGGAGCCGCACACGGATCGGGTTCAAAGGGGAACTCGCTCGTCTTTATCCGGGAACGGGTTTCTCCTACACTCGGCGAGTGACTCGGAGAGAGTGACAGACGGGCTTTTTCATCAGAGTTTGAGTAAATTTAACAACTAAAACTAAAAATAATATTAATAAAATACAGCCCACGGCCCCACAGTTTAATAATATAATTTAATTAATAACGTAAAATTATTTAATAAAATAAATAAATCATGGATACAAAATTTCATTCACTTATATTTTATTTTTTGAAATTTTAGAATTTTAATTAAAGTTATATCTGGTTTTTAGAATTAAGAAGCTACAACTTTAGACAATATCTTTAGCATAAAACTATGTAACGTGTAATTTACTATCTCTTCCCTCTACACGGAGAAATCAGATATATGTTTATTCTTAAGTTATTTAATTTGTTTCTTACGCATAATAAATATTGAAAATAAGGGTTGATAATAAGATATTAAATCTTCAGTGTAAAGTTCGGTCCAGAGATATATAAGAAGAGTGCTGTCTAAAGTTATGAAGATGGGTTTTAATTTTAAATGAACTTTTCCTATTATAATATGATACACAAAATATAAAATGTAAATGACTATTCAATGTTCCTCGATTTATTTTTTTGAAAATTTTGAGTTAAAAGGAGGAACAAATACTTGCAAAGATGGAAACAATAAAAAAAAGAAACTAGACGGCCACTGTGGAACTACCTAGGAAGGGACCATCTGGCCTTTGCACGTTCTTGGGTCATAACGAAGGTGGTCAGCTGACGGAGGCCGTAAGGAGGTGGTCATAGAACAATGTCGTTTGACGATGTGGAGAAAGCCCATGTCTTGGTCTTAAATACCCTACTTCAAATTTTGGACAATGGTAGATTAGTCAGGCAATAGAGGAGAGTAGATTTCACTAATACCGTAATTATCATGACTTCGAATCTAGGAGCACAATATCTTATCGGTGCAGCCACAGAGAACACCGAAAAGCAGAATGCACACGATTTTTTCCTTTCTATTCCCGTGGAAGTAGTATATGTTTGTTGTTTGAAAGTTTTCTTGCCCAAATAATTGTGATAAATCCAAAAAAAAATTGAATTTGTTCATATACATCCGAATATCCTCTCTAATTGCTGTTAATTTGAGTGGTGGTTGTTTTTCTATCCGATTACAGTAATACTTTGCCTCCTGGCCGGCAGATTTGATTCCCGTAGACATCACAGAGAGAAAAACACTATCCGCGGACACAGAAGCCAAATCATGGAAATTGTTTTCATTTTCTTCCTTTTTTCACCCGTAAGAACTTCGAAATATTTTTTCCTAAAGTATCCACACTTATTACTTGCGTGTTGTAACGCATCCATGTGTATCCACGATATGTATCCGTTTCCTTAATGTCCGATACTATGCGTATCTTCGACACTGCAAACCCTGTTTCCGGCCCCTTACTAGCCATTTCCCCGCGGCAAATCAGCCAAATCAGATTCGAAAAGAGAACAAAGATTTGGACTTGACAAAAGAGAAGAAATTGGATAGGTTGTGATATTATTCAGGAACGAAAGAGAAGCACGTTAAACAAAACAACAAACGATTAAATATGAACAGAGAATCGATCAATAAATAGAGCATATACAAACAGAAACTAAGCAGAAGAGGAGGGCTTACAAAGAGATTAAAATTAACCTTATTAGATACAACATTACTATATAAATATATGAGACTATATATAGTAGTAAGTATGACAATTTCTTGCTATATATGGAGAATTGTAGCCATAGCCATTGAATTAAGAGTAGTTAATCAGTCTTATGTTCACTGGTCCAGACAATAATGGGTTCATGAACTATAAAATACCCGTAAAGAGAACTTTTCCGAATTATAAGTATGATTCATTGCAGTTACGAAAAAAGAGGAAAACAAAGGCCAATATTCTATTTTGTGACTATTACGACTCTTCACGTTCGGTCGACGGCAAGGAAATTTATTTCCATTTATCCATATTATCCATACCACATTCCACAGAAACATAATAACACTCATCATTAGTTCCATCCATTACCATCAGGGACAACTAGGTTTCCATATTCGCATCTATCCATCTCTTCACAGGTCTTGCACCATTGGCCTGTCAAAATGAAAAAAAAACAATGTTTGCGAATATCAAATTAAATCATTTCGATCTTATGGATGATTTCGTTGTGTTCACTAAATCGAAGGCCCCAAGATTTATAGCTAAAGGAGCAGATTTAATGAACACCAGAGTCACTCCACGTTCTGCTAATCTAGTTTTCACATCTTGGAGCTGAAGTTCTATGATATTCTCTATATGCTTAAAAGGCAAATGATAGAAGACCACAATTTTGTTCAAATTATATACCTACTCCTGCGTGAAGTGTTTCTCAAATGTTTTTCAAAAGAAACAGGAAGATAGGGTTTTTAAAACAAATCTCCATCAAATTAAAAGCTAACCATTAAGAGTTCGAGAGGACATACCACATACCTCCTGCACGACTACTTCGTGAGCATTCCGCATATCGACGTTCTCTCTGGTTTCAGCGGAAATGATGTGCCCCAAGATTTGAAGTCATCATAATTACCATATTGGTGAAATCTACAGTCTTTCTTCGCCCGAAGTAATTATCATGACTTTGAATATAGGAGCACAATATCTTATCGGTGCAGCCACAGAGAACACCGATAAGCAGAATGCACAAGATTTTTTTTCTTTCTATTTCCGTGGAAGTAATATATGTTTGTTGTTTGAAAGTTTTTCTTTGGCAAATAATTGTGATGAATCAAAAAAAATAATGGATTTGTTAAAATACATCCGAATATCCTATCTAAATGATGTTAATTTGAGTGGTTGGTATATACACTGGTCCACACAATAATCGGCTCTTGAACAATAGAATACGCTTAAAGTGAACTTTTCCGAATTGTAACTTCATTCATTATCACGAGAAAAAGAGGAAAACAAAGGCCAACATTCCTCTTTGTGACTATTACGACTCTTCCCGTTCAAGCGACGACGTGGAAATTCATTTCCCTTTATCAATGTTATCCATGCCACATTCCACAGAAACATAATAACCCTCATCAATAGTTCCATCCATTAGCATCAGGGACATCTGGGTTTCCTTATTCGCATCTATCAATCACTTCACGGGTCTTGCACCATTGGCGTGTCAAAATGAAAAAAAAAAAACAATGTTTGCGAATATCAAATCAAATCATTTCGATCTTTTGGATGATATCGTTGTGTTCACTAAATCGAAGGCCCCAAGATTTATAGCTAAAGGAGCAGATTTAATGAACACCAGAGTCACCCCACGTTCTGCTAATCTAGTTTTCACATCTTGGAGCTGAAGTTCTATGATATTCTCTATATGCTGAAAAGACAAATGATCGAAGACCACAATTTTGTCCAAATTATATAGCTACTCCGGCGTGAAGTGTTTCTCAAATGTTGTTCAAAACAAAGTGGAAGATAGTGTTTTTAAAACAAATCTCCATCAAATTAAAAGCTAACCATTAAGAGATCGAGAGGACATACCACATACGTCCTGCAAGACTACTTCGTGAGCATTCCGCATATCGACGTTCTCTCTGGTTTCAGCCGTAAATGATGTGCTCCAAGATTTGAAGTCATCATAATTACTATAAAGGTGAAATCTACAGTGTTTCTTCGCCCGTAGTAATTATCATGACTTTGAATATAGGAGCACAATATCTTATCGGCGCAGCCACAGAGAACACCGATAAGCAGAATGCACACGATTTTTTTTCTTTCTATTTCTGTGGAAGTAATATATGTTTGTTGTTTGAAAGTTTTTCTTTGGCAAATAATTGTGATGAATCAAAAAAAATAATGGATTTGTTAAAATACATCCGAATATCCTCTCTAAATGATGTTAATTTGAGTGGTTGTTATGTACACTGGTCCACACAATAATTGGTTCATGAACCATAGAATACGCGTAAAGAGAACTTTTCCGAATTGTAACTACGATTCATTACAGTTACAGAAAAAAGAGGAAAACAAAGGCCAACATTCCTCTTTGTGACTATTACGACTCTTCCCGTTCGGGCGACGACGTGGAAATTCATTTCCCTTTATCAATGTTATCCATGCCACATTCTACAGAAACATAATAACCCTCATAAATAGTTCCATCCATTAGCATCAGGGACATCTGGGTTTCCATATTCACATCTATCCATCTCTTCATGGGTTTTGCACCATTGGCGTGTCAAAATGAAAAAAAACAATGTTTGCGAATATCAAATCAAATCATTTCGATCTTTTGGATGATTTTGTTGTGTTCACTAAATCGAAGGGCCCAAGATTTATAGCTAAAGGAGCAGATTTAATGAACACCAGAGTCACCCCACGTTCTGCTAATCTAGCTTTCACATCTTGGAGCTGAAGTTCTATGATATTCTCTATATGCTTAAAAGACAACTGATCGAAGACCACAATTTTGTCCTCACTATACAGCAACTCCGGCGTGGAGTGTTTCTCAAATGTTGTTCAAAAGAAAGTGGAAGATAGTGTATTTAAAACAAATCTCCTTCAAATTAAAAGCTAACCATTAAGAGTTTGAGAGGACATACAACATACCTCCTGCACGACTACTTCGTGACCTTTCCGCATATCGACGTTCTCTGTGGCTTGAGCGGTAAATGATGTGCTCCAAGATTTGAAGTCATCATAATTACCATATTGGTGAAATCTATAGTCCTTCTTCGCCCGAAATAATTGTCATGACTTTGAATCTAGGAGTACAATATCTTATCGGTGCAGCCACAGAGAACACCGATAAGCAGAATGCACACGATTTTTTTTCTTTCTATTCCCATGTAAGAAATATATGTTTGTTGTTTGAAAGTTTTTCTTCGGCAAATAATTGTGATGAATCCAAAAAAAATAATTTGATTTGTTAAAATAGATCCGTATATCCTCAATAATTGTTGATTATTTGAGTTGTTGTTATGTACACTAGTCTAGACAATTATCTGTTCATGAACCGATTATACCCATAAAGAGAAGTTTTCCGAATTGTAACTACGATTTATTCCGGTTATGAAAAAAGAGGAAAACAAAGGGCAACATTTCTCTTTGTGACTATTACGACTTTTCCCGTTCGGTCGACGGCGTGGAAATTCATTTCCCTTTATCAATGTTATCCATGCCACATTCCACAGAAACATAATAACCCTCATCAATAGTTCCATCCATTAGCATCAGGGACATCTGGGTTTCCATATTCGCATTAATCCATCTATTCACTGGTCTTGCACCATTGGCGTATCAAAATAAAAAAAAACAATGTTTGCGAATATCAAATTAAATCATTTCGATCTTTTGGATGATTTCGTTGAGTTCACTAAATCGAAGGCCCCAAGATTTATAGCTAAAGGAGCAGATTTAATGAACACCAGAGTCACCCCACGTTCTGCTAATCTAGTTTTCACTTCTTGGAGCTGAAGTTTTATGATATTCTCTATATGCTTAAAAGGCAAATGATAGAAGACCACAATTTTGTTCAAATTATATACCTACTCCTGCGTGAAGTGTTTCTCAAATGTTTTTCAAAAGAAAGAGGAAGATATGGTTTTTAAAACAAATCTCCATCAAATTAAAAGCTAACCATTAAGAGATCGAGAGGACATACCACATACCTCCTGCACGACTACTTCGTGAGCATTCCGCATATCGACATTCTCTGTGGCTTCAGCGGTAAATGATGTGCTCCAAGATTTGAAGTCATCATAATTACCATATTGGTGAAATCTACAGTCTTTCTTCGCCCGAAGTAATTATCATGACTTTGAATATAGGAGCACAATATCTTATCGGTGCAGCAAAAGACAACACAGATAAGCAGAATGCACACGAATTTTTTTCTTTCTATTCCCGTGGAAGTAATATATGTTTGTTGTTTGAAAGTTTTTCTTCGGCAAATAATTGTGATGAATCAAAAAAAATAATGGATTTGTTAAAATACATCCGAATATCCTCTCTAAATGATGTTAATTTGAGTGGTTGTTATATACACTGGTCCACATAATAATCGGTTCATGAACCATAGAATACGCGTAAAGAGAAGTTTTCCGAATTGTAACTTCGATTCATTACAGTTACAGAAAAAAGAGGAAAACAAAAGCCAACATTCCTCTTTGTGATTTTTACGTCATTTCCCGTTCGATCAACGGCGTGGAAATTCAATGCCCATTATCAATGTTATCCATGCCACATTCTACAGAATCATAATAACCCTCATCACTAGTTCCATCCATTAGCATCAGGGACATCTGGGTTTCCATATTCGCATCTATCAATCTCTTCACGGGTTTTGCACCATTGGCGTGTCAAAATGAAAAAAAACAATGTTTGCGAATATCGAATCAAATCATTTCGATCTTTTGGATGATTTCGTTGTGTTCACTAAATCGAAGGCCCCAAGATTTATAACTAAAGGAGCAGATTTAATGAACACCAGAGTCACCCCACGTTCTGCTAATCTAGCTTTCACTTCTTGGAGCTGAAGTTCTATGATATTCTCTATATGCTTAAAAGACAAATGATGGAAGACCACAATTTTGTTCAAATTATATACGTACTCCTGCGTGAAGTGTTTTTCAAATGTTGTTCAAAAGAAAGAGGAAGATAGTGTTTTTAAAACAAATCTCCATCAAATTAAAAGCTAACCATTTTGAGATCGAGAGGACATACCAAATATGTCCTGCACGACTACTTCGTCAGCATTTCGCATATCGACGTTCAGTGTGGCTTCAGCAGTAAATGATGTGCTCCAAGATTTGAAGTCATCATAATTACCATATTGGTGAAATCTACAGTCTTTCTTCGCCCGAAGTAATTATCATGACTTTGAATTGTAGGAGCACAATATCTTATCGGTGCAGCAAAAGAGAACACCGATAAGCAGAATGCACACGATTTTTTTTCTTTCTATTCCCGTGGAAGTAATATATATTTGTTGTTTGAAAGTTTTTCTTCGGCAAAAAATTGTGATGAATCAAAAAAAAAATGGATTTGTTAAAATACATCCGAATATCCTCTCTAAATGATGTTAATTTGAGTGGTTGTTATATACACTGGTCCACACAATAATCGGTTCATTACAGTTACAGAAAAAAGAGGAAAACAATGCCAACATTCCTCTTTGTGACTATTACGACTCTTCCCGTTCGGTCGACGGCGTGGAAATTCATTTCCCTCTATCTATGTTATCCATGCCACATTCCACAGAAACATAATAACCCTCATCAATAGTTCCATCCATTAGCATCAGGGACACTTGGGTTTCAAAATTCGCATCTATCCATCTCTTCACGGGTTTTGCACAATTTGCGTGTCAAAATGAAACAAAACAATGTTAGCGAATATCAAATCAAATTATTTCGATCTTTTGGATGATTTCGTTGTGTTTACTAAATCGAAGGGACCAAATTTATAGCTAAAGGAGCAGATTTAATGAACACCAGAGTTACCCCGCGTTCTGCTAATCTAGCTTTCTCATCTTGGAGCTGAAGTTCTATGATATTCTCTATATGCTTAAAAGACATGATGGAAGACCACAATTTTGTTCAAATTATATACCTACTCCTGCGTGAAGTGTTTCTCAAATGTTGTTCAAAATAAAGAGGAAGAAAGTGTTTTTAAAACAAATCTCCATCAAATTAAAAGCTAACCATTAAGAGATCGAGAGGACATACCAAATATGTCCTGCACGACTACTCCGTGACCATTCCGCATATCGACGTTCTCTGTGGTTTCAGCGGTAAATGATGTGCTCCAATATTTGAAGTCATCATAATTACCATATTGGTGAAATCTACTGTATTTCTTCGCCAGTAGTAATTATCATGACTTTGAATATAGGAGCACAATATCTTATCGGTGCAGCAAAAGATAAGCAGAATGCACATGATTTTTTTTCTTTCTATTCCAGTGGAAGTAATATATATTTGTTGTTTGAAAGTTTTTCTTCGGCAAATAATTGTGATGAATCAAAAAAAAAATGGATTTGTTAAAATACATCCGAATTTCCTCTCTAAATGATGTTAATTTGAGTGGTTGTTATATACACTGGTCCACACAATAATCGGTTCATGAACAATGAACCGATTATACCCGTAAAGAGAAGTTTTCCGAATTGTACTTACGATTTATTCCAGTTACGAAAAAAGAGGAAAACAAAGGGCAACATTCCTCTTTGTGACTATTACGACTCTTCCCATTCGGTCGACGGCGTGGAAATTCATTTCTCTTTATCAATGTTATCCATGCCACATTCCACAGAAACATAATAACCCTCATCAATAGTTCCATCCATTAGCATCAGGGATATCTAGGTTTCCTTATTCGCATCTATCCATCTCTTCACGGGTCTTGCACCATTGGCGTGTCAAAATAAAAAAAAAGCAATGTTTGCGAATATCAAATCAAATTTTTTCGATCTTTTGGATGATTTTGTTGTGTTCACTAAATCGATGGCCCCAAGATTTATAGCTAAAGGAGCAGATTTAATGAACACCAGAGTCACCCCACGTTCTGCTAATCTAGTTTTCACATCTTGGAGCTGAAGTTCGATGATATTCTCTATATGCTTAAAAAACAAATGATCGAAGACCACAATTTTGTCCAAATTATATAGCTACTCCGGCGTGAAGTGTTTCTCAAATGTTGTTCAAAACAAAGTGGAAGATAGTGTTTTTAAAACAAATCTCCATCAAATTAAAAGCTAACCATTAAGAGATCGAGAGGACATACCACATACGTCCTGCAATACTACTTCGTGAGCATTCCGCATATCGACGTTCTCTCTGGTTTCAGCGGAAATGATGTGCCCCAAGATTTGAAGTCATCATAATTACCATATTGGTGAAATCTACAGTATTTCTTCGCCCGTAGTAATTATCATGACTTTGAATATAGGAGCACAATATCTTATCGGTGCAGCCACAGAGAACACCGATAAGCAGAATGCACAAGATTTTTTTTCTTTCTATTTCCGTGGAAGTAATATATGTTTGTTGTTTAAAAGTTTTTCTTTGGCAAATAATTGTGATGAATCAAAAAAAATAATGGATTTGTTAAAATACATCCGAATATCCTATCTAAATGATGTTAATTTGAGTGGTTGGTATATACACTGGTCCACACAATAATCGGCTCTTGAACAATAGAATACGCTTAAAGTGAACTTTTCCGAATTGTAACTTCGATTCATTACTGTTACAGAAAAAAGAGGAAAACAAAGGCCAACATTCCTCTTTGTGACTATTACGACTCTTCCCGTTCAAGCGACGGCGTGGAAATTCATTTCCCTTTATCAATGTTATCCATGCCACATTCCACAGAAACATAATAACCCTCATCAATAGTTCCATCCATTAGCATCAGGGACATCTGGGTTTCCTTATTCGCATCTATCAATCACTTCACGGGTCTTGCACCATTGGCGTGTCAAAATGAAAAAAAAACAATGTTTGCGAATATCAAATCAAATCATTTCGATCTTTTGGATGATTTCGTTGTGTTCACTAAATCGAAGGCCCCAAGATTTATTGCTAAAGGAGCAGATTTAATGAACACCAGAGTCACCCCACGTTCTGCTAATCTAGCTTTCACATCTTTGAGCTGAAGTTCTATGATATTCTCTATATGCTTAAAAGACAAATGATCGAAGTCCACAATTTTGTCCACACTATACAGCAACTCTGGCGAGAAGTGTTTCTCAAATGTTGTTCAAAACAAAGTGGAAGATAGTGTTTTTAAAACAAATCTCCATCAAATTAAAAGCTAACCATTAAGAGATCGAGAGGACATACCACATACCTCCTGCACGACTACTTCGTGACCATTCCGCATATCGACGTTCTCTTTGGCTTCAGCGGTAAATGATGTGCTCCAAGATTTGAAGTCAAAATAATTACCATATTGGTGAAATCTACAGTCTTTCTTCGCCCGAAGTAATTATCATGACTTTGAATCTAGGAGTATAATATCTTATCGGTGCAGCAATAGAGAACAGCGATAAGCAGAATGCGCACGATTTTTTTCTTTCTATTCCCGTGGAAGTAATATATGTTTGTTGTTTGAAAGTTTTTCTTCGGCAAATAATTGTGATGAATCAATAAAAAATAGGATTTATTAAAATAGATCCGAATATCCTCTCTAAATGATGTTAATTTGAGTGGTTGTTATGTAAACTGGTCCAGTCAATAATCGGTTCATGAACCATAGAATACGCGTAAAGAGAACTTTTCCGAATTGTAACTACGATTCTTTACAGTTACGGAAAAAGAGGAAAACAAAGGCCAACATTCCTCTTTGTGACTATTACGACTCTTCCAGTTCGGTCGACGGCGTGGAAATTCATTTCCATTTATCAATGTTATCGACGGCGTGGAAATGCATCAGGGACATCTAAGTTTCCATATTCGCATCTATCAATCTCTTCACGGGTCTTGCACCATTTGTGTGTCAAAATGAAACAAAACCATGTTAGCGAATATAAAAATGGCATCTACCACAGTATCAATTGCTTGATTATGACCCACTACCCTCTGATGAAGCCTCTCTACGAGACCTTTCAGTCTTTCTTTGTCGTCCTGTCTTAGCCTAGTTACTGGGATACCAATCTAGCGGTGGACCTTTGCTATCTCATCAGGTCCCACTACTACAAGCTTGGTTTTACCTCTCCCGGTTTTACTATTTGAGCTGAAATCTAACCGTGGCACATGCTTCGTCAACCCAATCAATAGCCTTGTCAGGTAGGTACCGCCCTTCAAGAACCAAGAAAATATGAATTTGTTTCCGTGTGACAACAAGTAAATAAAGATTAAAACCACAAAAGAACATGCTTACCCGTAATATATATGCTGGAAAGTTGGGAAGCCATAACTAGAGAATGATTATCAATAGAAATTTTAGGGTGACTCTCGAATTTTTTTTTAACACCACAAAGGATGTTAATCATCGTTTTAGCACTAGGCTTCTCCACATAACCCCGCTAGAAACAACGCTTGAATGCAGAATCCTTCGCAACATATTTCTTGAATCCTTCGCAACATATTTCTTGAATCCTTCAGGAGTCGTAGCTGCTATACATTGCACCTGGCCCCTCTCCAACATTGGCTTGAACAAATCCATCCGGCCTATACTAAAAAAAACAACAAATAGGTGTATGAACTCATGATGCATGAACAATGAATTCAACCTAGATATTTACCTCGGAGGAGATGAAGTTGGTCAATGAATAAGATGATTTTGTTTTCACTTTTTCAGCTTCAGTTAAGACTGATTTAAGTCTTTCTTGCGGCTCACCCTTGTCTTTGGCCCCCACAAACATGACACCCATACAAAAACTATCAGTTTTACATTCAATTCACTCGGGGAATTACCAGTTTTTATCCTCTGCGTGAGCCCTTGTACGATCGTCGTTTTCACCAGCCTCTTCGATAAGTACAACAATGTTTTTGGTTCTCATGGAAAGAATTATGAGAACCTTATCGATTTCCTCATCCCTCCCGAGGATAGGATCAAACATCGAGGCATGCACAACGTACTCTAGACCATACGTCTTTAAACCGGAGGCACTGTCCACTTTCTTCTATTCCGCGTCGCACGGTTGTTCCTCTTCCAATTTATGTACGAGATTTCTAAATCTGGCAGCACTCACACCAGCTTTTTCGAAGATTGGACGGATATTAGGGATTCATGGTGCGTTTGGCTCTCTGAAGAGAGAAGCTATTAGGGATTACATTCCTGATAGGAATTTGTGCGGGGAGTTTCATCAAATTGAGTTGGAGGCCGGACTGAGGTGACCACGTTACTGTCGCCACCTGCACGATTTATAGCTTGGCGGAGAATGCTATGGGTAACGAGTAGCGGGGTAAACTATTGGTGCAAGCATTGTAAAGAACGCGCATGGACTTGGGTAAGTGCATATTTTGCATTAGCGATAAGTATCGGCCGATACTAGGCAATACATATCCGTTTCCTTAGCTAAGGAAATGAAATACGGGAGGCGTTTCCATTTACAGGAAACTAACCCATGTATCCTTCCGTATAGGGAGGTTTCCTACGGTATCAAGCAAACCTGTCGATACGATTCACCGATTTGTTTAGGGAAGTTGTGGTTGCGCTCCCTTTCATTTTTTTCCTCCAAGTAGCGATCAATGCTCGCGATGAAGTCTTGTAGGAGGTATGTAGTATGTCGCCTCTGTCTTTTAGTGGTTGGCTGTTATTAATTTGATAGAGATTTCTTTTAAAGGGACAAATATTGTTCTTCTTCTTTATTTCAACAAATAGGTGGAAAACACTTCAGGCTCGAGTGGCTAAATCGTCTAGATGAAATTGTAGACTTCGATCCTCTATTTGCTATGCAAGAAAACTAATCGTAGAACTTCATATGGCGGATGTGCACGCTAGACTGGCAGAATGTGGGTGGCTTTGGGGTTCCTGTCAATGCTTCAGATGCTCCAATTTTTGCGGGACAATACGGTGAGCACAATGAATCCTCTCTTGACTCATCCGAAAGATTGAAATGCTATGATATGATATTGCACTGACATGGCTTAACTTGTTTTACTTTTGACAGACCAATGGTGCGAGACCCACATGGAGATAGTTTGAAAAGAATGTGGTGACCAAACTGTCGCAAATGTTAATTAATGGAAAAATTGATGAGAAATTCCTTTGTCATTGCGGATGTCACAGAATATATGGACTTGACTTTCGATGTCTTCACAAAACAATTGTAGATTAACCTGGCAATGGAGGAGATTTGATTCCCGTAGACATCACAGAGAGAAAAATGCTATCTGTGGACACAGAACGCAAATCATGGAAATTGTTTTCCTTTTCTTTCTTTTTCACCCGTAAGAACCTCTTCAAAATAATACAACATCTCTTACAACTGAAAACAAATATGAATTAGCAGATGGTTTAGAAACGTCTTCAGAAAACAACATTGAACGAGACAGAACTGCTCTAGGTAACAAATAAATTATCATCCAACCATTCGGCACCAGTACAGAGAAAATTGCTAAAACATCAGAGACGGTTGCACCTTGATATTCTTCTTCACACATGAATGTGGCATGTCCCACTCAATAGATTGCAACAAGCGGTCAATGATCGTGATGAAGTCTTGTAGGAGGTATGTAGTATGTAGTCTCGCTCTTTTAGTGGTTGACTGTTATTAATTTGATACAAATTTCTTTTAAAAGCATAAATATTGATCTTCCTCTTTGTTTCGACGAACAAGTGAGGAAGCACTTTAGGCCCGAGTGGTTGAATCGTCTTGATGAAATTGTAGACTTCGATCCTATGTCTGTCAACCAAGCTGTCGTGGATGTTAATTGATGGAAAAATCAATGAGAAATTCCTTTGTCATTGCAGATGTCAAGGAAGATATGGACTTGACTTTCAACGTCTTCAAAAAACAACTTTGAATGAGATTGAACTGCTCCAAGTATAAAGGAAATTATCTTCCAACTATTTGACACCAATACAGTGAAAATTGCTAAAACATCCGGAGACAGCGGAACCTAGGTGTTCTTCGTCCCATCAGAATGTGTTATGTTCCACTCAATGGACTGCAACTGACGTCAAATACTCTCTGGTTTCTGTGATCTCTGTTTTCCAACTCGATAGTGAGAAGGAGAAGACTATTGATCTGGTTGATGATGCATGTGCTAATGTTAGATTGCAGCTGGATAGTAAGAAGGTGAAGGGTATAGCCAAGCTTGTAGAAGTGGGACCTGATCAGATAGCAGAGTTTGTCCACTGCTGGACTGGTATCTCATAAACCAGGGCATGCCAAAGTGAGAAATAAAGACTGATTGGTGTGGCGGCGAGGATTTGCCATAGGGTAGTTGGTCAGAACCAAGTAGTTGATGTTGTTGTAGAGGCCAATTTGAGGTCACGAGCTGGGTTAGGCCGGCCCCAAAAGGTGACAGGGTCATTCCTCTTTCTATGACCTACTGGTGTTGGTAAAATAGACCTGGCGAAGGCGTTGGCTTAGCAACTGTTTGAGGATGAGAAATCGTTGGTAAAGATTGATAAGTCGGAGTAGATGGAATAACACTCTGCTACTCAACTCATTGGTGCTTCCCTTGTGTAAGTGGCTCTTTCAATTGCTTGCCATTTGGAGTGACTGATGTTTATGATGGATTAATGCCTCACCATCAGGTTTGTGCACTCACGTGGGTCATAAAAAGGTGGTCAGCTGACGGAGGCCGAAAGGAGGCGGGCATACAACATTGTTGTTTGACCGGAGAATGCCCATGTCTTGGTCTTAAACACCCAATAATTCAATAAATATGGATTTACATTATAAATTGATTCACTTATATATTATTTTTTGAAATTTTAGAATTTTAATAAAAGTTATATATGGTTTTTAGAATTAAGAAGCTAGAACTTTAGACAACATCTTTAGGATAAAACTATGTAATGTGTAATTTACTATCTCTTCCCTCTACAAGGAGAAATCAGATATATGTTTATTCTTAAGTTATTTAATTTGTTTCTTACGCTATAATAAATATTGAAAATAAAGGTTGATAATAAGATATTAATTCTTCAGTGTAAAGTTCGGTCCAGAGATATATAAGAAGAGTGCTGTCTAAAGTTATGAAGATGGGTTTTAATTTTAAATGAATTTTTCCTATTATAATATGATACAGAAAATATAAAATGTAAATGACTATTCAATGTTCCTCGATTTATTTTTTTGAACTTTTTTGAGTTAAAAAGAGGAACAAATACTTGCGTAGATGGAAACAAAAACAAAAAAAAAAAAAAGAAACTAGACGGCCACTGTGGAACTGTGGAACTTGAAGGGCGCGGCGCATTGCTGCATCGGATGGGTGTTGCAATCTTTTGAACAAAAAGGGTTTAGGGGGTTTAGGGGTTTAGGGCTTGAGTCCTGCGCGCGCGCGACGTCTCCAGCTCTGATAGCTCTGTCAGCGGAGGAAAAACGTAGGAGAAAAAGATCTATCGCCTCTCGATGTTCAGGTAAGAGAGGCGTACGGTATTTGTTTTAAAAGAGGTATCAGTTGCTTATGTGTGTTGTTCTTTTCCCTCTCTCTCCCTCCTGTTATTAGTTTTCTAAAGATCACCTCATTTATACTCGAGTATCACTGAAAGCAAGATGATTTATTTATTTATTGGGTTCGCCGAAGTTTTGATTAGTAATTGGACTTCAAGTGCAAGTTAATTCACTTATTTGATGATAAACGAAGTTGAATGCATTTGGAAAATTGCTCTTGCAGGCGTAGCATCTCCACGAGGTTCTCACTGCTGGCCCCGCGAATTCACCCTTCTTTTAGCCATGTTCTCCTTCCTAAAGACGATGAGAAATCTCAATCTCACCGGATAAGTACAAATGAACCTCAAACCAGTGAACCCCAAGCACGTGAATTTTTCTATAACTACAACACTTCTAGACTCAGCTCCCTACATGGGGATTGGAGAAGTTGTGCATCCTCTTACCCTCTTGGTCTCAGCTCTTTTGGTCGTTTGTACTCCTCAAGTGCGATTGGAGAAGAGACAAGTAGCATCGAATACATGTCTGATGTTGCTAACGTGTTGACTGATAAGAGCGTCGAGGCTGTTATGAGCCAGGCTCCTGTGGTAAATGAGGTTGCCATTGCTGCAGCAGATTCTGCCTTTCCTGTTGCTGCTTTACAATACTTTATTGATGGGATTCATAATTTGACAGGCCTTAACTGGTAAATATATATCTTTTAGGTCAATTTCTCCTGTTCGTTTGAAGTATCGTCTGATTGCGGTGTTCTTTTTATGTTTGGATACTTATTAGCCTAGTAATTGTTGAGTCAAGATGGCTCTTTTACTCAATTATTTGCTTTGTCGCTTTGCCTAACCAAAAGCAACAAGGCATGAAAAATGCTCTGACATGTTCAATGGGTTCAGTTAAGAGGATCTTATCCATACATAGAAGTGGAAAGCATATGATAAAGGGTATTTGGCACCCCAATACCTAGTAATTATCTAATGCTGAGGATGACACTGAAAATCCATCCCCATACAAATTTGATTTCATATTGCATTTAGTTTGAACGTAGTAGATGAATTGAGTTTGTTTGATGTTTGGATATATCCACTAGATTTTTATTGGTTCATACCTTGTTGTTGTTACATATTTCATTACAACTGTTTGTCTGTTTACTGATTATTTCTCAAGCCGTAGTTTACCCATTCATGCTTGGTGATTAGCTCTTGCCTGCACTGTTTTTACCTATCTATGTTTCTGAGTTTGGCATTCATGTGGTAGAAGGACACTTTCTATTATTTGTAAGTTTAGGTGATGGTCCTACCATTTTAAATATTCTGTCAGCAAAAATTATATGATCTCCTGAGGATTGATATTTGGCATGTTCTTCCCTCTGAACTCATCCACCACTCTGACGAAGATCTACTTTGCAAAAAAATTGGTCTAAAATTGTAATTGTGTTGTTAAATTAGGCCATTATCTTTTTGTGTGCTTCTCATTTATAATTGGACGTCGAATGTTGAAACTCAAATCTCCATTTCATGTGCAGATTTTTTTGTTACTTAGGCAATATCATAATAATAAGTATATGTTGAATTGTCGTGCTCATGCATCTTTGACTCTATGTTATTAGTAAATGAATAGAAGCTGATTTTACTGGTTTGGCAAACTAAATATATTTCCATTTCCTGCCACACACACAAGAAAAAGAAAAGCAAGTTTTTCAAGTGCTCCTGCTACTGTAAAGAGAAAATGCGTGAAATGAAGCAGATGTTTGTGGACTTATAACATGGTGCACAGGAGGAGGTTAACAGTGACCAACATATATTATTTTTAAGAATAAGAAGTAAAACATTTAAATCAGTGACCATCACTGTGAATCTTTTTGGAGCAGTTGTATTGTTTATTAGATGGTCTCACGACTTACATTCTGTAATGTGGAGCAGCAACTTATCACTGAATTAGAGGTTCACCTCGTCTCGTACCAACGGTTAAAAATTAATTTTACATGGCTTTGAGGAAAAATGGAATGTTACATCTGAAGAGTTGTAGTTATGTTACCAGTCCCAAAAGAGTTTCCATGGCATCACAGCTGTTGACTTGACATGTGTTGACGTTTCTGCTGTCCCTCGAATCCTGTTTAGTGGTGATGTATTCAGTCAGTTCAATTTTTCTATGCATGCAATGAAAAAGGAGCATTTGTCAATTTGTTGTTTGATAGATAAGCCTATTCATTTAAGATCCAGTATTATCCTAGCTCTTCATACATATCAAATTTTCTATGCATGATTGTGTTCAGGTGGGCTTCAATCATGATAACAACTATTTTCATTCGAACAGCCACAATTCCGCTGCTAATTAATACACTTAAGTCTACCATCAAGCTCTCGGTAAGTTGCATTGCGGGATTTGAACCTCTTTGTCCTTGTAATTTTATAGAGATTAATATTTTGTTAATCAGCATCAATTTTCAGAATTTTTTATTTCATTGTGAAAGTTAATTACTAGTTTGGCAACTTCTAAATTATAAGTTTGTTAGAATGTAACTGGATAATTTTGTGAATTAATTGGCTATACTTTGTGAACTGTTTGCAGCAACTGAGGCCTCATATGGAAGAAATTAAACAGCAAATGCTTGATGTATGGTTTGTCCAGCATTGTTCATGAACTTTTCATTTTCAATAGAGCAGCATCTTCTTGCAATCTCACTAGTTGCATTTCCTAGTCCTTTTTTAGTTGATATGTTCAATTTGTTGCAGTCAGTGGATCCTCAGAATGTTGCTGAAGGACAGCGAAAAATGAAAAGGCTATTGACAGAGTAAATGACACCACACTCTCCTCGTATATTTTCATCTTTGTTTGTATTTGGTGGATCCTTAGATGAAT
This sequence comes from Aristolochia contorta, assembly GCA_022405105.1. NCBI lineage: Eukaryota > Viridiplantae > Streptophyta > Magnoliopsida > Piperales > Aristolochiaceae > Aristolochia > Aristolochia contorta. The sequence continues at coordinate 932,237 of CM039667.1, read as the reverse complement.
ATTCTGATGCTGTGTAGGCATTCATATCTATACTAGCATTCGGTGAATATAGTAGTTTGACTTACAACATTTGTTTTTGAGTTGGTTAATGCTGCTTTCAGAGTTATTTAGTAGGCTGATTCAATAATCAGAGATATTGTGGGTCAGCTGTATCTGATGCTCTACACAGTTCATTTATATTGAGTAGTCTTTGTTGTGATGCGGAATATCTATCTATTTCACTCCTCTTAGTCTTCTTCTGTAAATATTGTGGTAAATGTAGGCACAAGGTCAGTCCATTCTCTCCAATGAAGGGGCTTATTATCCAGGGCCCAATTTTTGTCAGCTTTTTCTTAGCTGTAAGATTTTAACCTCTAATTGCCATTAAATCTCATCTGCAAGTTCCTTTTGTTCTTCTCACAATATTTGATGTTTTGACACTTGTTACTTCTTACCTTGTGTAGATCACAAACATGGCCGAGAAAGTCCCTTCATTTAAAACTGGTGGTGCTCTCTGGTTTACTGATCTGACGACAGTGGACAGCATGTACATCTTTCCTGTCCTTACTGCCTTGACCTTCTTGATAACTGTTGAGGTATATATTTCATTTTGCATCCATAAGGCGACTTGTTGTTTCAACGAAATGGCATGGTTTGACCTTCTTGATATCCATTGAGGCATATATTTCATTTAGCATCCATGAGATGACTAGTTTCACCATATTGGCATGGTTTGAACTGTTAGTTTCCTTTACATTTCGTCCAGACATTTAAATTTAGTTGTTACGCAATACACAAAGTTTGTTTTTAGCGGTGGATAATCCCTCTTTGTTAATTGCTTCTTAGCCATAACCTGTAAGGCCAATGATCAGGCAAACCAAGGATTTTGGTTGGTGATGTCTGGTTTTGTTTGTGTTCTCTTCAGCTTAATGCACAAGAGGGCTTGGAAGGGAATCCTGTTGCCGGCACTGTGAAGACATTTTCTAGGGGTCTTGCTGTTCTTACGGTTCCATTTACGATGAACTTCCCAAAGGTAGGCAAGCAGAATACCATATAATTTATGTTTCATGCTATTCATGTCCCATGGGTCTTTGTAAAAACATGATTAGGTGGCTTGCATCACAAGTTTATCAATATATTTTCTTCTTGTATGTATTTTTCTTGGCAGGCCATCTTTTGTTACTGGATTACCTCAAATTTGTTCTCACTTTGTTATGGGCTAGGTGAGCCAATTTCTTCACAATTGTAGAAAATATACTACGATCTTCGTATTGGGCCAGAGACATAACTTTTACTTTTTTCGCTTTTTGCAGTAATTAAAAGGCCTGCAGTAAAGAAACTTCTTGGTATTCCTCAATTCGTCCCCCCTCCGCCATCTGCAACTCAGCAGCCGAGCATATCTTTCTTTGGAGGACCCAATTCAGTCATGGGTAGAGTAAAAGCACTGCTAGAACAGCCGAAGTCAGGAGGATCAACCGCCTCCCTTTCAAATGAACAACAATCTGAGCTTCCTGCCAGAAGGGTATCATCCTCGTCTGCAGTTCTCAGCCAGCGGATTAAGAACTTAGAGAAAACAGTAAAAGGAAGAAAGAAGAACAAGAAACGACGGTGATGGATTTACCAAATTTAACTTCCAGGATTCAGAGTGCAGAGCACAGGCTTTTTTTCGGGAAGTTCTCTTCAGATGAGAAAATTTTGTTTCCGTTTCAGGTTAATCACTCTTTACAGAATAGGAAGAGATAAAAAGTTCTATACACCCTTGTATTCTTCATAATTATTTTGTCAAGAATGTCACATATCCAGTGACTGCCCTCGCTCACTTTTATTATCATGGGCACTTTACTATTTGTCATCTTGATAAACTTATCTTCTTCTGACAATAAATCACCTCAATCCCAGAAATATCCAGGGAATTTTACGGAATCAGTTACAGCATCTCTGTTCCATTTCTATCTATGTAAGCAACTGATTATGTGATTGCTTGTTCTGTATTTGGATCATCCAAAACCCCTTCTTGAGTCAGTGTCGTCGTCCAACTCCAACCACCCATCAATCTTCTTAATCATTTCTTTTCCCCTTCCCTTCTGTGACTTCACATTCTTTAGTAACTGATGATGACGGATTGACATTCATGCACAGAGACTAAGAGCATCCAGCTTCACTTCTCGAAACAGGAGATCTCTAAAATCTGATACATTTTATTATGATTCAACTTTTGACTCACCGAGTTGACTCGTAATTTGGTCAGCTCGACGAGTAATCAGAATCACCTCTCTAGGTAGCTTGTCCAGTCCAATTTGATTCCATAAATTAGGGAAATACATATTAATTATCTGTTGTTCTATATGTCGAGTTAGCTTGAATGTGACGAGGTCGGAGTAAGGAGTGGGTAGGTTACCAAGAGTGGTGGAAGTTGAGACTAGTGGCCATTATTTACGTAAAAGTGGTGAAATCAGCGGTGGAAGTTAAGACTTTGTGACTAGTACTAGTAGCAGCTTTTGGTGAGGTGGGGTCCGTTTCTAGTGATTCAGTTTGGTTTCACGAACCGGTCTTTGGTTTGTTAGTTGTTACTAATCTCTCACAAGAACCGCCGAATTTCTTTTATCTAATTAAAAATTTTAACAAAAAAAAGCCATAATTCCAAGTTCCAACGGTAGCTTTGCCAAAAAAATTTAGGATTTTACATATTATTTTTTTTCCTCCTTTTGCTTTTCAGGTGTAAGTAACTACTGGTTTCCCCTCTATTTGTTCTGAAAATATAAAACTATTTTCAATAACAAGGAAAAATTAGTATTATAGAATTTATTTTTTACTTAAAATATTTTTTAAAGAGGTGAAAGTAAGAGAGAAAAAAAAAAAAGAAAAATCTCAGCTAGAAGAAGTGAAAAACCGAAGACGAGAGAAAAAAAAACTGAAAAGGGTAGAAAATGCAAATTAACCCAGTGAACCAGCTCACTGAACCGGAATCTATCCGGGTCAATTGCCAGAGTTTTGGTGGCCGGGCCGACGTTCCTTTTGCTTTTTCCCCTCCCTCTTTACTCCTCTTCCCCGACAGCGGCACCGGACCCGGTTCGAGTTGTCCAGTTAATTATGGACGAACCATCTGGCCTGGGCGGGTCTTTCGGGTTAATGATTTCTTCAGGTTTGTATGTGTTCTTAACCCGGACAGTTATGAGAATTGATCCCACGTTCTCCTGTTTCTTTCTTCCTGGATGAGAAACGGTTCTCTCCATTCAAATTCCCTTATATTTCTACTCTCCCTTTTACTGACGCAACAGAAATGGTTTCCTCGAGTCACTTATCCCACCTGAAGAAGAACAACATAAGCCAATATCCGATCGGAGAGATCGAGAACAAGGATCAAGATCGAGATCGTGATTGAGATCGGGATTTCGTAGATGCTCGAGTTTCTGTTCGGCTGGCGGAAGGCCACCAAATGGTAATGGATATTGTAACGGAAACTGAATTTTTTTTTTATCGTTTTCTTTACCTTCTTAATTAGTTTTTCAGCTGTTCTGAATTTCTGAGTTGTCAAATTGTAGCAAGGAACTAATAAGGTGCGTGAGGTGCCGGCTGAAGCTGCTGAGGAACAAGAGATACGTAATGGCGAGGCAACTGAGGGAGGACATAGCTCAGCTCCTTTCGAAAGGACATCGCGCAGCCACTACCTTGTCTCGAGTACTCACTCTCTCCGTGCGTTTTTTTTTTTTTTTTTTTTGTTTCTTTTGGCTGTCTTTTCTGGATTTTGTGATGAGTGTTCGAATGTCTGTCTGGTTAATTACTTATGAGGCTTGGTCGTGTAGAAGAATGTAATTAATGGATGTAAAATGTGAGTAAAGCAACCTAGGAAGGAAATATGTGTCGATTAATCTTCTACTGATCGGCGTGATTTCTGAATTCTTCCAGAATCTAGAACGCTCCTACTATATTTGAAAGGCTTGTTGTGTATCGATAATAAATGAGGTCGGGGGAAATGCTTCCGTTCTTTCTTCTTCTTTTTCAGTTTCTTTCTTTTGTTTTTGTTTTTCTTTCTTTTTTTTTTCTTTTTTGAGAAATCTGTGGTTTCTTCTTCATTGTTTAGGCTAAAAAGCAGAACTACGTTAAATTCCATCATGGCTTAGTATAATTTTTTGTGTTGTTTTCTTATATACTTTTCATATCATCAGAGAAAAGCATTCGTTCTATGTTCGTTTTATACTTTTCCGAACTTCCGTAATTAGTTGAGTTTGTTGTGTATTCGTCCGTTTTATTCAAAAATTTGAGTTACTATTTAAGTTTTTTTTTTTTTTTTTTTATCAATTTCCACTACTTGGCGAATATAGCTTTCAATCAGCAATTTTTCGGCATGTAATCATCTTCATCCGGAGAATTGTGGAATCTGATGTTGTTTTTTGCTGTATACACTTTCGCGTTGAAGGATGGGGCGGTTCAGCGAAAGAAGAAGAAGAAAAATATAGACCAACTTTTCGCGTTAGCTTTTATCTATTTGTCCTTGGTTTAAACTTGAGAAACACTTTGAACAATCAGGCATTCAGAGAAGAGATGCTTGGATGGACGGACAATAAGCTGCTGTACGACCACGAATTTTTGGCAGAGTTCTTTGTCATCCCCTGTTTTGGCAATGAAATGCTCTTTAAGAGTCCATTGATTTCATATAATATTTATTAATGATTTTACCTGATAATAGATGAGCATACATCATAATAATAGCTTGTACAGAACTTAACAAGCAGGTTTTTTGTATACCCTGTTACTGAGGTTTTGGGCCAAGCTTTTCCTTTAATTCTCCATATTATTCTGAAATTTCTACTCTTGATATGCAGGTTGAGGAACTTTTTAAAGCCCAAAGCATACTATCTGCATATGATCTGCTAGACCACTTTTGTGAATTCATTATCATAAACCTTTCCTACATTCGCAAACACAGGTGCTAATCGTACAGTGATCTTGCTAACAATTCAATTCCATGCAGAGCACATTGAAAATGAAAATGAAAGCGTAATTTCTTGGGCTTTTGAGGATTATTGGATTTGCCGTTGCAGGGACTGCCCTAATGACATCAACGAGGCTGTCTCAAGCTTGATATTTGCTGCTGCAAGATGTGCAGACCTGCCTGAATTGCAAGTGCTAAGAAAGCTATTTGGAGAACGTTACGGCAACGATGTTGTGGTTGCTGCTGTTGAATTATTGCCAGGAAATCATGTGAATCGACAGGTAAGCAAGTGCGGATATTCTAACTACAGCTTGGTAGCTCCACAGAAACTTCTGCTTTACTATTTGACATTTGTTTTCCTTTTGTTAATACCTGAAGATAAGTGAGCATCTTTCGGTGAAATCAGTGTCACATGATGCAAAATTGAAGCTGCTCCATGAAGTAGCTCGAGACAGCAACCTAGAGCAGGTTCATTTTAAACAGCATCTAAGCTTTATACTCTACAATGGAAAGATTTCCTTCTGTGCAATTGAAGTTGGTCCAGCTACTGTTGCTAATATCATTTTTTTAAATCTTTATTCTATAAAACTTCAGGTAGATATTCCAAGGGTAAAAAAGAGTAATGCGGAATTGGGAAACGATCTCCTTGGTGGAGACCCTCAGATTCTCCATACCGATCTTGCACTCCATGATCAGTATGGTTACAGAAAAAATGTGGTACAGAAAGAGACTTTTAGACGTGATAATGCGCAAGAGGATGAAGTTCCTGCCCCTCATTTCTCATCAAATTTCAAGAAAATGGACGGAAGTCCGTGCGGTTCCAGTGGAAGTTCCGATATGAGCATTGATTCTATTGACATTCCCCGAAAACTCAGCGCTGGTATAAATATTTAACCTTCTCTAGAGAGTTAATACCTTCACTCATATTCCATAATCATGGAAAAGTTTTTGTTCTGTGCAGATGAAGTTAAAGTTGCCAACATGCCAGAAGAAAACACAGCAAAAGACGAAGGCCGGATTTCGTTAACACTGTCAGATTCTGGTCCTCACAGCTGTTCTGAAAAGCAGGCCGAGGTAATTGAAAAATCAAGGGAAGGAAGATCAATTTCAGGATCCAGGAATTCCGGTAAAAAGAGAAAGTCGTCGAGACCAGTTTCCAAATGGAGGTCTTTCACCAAACAGAGCAACATATTCAGCGTTTGCACGGAAAACACTGACCCGGGACATCTCCTTGGAACGAGAAGACGAAGCGTCTCCGGAAATCTTCACAACCCTCGTGGAGCTTTCAACTCCAGGGCCTTAACCATGAAAGATTTGGAATCTCTACTATACTACGACGACGTTTCTGACAGTTCCGATGTTGAAAATCCTGTAGTCCCTCTGAAGAAAATGGATAACCACAAAAGAACAAAACCAGATGCAGGAGGCGACGGTAGCAAAAACCGCACTTCTCGAGTGCCCAAGGTAAGATCAAGGAGCTGCTCGTTTGGAGGCCGACAGAAGACGCCTTCTCATCAATGTAAATACAATGGAAGACGATCCTTCACCAACAGCAGCAACGATAACATGGGCTGTGAGTGTTGCTTGGATCATCCCTGCTATTTCTTCACCAGTGATGTTGATGAAGAACTCGACGAACAGACCTCCAGCCACGCCGGAGGCGCAGAAGAGATTAAGATTAAAGCTTCTCCTTCATGGGATTCAAGCCCCGATATGGACATGCTCAGATATGCCACCACTGTTGCATCTTCTCGAAGGCATTCGCCCATGATAGAGACTAAAGTAGCAGGGACGAGAACAGAGCAACCAAGAGCACAAGTGAGGTCTGCGCCTTATACACGGGCCATGACAATGCCGATTGAGCGATCAAACGCGTCTGGAGATAAAGAAACCGGCTTGAGATGTTCCTCGTTTGGCCATGTCCATGTCCATCCCAAGCTCCCGGATTACGACGAGTTAACTGCCAAATTTACGGCCCTGAAGAAGGAATACAGGGATTGTCATGGCCAATCCCTATCCCCTGCTGTCCGCCATTAGTAATAGCTTAAAGAAGATATTTTGATCTTGTCGAATTTCTGTATATTGTGTATGTAACTTCACCGCAGACAGTAGTAAGTTCATGTGATCTTCTCATGAGCAGGTTGAGTTTCCTTTTCATGTTCAATTGATCGTTATAAATCTATAGCGAGATTATAACTGAACAAACTAATCATTCAAGGATGTCGATTCAGAGCAGTGAGTACGAGAACAATGGAGAAATTTCTACCGAATATTGGGGTCTGGACTATATTTGGATGTTAAGTTGGTTTGCAATGTTATTAGATTTTTGGTTGGAGTCTGTGTTCGAGTCAAGTGATTTTTTGTTCCATGAAGATGATAACAATCGTCAACATTTACATGAAGATGATAAAAAGGATATTAAATTATCCCTCATTTCTCACCAAACACAACCTCTATGTTGAGTTTTCAACCAACAACACGAATAAGTAAAATCGAATAATTTTTTTGATAAAATTAAATTTATCTTATCATATATTTTAACAATAACTCAAATAATCAGTATAATTTAATAGTGCAATATTCATATGTGTTATTTACTGCTCTTCCATTAAGTCAAGTATATGACCCACACCTAACCAAAAAGAAATGCAGAACTACACAATAACCTCACCAAACTAGAGTTTTCTGACATAAAATGGAGACCCAAGTCGCGTGAACCTAAACTGTCCAACGCTGTATAAACAAATGACGTGGAATACGATATTTACATACCATCCCGAGTTAACACTGACCGAGTCGCTGAGTACGGCAAGAGTCGAAATTCGCAATAATTTCTCTCGACGATCCCGAAGGCCAAATCCCGTTATTGCCGTCAGTGACAGTGGATCGTCTTCTGTCACGAAGCTCCATCAGGCGGTCAGATTCAGATAACTGAAGTTGCCTCTCAGCATTTAGAGTTTCGTCTTTATTTTTCATTTATTGAGATGTGAGAGATCGACGCAGATCCTCCGCGCGCGCGAAAAACCAAACGAGGTCAGTTCTTCGTAATTAAATGCCTTGTCAGTCTCTCCAGTATAAGATTGGTTCTCGTATCCTGATTCTGAATTCTTTAAGAGTTCCGTGGCCGCGGTTGACCAGATCAATGCTTTGTACAATTCAAATGCATCCCGATTCCAGACCTGTTTTCTTTTTTCTGGCTTCCGAGTCGAAGACCAGAGATTCTCTGACTACGCGTACCGCAGAAGGGAATTCGTCTTTGCCGTGTTTTGAGACGGTAAGAAATATCGTATTCAGATCTCCAAACTTCGTAGACCTTTTACTTTAATAATTCAACTGGTACGGTTCTAAAATCTTCTGATTATCCCTCTGAAATTTATCGACCGAAGAATTTTCCTGAGCTCTGGACGTACTTTCTTCAACTCTTCCCTGTTTTCCGAGCGGCCTCTTCCATCTTAATATTAAAGCCTCTTTTTTTTTCGTAATGTGTTTCGGAAATTGGAACCAGTACTTCCTCGTGGGGTCGTCATCCTGTAGTGATGACTCTCGGTAGGCCGTAGCCAGCGACGTCACGGAGCCTCGCATGCACACGTGTATCACCAGATGGCTTCAGCCGCTAAACTAACCTCCGCTAGTGGTTATGATTTAACCCCGCCTAATGAAACCCGACGTTGCGTCAGAGACAACACGGTTACCGTGAGAAGCGTCTCAGAAGCTTAATCTTTCGTATCCGTTCTTTCTTTTGTGGCTACCAAAATATGATCGGTATTCCCGGAATTTGTCAGTGACAGAGATTGTTCCAGCCTCTCGGCCCACGTAAATATGTCAAACATTAAAAGTATGGACCAATAATTTAATAGAAAAGCCTTCAGCGAGTCTGCTATTGGAAGTAACTCCGACAACAAACCTATATTTAGCCATGACATATATTAAAAACTCTTATTGGATTTTTATTGAACGAAGAGAGATTAGACAAGTCAAAGTGAACTCTCACTATTAAACAAACGGGTAATTAGGAATTGACATCTTAGACTTTTTGTTTAATCTTAACAATGCGACATTATTTGGCATATTTATCCTATCTTTTCAATAATATTTAATATTTAATATTTAATTTCATTTAAAAATATCAAATACTTGTCACTGGGTTTACCCCTTCTAGATGTAAGAAGAAGTAACCCGGTCATCTTAGATTTACTCTAATATACTTAATTTTTTTTTTAAATCTTACCATATAAGAGGAACATGTGTCCACCTTACAAAGTCATAGCTAATGGCAGGAAGCATGTGGTTCTCCGACAAGTCATATATTATATGCGATGGAGCGTGTGACTATTAAATCTAAAAACTAAAATTACGCTTGTGTATATTAATGCTAGATCCACTTAGCGGACGCATCTATCTAATCGTATATATTAATCTAAGTCTTTAAAAATATAAAAAATATATTTTTTTATAAATTCTTATTTTCTAAAGGATAAACTCTAGATATCAATGGTTTAAATTAACAAGTTAAAAACGCGTCTAATAGGCTTCTCACGTAGAGGAGTCAGTGGTCCCTGCCCCGTACGCGACGGGGGCGAAGTACATGATTAGTCAAAAGGGGGCGTGGGTAGCCGCTGTTAAGCAGCTAAGCGGCTTTGAAAGAGGTCTAATGGCTTTGGCCACCAAAGTTTTCTAAAACGGACCACCACCGCAGCTTCTTTCACAGTTTTCTCGGTTGGTATAGATTGCATTTCTTCAAATAGCAGGACGGCTTCCGCGTCGCTGCTCTAAGTTGAAACAACTAAGGCGACGGAAACAGCAGGGAGAAGTTGATCGAAGTAAAACGATTCCAGCAGCGGAGAGAAAATGGCGGGGATGAAGTACGTGATCGAAATAGAGGGATCGAAGGAGGCGGCGGGCGGGAGACCGTCGGCCGGTCCGGTTTACAGGAGCATTTTTGCCAAAGATGGGTTTCCGGTGCCCCCCGAAGGAATGGAGACTTGCTGGGATATATTCAGGTTCGTCTTTTTCTTCTTTTCTATTTTTGCTCTTCTTTTTCAAGTCCCTCTGTGTCCAAGGTGGTGGTTTTAGATAAAAGTCGGTGGACTTGATCGGTTTTCCTCTTGGTCGTGCATAGATTTCTGCTTTTCTGTGGTGTGTTACTAAATACTGAGTGAATAAAAAGCAAAAATTTTAAAATTCGGATCTGCCGGTGTTGTTGTCAGGCTTTACTTTTTTTTTTTTTTTTTGCAGTTCTGAAGTGTGTCGAAGCAGATTTGTCGATTGTGAAAATACTTGACATTACTTTGGCGTTGAATTTATGAATTTATATCGGCTGCAGCGTGAAAGTCTTCTTCTTGTTCATCCTATTGCAATTATAGTGAGGTGAAGCCGTCCGTCGTACAAATGTTTATAAAACAAAAACTATCTTGCAGTGTCTCAATTCGAGTTTGAGTAAACGGTGAGAGCTTTAAACTTCCGGGATGGAAGACGCAAGTGTGCTTTCATTCGTTTGACCGTTTTGCATTTGAGAGCTCATGTAGCTTAGAAGTGTACTAACTTAAATGTAAAAACCATTTTTCTGTATTAGCAATTAAACTTATTCAGTTTTACTGTATCATTGATACAAATTCGGCTTTATGAGGATTTTGTCTATTTAGTAAATGTCTACAGTTAAGAATTGACCATAGACGGGCAATAACGAGTTTGAGTTTCTGACATGAAGGCTGCAGTGCCAGATGTTGCGATCTGGTATACGGCCCTGGTTCCCCAAATCTGCCGTATTACGAGAAATATATGCTCATGCTGTTCCTGTTGGTAGTTTAAGTCTCTTGTTTGGAAAATATTGACAGTTTTGAAGCAAAACCTTATCATTACTCTGGGTTTTTTATTTTTTTCCCTCAACCTGGATCTGGGTAGCAAAATGGAAGCTGCATAAATTGTCAAGATGCTAAAACTATTGAATTCTATTGCAGGCTTTCTGTCGAGAAGTATCCTCAAAATCAAATGCTCGGTCATCGAGAAATAGTTGATGGAAAGGTGTTCATTTTATGCATTTTCCGTTTCAGTATAAAATTGTCATTTGGTTTATGCTTTCAAATTTTTGGTGACTTTAATTTTCAGTTCGTAATCTCTTTTCTACTAAATTGGTACAGGCTGGTAACTATGTGTGGCGTACATATAAACAAGTCTATGACGAAGTTTTGAAAATTGGAGCATCTATCCGCAGCTGTGGTGTTGATCCAGTAAGATAATCTTTTGGATGATTTAATTTATTCGAGTGGTGACCCATTTTGCTCATCTTTTAAGCCAGTATTGTTTCATGTTATGACAAATATTTGTGTTCTTCTATCAAAAGAACTATGTTGTTGTCTGGAAGAACAGATTGTGTTCAATAAGTGATTTGAACTACTCCTGTAGCTAGAAAAGTCTATCGTGCTCACGATATGGAATCATAAGGAAATCAAATATAGTGCAATAGTTATGACAATCAATTTTTCATAAATAGGAGGTCCCGCTAGATCCTAGGAAACCGGGATGAGAACTTCAATAAGGAAGTATTAGAAGGTTTTGGATGCAACTCTATCAGCCTAAAAGCCTATAGATCCATCATTAAGAAAATACTTGAAGAAAAAGACACATCAGAGTCACATGTTGTGGACTTTACAACTAAAGCATAAAAAATTATGACTTCTAACTTATCTACATTACTATGTCCCCGTCTCACAGTTTTCAATTAGTGCCGTTTTTATGAAAATATATTTGATCCATAATTTTTATTTACTTCAACGACTGAAACAAATTTTCTATGCGTAATGTTCTATTTTCTTTAACCAAATCATGAAACTGATCTTGGATAGTTTTCCGTAGGGAGGACGATGTGGCATATATGGTGCCAATTGCCCTGAATGGGTTATAAGTATGCAGGTATATACGTGTATCCAATTTGATCTCTCTTCTTGCAACTACTTTTTTCATAACTTCCTTTTTCTTTCCATTTCATTTTTATGGAGAAATCCGCCTTCTGAGACTGAAGTGGTCCCTTATTATTAGCTTGTGACTACTGCAGGCCTGTAATGCTCATGGCATGTATTGTGTTCCATTATATGATACCTTAGGTATGTAAGCTGTTTTCTCCCTACTAACAAGCCACAGAAGAAGGTTCTTCTGTTTCTGGAAAAATAATTAATTTTAAGCTATTTATCTTGTGAATATTGTCATATATGCCTCTGGAAGAATCATGGGTTACAATAAAATGACAGCTGTTGAGATGAGAATGGATCAGATAATAATGTCACATGTTAACAAAGAAATGTACTGCTAATTTTCAGTGAAGGGGTCATGCGTTTCCCATCCATACAGCTATTTTTTGAAGTCTGTTGTGACCCACTTGCTGTGTTACTTGCTGGTGGTGGGCATCTCTAATTAAGTGTCTTATCATTTTATTTTATGATGGTAGGTGCTGGTGCTGTGGAATTTATTATAAATCATGCAGAAGTCTCCATTGCATTTTCGGAGGAAAAGAAGATTAATGAGGTATATTCTGAATTGAAGAAAACATTTTTCTCTCCCTTTAGATTAGTAAATTGAAAATTTTCTGTTACCATCATACCAAACTTGTGATCTACTCCTTTGTAGAAGGCAAATGTTTTATTCTTGATCTCTTCCCAAATCTCTCTTTGCATGTCTTTTGGCTTCTGTACCCACTCTTCTGTCCCATCCACTACCTTCCTCCTAGTGATATTAGAAATACTCTTGGAGTGCTTGGGTTTCTGAGCCTGCATATAAGTGAACTTACTCGTGTGTGAGATGTGATTAGTGACATTTTCATTGAGCTTTTTTTCCAGATAAATGTTTTTTTCGCTTATATAATTCTATCATGCAGCTGCTGAAGACACTTCCTAATACTACTAAACACCTGAAAAGTGAGTATCCATTTCTTCATTCTCAAGAATTATCCATTTTTTCATCTGTATTCCTAGATTAATGGTAATGTTTTCTCTCTATTTTACCCTTACAGATATTGTGAGTTTTGGTGAGGTCGCTACTGAACACAAGCAAGAATGTGAGAAGTTTGGAGTGGCAATATATTCATGGAATGAATTTTTACAATTGGTAGGTGGACTGCTCTAATTTTTCTGGTCGTTTGTTTTGTATAAGCGTACGACTTCTTTTGCGGTTGTGTTTAACTAAACAAATTTTTAAAGATCCAGTAATAGTTGGATCCCTTTCAGTAATTGGGCCACCTTAGGCTGTGAAGGATGTAGAATCCAGGAAGGAGCATATTTGCATGAGAGCATAGGTCTGAGTTTACAAGTGAGCAGTGTGTCTAATGTTGTACAAGTTTTTATTCACCTCACTCAAGTTTGTGGAATTAAGATTTTTGTTTTTTTAAGAAAGACATTGATATGCTATTATGTGAAGCTAACTTGGTAAATAGCCATGATTAATGGGTTAAATCTTGGCTATGGATCTGAATGGCAATAGTGCTATCTCTGTATACCAACATATAGCTGCCATGAAAAGTAATGTAGTCAAAATGGATGTGACGTATTAACCATTAAGAGTGGTGAAAGTTACATCTAGCATATACTATATTTCTACTTTATTAAGATTGGAAAAGATACACCCAACATGTTCAATGTTTCTACATTGGGCCCAGTTCTAGTTCTTTTCTTCCATTTTCTTGTGAATTATGCCGATGGAACATTTAGTCCACTTTTCTTTCACAATTTGTTATCCTTCTACATCGTAATTTTATGTTCTCGTAGTGCATGAATTGTCAGTTCTCATTTTTATTCATGATTTTCCAATCAGGGTGACGACAAGCAATTTGAGCTTCCCATAAAGCAGAAAGAAGATATTTGTACAATAATGTATACAAGTGGAACAACTGGTGACCCAAAGGGTGTCCTGATCTCGAATAAAAGCATTCTTACGCTTATTGCAGGGGTGGAACATCTGCTTCAAAGTGTGAATGAGCAGGTTAAGTAATCGTGCAATGGCCACCATTTTGCTACTATTGTGAACTGCTTCATGCTAGTTCACCTTTTTGTCTATTATTGTAAACCATTTACTGTGTATAATTTGATTGTTTCAATCTGATGTTTATTGTTGTACTTCTTGTTCTTGGATGTTTCAGTTGTCCATAAAGGATGTTTACATGTCATATCTGCCATTGGCACACATCTTTGATCGGGTAATTGAGGAGTTATTTATTTATACAGGAGCCTCTATAGGATTTTGGCGTGGGGTAAGTTCCTTGAACTTTGGTCTCCTGTAATGCAATGTAAGTTGCGTCACTACTAATTTATCTGTGTTTGTAGGACGTCAAATTATTGGTAGAAGACATTGGTGTGCTGAAGCCAACTATATTCTGTGCAGTTCCTCGTGTGCTAGATAGGATATACAATGGTATTTCTGATGCTTCCATGTGACATGTTTCAAAGAATATTTTTGAGAAACAATGAGACATGTAATCATTAAGATCTGAATAAGGGTTTGATACAGAGAAATAGAAGGGGCTAGGGATGAACAAGAATGTTCTGAAAAATATTAATATCTTCATATCTCACAGTTTTTCTTTCTGTTGATACTTTCCCTTCTGGTGTAAAACTCATTGTTTTGAGACGCGTTTCCAGGACTTACTGAGAAGATAGCAAAAGGAGGGATTTTGAAGAGTACATTATTTAATGTTGCATATTCATAGTAAGTTTTACATTTATGAACAATCAACGTTGGAAAATACACTTCACACAAAAGTGCATTAATGTCAATTCTTTATCTTGGTAGATCTCATGAGAGCTGGTGATTTACCTATTTCACTGAGAGAAGAGTCTCATTTTTATAGTCATTTTTTTTAATTTCTTACATACACGTCATACTTGTCTATAAAAGAGTATATAAAAGAGTCAATCTCTCTCTTTTTTTATCTTGCATACATGCGTCATTTTTATTTAGTGGTGGTTTAATGAAAGAGTCAACAAAATTTGCAGCAAACAACACAATATGCAGAAGGGCTCCAAACATGAAGAAGCAGCTCGAATTTTTGACAAAATTGTTTTCAGCAAGGTATGTGACAGATAAGTTTGTGTTTATTTATGTAATTGGCAGGAAATATCTGGCCGCCAAATATTGATCCAGTGATGATTTTTTCAGGTGAAGCAAGGGTTAGGTGGCAATGTAAGACTTATCCTCTCTGGAGCAGCCCCACTTGCTAATCATGTAGAAGCTTATTTACGAGTGGTGACATGCGCTCATGTGTTGCAAGGTTATGGTATGTGTCCTGTATAGACACCTTTTCTGGGTTCAATCAAATTGATCTTTTCTATTGGTTAAGAGCATAATGAAAAATGAATATTGATTCGTTTGGATGATCGGTAATGATACTTACGTAGGATAACCGAAAATTGTATCAGCGACAATCGTTCCAGTACCCATTGTTAACAACATCTTAGCTGCAGCTTTATAATTTGTTATTTCCTGCTGTTACTTAGAATCATAGCTTGGTATCCAATAATACACTACTTAACAGGTTAAGAGATGTGAAAGTTAAATTGAAAACCTTATACGCAAAGCTGAAAATATTTCAATGTTGTAGGAATGTATTAATGAATTTGGTCTCACCGCAATCTATAGTATCATCATGCTAAGTACATTGACTTTTTAAGGATGTTTGTCAGTTATTATTGCCAGACCTGCCTCTTAGCTAGAACTAACCTGTGCTTTTGATTCTACTTGATCTGAACTTGACATGTTTATCTCCAAGGACAGTTTGCCAAGATGTTATACCAATAAATTTTTGCCTTTCCCGTATTTTCATTGTCCCTGCAGGCCTGACAGAATCATGCGCGGGAACTTTTGTCTCGCTGCCGAATGAACCGTCAATGCTAGGTACAGTGGGTCCTCCTGTGCCAAATGTGGACGTTCGCTTGGAGTCTGTTCCAGAGATGGGATATGATGCAAACTCCAGCACACCTCGTGGAGAAATCTGTATACGAGGAGATACACTTTTTTCTGGATACTACAAGCGAGAAGATCTAACAGAGGAAGTTTTGGTTGATGGATGGTTCCACACAGGTTTGTCTTTTCACATTCTAAAGTATTATATCAGAGTGGGGCCTAACATGAGTCCAACAGTTCTTTCCATATGGCCATCATCTGACTCCTCTTTTCACCTTCTGATTCATGTGTGTTATTCTTAGTTTCGTTCTGTCTTGAATGACTAATTCTCGTAAGGATGATCACATTTCTAGGTGATGTTGGTGAGTGGCAACCGAATGGAGCAATGAAAATTATTGATCGAAAGAAGAACATCTTCAAACTTTCTCAAGGAGAGTATGTAGCTGTTGAAAATCTAGAAAACATATACGGTCTTGTACCTGAGATTGACTCGGTACGTTTAAAGCAGTAGCTGCATACTTGTATGGCTCGTTTATGTATGAAGTGACCATGTATTCGTTTGACCATCTGTTATCCCTCCATTCGTCCATTAAAACGCACGTGTGCATATACTAATACATATACCTGATCCTATTTCTAGTAGGAAGAATACAGAATCAGGCCTTGTCTGTGTTTTTACCTGATCCAGAAACCTGTGTTTCCTATTCGTCAGTGTGTGGTCAACTGTGGCCAATCTCTGCTTGTGCTTTAATATTTCAAAATCGTAACCTTTTTGATTTTAAGCTAACAAACATATTTGGGTCAAGACCTATATTGTGACTGTTTTCTGATTTTTATGCCCTTGCTTATTTAATTTAGGTTCAGTGACTTTTTCTTTTATGAAATCAACGTTCTCTGTTAAGACTTTTCTTTTCATCATATATAAAGAGATCAGCAATTTTAACTTGTGTTTCAGATATGGATTTATGGGAACAGCTTCGAGTCATCTCTTATTGCTGTCGTAAATCCCAACATGCAAGCACTTAAGCGATGGGCTGCGGATAACGGCATTAGTGGGGATTTTACTGCCTTGTGTTCTCATCCGAAAGCAAAAGAGTACATTCTGGGGGAACTGAATAAGACTGGCAAGGCCAAAAAGGTATGAAGCCCTACTCATCTCTGTTTACTTTGGTTCCTCGGATGTGTTGTTTTTTTTTTTTCATTTTTAGTCCATTCCACAAAGCTTCTCAGGTGAGAATCCTCGAAGACTAAACTTCTGTTTTGCAGTTGAAAGGCTTTGAGCTTATGAAAGCCGTTCACCTAGAACCGGAACCATTTGATATGGAAAGGGATCTTCTGACACCAACATACAAGAAGAAGCGGCCCCAGCTGTTGAAATACTATCAGGTTGGCTTCTGTTATAACAAATTACTTCTCTGTACTCCATTTTTTTAATACTGCATTCAATCATATAATTCTGACCTCCATGCATGAATTGGTTTTGTCCAAAATTGCTTCACCTCCAAAAACATAAGCTGGAAATATTTTGCTTGTTTTGACCTGAAATCCTGGAACCGAGTTTCTTCCCAATTTATCCACGTTTTCTTCCCTCTGAAAATTGCTTCTTAATTATCTGCATTATACCCTGCTGTTATGCTAAAACAACACTCTTGAACACTGTTTTCCAATTTACTGTCGGGGATAAAGTAGTTTGGGTCATAACTTATATTTAGTATTTGATATATTTGATCAATTTATCTTTTCCAATAACTTAGACTTTCGCTTTTGAACTTACTCAGAGTGTCATCAATGACCTATACAAGGGTGCTAAGTGAACGATCAGCTGAAGAAGATCGGGTTTTCTTTCGAAGTTTCTTTGGTCTCAATCTTCTTGAGATGCCGCTGCTTACTATTGTAAATAACATATGCTATTTGTTATCGTGGATACGTTCACCAAGTTGTTTATGTTGTAAATCCATCCGCTTGAGGAGTTACATCGTTGAACACACCATTCAGTTTTAATTTACAAAGATGATTGGCAGACGTAGCATTGTTACTTTTTTGCGTCTTTGTGTGCCTGCTTCTTCCATGGAAGCAAAAGAGAACGAGAGCAGAAATCTTGTTCAATTCACTTCATTGATTACTGGGTTGACATTTTCCTTTTTTATTCAATGACAAAACAAAAGAACTGGAGCACGCACTGGTAAGAAACAGCATAGATGATCAGTTGCTTCCTTCAACGCAGAGCCACTGACCCACAAACAGTTTGTCGCAGTTGAGATTAGGATTGAGCCCATTGAAGGATTCGTCTGTAACATTGAAGAGCTGCTCCACCGCAAAGCAAGTGTCACCTGGCCGGATTCCGAATACAGAATTGCAGACGAGCGTGCTGGCTTTCTTACGGAAACCAACTGCATTAATCGTTCAAAGCAAAAGAAACACAAAATTAAAAAGATCCCGTCAGATGTAAGAATCAGGACACTATCATATTTGATAATGCATGAAAGATGATTTCTGTAGAATTTGAACGAAAGGAGGAGCTATATAAGCAAGCTTACGCTGAAACAATTTCCCCTCGGCCATTGAGGCGACGAGAAGAAGAGAGAGCACCAAAACCAAATTGAAGACCAACCCGGATTTGTGATAAGCAGCAGCCATTTTTTACCTCTGTTTCTCACTTTCTCTCCCTCTCTCTCTCTTCTTTCTGTGATGCCTTCCGCTTCTCATCTCGCTCTATTTATAGCCAAAATGAGCTGAGATTCTTCCTTTTTTTTTTCGTAGAAATCAAGAAGCCGGCATACTGTTGTCCGGGGTGACGACGAAGCGGGTTAACCAAGAGAAGCAGTAGAGTAATCCTGTCTCTTTCAGTTTCAACATGTGATTAATTATAATTGATCAGACCATCATCTCAACGAAGTTGATTTTAGAAAGAGATCAACGGCCTATTTTCCTCTGAAGGGAAAATGGGAACAGATGGTGATTTCTGCAATTCCTGAAGTTAGATCCAGTAAGAAGCCTTTCGTCGCTCTCATGGCAGGATGTGTATTCTTATTTTCTCAGCCATACGCTCTTTGTCTTGATTACAAGAATCGCTTGTAGTAGATAAAAGGAAGCAGTGATACTGTTATAATCCGTGTTACGCAGAATGACAAACAAAATCAATATATAAAGAAGCTACTATTTCTGAATCTAATTCATGGTTGAAAATATTTCAGGTTAAAGGTTTCTTTTAAGCGAAAGAAGAGAGGATTATCTGCAGCGACTGTGCGAAGAGCCACGCCAGCCCTGCGAGCGGAAAGCGAGACACCTCTAGGGCTCTTATGTGTATATATGCGTCTCTCTTTATATATAACTTCGATTCACGACGTGTTACCGAGTAAATTTGAATCATAGGAGGTTCCAGAGGTCATGAGTGCCTGCCTCTCCTTACCCGCCACTTTCACATTGCTTCCCTCCAAATCTTCCCATTCTTCTCGTCCAAGGTTGTCTTCCTCGCCCCAATCCCTCACGAAGCATCCCAATTTCGAGCTTCTCAAGAATCGTCTAATTCGACTGGCTGTCGATGGCCACCTCGAACACGCGGTCTCCACATTGAATGTTATGCAGCAGGAGGGGATTCCTCCCGATCTTTTGACGTATTCTGTTCTCTTGAGATCTTGCATTCGAACTCATCGTTTCGACCATGGAAAGCAGATTCACGCCCGTTTGTTGGAATCGGGTCTCGAGCTCGATACCGTAGTCTGCAACACCCTCATAACTTTGTATTCGAAATGTGGGGAAATGGACAAGGCGAAGGAGATTTTTAGGGAGATGAGAGATAAGAGAGGGATGGTGTCTTGGAGTGCGATGATATCTGGCTACACCCGGAACGGCAGAGAATTTGATGCCATAAAGAGCTTCTACGGAATGCTTGAGACTGGGGAGTTCCCAAATCAGTACTGCTATTCCAGTGTTATTCAGGCCTGCTCTAACAAACAGTACGCATGGATTGGGAAAGTGATTCTTGGTTCCACCTTGAAAACGGGTTACTTTGGGTCAGATGTATGCGTTGGGTGTGCCTTAATTGACATGTTTGCGAAGATAGATGACATGGTGTCCTCCCGGGAAGTGTTTAATCAAATGCCAGAGAGAAATGCTGTTACTTGGACTTTGATGATCACTAGATGTGCTCAGTATGGTTTTGCAGAAGCTGCTATAAATTTGTTCTTCGATATGGAGTTTAATGGATTCTCTCCGGATGTTTTCAGCCTAAGCGGTGTAATTTCTGCAGCAACTGCATTGGAATCCCTTCAGGCTGGCAAATACTTGCACTCAAGAGCTATCAAAGCCGGATTGGCTTCAGATATTTGCGTTGGGTGCTGTCTCGTTGACTTGTACGCGAAATGTGAGGGATCAATAGACGATGCTGGGAAGGTGTTCTATCGAATGCCTCAACATAATGTAATGTCTTGGACTGCCATGATTACTGGGTACGTCCAGAGCGGGAGGGATAAGGAAGCACTAGAGCTTTTCTTTGACATGATCAACGAAGGCAGTGTCCGACCAAACCATTTCACATTTTCTAGCCTTCTTAAGGCTTGTGCAAATCTCTCAGATGCGAATATGGGTCAACAAATTTATGCCCATGTGGTTAAACATAGTCTTGAGTCGGTGAATTTTGTTGGCAATTCCTTTATTGGAATGTGTGCTCGATCTGGTCGAATGGAAGAGGCTCGCAAAGCTTTTGATCTTTTGTTAGAAAAGAGTCTAGTTTCCTATGATGTCTTAGTTGATGGGTACATAAAGAATTCACGCTCAGAGGAAGCTTTTGGAGTCTTTCACCAGTTTGAAAGTGAAGGTGCTGGGATTAGTGCTTTCACTTTTGCGAGTCTTCTGAGTGCAGCTGCAAGCATCAGTGCATTGGGGAAAGGTCAGCAGCTCCATGCCCGGGTACTCAAAGCTGGTTTAGAATCGGATACAGGTGTAAGTAATTCTCTCGTCTCCATGTATTCGAGGTGTGGAGCCATCGATGATGCGTGCCAGGTTTTCAGCAATATGGGTGAGCGGAATGTGATCTCATGGACCTCCATGATCACAGGCTTCGCTAAACATGGCTACGCTAGAAGAGCTCTCGATTTATTTTCTGAAATGGTGGCAAGTGGAACCAAACCCAATGATGTTACATACATTGCTGTTTTATCCGCTTGTAGCCATGTAGGTTTGATTGAAGAGGGTAGAAATCATTTCTATTCCATGCACAGAGTTCATGGAATCGTCCCTAAGATGGAGCACTACGCGTGCATGGTTGACCTGCTTGGGAGATCAGGATTTTTGAAAGAAGCCCATAAGTTTATTGCCACCATGCCTTTCAAAGCTGATGTCCTGGTGTGGAGAACACTGCTTGGAGCCTGTAGAGTTCATGGTGACATGGATCTTGGGGAAATAGCAGCGAAACGTATTCTAGAGCTGGACCAACATGATCCGGCAGCTTATGTTCTGCTGTCCAATCTATATGCTTCAAGAAATCAGTGGGACGAGGTGGCGGCAATAAGGAAGAACATGAAAGAGAGGCAACTGACCAAGGAAGGTGGCTGTAGCTGGATGGAGGTGAACAATGTTGTGCATAAATTCTATGTGGGGGATACTTCTCATCCAAGAGCCAAGGAAATCTTCTTGAAGTTGGACGAATTGGCCTTCAAAATCAAGCGTATGGGTTATGTGCCAGATAAGAACTACATTCTTTATGAGGTGGAGGAAGAACAAAAGGAACAGTACCTGTTTCAACATAGTGAGAAGATAGCAGTGGCTTTTGGTTTGATTAGCTCATCGCCGTCAGGCCCCATTCGGATATTCAAGAATCTGCGAGTCTGTGGAGATTGCCACAATGCAATTAAATTTATTTCAGTGGCTTCTGGTCGTGAAATAATCATCAGAGACTCGAATAGGTTCCACCACATTAAGAATGGTATTTGTTCTTGTGGCGATTATTGGTGATTTACGAGGGCATATTAAAGTTGGTTAAACTTCGAAGTAGGGGTGGCTACCACCAGTCCCATTCAAATCCTTGGTGAGATTTCAACATTGGAGCTTAACCAAGACAATTGGACGCTGACAGATTTTTTTTAGACACCCCAATCTTTTAGTAAATGAAATTGTTTTTTACCCACTGCTAATTAATCTTTTATATACAGCACTGGAAAGATACCAATTACCTCTGTAATGGAACACGTAACGGTGGACGGTATAATTTGGAAGGACTTTTTTAAAGGTTCTAAATTGAACAAAGATGTGATTTAGTTTTTTGAGGCACAGTTCGCATACAAAGAGATCGTCGAAGACAGCTTTGTCAACAGTTTTCACCAAAGTCTACTCTGTACCTTCAATAATCAAACACCAACTGACAACTAACAAATCCATCTTTAGAGGCGTTAATGATCCATGTAGAGTTTGTTAATGGTACAAGTGTGGAATGATACAGCTTTGTCATCAGTTGTCTCTGTCCAAATCATTTTCAGCATCCGACGACCTCCGGCTTGTTTGATTAAGCTAGAATACCTTAACATACCGTCTTCCTGGGGTACACAAAATTCATGAATTTTACTTCATTCAACTACAAACACCGTGCACAATGTTTTGTTTCCTCTCACAATTTGATTATGAAACAAAAGCCGATCACATATGAAAGAGATTACAAGACTACAACATGAGGTCAAGGCCGAAGACAGGTCAAGAGGCTTTAATCATAAAAAAATTGAACCATGAATTCATTCTCCTTCTAGCATCTCTGGTAGTACAACACCTTTCTCATGGAGAGCGACTTTTAAAAACTGCAGCTGAAGCAACTCCTCTCTGCTGTATTTTATCCTTTCATCTGCACACAGAGATCAAATCAGATGAAGTAGAGAGTCTGCAGTGAACACGCAGAGTCAAAGAATGCATAGAGAGAGAATCCTACCCATAACTCCAAAATTGTCCTTATGGGTTCCATAAGGAAGATGTAACTGTTTGCCCCGTTTTGGTCTGGAAGGTGTCCCCTTCTTTGTTTCGCAGTGCAGGAATAAGCTGGTGCTGCTAAGTTGGTCCAAGGGTGATTTTTGAATGCTTTCATGCCTCAACTTGATTTGAGGGAAATTTTTACAGAACCAATAAATTGCATCAGAAGTTAAAAGCCAGCATTCTCTCAAATCCAGTATCTGCAACATAGCCGGTGGCTTGAACATTTGAAGGCCAGAATTCGTCAAAACAGCTCCTTGAATACCAAGGTATGTCAATTTTGGAAGTTGTGATAAGGAATATAAGGAGATATCCGACAAAAAATCACTTCTCAGGTATAAATGATTTAACTCTCTCATAAACAGGAGAGGATTCAGGACCTCATCCTTAAGTTGGGTCTGTTCTAGATTTAGGCTTCTCAAATGATCCAGCCTTTGGAGCGCTGTCAGTGAGAGAACCTTTTTATCATAATCACTCCCTTGCGAAATAAACCCTGGAATATCCGCAGGCATGCAATAAATAAAAATGTAAAATGCCATAATACACAGTGAAATATAGGAAAAAAAATACCCAGCCAAATGTCTATTGGGATATCCATCAGAGCTGTTGAGTCTAACCTTTAATGTTTGTGTGGCTTAAATCAACCTCCCTCAGTAATGGCATCAAGCTGATGTAGGAGAGAACAGCATCATCAATAGATGTATGAGACAAAGATAAAGTTTCAAGGACTGGCATACTTCCTGCTAATACAGCAACTCCATCAGAGCTAACTCTGGTATGGGCAAGATTTAGATATCTCAAATTTGTTCCTGCACTCGCAACTGAATCAATTAACTCATCCATCATTTTACTGTGGCTGAGATTTAGATGCTCTAGTCCAACCATGTTTCCTAAAAAATAGAAGTCATCAATTGAAGAGCCGGATATATCCAAGAAGGACAGGTGTCCTAAGTCAAGACCAGAGAAGGTAGCACACACATCTACAAGCTCAGTTCCAAGCAAAAGAAGCTTCACTAAAGGAACTTTAGCTTCTGGCCCAGCTTCAAATATAGACTGGATGTTGCAGTTACTCATATTTAAGCATGAAAGAGATTGCAGATTTGGCAACTTTGTCACACTTGTCCAAGCTAGATTCAGGAAACTCAATTTTGGGAACACCTTAAGGTCTGCAGCTCCTAGATTTGACATTTTACTTCCCCACAAATCCAGGTGTTCCAGTTTGGTCAATCCCTAAAAAATAGATAAAGGTGAGAACGATCATCAGTAATAATTGCAGACTTCTTTTTGTGTACAGTGTGTTAACGTGTACAAATTACGAAGGGTTTTTGGTATACTTCAAAAGCTTGTGCTACGTTATATAAGATGGAGTTAAATCCATAGTAACATAAGAAAGCTGAAAGACAGGTTAAAATGATCTGCAACAAGAAAACAGCTACTGAAGAATATTGGTAGGGAGTTACATCGATACTGCATACCTTCAGTGACGAAAGAACAATATCAGTCACTGGCAGACCTCCCAGATCCAAGGCATGCATTTTTCTAAAAGAAGAGAGTCGGATAAGAGCTTTTGTGGTAACCCCTGTTCCTGGGATAAATAGTTTCTCCATATTCGGAATGGACAATAGATGCTCGAACCCGGCATCTGTAATTTTTGAGCATCTTGACAGGTCCAGCTCCTTTAAGCTAGTCATTCCTACCGGAACAAAATAAAAGCGAGAAGCAAATCAGGATCAGAAAGCCTGTTTTTAATCTGATGAGATACAGAAAAGCAGGAAATAGAGCACAGAAGTTTACCATCTATAGTTTGTAACATGCATCAATTGGATAACGAGCGTACCAGCTAGAGGCCAAAGAGAAGAATTGGTGACACCGCGGCAGTCGGCAAGGTTCAAAGTTCGCAGATGACGGAAAGAACCCAGATATGCCAGCCATTCCGCATCAACAAAGCTCCCGCCGCTCAAATCAATCTCTTCGATACAGTTTTGGAAGACTCTACAAGTACCAGCTAAGTTAATCAGAGCCAGGTTCACGCCAGAATAACAAAAAAAATTGCAATCATGGAGGTAATGGAGGTTCACAACCACATAAAGAGTCCTTTTCAGGAACACAAGAATTGGGTTATCTGTCCTACGACGAGGCTCCTCCTAATCTGAGCTGCCAGCCAGAAGCACCATGCCCAGCATACCCGGTACAACAGAAGTTCTCATGGAAGCATTTAACACTGTCAAGCATTCCATATTCCTAAATCACACCTCATAGATCATCATACGAGTAAAAGAAAAGAGTTTTGCCCAATACCCACATTCAAAATCGTCAATTTTCCCACCATTGAAAATCAATTCACGATCAATATTAAGCACTATAAAATGAAGGACCGGCGCAAAAGTATAAACAACATACTCGAGCAAGGAAGGGAAAGCAAGGCGTCGACGGAGGAGCTGACGAAGAAGCGCCTCCGCCAGAGGAACTGGCATTCGTTCGAGCGTTCTCCGCTGCCTCCGCCATATTTCGACGCTCTCCCTGCTCCGAGTTGCAGCATCGATGCAGAGATGAACCAATTGCCCTTCGGTGGTGACACCCTCACTCTCCATTTTCTCTTTCCTTCCTGCGATCGCTGCCGCCTGATTTCTTTTCTCTGCAGCTTGAACCCGGGGAACAACGGTGCTGGGAGCCTCTGGGAGTATCCAAGTGAAATGCGAATCCTAAATCCTAACCAAGACGTGGCGGCCAAGCTCCTGCCGACGCGGCTGCGCACTTGGCGGTTTTGAGGTTGACCTTCTGGCCAGGGATCCTGGCATGCTCAAATTTTCGGTTTCAGCGTCGACTAGCTCTGCTGTCCCTGGGGCCTGGACCTTGACGGTGAATTCGACCAGGCTCCGCAATTCGATTTCCTGGAGTTCGATGATAAATCGACGCCAAAATTATAATAGAACGAGAAAAAAATAGAGATTTTGAAGAACAGTAGGAAGAGCTGTTTTCGTTTAGGAAGATCGGATTCTTGAATTGTGCACCAGAGCGGATCGATCGAATCGCAGCAGGGGAGTATTACTTGCTTCTCGGGATCTATCTTGTGCTTTACGTAAGAAAACGAACACGAAAAGTCAGCTTGCAGGATCTAACTTTTGGACAAGAAATATGAACTGCTTCAATCTTACTTCGGCTGAACTGAGTACCGCAAGCATTACCAGGATTGTTAAAATGCATTACTATCCACGTCACGTAATGACGATAACGTATTCGATCAAACTCGAGGCTTTCTGGCTTTCAGCTTCTTTTGGCATATCACAATTTCTTCACAAATCGTACTCTTTACAAACTCGCGATGGATTGTTCTATCTTTTCTTATGGAAAGCCAGACAGTCAGAATCATCTGTTTCACTCTTTCTTCAAAATGGGAACTCAGTGCATTGATTGGGAAATTCTGACAACAATAATTATTTTTTTTTTCAAATTGCTCTAGCACTTAAACGCATCCATTAGAACAACTGCTTTTGTTATTGTGGTAAAATTCTCACTCTCTGAGCCTGCCTCAGGAAAAGGCCACTCTCAATCTCTCTCTCGTTAATAACGGAAATGCAAAAGAGCCACATTGCTTTTATTCCATAATAAAAAAGCCTATTTATTAAGTCCAACATAAATTATAAGCAAGGCGAGCAAAATTACATAGCATATCACTTATTCTATCACACATTCACGCCTGTAAGTTCTAACCTAGAATTAAAGCCACCGTGTGGAGACTGGAGAGCCTTCTCACTACAGTGACCACGTGGGGTGTTTGGGGGCGAGAAGGGATTCCTACCTTTTTCTTAAACAATAAATCAGGAGACAGATTATATGGTAAGAGTCGTCGTCTCCGAATGGAGGCGGATTCCCAGCAGCATGAGTCGAGAGACTGAGACTCACAAGACCGCCCTTATTTCCCTTTTCACAAATGATGGTAATGCAAATGCTGCTGCATGGACCTGTTTGGGCGCAACACGGACAGTGGATTCTAGTTAAACAAAATGGAATACAATTATGAAAAATCGATTCACAATTAAAAAGGAAAAAAAAAAAGATGATGTTACTCTTGCTAAAAACCACTGTGAAAGAATCTTTTAAACATAAAAAGTCATAAATAATGATAAACTCTTAAATTCATGTCACTTCATATTAGGTGAACAGTTACCATTTCATCATAAATGCATCATTTTTAAAAGAAAGACTGATAATAGTACACGATATAAGTAGCATGAGTTTTAAGTTCAAATGGAGGAGGTTTTGTGCTTCACAAGCAGATTACCCTTACTAATAATATGCAAAGATAAAGAGACTACCTCTGAATTATAGAACCTGAGCTCCCTCTTGAACTTCAGTGCTCCATCGAGCTTTTCAATCGGATTTACAGGATTCAAGAAATCCACCGGTGGGCCACCAGTAGAGCATATCAAGAATCCAATCACACCACTGCATATTAACCAGAAAAGAGATACACCTTCAGGCGAAGACTAAAACAAACTCATCCTAATTGAAATATACAAAATTAAGTCTGAATCACATAGCCGATACAAAACACCAAATGATTTCCAGTGACATTAAATTTATAAGATATTTCTACGCATAAAACACCATTACCTTGGGTATGTGGGAACACTAGTCCAAGCATAATGCACAGAGCCTTTAAAAGTCTCTCGGCAAATAGAGATCATATCTTGAATAAGATGCGTGTGCAGCCACATACTTTCAGCTTGATTGCAAAGGACACCACCAGGCCTCAGTGCCCTAGCTATTGTCTCAAAAAATGGCCTTTCAACGAGTTCTTGAGCAGGCCCTAAACCCAAAAGGGCGCATAGAGGACACGATACCAGTCATATATGAGATCTAAGACTCTAATTTACTAAATTTTTATTTTAAACTATAGTTATGGAACTGTTCTGATCAAATAGATTCTAACAAACGATAAGCACAAAGCAGAGATTAATTTAGGACAGTATATCTGGAAGATGGGATTATATTATAGAGCCAACTCCTTTTTCAAGACTCAAGCTAAATTTACACAGAATAAAATGAAGAAAAAGCTTCAAAGCTGTGAGCAACAGCATACCAACTGGATCAGATGAATCCACTATGATAGCATCATACATTCCTTCTGGCGCATTCCTTAGAAATTCAGCCGCTACACCCAAGAAGATCCAATAATTGAAAATGGTTAGAATATTACCAGATATGCACATGTAGAAATTTAATCTGTTGAATTTACCACTTAAGGCAGTGGCACTTTAACAGCCTTTTTTTAAAATACAAATAAACACAAGAAGAATACAATGTACCATCACCAACATGAAGTCGCACACGAGGATCATCAAATCCAACTGATAAATCTGGAAAAAATTTCTTACACACCTAAAAGAATCAACAGTCTCCAATGTTTAAAAAAGTAGAAAATAGAACAGGAATAAAGAAGAAGGGGAAGAACAAGGTAAAACCATGAGGTTCTTCTCAACATGCAGTAATTAAAAGAAAAACTATGTGAAAGAATGGACACAAAAGTGAAGAACCAGTGGTAAAAGCAAACCTACATTTATCACCAGTTCATCTATTTCACAAATATCTATGCGCTCCACAGAGCTATGGCGGGAAATTTCCCTAAGAACTCCACCATCACCTCCTCCAACAACCAAAACCTGCATTCAACAGTGTTTTACTGAGGTTACTAACTGACCATATAGAATTTTAGCCACGTGAACTAACGAACCACAAGAAGCGATAAAAATAATTTCTAACCCATCAACCAGTGTCTCCTAAAGTTTTTAAACCCAATCTAAACTACCAACAGGGCTTCCTCTAGTGAGCGGGGAAGAATATTTCCTGACCACGTCTTGTTGAAACACCCATTCCTGCCAATCAGACTTCCACCAAAGACTAAAGAACCAACGGGTCTCCCCCTCGTGTCGTCATTGACAGAGTTCAAACCATTCTTTGTAACAAAAATGAATACAAGCATCACGAATGCATCACCAGAAATAAAAGCGAAAAAGCTTCAAAGTGCTGCTATAGTTGGCTTATAGATCATTCCTTCTAAACTCCCAGTTCTAGTTTTCAGAAGTTCTAACTTCCTCATTAGTTCTAAATACCTTAGGCACACAGTTTATCTTGAAAAAATAAGAGTTCAAGTCCAGCAGATATCACTGGACGGTTGATGCTGAAGTAAAAGCATAAAGGCCCAAAAAGCATTTCCTATTCACGCCCAAGCCTACTGCAGAAAACAAGATACAGCACTAATTGACTGAGAAAGAGTTGGTTAATTACAGTTTTAGGAGATGGTATTGAACATAGGGGAAGATGCGCAATCATTTCTTGGTAGGCACATTCATCTTTCTCAGTCAACTGGACAATACCATCAAGCACAAGCACCTTCCCATATGTGGCAGACTGCACAAGCCAATGCAAAAACTAAGTTACAAAAACAAAGTAAAAGTTTGAATAATTAAAAAAAAAAACTAAGACCCTTGAGCATAATTGAATAATATAAAACTTGTGGAATAGCAAACCTCAAAAACCAAAATCTCCTGATAATCTGACTTTCCATCAAACAAAATTTTTTCCACTTTCAAAGAATGGGCCTCCCCTACAAGCAGCAACCCAAAAGATTCATACATTTATGAAACAATATATTCACATAAATAAAGTGAATAAAAATCATGTGAGTACCCTATCTCATTGTCAGAATAAGTGTTGAGTGATTCTAGAACACAAGACACTATCATTCAAGAGTGTTGAGTTCAGCTTGAACTCGACTTGTACAATGGTATCTGAGGCAAGGTAGGAGAAACGAACAGCTCAGTTTGTTTGTGCCTCCTTCCTGGAAGAACTATCTCCCTATAGTTCCATTGGCACCACCACAGGCTTTCAATTGATACAGCCTTGGAGTTAACACTAGAAAACTAGGTACTCTTAACTACTTCAGAATATCAAAAATAATGGAATTTTCTCCACTTCATTGAAAAATGCACAGGAATAAACCAATCAATTTAAACCTTGAGCCACAGGCTTACGATATACTCAGGAAAGCAGCTCAACTATAGAGCCATTAACAATGACATCTAGCTCCGGCATGCTATCAAGTCATGATATAGTATGGGCAGAGGCAATGTCATTGAGGTTCTCTCTTCCAATATTAAATAATTTGGAAGAACTACCAAAATTGAGAAGATCTAACACAGCTCTGAAACAACAGAAGACGCCAAACTATCTACCAGAAATCCTACATGTCCCTTGTAGCAAGGGAGATACCAAAAACAAATCTTTTTTTCCAAAATTATTTACATAAACAATCACAGTTACACCTCACTTAATAGTTACGTACTGAATAAAAATTCCCGGAGGCATCTTATTTGGATACAAAGAGGGTGCAACAGAAGTTACCTCACTGTCTCCTTTATATTAGACTACAAAGAAAATACACTTAACAGAAACGAATAACTGCTACCCCAAGCCTTCCTAGCTAAAAATACAGGATTAAATCCCCTTTGGTTTCAGATTACTTACTATAATATACATGCACAAAGTCAATAAGGATGGAAAGGGAAAACTTCGAATGTGAACTGCTGATATCATACACTGGCTCATGAAAACAATGTCAGAGAGGCTTAACATATATAGAAGAAGAACATAGAAACATCATCCTCACAAAGAATAGAAGTTTTTATTTCAGAAGCATATTGTTGCCTGTGGACTAGACCTACAACAAGAGAATAGCAGCATACCAGGCCACATGGGGTTGTTATAATATACCGCCTTTCCAGCTCCGTCTACAACAATAAACAAAATGACAAAAAGCAAAAAAGAAAGGATCAGAAGCAAGACGTCACATATTGGTTCAATTTTTTTTAAAACAACATAATTGTTCCATACAAATTTAATACAGCAGAAAGAGAGGGAAAAGATAAAAGAAAACATTAAAGATATTAACCAGGACGTGAGCGAGGTCCAGAAAACCACCCAGAAACAACTGTAGAGTGACACTTTGCCTCATGCTCTGGGATTGAAGCTCTGGCTTTCAAACAACATGGAGGAATGACCTTGGCCTTGGCCCGGGTCACACCGTTCTCGTCACTCTCCTTCCCCATTGGAATCTTCAGGCAGTCCAAACCTCCTCCTGCAGCGTCTACCTCCATACACTCTTCTGACCTGAGCAGTCTCCAGTCTCTGGACGATTCAACCAAAATAAAGCCATTCAACATTAAATTATGCTAAGAGCATACAGCTAGTAAGAGAAAATAACATCATAATATTTAAGCAACGAATGGTAAGAAAACTCAGAACTAGAGAGAAAATGACAAGAAAAAGAAAAGGTATTTTCAAAAGGAAAAAGCTTAAACGCAGAGCATTCAAAAAGAAAAAAAAAACAAAACAAAACAAAGTGTAAGAGATTATATCGACAGGACGAAACAAAACACTTAAGCAGAAAGGAGAAAAGCTTCCTTACGCCAGAAAGACATAACCACGCCAAAACAAAACGAAAAGAGTGGGAGACGGACACATTACACCCTTTTAACAATGTCCATAATTTCTAGGCAAACAAAATTCACTAGAGCCTATTCAAGGAAGGAAGAGAAAGAGACCGAAAAGTTAAAGTGAGTTAAAAAACAGTTAAACGTCTAAAAAATCACCCGAAAGCATCACGCCTCCGACGCAACAACCACAAAACCACTCCTCGGTAAACTTTCATCACCAAAACTTCAACATCGACATCACCCAAAACAACAAGAAAAGCCAACAAAAAAAAAAAACAGGCATTCTACACCTACATGAACTCTAAAAGAAAACCCTAAAGTAGGTTTCTTAGCGGACGTAATTCCCACTTTCGAGCGGTCCAAGGTGTTCAAGACTCCATTCCACAAAAAAAAAAAAAAAAAAAAACAGAGATTAAGAGATAAACCGTGCTCTGTTCCAGAGACAAACTGAACATAGAGACGGAAAGAGAGAAAGAGAAAGGATCTATTGCCTTATTCTGATGAACTTCGCCGAGGGCGGGCGAGGGAAGGCTCAATTAAAAGAAAGAAAATCCCCAGTCGCGGGAAAAGAGAAAGAAAAACTTCACCCGGAAGCAGCGTGGTTTTTCGAGGTTATTTGATCGTCTCTGATTCTCGACACAGACTCAGACGCGAAAGACGTGAGCGAGGGAGGACTATAAGTAGCTCCTTCTTTTCGTATAATGACACTTTTGTCCCCTACGGAAATTCGAAGTACCGCTTCGCAACATTAAAATAAGAAACTAGCAACTCTCTCCCATACCATAATCTTTCTCAACTAATATAATATTAAGTTATTAACTAAACCAAAGAGATAAAGCACGGACGAATCGTGGCCGTCGGTTGCCGTATCAAAAATCGCAAAACACGTGGTGGAAAAGTTGTGGACGGCAGGAGAGCCGGGCATTTGATGAGATGACCGTCGCAGGCCCATGGGCCCCAGTGTTAGTTAAAGTGGATAAATCACTGATCACTGACATTTCTCATCTTATTTTGGACTTTCAGAGAGAATAATAACTTTAATCCTTTGTTTTTTATCCTCGTTATAAAGATAAAAAAAGGCAGTTTTTTTTTCATAATTAAGGAAGTTATTGAGTTGTCATATTTATATCAAGGACCAAGGTCCTTTTTAACTTAATATTACTTTTTGTTTACTCCATCACTTATTTAAGTCGGTTTTTTTAACATATTAATTTATGCCTTCTTAAAAACTCCAAAGTCCTTTTTTGGAATTTATTCTCGCCTGAAACTATTTTATTTCTGGAATAATTGTGAAATTTGACGATATAATTAGTAAGTAATATTTATTATTAGAATATTTCATGGAAGGAAAAACGAAGATAAAAGGATAGTCTTTTAAGGAGAAATAAAGTCATGTCCACTTATAACCACTTTGGAATATATGGTCGTGGAGATTAAAATATTTGTTGATCCATCCAAGGAGTGACATCTACAGGTTGATTTGCCAATCGGTGACTTGTGGTACTTCACATATATATAATTAGTTTACTAATCTGACTTGTGGTACTTTGGGAGAGTTGATTTGCCAATCAGTGAACTTGAGATACTCTCAAATATATTTAGAAATTGTTGATCTCGTTATCAGTATCTTATTAAAGTCCAGTTTCCAATAAGATATCCACATCCGTAATATTGGTCAATCATATTGTTAAAAGAGGTGATATGCCTTTGCCCAATTTTACTGTGAGGGTTTATAGGATGTAAAAACTCACTTGGGTGTTGGAAGTACTGAAATCATTTTTATATTGTTAATTAGGTAAAACTAATGCTTCTCCCTAGACCTTTTACACTCGGTGAATATCATAACGCACTTCTACACCTTAGGATACATATTTGTTCGAATTAAAAATTAGATGCAGCTAGGTTAGTCTTAGACAAATTTATTTAGGTCCATAATTTGTCTTCTCCCCATCTCGTTATGGGAATGGTTAAAGATAGACGGGCACTCTTCTTTTAACATGTAATCTCCCATGGTAAAGTTTAATGAAACCAAACGAATCTCACGTTTATCATGAGTTAGCATTTACTTCACAAAAGCTTCACCGACACTCACGTACCTATTCCTTTATGTTTTAATTTTCTTCGTTTTATTTTATTCCGGCAGGAGATTGAGAAAGGAATAAATCCACGAACTTTGGATTTGCAGTCATTCGGAGAGACGAATATGACCGACGTCCGTAAAAAAGAAGGGAACACGATTCTTGATGGCCATTGCTTTAGAAATTAGAATACTTGTGTCGTGCTTGGGTTCCAAGCCCAGTACTCGGTCATCTAATCAGAAGCCCCACTGGGCTTTTAATTAATAACGCGTTCAACTTTTCCATGCACGTTCAAACATAAGTTCCACTCGTGCTCGGTCGGCCCTACACATTGCTAAAACATATAATAACCGGACCGAAACTATCTAGAGAGCGGCACGTCTTGCCAAAGAAATCGCGAGAATCTATTATTCAATTCTGATTATGCAAACGCAGCAACGGAGGAAGGCGAGCCAGGTGTCCCCAACTTTTTTATTCTCTCCTCCGCTTCGGTCTCCCGAAACAAAGTCAAAAGTATAAGCCGTGTCAGTGACTCAGTAGGCGATGCAGAGGGCAGTGACCTGTTTATTCCCCGACTGAGCTAAGCCCTTCTTTTATGTTGCTTTTACAAAACGAGACCATGGCTCAAGAAGATAATATTCTTTCGACGTTTTGGTGTATTAATAACTATATATATAGATATTATGTAACTTACACTTGACATGTCTTTGGTCAGGATCCACTAATCCGGAAATAAATGGTTTTTTTTTTTAACTTTCCTACCTTTTCATTAACGTTCCGCTGGCCCGTGAGTACATATATATATATATATGAAGGACAGTGAAAATCATGTCGATTATTTCGAGTGCCTCACCACGCGTCGGCGACCATCCAATCCATCGGAAAAAAAAAAAGATGTGTCTGTTAGCCTGCTACCAAATCTTCTCAATTGGGATACCAACACACCGTTATCAATCATCAACATCAACTCATCCACCACACGTCGTTTCTTTTCCCTGGTACATTGTATAGACTATTATTTTATTGATAACGTTAAAACCCCCTCGTTAAGTCACGTCCGGTTCCTGCACCAGCGACAGCTCTTCCGATTCAACCTACTTTTACCCTCCCTCCCTCTTCCGGCTCCCTTAATTTTTTTAATCATTACTTACCGGTTTACGACCAAACGCATCTTCCTCCACGAAGCAGGTTGAGTTAATTACATGTTAGACAGGTGGGGCAAGAAGAAGTATTTATCTTCTTCTGCTTTCGTCCCAGGGAGGTCCTTGTAGAAGAGAACTACTGCATCGAGTTTCGGTGGAACAATCTCAATCATTCGGGGCATTTAAACATATTAAATCACGCAGCGATATTTTTGCGCATCAACTTCGTCTGATGCGTTACGGAAGCAAACCCACTGCGCAAGCCTGAATGAAGAAGTCAGAGATAATGCGTATGACGACTTTCTCTGCTCTTGGACGGGGGGTATAATGTGGCCGAAGTTGACAAAACTTGGGTGATAAATAAATAAATAAGATTTAAGAGAGGAAATAAAGAAGGGAACTAGAATGTCCACCTCGCATATGGAAAAGTTATAATTTCCTTGATTTCCTTAAATCTATCACAATTACACTGATGTTGTCATTGCTTCCCCGAGCCAGGGCTAGCTCCACTAACATTGCGGCCGCCTCGGCAGACCCATCTCCATCCACCGTCCCTTTCAATCTCTTACGGACTGGGTTCCCCAGCAGGCACCTTCTCACCACTTCGCATGCCTTGTCGTTCGATATCACGTCCCACAGACCGTCGCTTGCCAATATCAGGAACTCGTCTTCCGCCTTCCTCTCCGTGATCGTCACCTCTGGTTCTGAGATGACATAAGGCTTCAAATAATGATCGCCTGAACGAAACACATTAACAGGTTTAGTTTACAAAACAAATCAACAAACCAACTCTTTCTTTAAATGGATTTCAACGGCAAAAATATAGACCAAACATCCATTTTGGAATGTTAAGAAGAGGCGCCAGAAAACTCCAAACTCCCCCACATTTGTAAAGTGTGGGATGCACAACTAGTTATTTCCACGACAGAACTGCAAGTTCGTATCCTTTTTTTTTAAAAAGATTACAAAAAAAAAAAAAAAACTGTGACGCTTGAAGAGGCAAGAGGATGGCTTCGAGATTTCAAAGCAATAACCATGGAAAATCGAAGGCAAAACGAACCTATAGATCGTGAGGTAGCAAGCACACCCAATACTCGAGGACCGTCCCAGTTAATGACCCTTCCACCAGCTGCCTCTATTCTTTCCATCTCGTCTGGCCTGTCAGGCTGTGAAAGAGAAGAAAGTTGTCAGTACTCTTAAGACCCATATCAACAAAAGATCAGTTATATATTGTGCGATAAATAATGAAAAAAGAAAATTCAAAATACTCATGTCTGATTTGCCCCAAGCTTGTTTTCTCTGCCGGACAAGTTCACTCTTGGTTTCATAACTTTGTTAGAGCCATACAGAATGTTTGGTATGGAAAGGGAAAGAGGGAGACAAATTAGATTTAATATATTACTGCTCTCCTCCGCTCCCCATTTTCTTTTTCCCGCCATGACAGTAACGCAGGAAAAACAATTTCGTAGAAGAACTAGATCACACAGAAACAAGGTGAGAGGATCGACTGCCATTGCATATCAATTACACGAAGTGGTTGTTCATTCGATGGCTTATGAACCTTGCCAGATGAATCAGTTTCTAACGATACAATCAAGGGAATCTGCTGAGCAACTGGATTTCAAACAGCAAGAAACTAGTCATCAATACCAACTGCACATTCACAAAGCAAGGATTTTGAGAGGAACAAATATTGAACCCCCATGCAACCTTCATCAATCTTCAAGAAAAAAACATTAAAAAAAAACCCACATTTCAAGGACCTTCCACCCAAAAAAAACTCCCAGAAGTAAGCTTTTTTATTAGTTTTTTTTATTGACAGATTAGTTTTTTTATTGGCCTCTTTTTCAGGCCGGGAATAAAAACTAAACAAATAGGGAACCTTCCCCGCCGGCAGGTTATAATATCCATTCGGAGGACCCCAAACAAAGGGGTCGCGAAACTGGGGAAAATGGCGTTACCTTATGATCACTGGACAGCGGAACGACGGTCCCACCACGAGACATCACAGCCCTCGAATCCCCACAATTGGCGACGACCACGGTAGCCGGTCCCACCATGGCGACCACCGCCGTAGACCCCACGGTCTTCATGGACGTGTCCATCATCGTCCCGTCCTCCGGCTCCTCCGACAAGCTCTTCCCAATCTCGCCGTCCAATTTGGCGAACCCGGCCTCCATCACCTCCTTCCAGTCGACCCCATCGTTGGCGTGGCCACGGCGGGCCGCGACCTCGGTGCCGAGCACCACGTGCAGCCGGTCGCGGCACACGTGCGCCACCTGGCACCCTCCGTGCCCGTCGTACACCCCGAAAAAATCGCAACGGGAACGCGGCTCCTCCACGCCGGGAATGAGCCCCGGCGCGACCGTCACCGCGTCCTCCATTGCTCGCCTCCTCCCGCACACCGACACCGCTCCGTGAGCGCGGCACGGGATTTTGTTCCTCGCGCGGCGTTCGTCCTCGTCGTCCTCGTCTTCTTCTTCGTCGACGGCGAGAATCTGCCCTCTGGAGAGCAGAATTCCGATCGGAATTTTCTTCTTCAAGAGAATATCCGAGATTTTGGAGGAGGAAGAGGACGATTCGAGGCTGAGAGACAGGGAAACCTCGGCGGCGTCGAAACCGTCCGTCAATCGCACCTCACGTCCGTCCTGTTTCCTCTTCGGATTCACGTCGTCGTCTTTCTCACGAATCATCAAACCGTCGGAGCTCTTAGTTAGGGATCTCAGCTGCAAGATTTCCAGCCTCCGGCGACGAGCGGCCCTAGTTCGCTTCAGAGACACCGTCTCCATGTTTTTATACCCTCTCCCCGATCTCCGTCGCCGACCCCCGGCCTCATTCACGCGACGAAATTCACTCTACTCACTAGTCTCCCCTCCTTCCCCGCCGCGCCATTTCGAAGAGATATCTTTCTATGGGGGGGAGTTGCATGAATGAGGCCTGGTTGAAAGCGGCAAAAAAACAGAGCGGGGAGGGGGGTTCGTTGGTCAAACCTGGTCCGTCCGATCGCGAGATGGCGCGAGCGCGCGCCACCTGCACCCCCGGGACGCATTCGTGTACCACAAGCGCATCTCAACGTGTTTTTCTGCTTTACGAGACGTGGACGGCCGATGTGCGTCGCCCCCACACGTGGCGCCCTCCGATCTGCGCCACTTGATTTTCATTGGGCCGAAAGATATTTCAGTACGGTGCGTTATTTACGATACTTGCGAAAGGTCCCGTGGCGTTTTTCCAGAGATGAGGTAACGTGGCAGGCTTCCGCTGCGGTGCCGTGGGACTACTTAAAGTCGGACTCAGACCGGTCAGACTCCTCCTCAGACCCGGACACTCAAGTCCCAAAGCGGCTCCATGTGCCGCCAGCCCGAACCACCCTAGACCGGTCCGGGCGAGAAACAGCGTCGCTGCCGGACCACGGCTCCGGCTGCCGGAACGTGGGAAAAAAAATCCTTGGCGACTTCTTCTCTTTGCCCTTTTACCTAACCGGCGGTGACTCACGGACCAGGGGCGAATCCACGGGCGACATTGTGAAGGTTGGTTCACGCACACTTGCCGGCCCGGAATTGCTTTAACCGGACCTAACTTTATTATCGTGTGCAGTTACGTCATTAGAGAGGGAGAAGGGGAGAGATGTTACATACAACAGCACCTCGAGAGAAGGACAGCCTATGGAAAAGGTTGCCGGGGTGGACCAAACTCGGGGCATCAATCAGTGAAATGACGGCCGGGCTTATGACAATAATTGAAGTATTTGACGCGAGGGAATGCGTCTGGTCTGTGCTATTACGCTTCAGATTTTTTTTTTTTCTCGGGACAACAGTGAAGGCAGCGATGGGGGACTGTGGAGGCGAGGACTTATAAGTCAGGTCTGAGACAATTGCAGACAATATCTCGAGGGGAAGATTGCGATACAGAAACTGGACGCGTGGGGGTCATTAATAAAATTTAAAAGAACCGTGCCCCAGTAAGGAAGAGTTAAGTAGATGTGGGTGGGTCAGAGAGAGAGCTGAGACGATGAGACTGGAGAAAGATCTGGCTTCATCTTTGCTTTTGTGTCTTGAGCGCCTAGAGTCGAGTTGGGTGTCTCCTGCAAAAAAAGCCATGTTATAATTTGTGGGTGTTCTTCCTTGTTAGACCCCAGCAATGGAAGCAAGAGTGATCCTCCGATAACATAGAGGGCAGGGTCGCGGAAGAACACCCAATCTTTCACGCATTGAACAACTTGGGTCCCTCATATTGGTGTCTGTAGCGATTCCAGCGTCTGCTAGAGAAGCAAATGAACAATCTCAAATTGCGCAGACCCAAAACAATGTACCATCACATTCCAAAACTTTACGATGATTGAAATTTCAATTCTCGCAGGATTTTGGTTGTTGAATAGGTCTAACATATCCATAAGCTTCTGCACGGGTGAAATACCAGATACAGGATTAGGCGGGTTCCATCTCTAACAAATTGGGAGACGCTACTTCCCCTCTGCAGCAAATCTGAGGCCCTTTTCAAAAACCAATTACTTCTTCGAATTCGGTTTAGCTAATCGATTCTCGAAAGGCAGATGATCGAAATGATAACCTTTTTATTCTACTGAAGATCAGAACGATGTATTCCGTGAGCATCCGTGGTGATCAAAAACAATACCCTGACCTGTAATCGATAACCTTTTTTTCCTTTCTGATAAAACTGTAACTTTTAATGAATAATTCATTCGGTGGAGTAAAGAGGGATGGTTGCTGAGAAAATGGAAATCTTGCACGAAGGAGTATCCATATAAAAGCTTACATGATGAGTACATCACAGCACAATATAACTTTTAATACAAAGAAGAAGACCCTCAACATCCGGTAGGATGGAAACTTCTCCAGCCAACCGATTTTGTTCCGTCCCTGGTTGATTTTCCAGTCTGTGGAAAACAAAGAAAAGCTAACAGACGAGGAGAAAGAGGATGAGCACTCCTTTTACTTCGTCTCTTCACTCCTTTCTCCCCAAATCTCATACTTATTTCACTTTACCCTATGTTGCACTAAATATCTAACCAAGCCACAAGATAATGAAGAAGACGAGCAAAAGCGTGAAAGAGAAGTAGGAAAAAAAACAAAACACCTCTCCACTGTACTGTATAACTGCACAACTTCAACCGGGAAGAATATCAAACTCTACACTAAAACCTTCGAATCATTCTTTCTCACTCCAGGGTGTACCCAGCTACTCTCACGTCGGCAGGAGAGGCAGAGTGAATGTACACGAACTCAAGACTCTTCCCAGCAGCCAAGGAATTGAGCCAAGTTGGAAAAGCATAGGCCCCACCTGATCGAGAAAGACCCCACAGTGGTCCATATAGCTTTGCAATCGAAAGCTTAAGGTTTTTCACGGTTTTCCCAGATTTGTTAGTCACAACAGTCGAGTATCTGTAATAAACTTTTCCGTTAGCCACCCATGAAGCAGTAGACTTTTGCTCAACCAGGAGGAGAGAATAACCTTTTGCTGCAAGAGTAAAAGAGCAGAATGAACAGACGTCTTACTTAGCACCATGAAGTATTTCTTTCTTCGCAGTTGCATCATCTCTAGAAAATTAGTAGATCCAGGCAAAAGAAGTGATGTTGCTCGTACCTGGAGCAGGGGTTGTCTTAGCGACGGGAGCGGGTTGTGGCTTCGGCTGAGGATGCCTCTGAACAGGCTGAGGTTTGGGGAGAACCACTGTACAGCAACACAAATAAGATAAATAAGAATGAGCCGATCAGACGTCAAGAACAGAATTAATCAACGAACTCCGTTTCTCAGAATTAACCCGGCTAGATACCTGGAAGGAGTTGGTTTAGTCCACCATTCCCGCCGTGAAGACGAGCCAATATACCAATAAGGGGCGCATTGTTGTAAGTTGCGGGCTCTGTTTGTTCATAATTGTCTCTCTCATCGGCAAAATTGTCATAGGCATCAGGGCCACCAACAATCGCACCAACGAGAAGATTGGGATCACTTCCCTTCCTTGAGAACCAAGTTGCATAACCTTCTCTGCAACCCACAAACTTGGAATCCACCTTAATGGAGACAATGGAGGAAGCTCGGTGATGAACTTGTCGTGGGTAGTTGTTTCCATATCCCACCATGTAGCTCGTAGCCCTTGGGTTGTCTCCCAGGATATAATCGGTCTAATCGCAGCAAAACATAATAGCGAAATCAAAACTTCAAACTCAGAAGAATTAACAAAAATTTGGAGACGGTACTGGATCGTGTAGATGATCACACCTGAGATTTAGCAAATGCGAGAAGCTCAGAGGATGGGACATTGCCAGCAGCACAACTTAAGCTTCTGCCAGCAGAAATTAGAAAGTCGGAGTACACGGTCGCCAAAAAGGAAGCACTAGTTACAAACTGCATGTTATTCCATCTCTGCCGGAAGATGAGTCCACCAGGGGTCTTCTGCAGGTTTCTTCCACCCTTCCCAACGAGGGCGCACAAGAAGCTTTCCGCCTTTTGCTGATACTTTTGGAACACAGGCGAGTGATGGGCACCCTTTCCTTGCATAAGGAACTGGAAACAACAAAACAGAGACAAAATCATCAGGACCCCCAGTTACCAAGAACCTGGGCTTCAAAATCAGACCTACAGAACAAGACGTTTCATTACCTTGGATACAAGAACCTGGACTCCGGCGTACTTGACATCCCAGCCAAATTCGCTCATGGACCAGCCTGTTCCGCCCAATGCATCGCCGTTGTTACCGAGATAGTTCAGATAGTACTCTTCATTGGTGGCATGATGCAACCAGGCTGCAGCCCATAGCAACTCATCCTGCAACAAAATAAGACGAAGACAAAGCTCCCTATTATCAGCTCCACAACTCTCGGTCTGCAGAAGCAGGAAATTGACGGGAAATCAGAAACATACAGCGTATCCACTGTAAGACCGGTAATACTTCTGGGCCACCGTGATGCTGCTATCGTATTTCCCCCTGTATTTGTCCGCAAATTCGAAGAGCTGAAACCCACCAAAAGAGACGAAGAATTACTAATCCACAATTAGCGTATAATACTTTATAAAATCATCAAAAGATTAAACATTTAAGTTACTAATCGAAGTAATTTGGCGGCCGCTTTCGATGTCGCGCCAAAAAAACGACACGGTTACTATGTGAATGTTTGTATTTAGAAAAAGTCCAAAAATGCCCAACGGCACTAGCGGACAACACACCGACAGATCCAGTCACGTGCCTCGAGGACAATAAAAAAGCAACGGCACGGATCGGGCGGAAGTCGAGATCTGAACGATGGAGTAGCCCCACCACCATAAACGGGAAAAGCGGCCAGTCTTCTTTCACATGCCCCCCGGCGCAGGGCCACAGGATACGCCTGGTGGGCCCTTTCTTCGTTCGATGCCAGGTAGGTTGGCCCACGGGCAAAGTAACCGATTCATGATGGACGTGCCAAACGCAACTACAGGAATAATGGCGCTGTAGAGCACACATAAGTGGTCTGCACACAGTACAGCACCGCGGTAACACCATCGGTGCACGGTAGAATCAGAACCATCCTCATACATATTGACGGACCGCAAGTTAGCATCTTGCCGGTACCTTATCCATAGCGTGCGCGGCAAGCGCAGGAAAGTGTTTTAACTGTCTTTTGTCTCGGGAATCTAAAATCAAACTGGGATTAAGAGGAGAAATATGAACAAGTAACGAACCTGCTTAGCGTGGTTGAGGAGCTCGTTTGAGTAAGCGGGGTTCGAGTGACGGAAAACCATGGAAGCGGCAGCCATGGCCGCCGCAGATTCGCCGGCGAGATCTGAACCCGGGTTGTTGACATCGATCCTGTAGGCTTTACGAGATGTGGTCATGTCTTCGGGTCTTTGCCAGCAGTAGTGGTCGGTGTTACCGTCGCCCACCTGCTCAAATAATTCCAAAAATTTTTTAGGGTGAAACTGTTTGAACTGGCTAATGGAGCAGATCCGAAAGGTGAAGTTCAGTGAATCGTGACGGGTTTATAATGGAAGCAGGTCTCAGAGATGGGTGATTTCTGTTGGAGAAGAAACAGAGACGCAGGAAAGGCATTTACTCACCTCCCCGTAGAAGACATTGGGCTCAGGGTGCGCTTTGATAAGGTAATCTGTTCCCCATTTTACCGCTTCAAGAGCATGGCCGAGCTCTCCGGCAGCGGCCATTTGCTTGCCGTACTCGACTATGCTCCAAGACATCATCGTTATGGTGAATGCCATCGGGAGCCCGAACTTGACATTGTCCCCTGCGTCGTAGTATCCACCAACCAGATCAACCTGAAAACGAGAGATGCAGAAACTCGATTAAAAGATGCTCGTGAACTGCATTGCAACGAAGTAAAATTAAATTTCCTCTGTAATTATTAAAGTTCCTTCTGCGTCCTACCTTTGCAGGAAAATTTAAAATCAAAAACAGATTGGCTTCAGGAAAACAGAGTAGTCTTTTTTCCCATATAATGAAAAACATTCTCAACAATTAATATAGATGGCAGAGACTTCCCACAGAACTCGGTGAGTTCACAAATAGTCTGATTTGCAGAAATGCTCATAACATAGTACCACAAATAAACAGCAAAGCAAACAAAAAGCAGGCTGATACATAAATCCTGAGATTTACATAATAATCTCCGTGAAAAGAGTGCCAGATACAGGAAATATGAAGCTATGAAAAAGCAGGAAAAAAATAGAAATAGCACATGATCAGCTACACGCTGACATAAGTGAGGACCCGGTAGAAGTGTTTTCGAACAGGGGAGAAAACAAGAAGGAAAGCAGACACAATAAAACAGAGTTGGAAAACAGGAAGCAGTAATACTAGCAACAAGCGAGAGACTCTTACCCCATTAGCTTTCCCATCTTGCAGGCCGGAATTAGCTCTCCAATTGACCCTCTGGTTATTGGGGAGGTACCCAGATCTCTGAGCTTCATAAAAGAGAATACCCTTACTAAGAGCCGCCGCATAGTCATGCCCAGCTGAAGCAAAGGGCAACAGTAGCAGAAAAGCACAAAAGATAAAAGACGCCATTGAAGCGAGTTCTCAAGAGCAAAAAAGAAGCTAGAGAACCCAATACGAAGATCAAAACGAGAGACAACAAACAACAATCCCTCGTCTGATAAAAAGAGAAATGTGGGTGCGTAGTTTATCAGGTAAAACTTCTGATAAACCCGCAAAAGGAGGAAAATCAGGGAAGAGAAGAAGGGAGATGGGGAGGGAGAGTGGAGGAAGACGGGAAGCTGGATCCTCTATATATTGAGAAGAGGAAGAGGTCAGTTAAAGAGCAGAGAGGAGTAAATGCCCTGGCTTTTTCAGTTTTACCGATGACCGGAAAGGCTCATCAGAAGTTAATAAAAGAAGGTCATTAAATTCGATTCAAACAAGAAGCATCTAAGATGCCTTCTTCGCCGGGTCTGGAATCCGAAAAGTTGCCATACGAGCAGACCTACAAGCAATCAAAAAGCGTCTCACTAGAATCTCGCATTATAACAAATCTGCGGAAGGTCGTTCGAAATTTAAACGGAGGAAGGAACAGATCATGTGGCCTCCCAGCTTTTCGCTAAAAAATATAAATAAATCATGAAACGGGAGGTGACACGGCGGGCTTCTGCATTAATTCCCCGCCCTGAGAATTTACCGCGACAAACTAACAGATGATAATAACATCATAATAATAAATTAATAATAATGTCTCTTCTTTTTGTTGCTATCAAATTATTTTTTACGAGTTTTTTACTGCTCCGATACTCCGGAAATGGTAAAAACGGCGAGCTCAGAACGCCTCTGCTGCAGCGGCAGACGTACTGGGTTACTGCATTTATCTCGCTCAGTGACTCGGTCCGGCTTGTCTTGCTCTCACGGGAACTCCATCGTCCCACTTCCTTCCTGCCTTTTTCTTTTGTTCTTTTTGGGATAACAAACTGATTCAAAGTCTGATAACTACGCATTTTTGTTATTCGGAATCGAATCGTGTGGGAACGTGGAATTCGTGGCCCCCCATTCCTGCAAAGGATTCAAACCTCCGGGAAAAAGAAGGAGATGAAGAATATTATCGGTGGTTGCTTTCTCTGTACCGGATTTCATGCATTTGTACGAAATTAAGAAACTCTGTACCGGATTTTCAATGGCGGATGGGGGAATTGAATAAGGAAAGGACGAAGTGAGATGGGTTCGCGGAAATGGGAAAGCGGCATGATCCCGCTGTCAGCTCCGCTTTGGTCGCTGAAATCGCAGTGGAGAGAGAGTAATGTCCTCTTTCGCCCCCTTCCTCGATGGTGATCTTCTCGCGCCATTGCCACTCTTCTCTGTTCTTCTCCCCAATCACTCCACCCACCCACCCATTTGCCCCATTTACAATTCTTTTCTCTTTTTGAGCCCCATTTACAGTTTTTTTTCTCTCTTTGAAC
Source organism: Aristolochia contorta (assembly GCA_022405105.1). Lineage (NCBI taxonomy): Eukaryota > Viridiplantae > Streptophyta > Magnoliopsida > Piperales > Aristolochiaceae > Aristolochia > Aristolochia contorta. The sequence goes on along the minus strand of CM039667.1, from coordinate 887,389 downwards.
CCCATTTACAGTTTTTTAAGGTTTTTTTTTTTTTTTTGGAGCCCCATATGCATTATACACGGCCGGCTTTGCTGCATTTCCTAAGAGGTTGACGTTAATGGCGGAAATAACTCTTTTGATAGTCTCTGCTGCTGGATATAAAATCTTTGAGTGCAGATGATAATGGGCAGAAGAGCCAAGGCAAAATCCCAAGACCGCTTTGTTTCTTCTTCTTTTTCTTTGTAACTTTTCTTTTTCTTCTTCTTTAGTTTAGTGAAGAGGTACGTAGACGAGGAGGACCGATCTGTTACGAAGATTCGAACCCGACAACTCGACAAGCAGCACTCAGCGGTGTTTAATTTTCAACCAGAATTTTTAAATCCTCGCATTTTTTCCTTTTATTTAAAAAAGAAAAAGACCACCGACAACATAAAAGAGCGCGACGACGGTCAAAGCGGATGGCACGTACGTAGATTTTTCGACAATGAGGTCAGGTTTCGGAGACGCTGCTTCCCTTCCCGATAAATAAATAAAGAGATACAATAAAGAGATATTCTTTTTCTTGTGAGATACAGTAAAAAAGGCGAGTCCGTTCCCACTCGTTCCCCTCTCTCTCTCCAAGAGTCTAACCGCAATCAACGGCCATTCCGGCGATTAGGTTTTTCTTATTGGCGGGAGAGCGAAAACAGGGACAAGTCAAACCGGCACTCCCCGTGATTACCGGCAAACTCCGGTTCAACTACGGCGCAAATTCATGCAAATAACCAAAGCCCTCCCTCCTTCCCTAGATCCACGACGTGGGACCCACCCTCAAAGTGGGGCCAGGACTGCTCGTAGTTGACATGGAACTACGGTTTCATCACATCTGCACGTCCAGACGGGAATTTCGATGCAGTGATCCAGTGATGCATCAACGATCGGGTCTGGAAGGGACCGTGGTCCGTCGACCTAAGGACGTACGTACCATCCGGGCCCCCCCATGTGGACTGCTGCCTAATATTGTTGCAGCCGGGGTATGTGGCCAAGGTGGTGGACATTACACTTTGGCGTCGTGGTCGTAAATCTCGCCGCGCGGCGCACCATGCATCGTCATCTTTCGAGGGTGGAAAAAAGGGTAGAATAGAAGCGGATCAAGAAAAGTGACCCTCCGTGCTTTTGAGGCCTTTTTCGCTTTATGTGGCTTGGGAGTAACTAAGGTATGTTCCCCGTCCACATCGTCCGAACCGCGCTCGCCATCTCTGTCGGACGAGTTAAACTAGCTAAAAATTCGACCAACCAGTAAATATTGAAAATTATTTAATTTCGAACATAAATGGCATGAATTGATTTTCTAGTGTCTACGTCTTTTTTATTTGCACACTTCTTATGACATTTATGTTGATTATGCGAGACACATATGTTTATGATTAGGAAATGAAAATCCTTATCGAGATTTGGAAGTGAAGTTAGGGAACCATTCTATACGGATTTGTACTATAGTCCGACTGAAAGTGACTTTGAAGAAGCAATTTAGTGGAAAGTAAAAGAGATGAGCTGGTCTTATGGAGAATCAGGGCGAGTGAGAAGGACCTTGACTCTTTGTATCCCTGTTGTTATCCAATCGATAAGAAGTAAAGGGCGAAAGTACATTCAGAAACAGTCATGTGCAAAGGCGGAGGCAACGAGTTTGCAATTGTGTAATTAAAGAAGATTATAAGGAGACTTCCAAACCTGGCGTTTTACTTTAATGGCTCGTTTCATGACTTGAAAAAAAAAATCGATATGAAATAATGTAATCATATTAGCAGGTTCTCCGGCTCACCAAGTTAACGAATACTCCACGACACATTCGTACACAAAAAAAAAATCTCATGATTATCTTTTAATAATTCGTTGTCTTTATATCTGAAAAAAATATATGGACATAGTTACTCGGGTCCTTAGTTTATGTAAGTTACTCAAATGACAAACCACTTTTTCATAAATCAGGAGGGCGACACCATGATTGAAGCTTCGGGACTTAATATATACAAACATGCCCATGCATTATAATACACGTCATTATCAAACCCCCATACGAGGGTCCATCTCTTTCGTAAGCTCCCCATCTTATATCTCTTTTTTTAGCTTTCGAATCTTCGTAAGTTTCCATTTCCTCCATCATCGTCACTTACAGAAATTCCGTGACTCCCGCGGGTCTTTGTAGATATTTTAGTGGAGAAAATGCACCACCAAGTGCCCAAGTGAGCTAGGTCTTTAATTTTGTTACTTACGCGATTTAAGTGGATTTGGCGATGCTTTAGAACAAAAAGTAATAAGGGAAAGGAAAAGACGAATTCCTTTCGCGCTTTCGTAAAGCCAGCAAAAGAATCGATACAAGGGTCGGTCAGGTAAATGCCCCGAATCATCCACATTCCATGGCCTATTGGCCTATTTGGGGCCTCCCTTTCTTCTCTCTCTCCCTCCCAGAAAAGCCGAAGGTCCAAAGGAAGAAGGAAATGTTGCGAGTAGTGGTCCATACTCGTTTTCACGCTTTCATCATCCGTTTCGACATCAGAATTCGATCCATATCCATCAACAGATTCATAAAATCTCTCGCTTTTTAGGGGAGGGAGGCCTTTATCAGTTATCACCGACTCATTTGTTTTTCTGTAAAGAGGGCGCAATTCAGAAGAGATGGGGCCTGTTTGTTGGCTACGAATCGAGAGACGAAGAAGACGACATCGATGGAGATTTTTTTTTCTTTTTTTTTTTTGTTTCTTTTTGCTTTCTCCCTCGAGCCCACAAATTTCGCACTCTCCCACCGGTGATTTTACCTTCTAAAGAGAGAAGAAGAGGTAGGGAAAGATGAGGGGAGGCCGTTGAAGGGGTCGTTGGGAATATAGCATGCAGTTTCTAGAGAAAGAAGAAAGAAACAAAAGGCGGAGGCATCACTCGTCAGTCGCAGCTGCTTTTCCCACGTAATTACGCAGGCTTGAGATGCTGCGAAATCAGAAGGGTCTGAGGACAAGTCTACACGCCAAAGGAGACCTCTGCTTGCACACTATAAGCAGAGCCTTACCTTTAATCCCAGCCTCTGCAACCCTGTCTCGGTAAAAAAAGAAAAAAGAAGACCGTCTCTGTTTCCTTTAGAGCTCAAACCAACCGTACAAAATAACCAAAGCACTGGGGGAGAAGAGAACCGAGAACCGTTCATTTTCTCTCTTATTTTTTACTCAACAGTACTGAGTAGCGCGTGGGATTTGAGAAGCCTTAATTAATTTGTTAGTGAATAGGATGGACCGGTTGAGTTGCAGTTCTTGAATATTGGGCTGAGCATTCTTGGTCGGAGAGAGAGAGACAGACAGAGAGATAGAGAGGGATTGAGTGAATTGAATGAGGCGTGAAGAAGCTTCTTCATATTGTCAGAAGTAAAATCAGTCTGTGTACTTTGATATGTATTACGTCCTCTTGTGCTTCTCCTGGTCCACAAGGACTAAGGAGAAAGGACCTCAGTAACCCCTCGATCATACCGACTCCTCGCCGAGGCGAATCTCTGTTTTTTCTTCTGTTTTTACTTGAATTCGTAAGGTTGATGAGTTTTGGTGGAGGGAAGCATCGGATTTCCGCGAGCTGCTGCGGGCCTTCGCTTAAAGGAAATATGGCGAATTTCGCTTTAACCCTACGCTACCGCGTGCTGCGATTGCGAGTTCGACTCGCATGAGTCATGCTGCGACTGCGAGTTGGACTCGCGTGCACGCGTGCTCGTCAGGGATGGCACATGCTATATTATTACATTTTCATGAATAAATACTAGGATTGAAAGCAAATAGGGAATACGGACATCTGTCCATTTTTTTTATATTTGACTTTATTATAAAAAACGAGTTCGACATTTTTTCTTTTTTTACTATATTATTTTAAAAGGAAATATTAATAATTTTATGAACACTTAACTATAAACTAAGATAACATTACTGCCGTAAAGAGGAATAAATCTATATTAAAAAACTTAAAAGCAAATTTTTGTTCACCTACGAGGCTACGAATGCCATAGCCACTCGCCGATAGAGAGGAGGAACTGTAAAAAACAGTGAAAAGCCGGTTAAAGATATAAACCTGATACAAACAAAAGAACAGATTTTTTGGGAAACTGAAGCAGCGACCGAGATCTGCGTCGGCGACGGCCGAGCCGATCTTCTCAGTCCCACGGCAGCGCAATTTTCGGAGGTGGGTCCCGTTCCTCCTCCGGCTTTACGCGAAAGGAGAGAGGAGTGTGAACACTTGTCAAGCGCCGCGGGCATTAACTCTCCATCATGTGAGAGCTCGTGGTTTCTGACACTGTGAACCGGCCCGTGGGCCCCGCCTCCCATGTGAACCGCTGCGGCTCGATAAGTAAACAAGGAAAACCGGTCCCCGGCGGTGAACATCCCGCACGTGCCCTGTCGTTGTCAACGCTAAGTTCCAGACACGTGTATTTGTCTTCACGTAGGCGGAGCTGCGCGACGCACATGCGCTCCTAACTGCCCGGCCGTTGGCCGCCACCCCCTTCCCTCTTACCTGACCCTTCACACTCCTCCACGTGTAAAGTCATGGAGCAAATACCCTTTCGATCTCCACCGTCGACGTAATCTTTGGCAGATTTCTTCTACGTCGTTGATTTCGTGGCCGAGCCATTAGGCAGGGTCGACTCGGATGCATCGGGGAAATACTCGTCTGGCTTTCTCTCCCCCTAACTCGGGTTCCAGTCCGACCAAACCAGGCATTCAACTCAGACTGAATCGGCCAACTTAACTCAGAATTTTCAGATTCGACTGGACAGCTCGCAGTGAAATGTTGCAAGTCTTGCTTCGCTACACGTGTCGATACTTGATAGTCATGTTTATAATGCTATGTACAAGGAAATGGATCCAATTTAAATTATTTTATAAGACCAGCATATAATATATATAATTAAACTGTTTATTTATAAGAAAATACTACACATGTGAGTACGTACTTTGGTGGCTACGCATTTAAAGATAGTATACATCCTTGTACTGCACACGCGTGAAGATGTTTCTAAATTTAAAAGCGAACTGAACTCGGTTCTGAAACAAGCCTCGTCCTCGGTACGAGATTTAAATTTCCCTCCATAATTTGAATGCACAAAGGCGCAGGTCTCGATTTCTCAATGTGTTTGCCTGTTCGGGATGGGGCGGTGATAAAAGAAAGCACCACCAGCTCATCCCGACGATTCGGACGAGATTGAAAATCAGGAAGTGCCAGCAATCGACAGTGAACAGCTCGCAGTAACGATACAGAGCCTTCCATTTTACGAAGATCTGTCAGAGCGTGATCCATCTCTTCTGGTTCCAGTAATTACTCTGATTCTTTCTCCCAGCTTCTTGCTTCCTTTTGTTTATACGGTTTTTTTTTCTTTCCAGGCTTCTTGTCCGATTCCTTACGTGAGATAAAGAACATTAATGGCGTCCGATCTCGCCGACTTAATCATAAGAGCACGTTCTGCTTGTATGTTTGCAGCCATTGCCACGTTATTCAATCGGAATGATTATAGAGAGATAGAGAGACGTGAACAGCAATCTGGATGCCGCAGAGTAAATGCTTAAATTCCTTTCTTTGATATCGATTAAAAATGCTGGCTGGATTGTGCATGTGAGATGGAGACCTCAAGTCGCCGGATTGTCCTTCTTGATGGACTCTCTCCTCTGTTAGAAGGCGTGAGGTTTGTCTGATTTAAGAAAGGAAATGTTCGTTGAATTCTCTGTTCTCTCTCAGCACTCAGTGGCCACGTTTTTCTTTACTTCTTTGTGATTCGATAATTGACTTCACTTTTCCTGCAGTTTTTTCGGAGGAATAGAAAATTATCATTTCCTCCATTTCCACGAATCATCATCATTGAGAGGATAAGCTTTTCTATAGTCCCTGTTGCTGCTCAACGTGTAATCGCGGAGTCTCGTTCGTGGTTGCCGGTTTTTTTTTTCAGCTGATCATGAATGATCCCTTCAATCACGGCCGCCGATTGGGATTTCTTTTCGACTAAATTTTGTTCCTGTTATCTAAGGCACCGTAATTGGACGAACGACAGTATGAGACGAAGAACGGGAGAAGCAGTTTAATATACTGGAAATCAAGGGAATGAAAGAGTTAAAACTTAAAAAGGGTAAAAGAGGTTTAATTATGATTTGGGTCTTTCGAGGGATGGATCATGGATAGGCGTGGAATCGTGTCCGTAAGTCTAAGTCCAAAAATTTCCACGGAATCGGATATGAATTCAGGACATTCTCCTTCAAAATAGTGTACGGAGAATTTTGCCCTGTTCAGCTTCGCGTTTGCGTTTTACATCTTTTATTTAAAAAAATGTACTTAGAACAATTTAGATATGTTCATATATGAATGAACAGTATAAACATTATGCAGTATTACAATTTACGATCATTGCATTTTTTTATGAAACAAAGAAAATTTTCAAATTTTTTGTTTTAAATTAACCTACAAAAGTAAAATATATGTAACGAAACCAGAGTAAATCCAGCTGGTTCGGACTCGGATCAATGTCATCCGGCTGGTATGGACTTGTAGCCAACTTAATGTTATTGTTGGGTTTTTTGGGTCCCTCCTATGTGGAAAACCCAAATATTCAACTTTGAGTTTGAGGCCCATTTATGGGGGCCCATTAGGGCTTAATGTATGCCCTGGTCGAATTCCACTTGAGGAAGAGAGTGAATGTCTTTTTGAGTGAGAAGGTTCTTCACGATTTTGTGCATACCAGAATCAGAGTTTTGCGGTTTACGGATTATTTACCCGTTGGATCGTACTGAATATTTGGGTGCATGTTCGTCTTCTCTAGTTTGACATTATGAACGGTGAAGATCTTGTTTTGAGGTTTTACGGAAGAGTTATTGCAATTCGAACATAGACGTTTTCAACCGAAAATCCTGTACCGACCAGTCTCGCATTTCTTGGCAATCAGAGGATCATTCAGTGTCCGATTGGGCTGATATTTTGTGAGCTTGTTCGTAACACATCATTCTACATTTGGAACGGTGGAGATTGAATTCGGACGGTTGGATTGTTCGTATTAATTCGGACAGAACAGAAATTTGGTGATATCTTCTATTACCCTTTATCTCTTTGTAATTTAATATTGCATGAGATAATTTTTGGGTTATGAATTGTAATGGTGAATTATCCTCTGTAAAACATTGATCTTATAGTGGATTTCATTTTTGGACTGAGATAGGTCCCGCAGTTTTTTAACTCCCTCACATTGAAGGAGTTTTTTCGCGTTACCAAATTGTTGTGTGATTCTGTGACTGATTTGTGCTTAAACATTTTTAATTGTATTACTTTGCTCAAGAAATTGGGATTAGGAAGGATTTTATAGGTTGATTATTATCCGCTGCGCCTATCCTTGCCTGTTTTCCCAACAGTTATTGACCAGCGAGAGGCGCTTCCCACTCGAGCTACGTTCAGGTCTACTTGTCTGTTTAGATTTTTGGGCTTTTCTTGACCTTCAAATGGATCTATCAAATGTAAAAGAGCTAAGCTTCTTTGTAGGAGAATACCAGGTTTTGCTAGTTTAACGGGCCTATAATCCTATCCGCTTTGTAGAAGTCTCTGGAGCAGCTGATTTGAGAGCCCATAAGAGAAAAGTGAGATCCTACGAGTTATTCATTGTATCTGGCACGCGCTGACCACACGCCCCTACTTAAGCAGATCTCCTCGTTTCCGACCAACACACAAGCCTGTAACACACGAACAGTCGAAACCTTTCCAAAAGCTTTCGTCTCGCCAAAAAGCAGGAGGTTCTTTTTCTTCACTACATCATTGATCGCAGCTGATTTCTAGGTACAATTGTTTTCTTTTTTCTTCATTTCTGCCTTTTTTTCTTAAAAAAAAATTCTGCTGCTTTTTCTGTAATTAGTACATATTAACCCTCTCTGGCTTGTTGTGGTGCTTCAACCATTTGGCAGCTTATACTTTTTGCTATGCGCTCTTTGAAGCGAGTGATTTTTGAATTTTCTCTGTTAAGCTTTCTTCTACTTTAACCGCGCAACGATTGGAGTCTTGAGTTTTCGATTTTTATCTCTTAAACTCGAGCGCTTCGAGTACCAAGCGGTTAAGATGCTTGTTGATTTCTTTTTCTTAAGAGTTGCTCCTGACGGTGTTGCTATATTTCGCGTTCTTTGTTTTTTGTTCATCTATTGCACGTGGTCCTTGTAGAAAGTAAGTTGAGGACTTTGTGTGAGCTCTTTTTCTTGTTGACAGGCTGGAAGCTGGCCTTGAAATTGCGTGAGATTATCATCATATATAGACACCATTCTCATAGTCTGCTTTAGTGATAATTATTGAGTTGCTGACCTTTACTTTCTGTAGTATTGTAACTGTTAATTTTTGGCAAGTTAAAATGGAATTACAGGTAGTTGTTTTTGTGTTCATTTCCCCTTCGAATATTATTGGGCAGAACCTCTGTCTTAAGGAGAGTAATTTTCAAGGCCAAACGTCTAATCTGCAATTTAATAAATTGATGGCTTTCCTTCTTCTACTTGAAATTGCTGGCGTATGAGCTTTGGACTTCAACTCTAGAACTACACGACTATTTCTTTTTAGTCGTTTTTGCATCATCAACTAGCTAGCTCTTTTTTCAGCTCCTCTTTTTTATTCTACTTTAAGAGCATCCGTTGAGGTGAGGAGGGGTGGAGGGGAGTGTTTGGGTTGGTGTGCACAGTGGTTTCTAGGGTGTCACTGATGAATGTCAGACAAGTTGTTATATTTCCTTCATTTTCTGAAGTTATGGACTGCTGGAGATTGATTATTATTACGGATGGGTACAATCACATGATATTGCCTAATTAAACACCACTGTTTTTTTTCTTGCACTAAAACGTTGTTGGGTACGTATGAATGATCGATTAATGTTTGTGCAGGAATTTAGTTGGAACAAACTACTTGATGATGGCTCATTCAGTTCCAGTTCGGCCTATCCATAATCAATGCCAACCAGGAAACAATGTAATACTTCCTCCTCTAGACATGAGTAATTTGTAAAACTAGTTTGTCAACTTCTCTCAAGAACACAGCTTGACTTTAATTTATTTCAAAATCGTAGGGCTTGCTGAGTATTTATCTACTGGATTTCTCCATTAAGAAACAAAATGGGTACTGTGTACATAATCCAACCTGGGGTATTCCTTCAAAAATAACATATCTGGGAGGTCAGCTCAACCATGTTAGTATTCAGCTCAGAAGGAAGACAAAGTCAAGATACTCTATTCAGTCTGCATTACATGGAGATGGTGCACTTGAGAACGATAGCAGAAAACCATTCAATCGTGACATTAGGGTCTCACGAGATATTCATAACAGTACTGGTGCTGATGTTAAATCTGTGCAACCGGACACTGAATCAGAAAGAGTTGATCTGCTGTGTATTTCATCTCTGAAACAAGAGGAGAATTTACAAAACCCTCCACTCACTCGACAAGATCTTCTTGATAAGCTGAAGGCACTCCAACTGCACTTGTTTTCATTGGAACAGTGGAATGCTTCCAGGATTAAAAAATGCCACAAGTAAGTGAGTTTCTCCCAACATGTACATTCAGCATAACATAATGTTTTTAGTCATAGTTTTTTCATGGCCTTCTTCGATGATTACAGTTGATTTGTTTAAGCAGATATTACTTGCAGAGTGCAACAAACCTTGTTCATTATTTGGCTTTACGAAGCCTTGATGTCCAGCAGCTTGGGGAAGAGCTTTTGTCCGTTGGTCTTTTGGATTTGGAAACTGTCAATTCACATGTTCTTGCAAGTATAAATGGAAGCATCCATATACTTGAGAACCTCTTGATGACTTCTGCACATGAAAAAGATAGGATTAGAACAATAAGTTTTGCCAATGAAGATAGGCAAGAAATGAATATGATGGTGATGCGGACAAAAATATCTTTGCATGCAAAATCATTATTTGGAATTCCTCCCAATGGAAATCCTAATCACATTATGGTTACTGTGGGCAAAGAAGCTATTCAGAGTAACACTCTTATAGCTGAACTTATACAATCAGGCGCTGATGTGTTTCGAATCAATTGTGCACACGACAACCCAAGTGTGTGGAGTGAGGTCATCAGGCATGTGAAAAATAGTTCCCAAAAGCTGGAAAGGTCTTGTCGAATTCTAATGGATTTGGCGGGTCCCAAACTCAGGACAGGCTCTCTGGAGCCTGGTCCAAAAGTCATGAAAATTTCTCCAAGGAAGGATCCCAAAGGTGATGTTGTTTTCCCAGCCGAAGTTTGGTTGTCTTATTCTGGATCAGGTCCTCCTCCTGCTCATATATCGCCAGATGCCACTCTCTTGCTAGATGACCACAGGGGTCTCACTAAGCTTGAGGCAGGTGATGTAGTGAGATTCTTCGATGTTAAAGGAAGACGAAGGGTACTCAGGATATCTCATAAGCTTCAAATTTTTGATGGTTTTGGTTTCATAGCAGAATGTTCAAGGAGTGCATATATAGGATCTGGTACTGCATTCTACTCCAAGATAAACAAGAAGAAGCTTTCATTGGGGCGAGTGGTAAATGTCCCTCCCTATGAACAATCAATAAGATTAAGGGTCGGAGATTTGTTAGTTATATCTAGAGATCCCTCTGTAATGGAATCTGGTAACTCGCAAATTGGTGCTCCTAGAATAACATGTTCTTCTGCCCATCTTTTTGATTCTGTGAAACCGGGGGAGCCAATTGCATTTGATGATGGGAAGATTTGGGGAGTGATACAAGGAGTCAGTATTTCAGAAGTTGTTGTCTCAATCACTCACGCCAGCAGAAAAGGCTCCAAACTTGGTTCTCAAAAATCAATCAATATACCCAAGAGTAAGATGTCTTTTGAAGGATTGACTTCAAAAGATGTAATGGATCTTGAATTTGTAGCAGCCAATGCTGATATGGTTGGCATTTCTTTTGTTCGAAACATTCGAGATGTTGAAATTCTCCAGCATGAGCTGGAGAAGAGAAATATTCAGAAGCTTGGGATTATTCTAAAGATTGAAACTCTTGGTGGATTTGAGAAATTGCCTCTCTTACTGCTCCAGGCAATGCAGCTTCCAAATGCCCTGGGAGTCATGATTGCTAGAGGAGATCTTGCGGTGGAATGTGGATGGGATCGACTGCCTAGTTTGCAGGAAGAGATCTTGTCCATCTGTGCTGCAGCTCATGTGCCAGTTGTTTGGGCAACACAGGTTCTGGAGTCACTTGTTAAATGTGGTATTCCTACGAGAGCTGAAGTTACAGATGTCGCTTCCGGATCAAGGTGAAACGAGTAAAACCTTCTGCTTGTGTTTGATTCTCTTTATACATGAATTTATCGAAATATTATTTTTTCTTGAAAAGCTTCTATATATCTGGCTTTTACAGTTTCAACGTTAACATCTTTTGAAGGAGAGGAAGTAAAAAATTATTTCCATGATGTCTTTGTTTTTTATCATTATTTGTTTCAATTCTTAAGATGGGAATTAGAGTAGATATTGAATATATAATTTTAATATGTGAAATTTCACGACATTGATATCATCATAGAACTCAGATGGAATATATAATTTTAAAATTCATAAGCCCTGGTGGGAGACAGTTTGGGATGTTGCTTTTTACTTCAGCATGGTGTAATCAGTTGAAGTTTAGATAATATTTCTGCCACTGCTGACTCTCTTTATAATTGACACAACAGGGCAAATAGTATTATGCTGAACAAAGGGAAATATGTTGTTGAAGGCGTATCAACGTTGGCTACTATCCTGATTAACTTGTCCGCAAAGAAGAAAGTGACTGCTGAGTTGAAGCCCCTTGTGCCGTCTAACCGCCTCTGCGAGTAAATATTCTTTGCGTCCATGATGATGGCTATGAACCATGCGATTGGGTGTTATAGAGAAGTGCCCATTCGTTGTGTGATGTACAGTTGTAGGTCTGCCATAACTGTTAGTATTACAGAAGGTTCTAGTTTGATCTGCCTACAGTAGGCGATAGCCTTAAAAACTAACGCCTTGTATCGAAGTTGTACTCGCCTACCGCGTTAGCATTGTACATAGTCATGATGATATTTCTGTCTCCTCCTGTCTTTACTCCGCATCCTTCCCTTCTCTCCCTTGTTTAGAAGCACGCGGATCAGAACTCAGAAATAGACGTTAAAAGTTTGCAAAAGACTAATTTTAGGTCACTGTGAAAACGATAATTGTGAATTTCACTCTAGTTCCATGCGAGGGCTCCTGTCCTTTCTTAAGTCTGTAAGCTCTTGATCATCGATGGAGAGGACGAGAGGAAACTCCGCCTAACAAGGGTGGGTTCTTACACCTGTGTATTTCACATTTATTTGTCCGTTATTCTGCAGTTGCTCGTAAAGTTTTATGATAAGGGAAGTCTTCGAATTCTACAGTAGTTTATATAAATTTGATATTTTAACCAAAACCCTCCATTGAAAATTTTAACAGGGTCCCTCCAGCAGGGTATATTGACCAGCACAAAAATTTAACTGTACATACTGCAAACACATTACAAATCCTCCAAACTTTGGATCAGCCTCCAGCCTAGTACTTTTTACATAAGATTATCAAACTATCTGACATTCCTTTACAGAGATGATAAATAATAGTGACAAATATGAAAACAAATTGACCTTCCAGGGCTATTGTCCCTCTTCCGATGTAAAATCAGGTTCAGCTGGCTTCTGCAGCAACATGGCCGGTAATCTATCTGCTACCCTGGTCTTCCGGGCTCCATTCCGCCGCAATGCTCTTAATGCATTAGCAGCAAAACGTGAAGCATAAATTGTGGCCCCAAGGCTGGGAGATCCACCATGTCCTGTTCCCAGAGCAGCTTGAAGTCTATCTTCTTCTTCATGGAGAGATTCCTCGTGCTTCTTCTTGATATACCTACGCCAGGCTGCTTGAATGAAACAGGCAGCCCACGTTCTCCACTGCTGAGAATAGAATCTGAAAGTGTGCCGGAGTTGCTTACTATGCAGCCTACGGAACTGAGAGGCTACAAACTTTAGATCATCAGCCATGAAAGCAAAGGCCTCAACCTCAGTAATGGCCCGCACTGTCCTGGTGGAGGTGGGGAGGTTGGCGGAGTGTGGGTCCAGGGCCCACGTGAGAAGCTCTTCACCACAGAAATCCCCTGCCTTGAGAACATCAGAGTTGAAGAAACCTGTTCTTCCACCATTAGTAGTCACACTTTCAAGCTTTCCTCTCATCACGAAGAGCATCTCATCAACTGGATCGCCCTCTCTGACTATGTAACTGTCCTCTGTGTAGAGTGCAGGTTTAAGACGATCACACATGGCATCTAATAGTTGTTCATCCATCTTCTCAAACATTGGAACCTGAATAAAAATGAAGACAAGCAGGATTTCAATCTTATAGCTGAAAAATATACACAGAAATCAGATTTCTAGCCCAAGTACGGAATATCAGCAAAGTGCAGAGCTGACAAGTATGTGAATGTTAGAATCATATCAGGACTCAGTGGAATATCATTTTCACTATCTTTTATGAGGAGCGGGAACTTCTTCCATCTTGCCTATTGGCTCAAGTTCACAAAGAGAAATCTACAATTGTCATATTCATAATGCAAATTTAACAAAATCCATTGGCAAATTTCCAGGCAAGCTCTACCAATATTAGCTAATAAATCATACAAATATAGAACAAGCCAATAGATAACTCATGGCTTTCTCTGAGTTCCAACACATTCCAATGGTAATAAATACCTCAGCTGGCGAAGATGTTATTTGATGCCAACTAACAAAGAGAAGCAAAATATTCTGGTTTATTGGATGGAGTTTTTGTTCCGCTATATTGCCTTCTTTTGTTCTTCCCTCTAGCCCTTTACGAAATTTCTTTAGTTTTCTCTCTTCCAACTCAATAAAATGGCACATTTTTCACATAAAAAAAGGTATGGCCTAGAAAAATATGCACTGTTGGTTTAAATTTAATTCAGCTTTTTTCTCCTGGATTTGCCCAGAATCAAATCACAACTGCATCAATATTCAGGATTGATGCATTTGGCTAAGAACTCAATACCCACCATTCCCACATATACGAGGCACCCCCTTTGAAAGTCAAGCACCAAGTGCTCAACGGTGGAGTAAAGGTTTTTGTACAATTTTACTTAAATTGATGTGTCGCATCAATCACAAAGAAACACCTAAATTATCAGGGAGAATGGGTGAGAAAATCTAATGGCACATCTATGAATGAAAAGAGTATTATGGGCTAAGGGTCATCTCAATTTAAATTAATTCGGCATCTCCATTCGGATGGAGGACAGGGAACTTCATCACGATTGACAAATTTGGACACTAGCTTAACATGCATTACTAAAAGTTCTTTTTTTTTAAGAGATTTAATACAAGTTTTTTATGTCTTAGCTTTTAACTATAAAGCAATACAACCTTAACAGAGAAGCCAGTTGAGAGAAGCAAAGAGTTCAAGTGCTGAAACATTGTTTTATATCAACTACGAAACGACCAAAACTGAGGGCATTTTCTTTGCCAAATCAAAAATCAATTTCAGAGAGAAGAAAGACCAGTGAGCAGCAAGAAATAGTAACTATAGGTAATATTATAGGGCATTGTTGAAAATATACTAAAAATGTAACTTACTCTCGTCACAAGTGATAAGCAGAGATGGCGTTTTATATCCCTTCTAAGGTCCTTTGGAAGATTTCGAAGAAGACTTTCTTCATCTACCCCTCTCGTTTCCTGCCATCTGTATTGTTCATACCGTCGGATTCGCTCTCTTAAGTGTTCAGGAAGCAAACGGTGAGACATCCATTGCTCAGCGTCTTGTCTCTTCACCCTCATTTCCTCCAATCTCACTGTTGTAGATTGAAGATAGGTCTGTACCAGTATGCAAATAGAGCATACAAATAATTGATGTCAACAAATCAGAAGAAAGATTGTACAAATTTGATGATCAGCTTTCTACAATATAAAATGTTTTGATTGTCAGGAAGTTTTTTTTTCCTTCTTATAAGATATTCTGAAAAAAAATTATAGAGACATAAAAACAAGCAACATATTTGTTTAACCATAATTTTCCTGTAAAAGAAATGGCAACGGAAAACAAGCAGCATACCACCCAATAGCTGATCAAACAGTAGAAACAATCCACCAAATTGTTAAGATACTGTCAAAGGGTAATTTGGTCATTTTTGCAAAGGAAGTGATTCAGTAGTTACCCCTAGAATCAGATTACTTTTGAGTCAAAACCCCTAGGTCAAAAAGATCCTCAATTAAATACCCTTCAAGTAGTTAGCCCAATAGGTAATTTGGTCAGATTAGTTAGCTCGAAAAAATCGTGAGTAGGATCAAATACCCTTCAAGATGTCAACAATTAACTTGGTGCTCTTCTGAGGGTTTGCATCTTCAATCAACGTGTTGCTTAATATTTTCCACGTTATTACTCACAGCTACTCACTCAGAAAGCGAAAGCACATGAACCATAATGTGAACATGTTTCAACGTACAGTAGATTCAACATCAGCCAGTGCCTCAAAATCTTATCTTCTAATTACAAAAGAAAGAAGGTCTAATAACATTTTAGAAGCCCCAAGTCCAAAAAGTTTTCTTAGTTTTTGAAAGTTCAAAGAGCTAGCATTCAATGGTGATTCTGTCAAAAAAGTTAAAAATTGAGTTTTAAATATGAAAACTCACTAAAATCAAAGGCCTTTTCTGGTATAATGACTTTAATATATGGTGTAGAATGTAATGATTTTTTTTTTTTGCATACCTGCATATTTCCTATGAGAAGTGCAAACAGCACCAAGCCGCAGATGGAAATGAAAACTGCAAAGAAGATCTCCCAGACATAAGTACTTGTTTGCAAGTTTTGGCCAAGAGAACTGCATTGGAGATGGCAGCTTTCATTAGGAATGAGATCAACTCACAAGCACCCAGAGAAACATATTAACCATGGGAGTTAGTCTATTGAAAATACCAAAAAATAAAAATAAAAAAATAAATCCAGCTCAAGCGAACCTCAAATTTTGCAGTCCCCACCAAAAGCAGAAAAAGACCTTCTGTGGAAAATCTCTTGATTGAACTACTTCACTCTCAAGAGCTCGAAGATATATTCCAAAATTAAAAGGTGTGCTATCTTCTACTAGAGGACAAGATGTATTAAGGAACTCTTTGCCCACTCCAGTAGTATTAGGCCCACAATATAAAGAGTTTATATCACAGCCATCATGTTTATAGCAGGCTCTCCGCCAGCATGTATCTTCTCTCCCGATTGCAAGTATATACCAAAAGGCTCCAAGTACCTGATGGCAATGAAATGACATTATAAGTAAAACAAATGATCATTTCTATTCATTATTCAGGTGGACTTTCATCAAATAACTGAACTTTAAAACAATTGAAATAGTAAGTGAAACTACTCTAATTAAAGTAATCAGTCCACGTAGGATATAATCTAACAGGAACCAATGAACCAGAAAAAAACTTGATGCGGTGTCATGATGACCAATACGATTGTTGATAGTGGTCAGAGCATCTTTAAAATTTACAAGATAATCAAAGCCACTGTTGCAACTGATCAATTTCATCCGAGCGATATATCAGTGGCCGGCCAAAGATAGAACTTGGTAGAATTTTTAACAGCACACACCTCTCCGCATAGTGTACTGTCATAGAACAGTGTTTGCAAAAGACGTACTCACATGACTTGCCAGCATGTAGAGAAAGAGATTGAAAGCAGCCCCCACCCATGCCGTTTCGGTGATTATCCCAGAGGATCTCGTGACTTCCTTCCACAATGGAACGATCCGAACCAGCCTGGGAATATATTGAAGTACAACAGTGTACCCCAACAGATTTTTTGCATTTAAAGGAACCGAACCTCTCAACCTGGGAATTACAAATAAAATGATCACCTGCATATAACATTGCAACGTCAAGACTACTGTACAAACCGAGACATTCAAACTTCTAGGTGAAAAAGATTCTTTGCATCACCTGCGGAAGAGGCAAAACAGCAAGAATATCAATGAGGAAGTATGATGATATGTATCTTTTGGCAATTGCTAAAGGATTTTCAACCAAGACACCCCTTCCAAACACTCTCGAAGGAGGAGCAATAAAACCAGTACGGAACTGAAAGATTATATGTAGTATATAGAAAATGTCAGTGAAGGAACGCAAAACACTTGCTATCACTTCCAATCTATGATCCAAATCAAGACACATATTTTCCCTGTGAACAACCGGGATATAGAAGAACAGAGGATCGACAGAGACAGCAACAACGCATGCTAGGACAAAAATTTTGTTCCATCGCTGGAGAAAAGGTCCCTGAGGATCAAGAATTTTCCTGGAACCTGATTCCTTTGAGGAATCTTTGATAGATTCAAAATGAAACGATTTCCTAAAACTTCTAATTCTTCCAGAGCCTTTTTCAAGCCCTCTCTGAACAAAATCTGTAAAAAACTGAACTGAATTTCTGATTTTCCCAGAAAACCGTCTAGGCTCTGGAGAAAAATTCCTTTCTGAATTTGCAGATTTATCTGAGTGCCAGTCTTGAAACCTGATCAAAACAGAAAATATAGCCAATAATCTCAGCAGGTAAATGTACGAAATTAATGAATATCACTAAATACACTTTCAAAAAAAATGAATATCACTAAATACAGATATACAACTATATTAAAGCACAAAACACCATGTAGCCAATAACTGAGCTCTTGAACGTCATACCAGCGCTCATAAGTAAGAATGAACAAATTACAAGCTCATAAATCTTTACCTAAAGTGAACAAGACCACAAAGAACTTTCATATTCCACCTTTTGCTCATTCGGTACCAGGACTGGTACCGAATAGAATTCTCACAAATTCGAAGGAACTTACCTCACAAACTTCTCTTCACGGTAATTCATAACTTTTAAGTCGTCTCTTCACCGACAAATATGCTAAATCAATCTTGAAATGGTCACAAGCTAAGAACTTTCAGATTCCACCACCTGCTCATATGGTACCAGAAGGACTGGTTTTAAACATGTCTACGCGGGCTCAGCTTAAACTCGTCAGCTCCTTGTATGGCAGAAAATTTAACTGTATAAAAGAAAAGGACGGAAACATAAACACTACAATAAAAAATTAAAGAAGCACATAAATTGAGCTCCCATATTTTTTTTATGACATATATGACCATATAGATTTTGACGTGTTATAGATTCAACAATAATTGATTAATGAAACTTAACGTAATCTAATCTGACGTCAAGCGAATTGTCCGCAAGTTGACTCTCAAAACCCTTAACTGCAATATTTCTACCCAGGATATTCAATTTAAATACTTAAATGTCCAATCAGTATTAAGCTGACCCAAAAAACAGTTTCAAATGCCGTAATGGGGAAGTTGGGTGCATGGGTTATTCATGGAGATAGCAGGCAGAACCAAAGCAACCTGCTAAATAGCATGTTAATGCTCTAAATCAACAAGCCAAGATGAAGTAGAAGCCAGATATGCGATAATTTGTTAACCTGTTACGTAACTAGTAGTATTTTGGTGATGTGCGGCATTATACACCCCTACAATAACAAAGAGTCTGCGCCTAGGTAAATTAGAAACTTTGACAGCGTCCGTTAAAAATTGAGTACAAGTTTAGTCATCAATCGACGACAAAAATAGCACCACGTAGCATTTAAAAAGTCTTAAGCGTACTGCTAACATGTTGGCGCAACAATAAGTTGAAACGAAAGAAGAACAGAGAAGAAATAACACGTTCCCTGACATTTTACACGATCAGATGATCGGCAAAATTACCAAGTTCAAACAGCAAAACACCTCTCCTAGTCCTTGCTCTCCATCGAAAGAGTTTCCAACAAAAAATCCCCATTTACCGCCAAAAGTTCCCCGATGACCAGAAAAAAACGAAAGAAAGCACTGAAATGCAAAGAAAACCACGAAACCATAGACAACGATACAGAAAAACTCAATGAACAACATCCAAAAACGAATAAGAACAGGATCGTTCCGCCCAATCACTCAAAACATGATAAATAGAACCTCCACATACTAGTTAACGCAGTCAAACTAATTCCACTTCTGTAGATAAAAGACAAAAATAATAGACCTTTAAAGGCATCCAATAAACTAAGAATTTCAACAGACTTTCAGCTCAGCAGAATAGATGGAACAACGAAAAACTTGATGAACAGCTCTCCTACTGCAATCAAAGTGAAAAAAAACGACGAGATTTAACAAAAATGGCACCAGAAAGGAAGATAGGCCGAAGTTCTAAAAGCCCCAATGAATTAAACAGATCAGTACCAACATAGAAGTGAACAAACACACCTCTTCCTCCGTCGACGACCGGAAAAAGGGCTCCAAGGATTTCGACGAGACCCCAGAGAGCAAAAGTCGAAAGGGCAGATAAAGAAACCAAAAATTAGAAAAATAGGAAGGTTCAGTGATGCTTCCGGGGCATCAATTTCCAAATGGCTTCTCGTCAAAAAATAATTTTTTTTTAAAAAAGGAGCAGCTTTGGGGGAGTCGAGCGGCTACAGTCCGTCCCTCGAAGTTACAGGTCACAAGGGACCCACTCCATGACCGCCTACTGTTCCCACTTTGGACGAGTCTTCCTTCGAGCTTCCTCTCAGACAAGCACCCCCACCACCTCGGTCTATCACTCTCCAGCGAATATTCCTCCTTAACACTCTCACCGTACGACGACTCTTCGCCGGTCGGCGGTCTCCCTTTCCATTTTCTTTTCCTCCTCCTCTTTCCACTGACTTGTCGTATTGACTGCGCACTTCGGCGGTGAATATATCCGTCTTGACCTCTGACGAACCTTGTAAACGTAATCTCGGTCCTCCTAAAACTTTTTACTAACGTTAATTGGATACTTTCGTGATCCAATCGATCGTCTCCACCTGCCAAATTCCCGGATGACAAATCTCCCCACGTGGCACGCTGTGATAAACACATGTTTGGACGATACACTCGTATCAGCCGATACGATGGATTTGGAATATATCGGTCCACGCACCTGTGTCGTCCTGGCCTCCTGATTCTAATACAGTAGTGGTAACCGAACTAACCCTGTATAGACTACAAACCCGTTTCTTAATCCAGTTCTAATACACCTCTCTAGCTGATCTGTTACTCTCATGGGTATTTTATATACAGACGAAAGTACTATTGTACTGTACATCCCAGCGAGTGCGTTTGTTGGCGTAGCCCAAGATCAATCAGTGTCTTTGATTCTATTTTTTGTTGTGATTCCTTCGTTTGTATAACTACAGTGTGTTGTCTTCTGGTCAGATTTGGTTTAATATTTGCAATTAATACGTTAGCTCCCTGCTAGTTGACTTCAATAAGATCGTATGCCGTTTTACCTAACCAAGGAGGTGATCACTTTTAGTGGGGGTAGTCAATTTTTATGGATAATAATATATATATATGGGAAGGATAAACTCTGGCAAGCGCCCTCTTACATGCATCCTAATTGGCATCCAACTTATTTTCAAGGAGGGATAGATTTGTGTATAAATTGGATGCCAACTAGGATGTTCGGTAAGAGTGTACCTGCTATATGTACCCTTTGGAGGTACCTATATCATTACTATAATTCTACTTCTTAAATGAAACTTTGATGGAGAATTATAATAAGTGAGAACAAGTGTGAATTAATTTCGAGCGGTGATATGTTGACTGCCAATTTTTCTGTAAAGTTGACTGCCAAATTTTGACATGCACGTCTTTATTGGCAATTAAGTAAGAGATTAAATAAGAATTATAGAATAGGTAAGCCTAAACCCTACATTTCACTAATCCACAATACTCATCAAACGTAATAGCCAATCTTAAATACTGAAAATATTAAAGGATAAACCTTAGGCAATTGTCTTTTAATATTGACTAGTAAGTGGAATTAGTAGTGTACGTAGGACCAACTATCGCTTTCCTCTTGCTTCTAGCGTGAAAGAAGACAACGCAAGGAGGGACGCGGGCCAAATACAGCCCACCTCACAGGCTATAGGCGCGAAAGAAAAGTGAGCAGGGAATTCGACTGAAGATCGGTTAGCTGAGTCAGCCTCAAGGGAGAGCTCTGATCCTTGCCTTGATCCTGCTTTCGAATGAAGTTTCGTTGTGGGTAGTAATTTCAAGTGATCTGATGATTCAGCCTTTGTTCCCTGGTTGAAGAGTTTCCTGAATGGAATAACCATTCAACCGACCATTTCCTTTTCTAATTATTTCATAAAAGAATACTTTATCCGCTTAAAATTAGTGACAATCTTCTAAGTTTGACACCTACGATGGATGGACGAAAATAAACAATTACGACCACTTGTTCGTAAATGTTCATTATTGGTCCATTAATATATATTGACTAATGCATAATAGACGAAGAAATGGCACCAGTAAGTATGCAACACCGCCATTATAGCCACAATAAAAAATCACTTTCTCAATTATACTTGTACGTGTCACTTGCTGGCTACTCCCGTCAGGGACGAACGCGAACGCGATACGAAGAGCTTAAATTTGAGGGCAGCGCAGAGGTGAATGAATGGAGGGTGGGACCAGCACGTACGTATCCGCGGTCAGTGTGCAGGATGGGGTCCACTACGTGGCGGACCCGGGGCCTGCAGGAAACCTGACACGCGTGAAATAACAATGCTACTCGCTCCAACCCCCGCGTACACGTGCGTTGGGGTAAGGGGACGAAAGGCGGCGTGAGAGAGAGAGAGGCAAAATGCATGCGATCGCCACGTTTCCGCTGCGTCTCCGTGCCAACCGAAGGGGAGCCGGGCACCTCTCACTCTCTTTCTCCCCTCTTCCGCTCGCTTCCTATAAACCCTCCCCTCCTCTTCGTCGCTCCATTTCTTCTCCCTTTTCTCAAGCTCGCCTACAATTGCTAGGGTTTCAATGACCCTTCGATTCCGTATACCAGATTGCGGCGAGCTTTTCTTCCTGGTTTTGTACCAATGAATCCGTGGAGCAGTAGAGCGCGATCCGGATGATCTATTTTCCCACCGTTCGCGTCTTTGTGGAAATGACGGCCAATTATCTATAACGCTTGATAATTTCACCTCTTACGGTCTCAATTGTTACTGTAAAGAGCTTCGTCTTTTTTTGAATAAAAAGGTTCTCAGGAGGATCCGGCTCTCCTTCTGATCTCTTCCGAGGTTTCCTGTAAAGATCTTCTTAACCTTTAACATACAGTTGCTGAATGATACAGTTATAAGAGGATTCTCAATTGATCAGCATTAGATCTAGCTTTCAAGTGGTCCTGCCTCTATTTAGTGGCGACACTTAACGAGGCTCATTGTTTTGCTATAAGGTCTCGCATTGTCTCCTATGATTCTCTGAACATCTTTTCCTTTTAACTTTTCGGAGTGATTTGTTTTTTTTATCAATTCATCTGTCTGGTTTGTTTTGTGCATTGTCTCTTATCTGTGGTGAACAGGAAATTCTGGCTATTGGACCGGTCGAAGACTCGTTTGCATTTCAGGCGACAACAATCTCATTTAGATGTTATATAACTTTAGCTTGAGGAACATTCTTGTTCGAACGACACAACTAGCAACTTTTGGTGCTGAAAACGTCCAGCTGAAGTATTTGAGGAAGCATTTGAATGCTAAATTTCGTGCGAATTGTCATTTGAACCAAAAGTTTCGGGCTATCGATACGATGATGGTGGACACTGGAGCAACAGCTGGACCTAGGGCTGTTATGAATATCTTGCCGGAGAGAGATAACGTAGAAGGCGGTGGTTATGCCAGTGGAGGATGGAAAAGGTATCGTCATTACTATAATTTGTGGCCATTACTTGCATTCACTTATGTAAATTTTAATGTACTTAATGCTGCATTTGTTACCTATAGTTAATGTCTTTAACATTTATTGTATAGTTTGAAATTGGAGGAGTTGCTATTGTTATTCCGGATTTGTACTTGTTATTACTCAGACTGAAAGAGAGTAGAGTCTTTAGCTTTATTTTGTGCTCCCTATATTGAGATATTTTGTTGTATCCAAAAGAAGATTCTAACAGCATGTAGGATCAACTTAACTGTTGGCAACTTGTTGTCCCTCTATTAAAAATAATTTTATGATTTGTATTCATCTTATATAAGTGTGAATGAATTGTCAACCTACTCTGTTAGTGTATTGACAGCGATGCAGTCAGTCTTGGAAAGAATCAAAGTGCTTTGTGTCTTCCATTTTTTATGCTATATTGATTTTGTCACATTTAATGGCTACTAAATTTAGTTGGATTGTGATATTTTATATTCTTCTCTAGGAAGTGGGAAATGATTGAAATATAGGTTAGTGACGAAAATTTAAAGCCCCGAAACAATTCATGAGTGTCTTGTGAGATATGAAATATCTTAGCTAAACTTTCTGAGCATGTTATAGTTGCACTTTCCTAGAAGTGCCATAAAAAAGTCATAATATTATAATCTATAGGTGTCTGTCCTCATGTTGGGTTCACATGTCAACATCAATTTATATGTTTACCACATTTACCATAGCCTTTTTTAGCTGCATGCCTTGAAAGGTGCAAATGACCATCACTGAAAAGTCAACCATTATGTACTGCGTGCATGCCAACAATAGGCAGTAAGTCGAAACTCAACTAATGTATCTCATAGATTTTTTTTGTTTTGAAAAATTCCTGACATGCTTTTTATCACCCCTATTATTATCTCTTAGGATCTCATGCTTTTAACTTTCAACGAATTAGTTTATATATCCTTGAAGAAGCAGTTAGAATGAAACACGTGAGAGAATACTTATTACATTCTGCTCCAAAGTAAGCAAGTGCGTGGCTTTCCCTGATAAAATCTGTGGGGGTATATCTTTCCTATAGCTACTTATGCTTCCCCTAGAAGAACTGAGAGCATCTCTATAATCCTTAGATTTGATCGTAAGGTGGTTAATATTACTGCCAGTCTCGAGTGTGCAAATATGGAGCTAAATAACGACTCTGTTGACTTTAATGCTGGCGTTAAATGAAATAGCAGGAAACCTAGGAACAAATTGATGAAAATAGAGCTTCTATAGGTCTTCCTTGGCATTTTATTATAAAAATTCATTTTACAATATGAGACGTGAATCCTTTGAAAAAGAATAAGGGAAAATTATTCGGCTGTTTTCTTAATGCTATTTATAGATAGTACATTAATGTATTGAAAAGTATGAGTGGGTCACATTAATGAAAAATGGATTCATGTGATTCAATGTTGTCCGCGATGAAGTGAGTTGGCTAAGAGGATGTGCATTCATAGCTATAACTTCTTCCAGTTTTGAATTGGAAGGCCCCGGTGTCAAATATAATATGGTTCTCACCTATATGGACAGCATTTCTTTAGTCATTCATAGACAGATGTTTTCCTTCTTATTCTGGAACTCACTATGTTTTCTCACCTCTATTTTAGTTATTCATTTTCTTAATCATATCATATATACATTGGAACATCTTTCAGCAAGGTGTTCTTTGTAATGGTGGTATGTCCTATACTCATTGGCTGACAGATGTGGCTTCCGGAGTTGTTGGATACTAGAGAAGGATCACGTTGTTGAGGTTGATCGCTGCTTAATGATTGCTAAAATCTTTTTTTTTGTTTTTTTGAAAGAGTGATGCTTTTATTAACATAAAAGATAAAACATGGTACAAATTGTGCAGGCAGAAAACTAGTAATGCAAGTAGGGTACAATAATAATACAACTGAATTAAAAAAAACCTCCTATTAGGAGGACAACACTATACTTACTCCTCAGTAGAGTTAGCTACAGCAAGACCTATCTTAGCAACACCCGCTTTTGCTATTTTATCAGTCACAGAGTTAGGCTAAACGAGCGATAGCCAACACGCAATTTGCTAGTCCTTGATTTGGTCTTCCAACTCATTGAAAATACTCTTTAATGACCAGGGGGCAGTGTTACTCTTCTCAGCCCAGCCAATGACTACCTGTGAGTCACCTTCTTCCACCAGTTGATTTAGATGTTGCTTTATTACCTTGAAACCTGCCAATAGGGCCTTTGCTTCTGTTTCATTGGATCTACGACAACCTGCAGTTCAAGAGTAAGCCATGAGGATTTCTCCTTTTTCGTTCCTTTATCAAACCTCTGGGGTCAGCAGGCCCCGGATTACCCTTGGAGGAACCATTAAAGTTCAGATTAATCATGGGAGGTTTCAGTGGTTGCCACTCTATCATCTTTGGTGGCTTTGGTTTAGCGCTTCAATAATAGACTGTGGGGCTTAAATGTTTTTCGTGGAGCCCGAATGTGTCAGATGTAGATCCGTTGCGGATGTCATGTATGATTGAACTTCTACTTGTGGCTCGCTTATAGGTTACGTGGTTCAACTTTTGATTGGTTATGAGGCTTGTTGGTTTTTTGTTGTCTTTCTGTTGGTTGTTTCCTGTTAGTATGCCCTGAAGTTTAATTGGTGAATTTTCTATACCAGTTTTTCATGATCCCTCATTATATAGATTATTTCGTTATAGATGTAGGTTACTCATTGAAGTTTCTTGTAAAATGCCAGACCACCTTGCTAAAGTAGCGTCCAGTGTTCTTGTAAAGAGATGTCATCTCTGTCTTGTATTCAATGTTGTACTCTATGTTACAATTTATCTTCTAGTTCAATTATTAAAAATCTATCCACCATCTCCCAGAAAATGAATGTCGTATGTCGTGATACTGATAAAGTAGGGCGCCCTTTTGTCCTCTACTGCAACCCGCGTTTCACGTGTATAGTCTCCCTCGTTCAATTTTGAACATGTGCAGGGTGTATTATCTGAATTTTAAAAAAGGTGATGTAAAGATGAGCTGGGTAGCTGCATATAAAACTTGTGTTGAGATACCCTTAATATCTTTCAATAAAAAACTAGATCTATTTCATGGAAATTATTATTTTATTTCCTTCAAATCCTATATGATTTTTTTGATGCAGTGCTAATCTCCTCTGCTTGTTTTATAATTAAACCTGCCTCAACCTTTTTTTGTCTTGTGCCATTCGGTTTGTGCTTTTCTAATCGGCAGCGCAAATTTTTAATAAGTCAGTTATATGTATATCATTAAGCTTAGCCAATTAGGCAAAGTACGGAATTTTCAGCTGACGGTGAAATGCTTAAAATTCACGAGCTATTGTGGTTGACTGACAGTGATGATGGAAAATTGAGCTGTGGATATTCAAGCTTCCGCGGGAAGAGGGCAAGCATGGAGGACTTTTTTGATATTAAAGCGTCTAATGTCGATGGAAAGGAAGTTTTCATGTTTGGGATATTTGATGGTTAGATTTCTTATCCAGTTGTTTCTTCAGATGTTCTTTTATTCCTGACTAAATGTCCATTTTTGATTTATATTATTTGCATATTTTAGGTCATGGTGGTTCTCTAGCTGCAGAATATTTGAAGGACCATCTATTTGAGAACCTCTTGAAGCATCCACAATTTATGACAGACACAAAATTAGCAATAAGTACGTCTTAAGTCAGCCCTGGTTTATCATCAGCATGTTTTGTTGTACTTGTTTTAAAATCCTGGATGAGATCTTATACTTCTTATCTGTTATGGGAGTGCTGCAGGTGAAACATACCAGAAGACTGACTCAGATTTCTTGGATCAAGAGAGCAACACCTATAGAGATGATGGTTCAACAGCATCTTCAGCGGTGCTGGTTGGGAGCCATTTATATGTGGCAAATGTTGGAGATTCGCGTGCAGTTATTTCAAAGGCTGGAATAGGTACATGTTGTGCTTATTTGTCATTTTTTTTATGGATTTCAAGAAAAGTCAAGATTTGATGATTATGGTTATTCACTCGCGTATTCGATGGAGTAGAACTGGCAGCTGCATCGCTGCAGCTTCAAACCTTCCCCATACTAAGCTTATTTTGGTTTATTTACGTCGCCAAATTTGTCAAATTCGCATACCTCCTTTTGTACTTCTTCCTAAGGCACTATTTTGCTTACCATTGGGTTGCATGGTGGTGGGTGGATTTGGCATTAATTTCTGCAATCTTAAAATTTAAATCTTCCTATTTTTTTTTTTGGAAAACCTCTATAAAAAGAAAACGCTGCATTAGATATTCCATTTCCGTTGGTAATCTGTCAAAATGGCATTACATGAGACAGAAATGGAGATATCATCTGTGGATTATTTGTCCCAAATTTTGTTGACATTTCACTGTTTCAGAACCAGGTATCTGTTAGCTTGGACATAAGTTGGGGATGAGGTTACCGTTGGCATAAAGAAAGTGGAAAATTAAATTTGGAATTACTTTTTTGTCGTGTTTTATTTTCTGGCTTAATTGTCAACTACATGAGGTCTTGTGCTGTTTCTTTGTTTATCATTGTTTCATGAGGACAGCAATTTTATGCTATAGAAGAAATTACTTTGCAATTTATTTGTTATCTGAATGATTTTTTTCTTTTTCTTTAGAAGGAAGATGTAATCCTTTATGTATCTACTTTTAAGTTGCGAAAGACAAATTTATGTACATGTTCTAAGATTTTCCTAGCTTTTTATCTTTATTTTATCTTTGGCCAACCTGGCGAGGTTTGCTTTTAGACCTACACAACTGTTTGGCAACGTAACGAAATGGCAAATCATTTAGGCTCTTGGGGCTCTTATTGTTTTTTAATTGCATATGATGAAGTTTAATGTGTTAAACATACTCTTTTGTTTATTATGTATTAAGATCCTCCTTTTTCAAGATCTGTTTCTTAGAACTGAAGGCTGGTTTTCTTCCCTGCAGTTAGTAGGTTTGTCAAGTCTTTTTTTCATGTACTTTCTCCTTTGCAGCCAGAGCACTCTCTGATGATCATAAGCCAAATAGAAGTGATGAGCGGAAGAGGATTGAGAATGCAGGGGGAGTTGTCATGTGGGCTGGTGAGTTCATTGTTGTGGACTAATGGTTTGTGGCTTTTGTTATAGAGAATTTAGATCTTGAGTTTTATTAAATCATCATATTCAAATCCTTGGCCCGGTGTTGTTATTGACTAATGGCTTGTGGCTTTTTCTGTTGCATATGATAGTTTGGTGGGAATGGCGTCGTCGTCTATATCATCTGTCTTTGTTTGCCTGTTTTTTCCACAACTTCCATCGACAGATACCTTCTAATTCATGTGTTATTGTAGTATTGTGAAACATGCTGTAACTGTTTCGTGACTGTCATATTCCTCTTTCATTGATGTGATTCATAACTAATATTCTATTTCTCTTATTCTCTTTTTCCTGGATGAAATCCACGAGAGAAAACATCTTGAAATTTAATTGTTTATCTATTTTGTTAGGAACTATCGTGAGCCACTCTTTTCATGGAAGAGGATAATAGCATTTCATTAGAAATGTTGCAATTTTCTAAACTTCATGGTGATGCTTATTAGTCAATTCTAAAGTGCATTACCATTTGTTGCTTGAATGGTGTCTATCTGCCAGTAGTTCATATAGTAGAAAAGAATGACATAGCCAAACAGGAACAATTAGTTCATGAGTATTTTTCTCTGGGACCAGTATCCATACATGTCTACAGGTCAGTGAGTGTATTTATATGGCGGCTTACCTATTGTCCACTTAATATGGATTAACAGGTACTTGGAGGGTAGGTGGTGTGTTGGCAATGTCACGTGCATTTGGAAATCGGATGCTGAAACAGTATGTTGTGGCTGATCCTGAGATTCAGGTAAAAGTCCTAATGATGCAGGTTCCAAGGTGACTTTCTGCATTAGGAGATGATGGCAAGTAATGTTCATGAGAATCTGGAACCATGTTAATTGTAATTTTTTTGAAAAAAAAAAACCCTTGAAGGAGACAAGTAGGACTAAGAATCTTTTTAATGAAGGCTTAACTACTTAGTGATCTAAGAGCTGCTGATGACTTGCATGGAATTGTCGAACAAGGAAAGACTAAGAACTCTTTTACTATAAAACTTTTAACCACTCAGTGATCTAAAATGTAGAGATAGGTTGCATTGAATTGGTGGAGGGCCAACTAATGGCTTATACAATTACCATTTGACGCTTTATAGTTCCTACAAGTGACTGGAAACATAGTTGTAGACTTGTAGTCGTTATGATTAGTCTGCTTTCTTTTGTAGCATGTGTTGTTGGGTAGCTCTCATGAGGTATCCAGTTTGCTGTACCCTTTCTCAGGATTTCTGCTCGTAACATCTCTCTTTTTTTTTCTGAGAGAAAGTAATGAAGCTAAACATGTCAATATGAGTATATTTATACCACTCACTAGCGTCTGTCCATCTTTGTTTGGGTCAGCTCTGTAAATTCCCCTTGGGACCTAACTCCCCTCCATGCTCATTGACTAGCTAATTTTACTGTTGGTGGGAACTGTTTTTTGTCTTTCATTAGTTTTGCTAGTTGAGTACGTCTGTTTTGCCTTTTTTTCTTCTTATCCTTCTGTTTTGTATGTTCTGTCTGAGTAACTGTAGGTAGTAAGGTTGTTCAGTTTGTAACACTTTTTGATGCAGAAAGGTTGCAACAGTCCAGGTGAATTTCTAGATGGGTAGGTGTAAATTTTACAGTCTGCCTTCAAAATTACAGTAATATTTTGTCAATGTTGTGTAGGTAGTGCTATAAATCAAGTGTTTCCCTTCTTGCTGGTTCTTATCAGGGTTGTTGGGCTCGGCTGGGTTGGAGGCAACTCAGCTGGGTGAATTGGGGTTTTTGATTGTCACAGACGAATCCGGGTCAATTTCACCCCTGCTATAAATATATTAATTTTTTCCAATACGGGCCAAGCCCGACCTAGTCCAGTGTTTGTCTTGGACTGACTCAGTCGTCTAACATGGATTTTTAGGTATCCGAGTGGATTCTAGAGTCCTAGTCACATACCCGTATTTGATTTTCACATTCTTGGTGTGAAGTGCAGACGTGCAATCCAATTACATGTATATGGGTTGCTTGAGGAAATAGTTACTACAAAGAGAACTGGTTATGGATATTCACATTCCGTGTATGAAGAGGAGGGTATGAGACCCAACTACGCATAAGTGGGTTGTTGTCTTGCTTTGAGGAATTGATAGTGCAATTTCTTTAGTTTGAGCTTATTCTCAAAAGAAAACAGCCCTTTGCTGATTTGATGTGCATGTATGTCCATCTGCATTATATACAGGAAGAAGAGATTGACGACCAATTGGAGTTCCTGGTGCTGGCTAGTGATGGACTTTGGGATGTCGTGCCAAATGAAGTAAGCATCCCTATCCAATATAATGTGTAGCTGGAATTTTTAATTGTCATAATCTCTACTAGCTTCATCATTTTTGGATAAAAAAATGCTTTATCTTATGGTAGAGTAGAACCTGGAGGACCTATGATACACAAATATGCTTGGCCTATTTAAGTGATAAATGAAAAGGATTGCATTGCTCTAAAGAAGAGTGTACTGTTCTCAGCTTACTTACTTTAGTACCCATGTCTTGTTATTGACAATGTGTATTGGCATGTTGATGAAGGATGCGGTGTCTCTTGCAAGAATGGAAGATGAACCAGAGGCGGCAGCTCGGAAATTAACTGAGACAGCTTATACCAGAGGAAGTGCAGATAATATCACATGCATAGTTGTAAGATTTCAGCATGACTTCATGGATGTGGATACTGACGCCCTCAAGATGTGTGATCCTTAGAGATTAGGATGACCGTCATGGTGGTGGTTGGTTTTGGTTCTTTTCTGTTAGCAAATAAGACCTTTGGGCTTTTAAGCGGACGGATACAAAATTGTGTTAGATGAATCGCGATCAATTCGTGTCACCAAGTTTCAACTCGTGATGGGAGGGCGGTTTGTTCTTCGGCCAGTATGCTTATATTACATGAAGTTTGCCCTTGCGAATAGATTTTGTGTTTAAAGTAGTCTGTGCAAATGGAAATTGTAAATTTTATATGTATATCAATTGTGAGAAATATCTTATGCCATCTCAGGAGCCGATTTACGTAGCCGATGGCTTTATAAGGCAAAGACGATAGATACCTTATGTTTTCGATGATAGCCATCAACGTGAACACGCAATTTTCATCTACTGCATGCCATCTTGCTCGCTAACCCACTGCAAGGGAGATGCACTTTAGGACCAACTCGGTGAAGTGTTCCTCCCTTTATGATCCTAATGAGATGCCAAAATCGAGGATGTGTTGCAAGTGGCGTCTTAAGAACCTGTAGCGCAACTGGCTGCTTCCGAGTGGTCGCGCTTGAGAAAAGATAGTAGCATCTTTGTGCTAGTTCTGTTGTGTAGAGAACTAGGTTAATTATTGTTTGTAATTAACTTTAGATTGGATTGCAAAATTTCTGCATCGACACTGAAGCGTCACGTTGTGAAGCGTCGAGAATTAACGTTGCCTACCATGAAATTACCAAATAGACAAAGAAGATCATAAAACCGAAGAAACAACATTTCTAATCCGTTGCCACCGCAAAGCTTCCCAATAGAAAAGCTTATGCAGATTGCGTCCTAATGCTAGCAAACTACTGCCCAAATAAGAAGAAAAATTGTCACGACGCGCACCTATTTTGTCTATAAATACCGGAGGACTTGCCAGACGGGTTAATCAAAGGAGGTGAGTAGCTCTGCTTTCTTTTCATGACTTTTCTTCATCGGATTGGGAGCACGGCCCGGGGACAGAATCAACGAAGAATTCCTCAACTGTGAAAAATATGCACACGATCATTCAGACTAACTGAAAAATAGAAATCGATGGTATGAAAGTCTACAGCAGAAACGCATTGGAACATTATATGAGAGGAAAGAAAGACAGACTTGATAAGAAAGGATATCGAGTATTAGTAACTTTCATATTTATCATATAGCACTTCCCTGGTCTTAATGTCATGGCTTTCCTAGCGTGAAAATTTGGCATCAGGAAATTTATGACCTATATATAATGCATGTGAGGGCCATAAGCGTTGACAAGGTGAACAAAATCATCGCTTCAAGGATATACTACTTGGGGATATCAGACGATCTACAAGCAAAACTACTTCATGCAATAATATGTAGCATTCAGAATCTAAGCATCTAATTATAGCCCACTCCAAACCAAATAGCTGTGTTGACTACCAAAATAAGAATCGCTCTCACATCTAGAATGATAAAGCAAATAAAACCCAAAGTGCAGAAACCTGAGGTAGCAAAATTTGAGGCTTTCAACATGATATCTCTCAAACACCTGAAAAGTTATTGGATATTGGACACTTTGGGACCTACTACTAGGAACTGCCATGATTTCAGCTCATTGCTTAATCTATATTCCGTTTAAAAATATTCAGTTGGCAAGCGGATTGTATAATTGTAGAACAACCTAACCTATTAGTTCTACTTCAAGACGAGTGGACGATTAAACAAATAGTTGATTCTTGACTCTAGCTAAAAGAAAACGACAATAATAATTATATTGTCATACCTATATCATCGTGCTCAGGGGAATTGAGCAGAAGATCAGAATCTGAGGGAAGGAAAGGTGAACCTGTATAGTTTCCAAGGGCTCCCAAATCTGCAACCAATATAAAAGATCGCTAATCAGATATATGAAACTCACACAACTATTAAACACAATACCCACATTTAAGAGTTAAAATTCCATCGACCTTTTCCAATTTTGTCATTACAGACGTCTACTATCTAATTCGGCAGACCCAATAATACCCAGCTAGGCAACGTCCAGTGTCAATGCCACTGTTATGCTTAATATTAGTTGTAACAGCTTTTCATATTTAGGATAATAGATAGAGATTAATGACAACATTTTGAATCCATTACAGAAGATATTTTTTTATTGAAAATACAATGCAGACATCTGTCATCAAGACACATACCCACTGACATTGCTTTCATTATATACTAAGTTGTTATTTGAATAGCAAAAAGTGACATTCAGAAAGGAAAAAGCCATGTACAAAAATGCCCTTCTTACAATTGACAATATTTTTCACCTTGTCTGCACCTCCATATGGTTGCTGATCATAGGTCATATAACAACTCAAAATATGTATTGGGCATATTAGACAGAAGTAGGAACACCATTCTCGTATAGAAAGAAAGAACATGTACCTTTAGGAAGGCAAGAATCACAGTTTGAACATGCTTATCTTTAGTAAGAAAAGTACACAGTTTCTCTTTAAAAGGTGAAAGACTAATATTTTAGACGGCAACACACCCTTGCATTAATAAATCAGGAAAAATTAAAGCTACTTCAGATTTTGGATGACAGCTTAGAATGTAAGGATAAGAAGTTGCATAACGTTGTCATTCCATGTCTACTAGAAATATCTATGGCTTCTCCTTCGGTAGAAAAGAAAAAGAAAAAGCATTTATAGCTTGTAAAAACACATTCTCTGGGTAATGCAAACTGGAAAAGGTTTACAGCTTTCGCCACTGCAATCATTTTCTTGTTCATGTCAAATATCTGCATTTCACAATATAAGATTACAGATAGCTAAATATATATATATATATACAAGAAAATTATGCTCACCTCCCATGTTACTCAAATCTGCAGTTAGATCTGAAAGGCTAAAATTCCACGGAATCTGAGCAAGTGACCTAAGAGAGTCCCTTGTAGCACTTCCCCCAGCATCCGGCCCCAGCTGCAGACCCCCACTGCTGGCCACATCAGACGTGAATGCTGTATCAAGGCCTGAATTGTCAACACCAATACCTGAGATCTCAGATGGTGTAAAGGGAAAGTGACCACTGGATGCAACTGAGGTCGGACTGACTGCCATGTCCGACATAGAAGACATGGCACTGCAAGGAGGAGCCATTTGTTGTGCTTCTACCACTCCACTCTCCATCACCGCCCTTTAAAAAAAATTACAAAATTGATTATCGAAAAGTACATTTGAATTTTTTTAATTTAGATAAAATGTAGCATTGGTACTAAATATGCAACACTAGTTTCTTTCAGATAAGTATTTTATAAGTACTTGATATGCTTCACACAAGGACAAGCATGCAGGAAATTTTTTTTTTTTAAATACACATGCAGTATTTATGAAGCCTTACTCATTTCCAGAATTCATCCTAATTGGATGGTAGTTGCTAGGTGCAGGAACACCATTCACTATGTGACAGTTTGACAGTCCACAACCCATGGAATCAAGATGAGGCTGGCCTGTAGCTTGGATAGGTGGTTGCTGCAATACTGGATAGCCCATTGGTAGGTTGTTAACTGCACTGCAAAGAGTCGGTATTGAATAAGAATGATAGAGCTAATAATATAAGACAGGACCTTCACTCTTTTCACATAATTATACAACAGCAACTCGTGTCTTTAATAGCAAATAACATATAAGCAAGGTTTTGAAAAAATTAAAAGAAGTTACCAGGCACGGGATGGATCCCATTCTGCATGGGAGTCAACGGAACCTTCGGGGGCACAGGGTGAGGATATTTCATCAAATGGTACTGATGTTCAAGCAAATGATTGAACATAATTATCTGCTTTTTCAGCTTTAACCTTATATAGTAGGCCCTGAAGAATTCTGCATTTTCTTCCTCCAGCTTTTGCCATACTAAATTGATCAAAAGAAAAAAACAAAAAAAGAAGAAGAAGAAAGAAACAGACATTAGACAAAGATCATTCTAATCTCAAACTGAGTAATCAGTTTGACTTTTGCGCTGAAGTATTATCAGCAGTGTCCATTAACTTACCCAGACTTGTAAATCCTGGTTCTATCCTTGCTCTGTTCAGGAGGGTCTTCACTACCTCTGTCCTATTCATGTACAACTGCAGACATCTCTCGATAAGATTCTGGACCTAGAACCATCAACGATATTTAGGGATTAAACCTGAGAATTAACATTAAAATAAATACTAAAAGCATGCAAATGCTCCATGTGAGGATTCGACTTACTTTACAAAATAAAGAAGATAAGGAAATGTGATGTTCTTACAAGCTCAATATCCTCCCGAGAAACTTTCCTGTCGCTATTGCTTGAAACAGTTACTGAACCAGGCTCCGCTAGAGAAACATCATTAGCAGGATTGCTCTGTTGTTCTCCTTGCGATTCATGTGACAACTGTGATGAGGGTTGTACTTCTACTTTGGGTTGAGTATCCTGTGAAATACATATAACCATGTAGAACACAATTCAGTTTCAATAAATCATAATTTTTATTACATGGTCAGACTGATCATGGAACATAACAACTCGGTAAAGTTGCTCTTTTTAAAGCTGTGCCTGGCATCAACTCTTTATGGATCTTTGGAAAAATTGGCCAATAGCCACAACTAAGCATCAATTCTAAAGATTGCACAACAAACAATGAGCAGCAATTTTGCTGTACAAAACCAGAAGGAAACAATGATAGGCAATATTATAGCTGTCCACAATGTGTCAAAGTAGCATCTAGTCATGAACATTTCCTACTTCATGATATTAGAGCAGTGAGTGCATAAGAAGACAACTAGGTATTTCTTGAAAATTCTGTTTGCCATACCTTCTCTTGTTAAGAATATGGCACCTAACTTCTTCCAACAATAAGGCCTATGGTTACACAAAATTTTTCAGTTGAAAACCCAGAAACAGCTGAATTTGCAGGGATATGTAAATAAATCACCCATAGGAATTTTTCATGTTGCACATATTTGACAAAGTATTAAAGAAAAGCAGATATCCCAAAGGTTGATACTTAAATAAGATAGCAGCAACTCTCAAACACAAAGAGACAAGAATAGCGAAATGATTGTGTTAAGGTATTCATATAATGCTAACTTATTAACAGTACTGATTGTCTCTTGAATGAACAGAGAAACTGCCTTTAATGTCTTTTGCATGCCAGGGCATCCTAGTTTCTTTCTGTTATTCAGCTGCAGAAACCTCATAGAAGATCAATCAAAGAATTTTTTTGAAAAAATAAATGAATAAAACTCTGTAAATGCCATAATACACATCCTTGGATTAACGTCAAATTGTAGTGACAGGACAAAATGTATGGTATGTCTCTGACTAGTTCACAAAAGTCACTTGCCTTTCATTTTAATTCTTAGGTTGCAATTTTTTTATCTGCACTTGCCTTTATAATTCAAGGAATAGAACCATTTTAATTTTTATGAAAGTAAACGATGATAAAATTGTTTTATGAATACAGATAGGAACAAATTTCTTTGTGTAATGAAAAGGTTATAAAAGGTTCCTCGATCTCAGCAGTAAGGGTTCCAGCAAACTTCTCTTCGGACAAAACTTTGATAAGTCCAAAAGCGGCATATCTTGCACGTGCTTATTCAGAAATAAAAAAAAATGGCAAAATAAAGGCATGCATGGACTAGTTCATTCTTTTTAAGCGAATAACAAGTAGAACAGAGAATTATAAGTCCTTGACAAGTTAATGTGACACTATTTTACATATAGGAAAATTTTTGGTTGAACTATTTTTTTATGAAAAAGAAGTTTATGGTAGGTATTTCATCCCGTTTTCAAACATAACTTCACGTCCTAAGACTTAGACAATCTCAAATGGTAATTGACGCCAAAAATGGGCGGCAACACGAGAATGACAAGTAAAGATTTGGAAGGTATCAGTTTCGCTAATTTGAGAAACTGAAAAGAAATCGATGATTTTATATAAGATATGGCTCAGATCGGAAACCAAGTCTAGATCTGAAAATACAAAAAAGCGTTATAGACATTGACATTGGCATATCGCCTGCGTTCACGAAACGAATAGTTTCAGAAGATCCGTGTAATAGCCAATAGTAGAAAAAAAAAGTGAAGTGCTTTAACCAAGTAAGAAAAACGCGGAAAAAAAAAAAAGATCGAACAACTTAAAGAGCCGTATGCTTGCTTCCTAATGTCATCAATCATCACAGGTACATCAAAACTTCGATAAACAAAACAGAACAACAACAACCAGCTCCCAACGAAGAGCAGAAGCAGAATGCTGAAACCAATTCATCATCTGTATACTGTACAGACTTTAGAAAGCATTACGAAGACTCGCAGCAGTTTAGTCGGTCGCGAATTCGAGACTCTCTTGTTATAAAGTGAAAATTAAAAAATATCACCACACACATCTCGAACAAGATTCAACGAACTTACCTCGAACTTATGGATTTCTGCCATGCATTTGAAAACGGAGCTCGTGTCAAGGAATTTCAAGCCTCGAGAAGAACTAAACCTTCGTCTGAGCCTGAAGCAAACAGCGACAGAGACCTTAAGCTCTCCGCATGAATCTAAAGAAACAAAATTATGCCAAAAGCTATAAAATATTAATCAGGTAAAAAAAGAGAAGAAAAGCGAAAAGCATCTTCTTCAAAAGGTGACAAGATTCAACGAGACTAGAATCCTGGCAGGTGTTACAGGTCACTCCAACTGCATATCGAAGGCATTTTCGTCGCTGCATATTTCCAAGTCCAAATCGGTACAGATTTGGTCGCTACATTTCATGAAGCTCTAAACCATGCAGAGAAACTTCTCCATATCTATATACTTGAGAAATATTCGAAGAATTCCATAGCTTACCAGCGGAGAGGAACCAAAGAGTTACCGACTCCAGCTTCTTTTTTAGAAGGGAAGAGTAGAACTAACTCAGGTTCTACAGCTCCGTTCCGAGCATAGTTTAGGAGTGAAATAAAGAAAAAATCTCACCGAACAAGATGACTGATTCGCTTTATATACTTTGTCTCTTTCCAAAGGCAAAATTAATCTGGTGTAAATTTGCGACCTCGCAGTCTCCAGCGGCTTCACCGTTCAGCTCTCAACTGAGCCGCAAAGTCTGACAGACTCGGCTTCGCTCAGCTCAACGAGTCAGCTGTTTTTACTTTTTAGTACAAGAAAGTCACGTGAGCGAGCGGCTTCATATCCCTCCCTTCCCCTCCCTCTCGGGCCGTCATGTCACGAGCTCCAGCCACCAGCCGTTCAGACTTGACTCGTCTTTAATTTTTACTTCTTTTCTAAAGCTGAAACGTGCCTGGAAAAATAAATCTCGCGCCTTTCCAGTTTCGATGTTGCCACTTCCGCGTTGTTTGTGCCCACGCGATTCTCTTTTTTCTTTTCTTTTTAATCTCTCGTAAATGTTTGGAATTGTAAATCAGCGATTCAGCAGAAGAGTAAATGAAGATAATATATAAAAGGACGCTTCTCGCGAAAGGAAGGTCGTGAAAACAGTAAAGAGTTTAAAAGCTTCCGTATGGTTTGGATTTCAAGGAAGCTAGCCCCATTGAGCGACGTCCGGTGAAAGTTTGAAGGGATTTATATGTTTCTATTAAAAGTAAATATTAAATGGAGTCCTTCTTTTTAAGTAATTCCGAACTCCAGTCCCAAAGTTTACAGTCGGTTCTCATAAGCATAGTACTATGACAAGTGAGTACGAACTATAAACCAGGTTTTCTTTTCGGCCATCAAATGGCCCCCCACATCACAATATCAAACGTAAGTTATTTTCGGGCCCCATAATGAAAGTCATAAATAACGACATACGATATCACACTTTCTCTTAGGGTCATAAAAATCAAATCATTTTATGAATAAAATAAGAGATGAGTCACATTAGTTGACTTAGTTTTAGTTTAATCGCAGAATATATCCAAAAAAATCCCAGTTCTTGTTTAGCACCGAGTCTTTGTCTAAACTTTAAGTGTTGATATTTAACTCGTGTCTCATTGTAAGATCACTTTATATATTAATTTTGGCCACACGTCCGAACGGGTAGCGTGCCATGAGTCATGAGTCAATCTCAGGTTTCGTCAAAGAGAGCAAGCTTGTAAACTCGGTTACTGTTGATAATGTCTTCCCACCAAATTCTAGTCACAAACGCTAAAAGAGGGAACGCGTAGTTTGGACTTATTTAACAACCTTGCAAGGATGATTTGAACCGTTGTTTGTTAATTAAGTAGTGTCAATAATCAGGCAAAATGGGTAAGAACAATTGTGCCTCTCTTCTTTTTTCTTTCGACATCGTTGTTCGTGGAGGAAACCGGGGCACCCTGCTCGCCCTCCTTGCCCTCCTCGCCCTTGTGTCCCTCTCTTTGTCGCTATCTTAATTCCGCAGATTGTTTTGACTGCCAAATTTACAAGAATTTTATCATCTCTCCACTATTGAAAGATGAGTAATAATTGGCGCACCAGTTGGGTGTCAGACTCGTTCAGGAGTCGG
The DNA here is from genome assembly GCA_022405105.1 of Aristolochia contorta. Lineage (NCBI taxonomy): Eukaryota > Viridiplantae > Streptophyta > Magnoliopsida > Piperales > Aristolochiaceae > Aristolochia > Aristolochia contorta. The sequence goes on along the minus strand of CM039667.1, from coordinate 848,354 downwards.
GCACTCAACCGGCGAGTCATTATTCTTGAAAGATATCATAAATTGTATCTCCCATTAGTGATAATTACTACTATTAAAGATAAAAATAAGAATAATGTCTAACGCACGTGCATTTGCTCTTTTACAAGAGAATAAAATATTATATTTTTGGGGTTTTATGAAATATAGTATTTTACTCTAAAATTAATAACCGTTAGTGAAATAATAGAGGTGTTAAAGATCTAAGCATATAGGATAGGAGGTTTCATTACTTAGAGATTGAAGTAAAAATAAAATACAATGGAGTTTCTTTAGCGATCTAAAACACTATTGAGAATGTGTTAGAGATTTGCAAATGCCAGTAGAAAATATCATATCTTAATAATAGAAAAGTTTCCAGTCAATTTTGGAATGAACTTTAGACCCAAGTTTATATTTTATCAGAGCCATACACTATCGTGTCCTAATAAAAATATGAAATGAGTAACTTTTACATACAAGTAAGCGTTGCCTGAGTGGAGATTCTTTCATACGACATGACATATGAAGATATTTGTGAGTCTTAAAGTGAGGTGGAACCTTGGAAGTGGAGGCCACTCGCCACTGGTCTATCAAGTCAAAGATTCAAGACCGATTCGAAAGAAAATCGCGCTTGACTCCGTGTCGACGATACGCGGAGGAAAGGCAAATCGAGGAAGATGTTGGCCCGTCGACGGTGAGTCTCGACTCTCGAGTTGCATCTTGGTGCTATATTGGACGCCAAGTGGTCCCCAAATCTCAATATCGAGACTCTTCCTTTTTGTTTTCGAGAAGATCATGTCGCAATAATCTCCTCGGAGCTTGCGTTGCAATGTGTTTTTCTGTCCACAGTTAGTTAGTAACATAATACAACAATAAAACATATAAATCAAAAGGTAGACGTAACAATTATAAAACCGATCTTAGTCTAGATGGGTAATAAGTATTTCTCCCCGCTTGAGATGAGATCACGAGAGCGAACTCGACTCAGACCTAACCCACGGGACTGAGTCCGTTGCTGTAAAACTAATAACTCGAAAGTTAACACGGTCAAATCGCAGAGATCGGCTAGCGTTTTCAGTCAAGCGAACCAGTGGAATAATATTGGATTCGGATCCGGCAGGGAAAGCTTCCTTTGTTGGACTCCAGCCCCTAACCCAATATTAAAATATTCCGAGAAAGTGACTCGAAGTCGGACTTGTCTAAGAGCCACCCGAGTCGGACTCGGGGTCCGTCGTGGAGCCCGAGCGACACACCCTCGGATTCGGGTTCCGGGCCCGAGCAGATTCGTTGTCTACTTCATCGAATTCGTCGGAATATCTCTTAGCTTCAACACATGAGTTCACACTTCACACTCAAAAGCAGAGGAAGCATCAGAAATCGGTCCCTCTCGGCCCTCGGCTCCGCGTATTCTAGTCAGAAAAATCGAAAGATCAAAATAGTGTTTTCGACGAAAACTTGGTTTTCCTAATTATTGGTCGAAGTCTTCTGACCGATTCTCCTTCGCCAAAAAGAAACTCAAAAAGAAAAAAAAGGGAGAAAAACAGGAGAAGGCAGAGTTGCAGAGAGAGCAGGTAAGTATAAAGATTAAAGAAGCCCTGGGAGAAAATAAGGAAAAGAGAAGCATTTTCAGGGACCTGGAGGAATACGGATCGAATATCCCGCTCCACTAAAAGGTTTGCCCTTTTGTCACCATTTCTTCCGATCATTAGCTCTGAAAAGTTGCCTGTTTGTCCCCCACCATGCCTCTTTTCCTTGAAGGCTCTGTATATTGATTAATTGGATAGCTATAGTTTAATTAGACTGAATCAATGGAAACCAATTGAGACACTTTGGGTTCAATCTGGTTTAATTGGTTTCACTCCATTCTTTTTACAATGATAAAACAAAGTTAAACAAAAAATGAAATTTTTTTTTTAAATCAACAGTACTGCTGTCCGTTGTACAATACAAGTGTCTCTTTCCAATTCCACATTTAAATCGGTCGAAGGGACAAGACATGGAAACCAGGCGTTGGCGAAACCGGTTTGGATGTATGCCTTGATTTGTGTAAGTTGGAATGGAAATTGGAGGAAAGTGACGACCGACGAGCGTCTCATGAACGAGCCTAAAGTGTTTTCCAACGGTTCTGTTTTCCAGACACATCAGTCTGTACACATTACGCGCGCGCTTCTCGTTTCTGTCCCTTTTATGTTAACGTCCGTTACGTTGTGCCACACATAAGACGCGACCAATTCCCGGCGTTACTGCTCCATGGTCCTACCCATGTGGTCTCCTCGTGATAGGAACCAGTCACTGAATAGGACCAGTGCAAGAATTTTAATTCCCACGCAAGAGACGCTCAGCCAACCTCCTTTGGTAGTGTTTAGTTAACGCTCTCTCTATGGAAGGACTTTGATAAAGAAATCTCTAAAATAACTTTTTGAAATAGTCCTCTTGGAAAAACTTCATTTTTAGACACTGTAAAAAGTACTAAATCTTTTCTTTTTGACAAGCCATTTTCCTCTTAATTTAGTCATCATAGTCGAGGAAAGGAAGAGCCAAGGCCAATGGAACCGTGTTTACGTGCGCAACTTCTTTCCCCTTATTCCGAGAGGAAAATGATGAGTTGGGGGGATTCCGGAGTCGTGCATGGTTCTTGTCATGTAGAGAATGTAAGCAAACAAACACGTCCTCATTGGGAATCCAAACGTGATGTTAATGTTATATCATTTCGTGCAAGGGCGGGGGGCCACGACCAGGGGAAGCCAGGAGGCTACGTATATAAAAAAAGGCCATTTTAATAGATGTACCGCGCGGTGGCTGTGTATCAATTATCGTCGCTCTGTTAGAACTTCCTACCGTGGTCCCCGTCAATAATATTAGTAGGGGCATGTAATGCTCCATTTGCTTGAAAACAACCAAAAGGGGAAAAGAACGAAAATGATATGGGCATAGATTGTCGGCTCTTCCTTCGTCGGGGAAAAAAATCTAAGATCAGAAACCTCCGCGCTTAGACGCTAGTTGTTTTTTTTTTTAAAATATTTTCCTTTTTTCATTGTTATTATTATTCTTAGCTGGTAGATGCTAGTTGTACCTAACGTATCAGCCAATCTGAACCACAGTTATCTAGAATTTTTTACCCTTGTATGAACCTAATGCGCATTGTAGACAATATAACGAAAATAAAAAAAAACTATCAAAAACATTTACCCAATATAAGTTTGTCCTAAGGATTAAGACTTTCACCTATATTTGTTCCTCGCTTCTCCTCTTCTTCCCTTTCCCTTCCGTGTAGGCAATAAACTCTGGACGGATGAAAAACAGAAAGCGATTGCTGATGGAAAATGGAGGGATAAACCAAGACCAGTAACTTTCCTCCGTTGTAAGCCCCTTGTTTAATAATTGAAAACGGGAAAGTTCAATCCGTCTTATATAAAGTGCTTATGGGACCTATTTGGTAGCACAATGATGAGTTAGGTCAAATTACTCCAGCGACAGGTTAATAAGCCTAAGATTTTGCATTTACTCCACTGCGCAGTGGAGGAAAACAAAGGCAGTTTTCCTCTTTGGAAAGGCTATATTTCTAAGCTTTTCTAAAGTACAAAATCTCCCTTTTTTCAAAGAAAGAATTATCTGAATAAAAACACACCCAAACACTTTTGTTGTCCTAAACACTTATATTTAAAGAGCAACTTTTATAGCCCTAAATAGATCAGCAAAACTCACCCAAACATTCTAATAATCCCTTTTAGTCTGACCCAACCAAATCTTTTTGCTTATTGAACCTGCCTATTGGAGCCCGTTCAAATGATATATAGTTAAAAAATGATATCAGTATTTAGATATTTTATTGTGAGGTTTTACATCCTTGATGTCCTAGTCCCCTTCATCCTAGTTGGTATTCATTCAAAGATAAGGTGTAGGGTTTCAGCTTCTCCCTATAATAGAAAAATAGTTCCTATTTTATTTTTTTAACTACCAACGAGTATACCACGTCATATATTATAATGTAAACACTCACAATAAAAAGTCGTAGTTCTCGTATCACCGGTCTATACAGTTTTACGTCCTACACCCGGCTTTATTGAGCCGGCTTGTATTAAAGAGATGTCAAAGCCGAGCTGAAAATCTATTCTCGACTAATTTATACGGCAAGAATGTCAAAAAGCGATTACTACCGCTTGAGTAAAGACATCGTAAGATCAACGAGACTAAGCAATTTGGTTTTCTTTTTCTCTTATTTTAATTTGTTTCTGGAGTTTCGGTGCAGTGGGAAGCGGACACATGTCGAGGCTTCTGTTTTCGCGACCACGCGCCCCAATGAACGAGCAACGCATATCCTGAACTCCACGTCGGACGGGTCAGCGTCGAGCACCAACAAAGCGTCGAGGTGTGTCAGGTTCTCCTTCTGACACGTGGATGGATCTGGAAGGGGCTTCGCGGCCGTCTGACGGCCGTTCATCGGCGCAGCATGGGGGGTTTGTCGTTTTGGTGGGAACGACTTTCAAAATTCCCGCTAAGGTTTGTCTTCACCCTCTGACGTTGGCGCCTTCGTCTTCTCGACGAAACCTTCCAGTAGGACCCAATAACACGGTGGGACCACACCCCAATACCTCAACAACTCTACAACCGTATATCTAAATGCAATCAAATAATGGATTCTTAGTTTTATATGAGGGCAATTTCAATTTCTGTATAATACATATTAGGAAATTTTGAAATGAATTCTCAGTTTTTAAAAATAATAAGTAGAGCTGGAGCCGATTTCAGAAGAGGCTCCAGCTCCATCATGAGATTCGAGGTCCAAGGAGGAGCCTTTTCCGTGTGAAATTAGAATGGTAGCTCCACCCTTTAGTACTTAGCTCAGAACAAAGTAGAAAGATTGATGGAGACTGGTGCCAATTGGTGGCACTGGCAAAAAGTTAGTGAAACCAAATCCCGGACACAATTACGTCGGTCAAAGGGCGAGCGCCACGTTTAATTAAATGTCTTCAGTAGCTAAAAACCCTGACAGAGACTGATCCTATCTTGTTTTTTTTCCATCTCTTTAGAACCGAAGAAGGTTGTATTGTTTTTCCCCAGCAATTCAACCCATTTGATCAGATATATACATCTTAACAAGACCGATCCCGTCTTGATTTTATAAAATGTCTTTAGCGGCTAAAAATCCTGTCCAAGACGGATCCTGTCTTCTTTTTTGAAGAGCCGAGAAGGGATTGTTCTTTTTCCCATGTAATCTAAAACCTCTATTATCTTATATGCATCGTGACAAGACATCCGTGATCCACCCTTAAAATTGCCTTGTTTGCTCAACTATATGCAGTTTCTCCTTCAGAGACAACGAAGAAGATTAAAGACGGAAGGTACCAATATGCAGAGGAGGGAAAGCCCGCACTGCTGCAATTTCATGGTTCAACTTCTGTGTATATGCTTTGCTTGGCAGGAGCCTTGCTTGTGGCCCATTAAACCGAGCCCGGCGTCTGGCTCTGCATTAAAAATTTGATTACAGCAAAACCCGATGAAACAAAAAAATAAAAAGAGAGACCTATTTTGGTTAAATAATAATCGCACAGCGCAATACTTCCGAGCAGTTAGCCTTCAACGATTCAATCCTTCCACCCGTCTTTGTTGTTAGAGCGCCGAGATGCGAGCCCCTTAGATGATAGACTAGAAACTGGCTTCGAAGGAGTCTTTGGTGCTTCTTCATCATCCCAGCTGTCTCCCCAACTATTGTCCCACCCATCTGTTTGACCATTTTCCGTCTTTCCGCCAGCTGATACTGGTAACTCCATGCCTACCTTTTCGTATCCTTGTTCGGGTCGTTTCCACAATCTGAGGCATGTCCACGCACTACCAACCAGCAGAACCATGGCAAGAAGCAGATATAAAGCTGATGCACATGGGAAGATGCTTAAGGTGGACATTAACAAGTGCTCAGTTTTTTGTACAGTGTTCGGCAACAAGTTCAAGTCTCGAAAGTCTAGATTGCAATGACCACTTCCCGTTGTCAAAGTTAACGAAGTGTTGTTATTGACGATTCCAACAGAGACTTTCACCTGCACAACCGCAACTCTTGTCATAAGATTGCCAAAGAAAAATGAAACTCCAAAAGAGTATAAAAGTGCACTGAAAACTCGTTATTATCGGTAGCAGGAGATGAGTAGATTGAGCTAGAGCCAAACAACTGAACCATATTTAAAGCAGAGAGCTAAGGGATGAGACATAGTAGAGCAAAGTGCGCAAAGTAGGTACATACAGCAGTTAAAAGAGATACCTACAAGGTCGCCTTTAGCTGATAATTCAGAGGGTTGAAGCGGATAAAAAGGCTGTAGGGGTAATGATCATTGGGTACACATGATTATGAGACAGACCTAAATAAAAAAATGCTTTTTTTATTCAATTTATTATGATTAACTACTGAAAGAGGCTGGCAAGAAATAAAATTGGTGGAAGATGTGACAAAGATGTAGCAGCAGGCATTAATTCATTATTGTTATTTTTCTATTTGACTTTTTCCTCAAGCATAATATTCGCCATGAAATTGGGCTGGCTATCTACCGTGACATATCAACCTACAGGCCTTGTGGTGTTGGCAATGTAGGAAACCATGCCTGCAAGTTCCACCAAGGTAAGCTGATAAAACATGGGAATATTGAAATGTCCTGGAGAGGTTTTCTTTCGTCCATTCTTCTTCTTTACCCTTTCTTATTTGTTACACGATCTGATCTCAGAAAGGATTCCTAGACACGAAATGTAAATGAACACATGATTTGGTAAATACTTTCATGACAGTCATAATATTAATCCTATATATGAACTTTCACAGATGGCTGCAAACACGCAACTATGGTAATCAAGAAAAGAGTTACATTAATCTAGTTTTAAAAGAACTATGAATAGAGTACCTTTCTGTTTTCGTTCTCTTTGAGTTGAACTTCAATTTCCTCTAACTTGACATAATCCGGAGCAGCAATTGTTACAGTAAGAGGCCTCGAGCCTTTGTTCTGGATCAGCAGAGACAAATCTGGCGAATCTGGTAACAAAAATGATATAGTAAATAAGAAGCTACACCAAACAACTGACAAAATAACATGTCTGGCGAAGAGAAATAATAGATGGGTAAGCTTAAAAATGTATAATAAAAATATAGAAGAAAGTGAGAGCACCATAAAGTGAACCATGGTGATACATACAACATAATATAAGCCCATTCACATGATCAAAGAAATAAACTATGGAAACTGTAGATTACACTGCTACTGGTTAACTCAGGATTTTAATAAGTCAAATTATATATCTTTGGAACAACGTTATGTTTAACAAACAGGACTACATTTTAGCTATTCCAATTTTTATCAAGTATATGAAACAAAAGATGACATTTTACGCCAAATCCCAGTTTTTAAACTTTCTATCATTTTCAAGAAGTTATGTGGAAAGATGGCTACTAGACAGGTCATATTAGCTAGAAAATAGGCATCAAGCTCCTAAGATTTGTCTTTGCAAAGGTTTAACTCATCAGTAACCACATAAACACTAAGCATTAAAAGAAACATAAGTCCATAAAAATGAGAGCATCAATATAGAGCATCAATATAACGTTGTATGAGCAACTAAACTTATGTTATGAGTAAGATTTACTTCATTCAAATCATGAGATACAGTAGTATATGTCGGGGTTATTTCAGAATGTGTAGAACAAAGAAACTCATTAACTATGTACAGTCCACAAATGATATTTGAAATCTGTCAGCACCACATAGAGGCATGGCATGTGTTGGATTGCACTGCACGCATTCAAATCCTCAAGTAGCAACACAGTTTCATTTTAAATTTCACCCAGATTTTGTTATGGTTTCTGGAAGGAACATGATGTGTTACTCGGAGAGTTTGATAACACTCAGACGATCCCTTTATCTAGCTGTTCAAAGTGACTACTCTGACGTAATTATCCTTTGCAGCATTCAGAAAAGAAAACTAATATCACTAAGAAAACATCAAACAGCAACATGAGGACCTACTGCAACATCATCATTCAGTTGCTCATAAATGTATTCACATTGGCTCCGGTTACAGAATAGCGACTTCCTAGTATCTTGCTTCATAAAACTTTATATGTACTCTACTTCCAATGATTAAATACCCTTAGCACATATGCGGTTAACAGACTTCGTTCTTCAAAGAGGCAAATTGCTCAAAATACAGGTCGTAGTTTAGGTCAAATATGTTTACCAAATATAGGAAAGCTAAAGGTATCGTGCGGCAGATGTAATGGAGTCAATAATCAGATTAAGTTTTAAGAATATCCATTACCGTTTCCAGGAACTCGTAAACAGGCAATTAACTTGTTCTTCTCGTCCACGCATCTATTGGATTCATTACATTCTTCTGCCCGACTATTCTCCTTCATTGGGGGCTTCAACACATCAGAATCCCTTCCCTTTGTAACCACACTTGCTTTAGATTTGTGCTCAGAAGTTGATACATCTTTTAATCCCCCAATGTCTGTTGGATGTTGTATTTCTGATCCATTTCCTTTTCTCACATCCGGAGTTCCTTTCAAGTCCGTTTTCATACTGGACGGATTATTTTCATGATATTTCTCAGTTAATTGCGATCCTTCATCCACACCTTTACCCTCCTTTCCCGATGAGAGCCGCTGGTTACCCACCTTTGGCTCCAATATGCTTATTCCTGCATCCGATCCGTTCCTTGCAGTAGAAATCGTGGAGTTTTGAAGACCTAGAGTTTCATTTTTCTTCTCAACCTGAATCCGACAAACTACTCTTGAGTTGAGCAGAAAGCAAGGAAGAAACAGAGGAGGAAGAAAACAAAGAACTTAGAAACTTAGTTTGATTCAACGAGATACAATAACATACATTACTTGTCACATCAGCTGCAGAGACGCTCGCAGCTAGAAGCAAAATTAATAAACCGAACCAAACAACGCATTTCCTCTCCTTTTTCCCGTCGTTCACTTCCATTTAACGAAGAAATCCGTAATGCCGTAAAACAACAAAAAGGCAGAAATTGCTCGAGGAGATGAGCGCTACAGAGAAGATGAAGAAATAATGGGAAATCGCTTTCCCAGAAGACGAGCGCTACCTTTGCAGCATCTGATTCGACACCAAATTCTTGACGTGTGAGTAGCGTTTTGATAATTTTACTGGAAACTTGTCATGTAACAACTGAGATCTTTGGACTGAGAGTTGGTATTGTACAGAATCGAATATTTTGTAGCGAAAACTGAGACACAGCGAAGACGACTAGAGTTGGGATTCGGGAAGAGTCAAAAAAGGAGAATCTTCGAGTTTTTAGTCTTTACTCTTTAAGTCTGAAGTACTACGCGCCTCAAAATTTCGTAAGGGCAGTTCCATAATTTCATATCTGAAAGCGGGAGTCGTCATGACTCATGACTCATGACTCATAATGTATAGCTATTAACAGTAACTGGGGCAGTGGGGAGTGGAGAGTTCGATTCAGTTGACATCTTCAAACTATGGATGCCCATTACGACCTAATCAAGCAAGGCCGGGCGAGCAAGGCAGAATGGTTCAGTTTGGCGTCTCCCATTATGGGGGCTCATTATGAATACATATAAAGCAATATGGGTTGTGGGCTGAGGTTTTAAGAGACCTTGACCCATCATAATGCGGTCTAATTGTCTAAAAAATTCATCTGTTAGACAAGTTCATTAAACAAAATATATAAATCTTGAATTCAGATATTCCTATCAAGTAAATGAAATATTATATTTTAATTCAAATATATCATTTATAAAATCAAATAATAATAATGAATGTGTTTTTTTAGCATATATCATTTGTAAAATATGAGTTAATGAGAGAGAGGAAGAGAGGGAGAGGGAGAGAGGGAGAGAGAGAGAACCTCGTTCTAGATGAAATCAGGCGAGTCGCATAGATGAAGCGCGTTTTATTAATTAGATTATTAGTTAATTTGTCCTGTAGGTGGCAAGTGATGATTTACATATATATATTGAGAGCTTGCAACTATGAAGCTAGCTAGTTAATTTATGCTCAATCAATATCAGTCGAGTACGAAGAAAGGCTATCTCTGTATTGGGCTAAAAACACAGTACCTCTCGGAACAACACCAACCCAAAACGAAGAGTCTACCATGGCATCAAGGTCTATATATAAGTGAAGTCAGCACCTGGGAGTCAAGGTCTATAGGCACGTACAAAAGGTTGTACGTATAGAATTGTGTATCTATCGCAAATCCTAGCCCAGGGTTCACACATATAAGTCAGTGATTGTCTATATTAATTTCTAATTTGCAGGAAATCTCATTAGCGGAAGATCCCTAGGACCGATTAACATTGCCTGTTGCAACTCTGTGAAGTGTAAAATGCTACGTTAGCAAGATTCGTAGCAGCGCTTCCATGCAAACTAAGTAGCAGACGTTGTTTCTGATCAAAAGAGCCGCAAGATGAGAACAAAAGGAGGCAATGATAATTAAAGCCAGACAAAAATCCGAGATATTATACAAATCAAGAAGATTGAATGATCCAGCCTCGATAATTACTTTTTGGAAGCCGAGTGGTACCAAAGTGGACCCAACACTCATTTATCTTCAAGGATGAGGCATCATGTATATGGACACTCCAATTAATGATCTTCAACTCCCTCATTTCCGTGTCAGAAAAGTGGTGAAATGTGGTGATCGTATTATGATCATTTTTCCATTTTTAATACAATTTGAAGGGCCATGCATCATTTTAATTTCTATCGATCCTTAACATTCTGTAACATATTACTATTTTTTATATAGTCGTCCACTAGAAAGCTGCACTACACTCAAAGATAAGAAAAGCATCGGCACTTATATTTTATACAGAAAGAGTTTAATAATATTAACTGTTAATATTTGTTGAATTAGGAAGAACCCACTTCTCGTTTTAATTCCCAGGTGCTTCAGTACAGGGAGAAAGTACTCCTACTACCTTATTAATTATAAGCAACCTATCACTAACATAGGACCCATATTGTGTTTTTCCCTTTAACATCTGAGTCGACGCTTCACAGACATGATAATATATATAAATAAAGATTAAGCTGGTTCCAACAAGAGAGTACGTACATGCAATTGATCTATGTGAATGAATTATGAGAAAAGCGTATAAGTGAGTCCACGAAGTGTTCCTATTGGGACCCATTTTTCATGGATAAGGACATTAAAGTATACATACAAAAAGATATGTCAACCAGAGATCAAGGATTTGATTTAAAGCTACTTTTAGTCTTCCCTTTCTGATGCATGCCTACACAGACCGCACAGATGTAGCTGCCATCATCATGTGCCATGTTTGTTCACAAAGGAGAGGTAAATACTACGCGTCCGAAGGTGGTAACTCCTGGGAGAAATCCAACGGTTGGACATTAAAGAAACCTCGCATTGCGGTACCTATTGAATAAAGTTCGTCAAAGCAGTTTATAACGTTCTTGAGCTCCAGGAGTCAAGAAGACGTACCTACGTGTTGGCAGCTTATTGTTTCTGCTGGCTCTTGTATGTGAATCTTAATAAATAAAGGGGAGTCTTTAAGTTTGGACCGACTCGCTCAAGTTCGGACGTAGACAGAAAGAATTGTTTGATGCAAGGTGAGTGGGGATGGGGAGTCGGTTTTTAAGTACTTCTTATTGGGCGGTCCCTGATTAGCTAGTGAGGAGATGATTGAGGGTTGGAGGGTTTGGAGTCGGTTTGTCGCTCGCTGTGGGATTGGAATATTTTGGCAAAGATAATTGGCGCGGGGGGTGGTCGATCCATGTGAGGCTGAAATGCCTCGCAGTGTACGCCACACGACTGTTGATGGACAAGGACTAGGTGAAAGCAAATGACAAAGGGAGAAACAAAAATTAGGTTTGTCGTACGTCTCTGTGTGTCTGTGTGTCTGTGTGTGTGAGAGAGAGAGAGCAGGAACTAGGGGTTTGCTAATGTTGGCTTGTGGAAGGGAGACACCGGAATTTAGGAAGAAAATGGGAAGGTTTCTAATATTGGTGAAAACATAACGGCGGCCCAAGAATAATCAGGATCAGTTCGTGTGAACACCGGCTGTGTGGTTAGGGTCGAACAGGCTACGAGAAGCCACCCGAAGTAACCAGGGCTTTCAGCAGATTCAGCTCCGTGTTGTACAGGACAAAATCAGTATACTTTTTATTTTTTATTTTATCTGATCCATACAAAATCAGCTAGGTATATAACAGCACTGGAAACTGTGTGGTCAAATATGGGAACACAGTTTCTGGAAATTGCAGAGAGAAAGATCTACAAAGGAGAGAGAAAAACAGAGATTTGCTTTCACTATTACGCTCCGGTGCCTTTAAAACATTCAAGACCCAGTAGTCTGTTTTTTGGAAATTAAACAATTGAAATTAATTATCCTGGAAACCTCAAATTCCTTTCCCATTTTTCTAATGTCCATCTGGATTCCTGGGTCTCAACCAGGAAATTTCAGGCAAATAATTAACGTCGTTTTCAGAGCTCATTATCGAAAGTCATCTTCCACATAGTTTTATTGTGAAACAAGTCATCAAACAAGCTTACATATATATATATATATATATATATATATATATGCACAAATTAATACCTCTGTTATTTAATAAATAAACCATGCTAATTTTAAAGTTCTCGTATATATATATATATATATATATATATATATATATATATATATATATATATATATATATATGAGATAAAACGACGTGTATACAAGGTGATGCAACTTAAAAGTTCTGTAGGTTTAGCTATAGTTCTGAATCCTATTATCGTAAGAGAAGCTAATAAAAATTAGACATAAAAATCTTATGGGTGAGGATTATGCCGAACATTAGCGAGGACATCTTCATAGGGAAAAAATGCAAAGAAGTACCACTCACATTTTAGAATTTGATTGATGAGACCAAGAGTTGTAATTATTTGTATGCGTGCTGCATGCCAAACTTTTCTTGCTACTACAAAGTTGGATTAGTAGTAAAGCCAATCATAATTGACAAAACCAAGTGACGGAAACCTAAAACAACTTGGAAACCAGAAAAGAAACCCGATATCCAATATAGAAAGGTGACAATTACCGAAAAGCCTAATTAAAAAACTCTATCGGTTACATAATGAAGCATATTTATGTACCAAATAGTCCTCCGCAAGCCTCACTAGTAACTAGTCATTGGATTCCTTTCAGTATCAACTTCGACGCATCTACGTGCATCTGACCTGTTTTCTGCTTTTAAATAGCTTTTATCTGTATATTTTAATCTCTCCCAGTATCATGAATTGTTACCGACGTCCCCCTTCTCTCATCACCCAAAAAGCTGCTTTGTTTGGATCTCGCGGCATGTCTGAACTCGCTAAAATTAATCTATGGGCGCTGTCAATTCTTCGTATGATGGAATGAGTCTGTTCCGTCGACGACGGTGAACGACGGTTCCTGCCCAAAGCTCACGGTCAACAGTCACTGTTTTACGTATCTAGCGGGTTAGAAACTTAGAAATGTCATCATGCATGACATATATAGTGTTGAAGAACCTAATAATGAGTTCGTCCACAAGAAGACATGGAACACTGCTGTGTCTTCTGCCATTGACCAAACTAAGTTCTGACTTTGTAAAACATTCAGCTCGATAAAACGTAGTTTAGGTTTTGTTGAACGTGAAGCAGTTTCAGTTCTTCTCTCCAAAATACTTCTACACATCGATGTCCAAAGACATGAGGTAACAGTCCTCCCACGGCGATGAATAAAAGGGCCAAAAGTACTTCCTCCAAACCGCCAAAACATCGCTGTTAACGAAACCAAACGAGTCTTCCTCCAATTCTGGGGAAAGAAATTAAGCTTTGTTTAGTTCAGCGTTGACAGAGGAGTTTGCTGATGGGCGGGAACTGGTCTGCCTGGAACTCTCCCTGCGGTTTACCGAAGAAGACCGACAAGAAAAAAATGGTTTTCTTAAACGGATTTCTCTTTCGGTACGATTTGGGAAGTTTCCGAGTGAGTGAATGGCGGAGAAATATTGGAGATGACCCGGCCTGTAATCGAAAACTAAACGTTAATGACTTGGACGTCTGTGATGTTTACTAATTAAGGCTATATAAACTATTGCTCTCCGTTAATTAGTCCATATATGGCATTTAAGAGAGCATGCATCTAACTTGTACATAGATGAAAATTAATAATATATATTTAACCTCTTTTAGAGTTTTTATTATACAAATGCCACTAGGACTCAAATATCAAGATGAAAATCCAAGGGTGGAAAAAACCTCACTTACATTATATACATAATTTCCTATAAGTAATTACGACAAGTTCCTTTTCTCATTTATTATTTAGTATTATTTGTTACGTTATTTTTTCTCTTCTCATTGAAGTACTGCTTGATTTGCCCGCTCCTTAGTGATTAAGCAAACAATGAAGAGGCTAAAGCCTACTCTAAGGTTGCCCTCAAAATGGGAGTCCATAACTATCACTAATTATTAAAGGAAACACGAATAAGACACAGGAAACAAAAGTGTATAGTCCACAAGATTCATTCATGCCTAAGAATTTATGCAACGCTTCCCTAGAACGAATTTTAGGCCGGTGTAAAACCAGGATTTGGTTAAGAACAGTCCTATAAACACACTGGATGCCTTTTGCCCAGGCAAATTTTTATATGCATGGTAGGAACATACGAAAATTGAGAAAATTGAAATTCTGTGTGTGATGACCAATTATGCTTGATTATGCATCGTGGCAGATAAATATCAGAACTACCAATCAGCTTATTTGATTTAATAGGTATTGAACAAAAAAATCATGTTCTTGCTATTTTAAAAGGATATATCATAAAAGAGGTCAATTTTGGGTTCTAGACATAGTGGATGAATTTTTTTCGTTAAATGTTATCAAATTATCCTACTTTAACCTTTATGAGTATTTGAAGATCATACCATTTTATTATTTTAGAATTTTAAATTTTTTTTCTAGTGGGTAACCAGGTTGATATGTATTAGTTTATAAGTACTACTACTTATGTACTTATTACAGTTGCATATAGTCTCCCCATGTTGTATGAGTAGTTTAATAGTCCTCCATGCAGGGCTTTATCTATATTTTCTTTAATATAACTTTTTAGAATTTTGTACAATTAAATAAGAAAATTAAAAAATAAGAGTAAAAAGATCGTGTTGTATAAGCTGACACGAGACATCTTATCTTTGACATGTTATGTGCCTTGTTACGTATATCTCCATCTATCATAATCATAAAGATAATCCTCACACCTAGAGATAGGGTACCAACCAAGGTGACTTTGTTTGGGTTTTATTGTACTATGGACCTAGGTCCGATTTTTTTTAATTTTTAAGAACTTGGGATGAAATCTGAAACGTTACAATTGTTTTTTCCTTTTTACAATTAGTTTCAGGTTAAAAAGAGGAAACTATTTGGGAGAAAATAAAGGATTCGGGATTTTCTCTCGCGACAAAACTTATTACGGGGTTCTCGTTATTTGGTACTTATATTAAGAAACCTTTTGCGGGTTGTTTTTGGCAATGGCGCTTAAATACGGCAATGAAAAGCGCGGGCGTTTTAGTAATTTCGAGGAAAATTTAACGGCAGAAATCCCGTGAATGGAGAGATTCCAAATCTTTCACTCGCTCCCTCCATCTATAAATAAACCTGCGATCCGTTTCTTTTCCTCTCTTTCCTCTCCTCTCTCCCTGTTCGTCTCAGAAGTGCAGAGAATTTGAGGACACAAGTTCTTTTCCGGTTCAAATTTGTCGGAGCCTTCTCGTGCAGCTTGTTCGTCTTGATTCTTGAAGCATCGAATACTTCGTCGTTCCGAATTCGATTGCTGTATCAGAAATCGGTGAGTCCTCTGTTTATTTTCCTTGCTTTGAATTTGCAATTTTAAGTCCTTTTCTAATTCTCTGCCATTGCATATTTGTCGTCTCCTTTGCGTTTCAATTATTACGTTCCAAACGTTTTCGGAATACAGAAGGATCTAAAATCGTAGAAGTAAGAGTTTTCTTGTTTTCTACAGAATCGTCCGTTTTGTTCGTGTTTCCTCTCGAATTTGTCTCTTTAGGCGGAATACCGTCGTCAATTATCGATTTCAGGCCTCATCTGCTCTTAACCAAGGCTCTGAAATCTTAATGTTTGCTCATAATCTTAAATGGACGATTTTCTGAGCAGCGGAATCATTTTGTTTCCGCCTCTTCTTTTTCGTCTCAAATATCAGTCTGCAGCTTGTTTTAGAAGAGGTTTTTCAAATTTTCGCTTCTGCGTCTTCGTCGGTATCGCGTTTTGCCGTTGTCGTTAACAGAAAACGGTTGAGAAGTATTCTCATGTCTTTATCGAATTGCTATTCCCGTAAACATGAAGAGCCACTCTGCCGTACCTCTTCTTTTAGAGTAACACGACGGGGTGTAGCTCTTAATGAGCCACGGCGGGGGTACGATAGAAGCGACTTTGCCGCTGAACTCTCTCTTCTCCGATTTTACACGGCGCACGGTAGCCAGTAATCTCTGGGAAGTCCTGTCTCTGTTCGTAGCTTCACAGGTGGTTCCTTGAATCCTTGCCCACCGACTCCGCAATGACGGTTGAAGTTCGTTTGCGGGTAAAAGATTGAGGGTATTTCGGTCATTCCATCTCGAGGTCCTATTTTTTCTTTTTGACATTATGGGACTCCGTCTATTGTGACTGTTATGCATGTGCTTCCGTCTTTTTAAGTAATTTCCAGTAGGGTGCCGAATTTCTCGCTAAAGCAAGGGAACTGCAGTCCCCTAAACATCGATATTCTAACTTCGGTCACCCTTGTATCTTTTAGGTGGAGGGATCCGGATCCTACTGGGTAACGAGTTGAAATCAAAATGTTACTTTCAGTTGGAGACATGTGTCAGAGTTACCACAGTTGTGGCAAGCTATGCCAACCAAATTTAGGTGCAATCCGCTTCTTGTCTCGTATGTTTAAATCCCATATTTGACAAGAAACTCAACAGGGACATACATGGCGTGCGTGTTGTATTAGTTTTATTCTTTCTATTAGTCAATTCTATGTCAAACACCCGTTTCCTTGTTTCTCTTATAAAAACCTCATTATTAACTTTCAAATAATAGAGAAAGCCTCCATAAGATGCCAAGTAATTGTTAGTCAAAATATCTCATATTTTTACATTTTGATGTAGAAATCTGTTCGTTGTTTAGTGATTTTTTTTTTTGTACCTATAGATGAATACTATACACACTGTATGTGTATCTTCTTAATCATACTGTTCCCTGCTTATTTAATACGTGTCGCCCCTTCGATCGTGTCGATGCAAAGAGAAAGTGGGTATATCTTTCTCAAGGATATATGTACACAAGAACCATACCTTGACCCAAATTGTAGAAGCTATGTGGCAAGTTCTGAGTAGGCGTTGAGCTAGGATCCCTTTCTCTTTCACGAGGTATATATATATATTTGTTTTTTCCCTGGTGAGTGCCCGACATACCCTCACCCTTTGATCTCTCATCTTCGGATAGCAACTGCCCGAGTTCTCACGACGTGGAATCAGTACTTCTTCTCCCTCGCCTATCCTTTTCATCTTCTTCAGACTTCTCAGGGGCAAAACTAGAAGAGAACTTCTTTCAGGTGTATAGGTGTAATACGATCCTTAGTCAAATCAATTTCCCTTTTGAGCTAGTCGGTCTCCTAAAGCACGTATTAGGACTTTAATTTAGCTTTTCCATGCCGTGTTATCATCCCTCTGGTTTTTCCGACGTGGACAGAGCAGGAAGGTTCAGCTCGCTGTCTTGATAGTGGGAAGCCACATTCCTTTTTGATTCTTTCTTTCTTTCTGGCCTTTGCTTTATTGCTACAAGCATGTCTCCGTGAGATTGAATGTCATGTAGTCAAATTGTATGGCCTCAAGCTACGTACACCACGGCTTAAAGTTCCCATATTTTTTTTGGCTTTTTCATCTTAATAGGTATGCTAGCTGAGGACAATATATATACTGATCAGAAAGGGAGAATATATATCCTGACTGAAAAAATAATGTCAATTCACTTATTCGCATAAATCAGACCGGTTGATTTGATATGACCTGCTAGAGAAAACAGGGTATAGCCTAGCTACTAATAATTTATTCAGTTAGAACCTATTCAAGTTTCAGTCGAGGTCATTGTCAGCTGAGTCATATAGTTTCAACTTAACTAATACCGCTTGGAATCAGACAATTTTGTCTAGTCAGAGTCTCTGACCTATTAGATATTATAATTGGTAGACCCGAAATAAATTGCCTATTATATTTTAAATTATTATAAATTTCGTCAAGTGCTTTTCATTAGAACTATCTACAATCACGAGCAGAAAGAGACAATGACTCTTCATTTCCCTCTCCCCTCTCCCACAAACCAGTACGTCGCCGGGGACCACTCACTTGACCGGTGACCAGACTAATCTGTGGAGTAGCCTCTGATGTTCAGATCCTTAGAAACGTAGTTCTTGACATCCCCAAAACTCAATGAATAGGATTTTCATGGTCAGCGGCCGACAATACATGACTCTGTTGGATCTGAAAAGTAACCGCTTGGAAGTTTCTTTTGGAGATACCACCATTAACATTTCTCTGATGGTTCGTTACCAGACAAGAAAGATCTGAACTAATTCCTATAGCCGATAGCTTATTAGCTAGGTTCTATAGCTAGACCTGTTGGTGGCAGGGCCATTTATCAATCTTCTACAAATCTAAGCTAATTAGGCGGCCTTAGAGAGCTGCCTCGAAGCCAGAATCTTGGGGAACGTTGACATTTGCTTTGTTTTGTTACTTCTCTAATGCAATTTTCTCTGGTTCTTTATTATTCCTTGAAACTTGAGCTGCTCGTGCTCGTGCTTCGAATACTTTTTTGGGTAGAGAGTTTCAGTCAGGTGCTAACGAGTTCTCACACAATGATAATATTGTTTCTTTTTTCTAATTAATTTTTAATGGAGGTGCGACCTTTTGAATATTCTGAATGACTGACCTTCATGGGGTTCGCTCTAGGACGTTGCCACTTGGGGCAGGGATCAACTAGCCATTGAGCTTCACTATGTCCCATAATATATGTTCTCTTTCCCCTCGTCTAACATTAAGATTAGAGGTCTTCTTGCTTCAGAAGTTACTGAGAGAGATTAACCTAATACTGATGGTTGAGCAAGAAGAAGGTAGTCATCTCTTTCAAGTATGTTTGTTTAGTTTATGGAAATAATGTCTCCAGATAGTTCGCATCTTTTTAACCTACTGCTTCATCTTCAGTTTTTCACCGCTGAAAGTGAGGGTGAATAAGAACTCGCGCACCCTTCTTGATCGAGTCACGAATGGAACAGCAATCGACTAGCTGGTAGACATTTTTGGAAATTCTTCTATATATCTCGGGCGAAAAACATTTCTCGTCCTCCTGCAGTGCACGAGTGGATGAGCGGTTGCTGTTCTACTGCTCGTATGGACATTTTCTATGCTTGATTGCTTCAGCTTGAGTTTTACACAGTTAAATATAAAATGTCTTCCCCCTTAGGATTTTGCTTTCGATGTGCAGTAAAATTGATCCTTTGCCATTTTGGATGGATATAACCTTTCTATTCTCTCTCTATACATGACAAATTCTTTTGCTTGTTCTTAAAGTTACTTCACTGTTATAAATTTGACATGTAGGATTTATTTAACGTGCTTACTCGACTGCTACTAGTTGCAGGAAACCTATAACATGTTCTTCAAGAACAGCTTATGCAAAATTTGTTTTGTAGATCTATTCGACGAGTCTGTGTAAAACTTGAACCGTTAGCTTTGATACCTTTTTTATGAACTCTCCTATCTGTTTTTTAATATAATGAATCATGATCATGGCTCCAATTTTAGAAGCCGGCATTCTGTCTTCTTATATTTTCTTCTCTAGCGTGTTCGATTTGGACATGAATTTTCCCTTAATCATGGGGACTATTGGCAAGCGTCGAGATCAGCTTATGAAAGGGCCGATGGAAGCCATGATGTGTAGGCCATCTTTTCGCCTTCGACATTGCTCGATTAGTGTATGTGGCTGACAAGTAGCGGTTCAATTGGAGAATTCATCCCAGTTCTTTCCTGTTTCTTGTATGCATATCTATAGATTTCACCATCGGATTTATCATTCTTTGATGTTGATCGATTGTGCTCTTCAAATTGATACAAGAATACTTGTTAATGCTCCATAATTAATGATATTGCATCTCACTCTCTGAGTCCTCTTTTTAAAGCGCAGGTTATACCTCCTACATTGCCCAACATACACTTTCAATGGGTTTTCAGCGCATGCGGGCTCACCAGCAGAAATTCGAGGCAATTTCCAAATCACGGTGCGATGAGAAGGCGGAGAGATTCACTCGCTCGAAGTCACCGAAGTGTTGTGATTTGCATGACTGTAAAGAGTGTCTGCGCCCCCACGCGATTGACGCTAGTAGAGAAGGGGGAGCCTACCAAACATGGACTGTAAGTTTTCTCTTTCCTGCTTTTGGAAATCGATCATTATAAGGAGACTGATGCACCTCATATGCCATTCTTTTATGATTCAGACGCCGTTTCATAATTCACATGTTTTTCTACATAAGTACTGTCTGTCTGGTTTCCAAGTTTTGGTTAGATGCGGCATGGTTTTCCAAACCGTATATCGGTGGATAGGGGCTTTAAATTTCTATAATATTAACCAAATAAGTCCTTTTTGCATAACTATATGTCTGCCCAATTAAATGCCCTTGTCTGATTATACAGATGAAACACCCTTCCGCATTGAAGAAGTTTGACCAGATGATGAGTGGAGCAAGAAAGAAACGGATTGCCGTGTTCTTGGACTACGATGGGACCCTGTCGCCGATTGTAGACGAGCCGGACCGAGCCTTCATGTCCGACGCGGTAACTATATATGACATACTAACCCTGTTACCTAAATTCCTTTGCCACTTGATATCTCTCCAGTGTGTTAGTGTCAATGTAGCGGAAGGTTGATCTTTAATAATATTTGTCAGTACAGAGTTTCATTACCTATTATTTGTGTAATTTTGATTGCGAAAGTATTCGTCGATATTATTTTCGTTATTGCGACCTGTGACTAAACCTATCTCAATTTTTGACTACAGATGCGTTCAGCTGTTCGCGACGTCGCTGAACACTTTCCGACGGCTATTATAAGCGGACGGTGCCGCGATAAGGTAACTGAGTCAAAATGGGCTGACGTTAGTAATGCTAACGGTACGTTACTGTAGCGTACAGTTTGCGTACCGTCTGACATGGATGATTTATGTGTCATCCACGTCAGCTACTTCTTTGGCAAAGAGAAAACCGGAACCTGAGCAGGAGAGAGCGGGAGGGAGGCCGGAGTGCGGCCGCGGGCGGCCCTCTCCCTCCCTTCCCGCGGCCGCGGGCGGCCCTCTCCCTCCCTTCCCGCAGCCGCGGGCGGCCCTCTCCCTCCCTTCCCGCGGCCGCGGGCGGCCCGTCCCTCTCCCTCCCTTCCCGCGGCCCCCGTCCCTCTCCCTCCCTTCCCGCGGCCCCCGTCCCTCTCCCTCCCTTCCCGCGGCCCCCGTCCCTCTCCCTCCCTTCCCGTGGCCCCCGTCCCTCTCCCTCCTTCCCCGCGGCCGCGGGCGCCCCTCTCCTCCTTCCCGCGGCCGCGGGCGGCCCCTCTCCTCCCTTCCCGCGGCCGCGGCGGCCTCTCCTCCCGAGCCGCGGCCCCGTCCCTCTCCCTCCCGAGCCGCGGCCCCCGTCCCTCTCCCTCCCGAGCCGCGGGCGGCCCGTCCCTCCCCCTCCTTCCTGCGGCCCCCGTCCCTCTCCCTCCCTTCCTGCGGCCCCGTCCCTCTCCCTCCCTTCCCGCGGCCCCGTCCCTCTCCTCCCGAGCCGCGGCCCCCGTCCCTCTCCCTCCCTTCCCGCGGCCCCCGTCCCTCTCCCTCCCTTCCCGTGGCCCCGTCCCTCTCCTCCTTCCCGCGGCCGCGGGCAGGCCCTCCTCCCGAGCCGCGGCCCCGTCCCTCTCCCTCCCGAGCCGCGGCCCCGTCCCTCTCCCTCCCGAGCCGCGGCCCCCGTCCCTCTCCCTCCCGAGCCGCGGCCCCCGTCCCTCTCCCTCCCGAAGCGGCGGCCTCCTGCCCTCTCCCTCCCGCGGCGGCCTCCCGCCCTCTCCTTGCTCGGCGGCCTCCCGCCCTCTCCCTGCTCGGCGGCCTCCCGCCCTCTCCCTGCTCAGCGGCCTCCCGCCCTCTCCCTGCTCGGCGGCCTCCCGCCCTCTCCCTGCTCGGCGGCCTCCCGCCCTCTCCTTGCTCGGCGGCCTCCCGCCCTCTCCCTGCTCGGCGGCCTCCCGCCCTCTCCCTGCTCGGCGGCCTCCCGCCCTCTCCCTGCTCGGCGGCCTCCCTCCCTCTCCCTCCCGCTGCCTTCCTCCCTCTCCCTCCCGCTGCCTTCCTCCCTCTCCCTCCCTCTCCCTCCCGCTCCGGCCTCCCTCCCTCTCCCTCCCGCTCCGGCCTCCCTCCCTGTCCCTCCCTCTCCGGCCTCCCTCCCTCTCTCTCTCGCTCAAGAGAAAACCGGAACCTTCGGGTTCCGATTTTCTCTTTGCCAAAGAGGCAACTGACGTGGATGACACATAAGTCATCCACGTGACAGTACGCAAGCAGTACGCTACAGTAACGTAGAATTAGCATTATTCTATTTTTAACTACTGACGAGAGAGAATGATTCACATATTTAAGCTTGTGCAGGTTTACGAGTTTGTACAGCTGCCAGATGTGTACTATGCTGGAAGTCATGGAATGGACATAAGGGTTCCTTCTCCACATCCGACCAACTATGGCAACCATGACACGAAGGTCAGGCCCGATGGGCCCGTCATCTGTGATCCATTTATTTAAACGGGTTTGTAGTAGGAAATTGATGATTTGTCTAGTGATCTGTTAAGAAGAGATCGCAAACTTTTCACTATTTAAACCTATCCTTCACCGGAATCACGCGGAGAGCTGTTGGAGGTCAAGAACCCATTGATCAATGCGGTTGGGGAGAAGAGAGTGTCAATTGGACAATCGACTGTTCCCACTTTCTCTCATGTCGTTGAACCACATACTACATGCCCATTTATTAAAAATTGTGAAAGCACACGTGTCTTGTGTGTACCGCACTAGGGTATATAGCAAAATTTCCCCTAATTATGGTCGTAGATCCTCTCAGCTGGCGCACAACACAAACATTTGCTCCAAGGGATGTCCTCACCTGGCCGAGTCGTAGGGTTAATTTTAAAAAGACACTCGGGACATACGAGTTAGCATTATAGTTTACGTTCCGCTCGTTTTGTTTTCTGATCTGATTTTTCTTCTCTCACTCTTGCAGCTAGAGAATAAAGAAGTTCTCTGCCAGCCAGCTAAAGAGTTCCTTCCGAAGATAGAGGAGGTAGCAGTTGTAACTATTTTCTGCTGAAAATACAACATATTACTATTTTCTAACTTTGTATTTAACTCTTCTCAAGATATATAGAGTGTTGGAGGAAAGAACCATGAAAATACGAGGCGTACTAATAGAAAATAACAAATTCTGTCTGTCTGTACACTTCCGACGAGTTAATGAGAAGGTAAGTAGGGTTATTATCTCTTGAGTTTCTTTTCTGGGATTTGCGAGCAAGGGGTATGAATGACTGAAACAACTTCTGACTTGCAGGACTGGACTACATTGGAAGAGCAAGTAAAAGATGTACTCAAAGACTATCCTAACTTTCGCTTTACCTGGGGAAGAAAGGTAAACCTTTATCCAATATTGTATAGTTAATTTCTTTAGCACTTCATTATACTTCCTCGTTAGTTTCATATAAAGAATCGTGTTTAATTTAACAAGAGTTGAAGACTCTGCTGTAGAAGTTTTATAAAATAACATTAATACATCTAGATATATTTTACTGAGCACAAGTGTTTCTTGGCTCTACAGGCAATATTCCTGTATATATTTGTTGAACAAACACTCTTAGGGTCTGCTAAAGGGTACTTTTTCCAGTATAAGATGATAACTAGGGTGGTTAATCCATGCCAATCGTACTTGATTGAACAGCCTTGATCCGTATCATGTGAGATGAAACTCAACACGAATACCTTAGACTTCAATTCTGCCATTTATACTCATTTTCTGGCTTTTTACTTTTTGGTTTGCTCAAAACTTTGATGCTTCTGATCTACATTGCATGAATTTCATTTTCAGGTGATGGAGATCCGTCCATGCATCAAATGGGATAAAGGTTATGCTCTAGAATATTTACTTGAGACTCTAGGTTTTGGAACCGACACAGATGTCCTCCCATTCTACTTGGGTGATGACCGAACAGATGAAGATGCATTCAAGGTATGCATCATGTGGTGTTTTATCACAACATATAAATTTGCAGCCGCATTCTTCTTTTGTTGTTTCTGGTTAAGGTGAATGGTTACTGCTTTTCTTCTGTAGTTTCTCACAGAGTAGAGTTTCAGGTCTCCTGATCCGAAGAGAGAATTTCTTTCTTCCATCGAATATTGTTTAATTTTTTTGTTTATTCTGTCAACTGATAGGTCCTGGAAAGAAGAGGGCAGGGTTATCCTATTATTGTATCTTCAATCCCCAGGGACACCAAAGCTTCTCACTCACTTCGGGACCCATCCGAGGTTATGTCATTCTTACTGCAGTTAGCCAAGTGGGGAAGGAATCTTTCTGCCTGCAATTCATTCGGAAACTAGAGCCTTGTTTGTGCAATCATGTGAATAGGCAGATACAAACGGAACACTAGAAACAGTAGAATTACTTATACAGAGGTTTGCTAGTATTGGAGAGTTCCCCTACATTTAAGGTTTCTTCCCATTTTTCTGAGATTGCCATTTTTTTATTTTTTTTGGCTAGCTCAGAAGAATGATTGGCCACACTTGTATTTATATTACTTCAAGGCGGGTGGCCTAACGTTGTAATTGACAATTCTGATGAATGAGAAGCATTTTAGCTCTTTTCTCAAAAAAATCGTTACAGGTTGCAGCTTTTACCGAAAATAATTGCTTCAGCATCTAGATGTAAATAGAAACTTAATTGGAGGTTTATTGAAGACCGGGATTGAATCTAGCTAGGGTAACCTTAAAAGGCTGATGGGTGACCGTACGTTTCTGATTCTTTAAAGCTTTTACATCCAAATTGTTAATAAAAGGAACAGCTTAAAAACGATTTGGACAAATTCTAAGGAAGATAATGGAAACCACTTGGAAGGGTATACTTCGAGTCTTTCCCCTTCTAATTCCTGTGTGACTAGTTAGTCATGGGGGAGAGGTTTCGTCCATTTTACGAGTTTTCCTGTTTACATGCAACAAGAATTTGAATTTCCTCCACTATTTGCCACTATACACCGGATCAAATCACAAAATGAATAGAAAAATTACACTATATAATACAAAACTAAACCACCAAATATCACTGTAGTTAAGAGTTATATCTTAAAAGTGAAAAGTTTATCATTAAACAAAAAATAATATAGAGACATTGTACTCATGTCTTCGGTGCCCCCCTACCGCATATTGAAGGGGAAATATGTAGGGAAAACATATTCAGAAAGAGCTTAGGCAAATACGTGCCCTAACAGACTTGAAGTGTCTCGTTGGAAGCACTGGATAGATCTACCGTATTTCTGTTCATTTTCAGGTGGCGCTATCCATGCATTAAGAGTTAGAACACCCATGAACCGTCCATTTAAGATAACTAAAGGTGACGCCAAGTTTTATAATTCTTTTCCACAAGAAATCTCAAATTTGTCAACAGTGTGAACTAAAAGACCAAGTCAAATACCTTCCCGGAGGAACTATATATCGAGCCAACCAATATATAAACGCTGATGAAATTAAAAAATATAGACCAATATATAAACACTATTTTCAAAAATTTTAAATTTTCATCTCCAAAATATTAAGAAAAAAGAATTTGCCGACATTTTCAGCCAGGTAGACCAAGTCAATGTCATATCAAAAGGATGGGACCCCTCGTGGTCGTACCATGTGTCACCTATCGCAACAAAACAAGCTGTAAATTTTTGACTTCTTGACACCGAAGTGAAAACGAGTCGCGCGAGGCGGAGGAACCGGGGAAAGGTCCAAAAAAGAGCTTTTTCTTCTTTTCCTCCGGTAGGCCCCACAAGGGGTCCTACACCGTGGACGAGAGGTGGATGAGGGCTCCACCAAGGGGGCAGCCAGTTGGACGGTCGACGCCGCCCCTCAACCCTCCTTCCTCCCTGGCTCGATTTGTCAAAAAAGTCCGGGAAAAGCTTTCAGATATACCATAATTGAGACTGGAGAATTTCGCGGGAGCCGGACTCTGCGCATTGATTCCATAAAGCTCGTAACTGATGCGTGACCAGCGTGTCCTTGACTCGGTTACTTATCCCCTCACGGCTCGTCCATCCCTCTTTCGTCCCGTCCACAACATCTACCAATAATATCGTTTGATTAAAAAAAAAACACTACAAAATTGCATCAATTATCTCCCGTGATGTTCTATTTTAATATTTTATTTAAATGACAAAGATATGGCTTTAAAAAACGAAAAATTATATCACTACTCTCATATTTTGGTGCAAGGCTTTACATTGCAATGTGGCTGTTCCTTGGACTGCCAATGACAGAATATGAGATTCTCCCGTGAGTGAAATCATGCGGAGCCGGGACAGTGACTCGGTGGGTGTGGGCGAAAAAAGGCGGTCGGACGTCGCGGTTCGGATTCGGACGTGAGAGAGAAAACTCAGATAAGATGAAAAACGACTCAAAGGGGAGACGAAAGGACGGGTGTCAGGCGAGAGTTTGATAAGAGAGTCGCTGTTTGGGCTTCTTACTTTTTTTTGGGGTCGCAAAGGCGGTGTCATGTCATGTGCATCGGCTGCTCTCTCTAGTCTCCACTCCAGTCCACGTCCGGACCACGCGGCCCTCCAGCTTTGTTACCTTTGACTTGTTCCGCATACTCCCAAAACAAGCCTTTTGCTCCTGCTCTTTCGTGTATGTTCCCACTGTCTCCCACCCTTTCTTCGAGTTCTTCTCACCTCCGCTTCCACTTCTCCTAACATTAGAGATTAAGCGCATTTGGTTAAGCTGTTTTTAAGCTAAGATTCTTCTGTATATTTATTTTTAGATAAATTTTCATCTTGAAATAGAATAGATTAGTATTTTAGAAGAGTTTCAGACTCTTCCAAAGAGTTATGCTCTATAAAATAATATGACTAGACACTGGCCGCTTAACACCTAAAGATAATGATCAAATTTTGATACATATGATGGATATTTATGAGAGAATTATATCCACCGATTATGGGTAGAATAGAACAAACTTATAAGATTGAAAACAAAAGCTCCTCGTAAGCAAGATAAGTACGTATAAGACACGTATAATCATCAGTTTCATCATTAAAAGTACTATTGCATAATCTCATTTGTTTGAGTGCTTAAGTTCAATGATAGAATTAATACCATGTCATTTTCTTCGCACAATTAATATACCTTTAAAAAGTAAGATGAGTATAACAAATCATCGCCATTTTTTGAGCAAGACAGGTAGGTATGTTACACTATAATGGGTGTCAATGGCTTTCAACTCATGTGCTTCGTCTTCCCTTTGAACAATTCAAAGCCAGAATTTCCCTTTTATGATGATTAGGTTTACTAAGTGTGCGCAACTTGGTGAGACAATGAAACATCCAAGTTTCAAGGAGTTGTATTATGGGGCAGAGTAGGCGTTTTCTCTGGCGGCGAGAAGAAGAGAGAAGAAAGAAAATGAAGGACATGCGTTCACATAGCACGAACCGGCTCTAGCAGGGTTGTGCCCGTGCCCCTATTGCCGTCACGAGCCGCGTCGCTGGCCCGCTTACCTTTTGGTGGGCTTTCGTTGTTACTTTCTCAAGTGTCGGGGCGAAGGGCCCCACCGCGGATGTGAAGTTTACCTTTTTGATTTGATTACGAGGAGATATGAGACAAGGGGGCTTGCATTCAATCATCCATATCGGTGGTTCACTGTGGTCACACCCCTACACGCGTCCTCCTCTCACTCTCGCTTTGATTGGTTTCCCGTTTTCCCTCCCGTTCTTATCTGAATATTGAGGAGGCGAATACTCTGGAACCGATTTGGCTAATCTCCTTCGTTACGGCTCTTCCCTTGGCTCGACGCTCTAAGCCGAGTTTAGCTTCCCTCCTGACGTCATAATATGAAATATTAAAAACCATCAATTCGAAAATTTTAAATGGATTTTGAAGTTCATTATTAGGATAACTTGATCGAAATAGCATTACCTTGTTTTTCCTTTATAATTATTATATCAAATACCAAGTAATATGTTTGAAAAATAGCTTAATTTTGATTAATGAGCATGTTCTAGTGAAATGGTTATCAATTTATTACGTAAGCGCCGCGAGTTAGCCGGCCGAGCCGGCGAGCTTCTGTGGAAAAAAGAAAAAGAAAATTACGTCAAAGAGAGAAAAAAGGGAGCATTATTAGGCCCATGAAGCGGACACGTGGCGTCTAAAATAAATGGCATGGATGCGATCAGTGGTCACAGCTGGGAGTAGTTAAGGAGGAAAGTGGCTTTTTTAACATGGATAGAAAGGTCTCGCATTTACGGCGAAAGGGGTACGGACCCGGCTTACCATGTGCTCCACCAGAAAAAAAAATCCCGACTCAGAAGATATACGCCGAACCCGAGCCGGCCTCTTACCCACCACTCTGACCCCTTCCCTTTTTACCGCTTTTTTGTGCACGTTCCCACCCACGTTGCTCTTGTACTTTTACTAAAATACCCTTTTTCGTTTCATGCTTTTTGGAGTAAACTATTTTGATTAATAATATCTTTTCAATTATTATTTTATTCAAAATTTTTACTTTATGAGAGATATGTTAAATCTATGAAGAGGTCGATCAAGTGTTAGAAGAAACCAAGTAACTACTTCCTCACTTTGATTAAGAAAAGGAAAGCACAAAATATGTTATCTAAAAAGTATTCATTTACCCAATATTTTGTAATCTAAGGAACAAAAAAACTGATTCACGTATTTACTTAAGTGGAAAGGCGTCTAATGCCCAGAGTTCTCGAGCTGTTTAGGTAAGTAAGGGAAAATGATTGTAACATTTACGGCACGTTTTTCTTTTCACTAAGGCACTAAGGAGTATTTTCCTCAATGCATGATGAAGCTTCAGGGGTCATTTGGGAACTGAAATGTTTGCGTGGCTTTCTCTATAAATACGCGCTAATGCTCTTTCAAAGGAAGCCAGGGAAGAAGATCCCAAAAACCTTTCTTCCATTTACGATTTCTTTCGAGTTTCCTCTTCGCAAACTCCCTCTCTGCTGATAATTTCATGCACCCGTTCTCGCGTTATCGATCCATTTCCTCTGTTTTACATGAAATCTTCGCCTTCTGGGCAAAATTCCAGTTCCTCACACAGGTTGTCTTTCTTTCCGTGAAATCCCCGTCTTCTCGGCAAGGTTTCTACTTCAGAGATTGGGCTTCAGTTCAATCTCTTCATTGGAATTACCAGTGTTCCAGCCGCATTTGAGCATCTTAAATCCTTTCCCTTCTCTGTTCGTTGCAATTTTCTTCGTTTTCGTTATAGCTTAGACGGTTTCTTCTTTAGACTGAAATTGTCCCCTGTTTTTCTGTGGTTTAGTATAGTCGAGATTGTTTGCAGAAGGAAAAAGGAAGAGTTTTTGAGCTCCTTGTTCCCGCACGCCAGTGCGAACTGCGAACGGCATTTTCGTTTCTAATTTTCCTGGAAGTTTTGGTTCCTGTTCCCTTCTTCGCCTACAAAAACACTTGGCAAGACCGGGGAAAGAAAAGAAAGAAAATCATGTTAGGAACCCCAGAGACGACCTTCCCCTTCTCTTCCTTCCCCTTCTCTTCCTTCCACGACCAGGGCATTCGAACCTCCCTGTCTGAAATCCTCACCACGGGAGGGACGAGTGCCCTGGACATGATCTTCTCCGTCCATTCGGCGCCCCAGCCGGAAGCCGGAGCCGTACACTTCCCGGAGCCAATCGGCTCCTCCGTCTACCTCCGTCAGAGGGACCTCCTGCAGAGGTTCGGCGACGAAACCAGAGGAAGCAGAACGCCGCCATTGGTGAACCGAGGAAGCACGACGGAGCTTATGTACGCGAGTACGTGTACCAGCACGAGTACGAGTACGGTTACAGGTCGGAAGAAGCTGTACAGGGGCGTGAGGCAGAGGCACTGGGGGAAATGGGTGGCGGAGATCAGGCTGCCGCAGAACCGGATGAGGGTGTGGCTGGGGACGTACGAGACGGCGGAGGCGGCCGCGTATGCGTACGACCGCGCGGCCTACAAGCTACGCGGCGAATACGCCCGCTTGAATTTCCCGGAGCTCAGAGACGGGACGAAAAAATCCACCTTCGCCGACGGCGCAAGGCTGGCGGCGCTGCGGGCCGCCGTCGACGCGAAAATACAGGCGATCTGCCGGAAACTGAGAAAGGAGAAGGTCAAAGCAGCCTCCTCCTCCTCCGGCTCCGGTGCTCCCGCCACTAGCTCCTTCTGCACCAGCAGCGAGAGAGAGGAAGGACCCACGAATCCACCTTCCTCGTCATCAAGCCTCGCCGTGGAATGGCATCGCCACCAGGAGGCTCTCCCTGAGGAGACCTCTTGGTCCAAAGAATGGGACTCCTCACCCAGCGTATCTGACGATTCCTGTCAGGTCGCCACACTCGGTCACTCCTTAGATTTCGAAGACTGCTCTCTGGCCAGAATACCCTCATTCGACCCAGAACTCATCTGGGAAGTTCTCGCAACCTAAAAATGACCCTCCAAACTCTCATCTTTTAATCAACCAGGAGATTCTTCTGTTCAGCGCTCAAGAGTGACAATTTTTTGATGTATTTTGCTCCTTTTTTTTCTTTTCTTTTTCTCCTGTTTTAGCGATTAGTAGTGGCTATACTAGACTTGTTAGTTCTATATCTTGCTGCTGAGTGGTGCAAAGAATCGAGCTGTATTGGGGCAGGGGGGATTGCCATCTTGGCTTGTGCAGATTTTTTGTTGCAACTACGACGAGTAATCAAGGGTTGTTTTAATGGCAGTTCATAAATGTAATGGTGCATCTTTGCCCCACAATACTAATGAAGCTCTTTGCTTTTTGGAGTTATTTTGGGTGGAAACTCTCGAATCTCGTGGTCCTCTTTTCTACAGGGTAGGTCCTTTGACATGCGCCATGTTTCCATGAAAGTATCAGGGCTGGCCCCCCTGAGATACTCTGCACCCGTCATCTGTTGCTCGACGTCCTCGCATGCTCTAATGTAATATATAATCCCAAACACGACTAAGTGCCTGGTTTATCCCTGTTTTTATCTTCATACGGATCAGGAACTAAAATTCTTAAATAATAATATACTCTTGTCTTTATTAGATGAAAAATACGCCAAAAACTATGATTCTTGACTGATCACCTAATTACCAAACATATTTGAAAAGTATTAATGTTTCTATTTACTAGCTTACTCTTAAATTTTAATAGTTAAGAATTAAGAGAATGATATCTTTGTTTCAGAACGTTGCCGACAGAGACCTGCCATACTGGGACTCTAGAAGGGTCGCTGATGGGTGGCTCATCCCATAAAAAGATGATGTCTTCGTGTCACCATGAACAAATAAACAAGCAATTAGTCTAATCAAATCCCGTCCCGCTTTTCAATTCCAACCCGTCAAAAATGGAAGTAGTGACAAAATCGCAAAACCCGTACAAATTTTCAAGTTGAATTGCTTCGGCTAACTGATATTAAATGAAGTTAATCAACTATTCCGCTGAACTGATACCAGTGGACAAGTGGAAGATCGTCTTCTTCATTGATACGACACTAGTGCTTCCTAATGGTCTAAAATTCAACGACACAAGGACGAGGTAAGCGCCAAAGAATTTGATTGGATACCAAGGAAAGGAATAATTTATTTCATCTTGACTTGGGTCATTACTGAATCCTGATCGATCTATTCTCTCTCCCTCTGTAATCAAAGTTTTCTAATTGACCGGTAAAACTTGCGAACTCTGTCGTGATTCCCTTTGCTGCTTGCTGTACAGTGGCTATACTAGTCATTTGGAGGTTCCCGAATCGTCGGAAGGTAAATGAGATTTAAGCAGGGTATTGACAAACTTCAAGAAGGAATTTTTGACTGAAACAGCGAAGAGTGATAATTAAGGAAGATGACGAGCTATTTCACGGAAACAGAGGAAGGGGTAAATGTAAATCACGAAGAAAGTGAACAGGGGATGGAAGGATTAAAGAGAAGAAGCTGCCCAGTAGACTCGACACTAATTAAACAGCCGAAATGGTACGAAGTGCATCTTCACCTTTCTCCGGTCTGATGTGTTAGGTCAATACGATTTGGACGCTTCACCTAAAGGACCCAGATTCACCGATTTGGCTTCAGAAGGAAGGAAGATTCCATTGAGACTGTCCGACGATGATATGCCCGTTTCGGTCTGTAAAGAGGACCGAAACCGGTGAAAAGACTTGAGGGCGAGGATCCCTGTCTCGTCAACTCCGCATTTACTGAGACTCTGCTCCACGCAACATAATCCGAGTATGGAAACAAATCACTTTGGCAAAACTCTACTTGGCCTACTACATTGGGGAGAAAGGCTGTCAAGGGACGGAAAGATGAAGCTGCTCTTTTGTTGCATATGGTTAGCCGTTTCAGAATGAATCTCCCCGAGATGGGGTGGCGTCGCTCTTTTCTTCTTCTCCTCCCCACTTACGTCTTCTGTAAGCAAAATCGTGCTCATGGAGGTGGGTTTAGGACTCTGGAATTCCTTAAAATCCGAGTCGGATAGGCCGAGTCTTGTTGAATGTAGACTCCACCCGACTCGGTCCCGGTTGGAGAAGGTATTATTTCTTTATTAAATAAACGAGTTAACCCCGACTCGACTCGGAAAATGAAAAGTTCAAGTTCTACTACTCTGACAAGTAGAAATTAAACTCGATTCTGGAAGTGGCGTTCACACAAATATAGGGTCCCGATTTGATTAATCACGAGTACCAAAAACCTCAGCTGTACACTCGTTGAATTATTCTTTTCGCGGTTTTACAAATACCCGGTGGTTATACTTTTTCTTGTTTTAGTTATGAGCGGTGATATAAGTACTGTAAGTTTTTACTTCTAAGACTTTATATCCTAATAGGGTATCCACATTTCAGTTTAGTAAGACATAAAATTGGAGATTTATCTCACTTTTTTAATAAATTATTTTTAACCCATTCTATGGGTAAATCCTAAATCTTAGATTTTTTCCTACCTTAACTACCAACTATGCAGCCATGTCAAGAAGTAAAACTTCGAAGTAAAATTAAGATGTACTGATATCATTTTTTTTAATTATTTAGATTAGAAAAACAATATCAATACTTTAACATTTTAAAGTGAGGTTTTATATCCTGGCTGTCTTTATAGAAGCCTAGTTGACATTACAGAGTTAGGCTTCCTTGATTGCAGACGAGGATGCCACAATAAAAAATTATGGTATGCTATCACCACCACCCTTTAGATTAAAGTGTACAATATTATGGGCCAAAAACTGGTCGTCCAGTTATCCGGCCCGGCATTTGAGTATTTTTATGGTAACTCGTGCGAGTAACGGTAGAAGCCTAGAAGCGCTTGTTACGGGCCATTCGCGCCAGTAGCTTATCCGTCTGCTTAAACCCTGCTAAAACCCTCGCGGGAGCAAGTATCCTTCTTTGAGGAGCAAGACGGCTAGGTCAAGGATTCCTCGACATTCTCAGTCTTCTCCTTCCTTGCTTTCCTCCCTCAGACGGGCATTTTAAATGCCTTGTCAATATCTTCCTCTCCGCCTACTGCGTTCCTCCGTCGGCGGCTTCCCCGTCGTCAAGATGGGGCCTGCCTTCCCTTCCGCACGCGGCGGACGGTCAATTTTCACCAGGGTCTTTCCCTTCCGCCTCAGATACGCTTCTCTACTAACAAAACCCCTCTCCACGGAGGATACCCGGGTGCGGAGATTCTCTGCCCGCGCCTCCGAGTCTCGGGGTGACTTCAAAAGTAGAGGGAGGCGTGACTTAGAGTCATCTGGTAGTCGGGGCAAGCGCGGTGGAGGATTCCAGTCAGGTAGCCTATCCGCAAGAGGGAGTGGTGCAAAGAGCTTGATTGACGACGAGGGTGAGCTCAGCGATTGGGTCGGCGGCCTGAAAACGGATTCGTTGCGGTTCAGTTTAACTAGTGAAGATGAGGACTCTGATCGTGAGACGACTAGAGAGAGGGGTAGGGACACGAGAGGTGAGAGAGGTGTGAGAGGTGGGAGAGGTGTGAGAGGGGGAAGAGGTGGGAGAGGTGGGAGAGGTGGGATAAGTGAGAGAGGTGGGAGAGGTGGGATAAGTGAAAGAGGTGGGAGAGGTGAGAGAGATGCGTTTAACTCTTCAAAGAGAAAGAGAGATGTTGATTTTGATGGCTTTGGGAGCAACAGTAGCCGTCGAAATTCTCAGCTGTCTGTTGGGTCTTTGCCTACGAGATCAAAACAGAGGCATGATGGCTTATCAGATGACTCTGAAGACGAGAATGACAGCTATGACGATGACGAGTTCGATTCTAGTAGAAGAAAGCAGATTGGTTCCCGTGGTGGAGTTTCTTCGAATAGGGGTGGCAGACCTAATGTAGGAGCGGCTCGGTCTCGGCGTGGGGAAGTCGGGGGTTTGGAGAGAGGAAGGGGTTTGAAAAAACAAAATTTTCCAACTTTGGACTCTGACGACGAGGAAGAGGACACCGACGTTTCTTCTGCTGACAGTGAAGACGGAGGAGATGAGGACGACGAAGATGGGCTACCCAGTGGGAATTTTACTCGTGAGTTGGTGCAAGAAGACAACGGTCAGTCCTCGCCAAGAAATTCTAACGCAAAAAATGATTCCTATTTGAGCGAAACAAGGTTTGCTCTTCTCTTATCACACTATAGTTTGGCTACATTATGAGCTAGACCTTCAAGTCTTTATTTATACAAACATTCTTGCCAGATTGTATCTCTGGTCACTCGTTTCTTTTCTTTTAGTTTCCTTTTTTCTGTGCCTAAATTGGTCACTCGTTTCTTTTCTTTTAGTTTCCTTTTTTCTGTGCCTAAATTGGTCGCGTTGCTGAATTGATATCATTTTTTTGCTCGCTAATATAGTTTCTTTCAGGTTTGATGAATGCTCTATATCTCCTCTGTCACTAAAAGGAGTAAAAGAAGCCGGTTTTGAGAGAATGACCGTGGTGCAGGAAGCAACTTTACCCATCATTCTAAAAGGTCTGCATAAATGTGTTCCATGATTCGTAGCCTTTTCATCCTTTGCCTCGTCAATTTGTTTTAATTGTCAGGCCTTGTGCTAACTGTGCTCGGTGACCTTCATATACTGGCTGTCAACCTGACAGAAAACTCTAACTTGGACTGGCAGCCAAAACTATGTGAATTGTTTTCCATAATCTTTTGAGAAAATGGAAATCATTTCATCTATATTTTTTGCAATTAATCCTAGAATGTGTTGTCTTGGATGTTATATTAAGTCATATCATCAATGTGTCATGAACCTTTGCTCAGAGATCTTGATGCACTTGAAGTGCATAGCTCATTAATCCTGGTAGAGTAACATGGCGGTTCTTCTTTAGGTAAAACATTCTAAAAAGGCATAGTACATTTCATGGAACTTTTCAAATTGTATGCATTAGTGGAGAATAAGCTAAGTCACTGGGCTTCTGTTTTGGAAAGGTCCTTTGATGCATCTATAAAGAACCAAAATCAATGGCTGCTGTCTTGCAGTTCAGACTTCATTTGTTGGCAGTCCCTTCAAGATACATTTGAGCAGAAATTTCGTTCGTTTTACTTCTAACATTTGTACGCCTGTGCAGAGGTTCTAGAAATTGGCAGGGAATTAAATATCGTATCTTGTCCTAGTCAACTTGTCGAAATTGGCAGTCAGAGATTTCCTTCATCTTATTTTCACTTATAAATTGTTTTCTCACTAAGGATCCTTTGATCCTCTGGAAGATACTCGTGGTTTTGCAGACATTTGTCCAAGAATTATAAAATCGAAGATAGTTTGTAATTCATTGTCGTTTGATGTGTTGTAGGCAAGGATGTTTTGGCTAAAGCTAAAACTGGCACTGGAAAAACTGTCGCATTTTTGGTATTTTTGTTTTTCTCTTTTTGACTCATTCTAATTGTCAACCAACCTTGTTTTATTAATCATAACTAAAAGGAACCCTTTCTTCAGACACAGTTAACATTGTTACTCTTTTCAGCTCCCTGCGATAGAGGTCATCACAAATTTGCCACCTGTCGATCGGGACAATAAAAGACCCCCGATTAATGTTCTTGTTATATGCCCAACTCGAGAGCTAGCAAACCAAGCTGCCAAGGAAGCTCTTAAGATCTTAAAATATCACCCTTCTGTTGGTGCACAAGTGGTAATAGGAGGCACTAGATTGGCTCTGGAGCAAAAACGCATGCAAACAAACCCTTGCCAGGTAAGTGGAAGCTGGTTATATCATTAGAAAATACATGATAAATTAATTAGTAGTCATATAATCAATGATTCAATGTGTTTATTCTTATTATTTTTTCTTTTGTAACCCTGAAGTGCTCTCTGTTTTATCATTTTAAATCTGTAGATTCTTGTGGCCACTCCTGGAAGGCTGAAGGATCACATAGAAAATACACCTGGTTTTGCAAATCGATTGATGGGTGTAAAAGTACTTGTTCTTGATGAAGCTGATCGTTTATTAGATATGGGGTTCCGGAAAGATATTGAAAAGATTGTTGCTGCTGTACCAAAACAGCGTCAAACTCTTTTGTTTTCTGCAACAGTCCCAGAAGAGGTCTCTCTCTCTCTCTCTCTCTCTCTCTCTCTCTCTCTCTCTCTCTCTCTCTCTCTCTCTCTCTCTCTCTCTCTCTCTCTCTCTCTCTCTCTCTCTCTCTCTCTCTCTCTCTCTCTCTCTCTCTCTCTCTTTCTCTCTCTCGCTGTCTTTCTAAACTTTTTATAAAATTGTTTTTTGAAGGTTCGTCAAATTTGTCACATTGCCTTAAGAAGAGATCATGAGTTTATTAACACTGTTGAAGAGGGTAGTGAGGAGACTCACTCACAGGTATTATTTATTTGCAATCATATATCAATTGCACTTGCTTTAGACAGATGATTTTCTTTATTTGGAGATACTCTTAAATATACCATTGTGAAATCGGTACTAAAAAAAAGTGATCTGTGATTCAGGTTAAGCAAATGCATTTAGTAGCAGCTCTTGACAAGCATTTCCCAATGCTGTATGGTATTCTGAAAGACCACATTTCGGAGGAGGCTGACTATAAGGTAGCACTGCTATTCTTTGTCGTGTTTTTTTCTGTCACCATATGTAGCATAGTGTGCTAGGGCTCTTCATAAAGGCTGCACAAGAAATGTCTTCCTAAGATAGAATGACTTGTCATTTCACTGAGATTCTTTGCGAAAAAATTGTTTTGATTGGAAATTTCTCTATCAACTATCTTTCTTTAAGCTTCCTTTTCTTTTCCTACAGGTTATTGTATTCTGTACAACTGCTATGGTTACACGTCTTGTAGCAGAGCTTCTTTCAGAGTTGAAGCTTAATGTACGTGAAATCCATTCAAGAAAGAGTCAGAGTTATAGAGAGAGAATCTCTGATGAGTTCCGCAGGTCGAAAGGTCTTGTTCTTGTGACTTCTGATGTATCTGCTCGTGGAGTTGACTATCCCGATGTTACACTTGTTATACAGGTATTATATTGTTATTCGAATACGTCTTATTTTATGTTATTGTCTTATCAGCTGGATTATATTCGCATGATATTTTTTCCTCTAGTATTCTCTGACTTTGTTTTCAATTTGGTTTTAGTCGACCTGCCACTTTTCTGTATGATGATTGGTTCTATATGGCAGATGTAATCATCTTACAGCAATCAACCAAATGGGCATGGCTAGATTATTGTATTTTTAAATTTTATCCAATTAGAATTGTTGAGCATTTGGCCTCTTCTTAATTTATGTATGCGGTATAAGGTGTGTTTGGCTAAGTTGTTGGAGGTTAAAAGCTTCTTTTTAGACTAAAGAACATTTGGATAACAAACATGTATGGATATCCCACTCTTTGGATAAATCTCTCTTTCAAAGAGGAGATTACGGTGTTCCAAAAGAGCTCCAAATTGAAGCTTTTCCAAAGCCGACTTTCCAAAGAGTTATCTCAAGAAGTCCTTCATCAAAGAGCATAGCCAAATGCTGCCATACCGTTGTATTCTCTCTTTGGCTTTGTCTGTCTCCGTTTGTCTTTTACTTATTTTTTATAACATATCCTCTTCTGTTTCCACACACTGGTGCAATTCATTTTGGCATCTTGGCTGTTTTTGTGTTTGGATCTTGAGAAGAAACCATTTTGATGTTCCAGGTTGGTCTACCCTCTGATAGGCAGCAGTATATTCATCGACTAGGTAGAACTGGCAGGAAGGGTAAAGAAGGGAGAGGCATACTGTTGTTGGCCCCTTGGGAAGACTTCTTCTTGTCTAGTGTTAGGGATCTGCCTATCTGTAAGGCTCCTCTGCCGTCTGTGGATCCTGACACTTCTAGAAAGGTGAGCATCAAGATTAAAGAGCCTATGTTCCATGTTTCTGATGTGCCGAGTTTTTAATGTGCCTGATCAGTACTATTTTAAGAATGGTCCTCTTTATCCTCTTTTTGTGTTTGGGCAGGTTGATCTCGCTCTGGCTCATGTTGGCATGAAGGAGAAAGAGTCGGCATATCAATCTTGGCTTGGGTATTACAATTCGCAGAAGAACGTTGGCGGAGACAAGGTGAGGCTTGTGCAGCTCGCAAATGAGTTTAGCAGAAGCATGGGTCTTGACACCCCCCCTGCAATTTCCAAGCTTGTTCTTGGCAAGATGGGCCTCAAGAACGTCCCTGGTCTCCGTGCCAAATAAAGTTCGCAAATTTTTAAATCGTTCCGTAAGTTTGCTCTGCTGGGGATACACTTTCACGGATTACTTGGCTCTAGCTGAAGAACCATTTATTCGTGTCAGCCTGTTCGTGCTAATGATGTACGAGGTTGTCACTTTTTAAAGTTTTGTTACCTTTGTACTATGAAATACGAGTTTTTTTGCAGCCTGTACCAAGTTGGGAACGATAGATTCTAATAGCTTCATCAACGAAGCGATTTTGTTCTTACAGCATTCCTTGGCCTGTACTTCTATGACGATGTACACAAAAAAGAGAAGAGCCTGTTTTACGGCTTGACTATTTTATTGTATTCGTGTGCTTGACTTCGAATTGTTTGGCTTGTCCTCTGGTGTTCTATGGACATAGATGCAGGAAGTCCCCTCCACATTCTTTTGTCCAGCAGAAATTTTCCGGGAGAATAGATGTTGTCACGTCAGAGATGTAAGCAGCAAGGCATTGGTGTCATGATCTAACTGAGGGAAATAGCTCGCGTTGCTAGTTGAGAAAATAAAATCTCAAGTACTTGTTTCATTGCACAATTCTCTCCCCAATAACAGTTTCCAAAAATAATGATTCGCCTCTCTTAGAGCTTCGCCTAGTTGATCGTAATGGCGGATAAATATGTTGGACTAAACAAGTTGAAAGCGAGAGAGACTTGTTATAATTGTGTATTACATCTACAGGTAGAAACAAAGAATCTACAGAGGAAGAACCTTCTTCACGATATCGTCACTAAGAGCAGCGATCTGTGAGTCGAGCGCTTTGATCGTCTCCTCTTTCTGGTTCTCAAGGTTCTGCAGAGCTTCCGCCAGTTCCGCTTCGACTTTCTTCCTCCCTTCTTTAAGCTTCTCCTCTAATTCCGCCGAAGTCTCCTTCTTCATCTTATTCAGCGCTGCCGAGATCTCCGCCCTGGCCGCCTTCATAACTGCCGTCGCCTGCTCTTCCAGCTGCTTCACTTCCTCCGACGTGTCTTTAACACTGTTCAGGCTTTCCCTGATTGCCGCATCTCGCTCATCCATGAACTTACCAAGGGGAGTGTAGTAGATTTTGTCCAGGGCGACCATCAGGAAAACAAACTCCAGGACGATAGCGGGGAGAGTGAGATTGAAGTCGAAAAGAGCAGCTTTTTCTATCTCCGCTGCGAGAGACGGGGAGGCGTACAAGAGAGCAGCCGCGGCGGAGACGGTGGCCGCGGCGGAGACGGTGGCCGCGGCGATCGAGTTAAGAGAAGAGGGATTCCGCATGCGGAGGAGAAAAGACTGGAGCTTTCCTCCCGTAGATTGGCTAGGAGTAGCGGGGATTAACACGCTTGGCTGCTGTTTGAAATTGGGATTCTGGGGGAGGTTCGGGGATGAAGATGATGCTAGGGTCTTGAAGCTGGAAGCCATGACGATGTTGGCCATGGTGCCCTGGACCGGTCTCCGGATCGACCTCTGTGAATTTCGCTGCGAGGAAGAGGAAGACGGGGAAATGGCGCCTTCTCCTTGCCGACGGAGGATAGGAAAATCCTATCCTCGATGTGGATTGTGGGTGGCTATCGTCAATCGTGAAATGTAAGGACCCAAAACTTTTATAAATATGCGTCTGCTATTATTTCTGTGTCGTCGTTTGTGAAAATTCCACTAATAGAAGTTGGAAATTTGAACACTACAATTATATCAATGTTTTTTTTCTGAATTGGTAATCACTCGTTTTTTTCATAAAAGTACTCCTTTAGTTAAATCGGATAAAAAAGGTTAAATTAAATGAAAGATAAAATGTTTAACATAAATAAATATTTTCTCGGAGTCCCCGTTATCAAAATATATACCAAAATACAGTTTTTTTTATAACTTCTAATTTGGTTTTCTGTATTTTAAATTTATAGCTTGCACAAGGCATAATAAGCCATGATGTATCATTCTAAAACAATGAAATCATATTTTTGCTAGAAAGGACCTGTGTTTTAAAACGAAATTAGGAAGAACTTATAAAGGAGAAATGGGTTGAACCCGTCAGGTTTGAAAAACTAGCGTTTGTAACATAGTATCCGGATCCGGACTATCTATCCGAATCCGTTTCGGGCATCGTCTAACTAACTCCTAGTACTAACTCGACAGCCGAAGCGTCGGGTGTTTCTCTTTCTCCTCTCTCTTCCCTCCGCTCGTCGAGCATTGGCTGTAGGGAAAGTGGTTCATGTGCGTGAATCGCGAGTCTTTGACAGCCGTCGGAATCAGTGAACCAGGGAGGAGTGACTAGGGAGGGTTTCGCTCTTCCGCCGCACCGGTTCGGACCAAAGACGAGCCACGACGTGGAGACCCCTCCCCACCCCCACCATGCAACCGCACATCTGCCATTTCCCTTCTGACCTTTACCAAAATATCTCAGAACCGAAACGACGAGACTCCGACAGCTTCTTCCCTAAACTGCCCTCACTCTCTCCTTCTTTGCTTGGGAAGACGTTCTGTGTCCGTCGCTCGGGCGGGGGCAATTTCGTCTACGCTGATGGTGGTGCCGGGACCGACGATGGGGAGCCACGTGCAGGGACTCGCTCAGGTGTTCTTGAACCATTGTCGCCCTCCCTGTCTCCGACACAGGCTTCCCC
Source organism: Aristolochia contorta (assembly GCA_022405105.1). Classification (NCBI taxonomy): domain Eukaryota; kingdom Viridiplantae; phylum Streptophyta; class Magnoliopsida; order Piperales; family Aristolochiaceae; genus Aristolochia; species Aristolochia contorta. The sequence goes on along the minus strand of CM039667.1, from coordinate 806,852 downwards.
CGTCCTATATAAGCCATGTTTCGGCATTTCGGACAAAGCCAGATCTAAAGTGGAGCGAGAGCCTGCTTCCTTGCAATGTAACGAATATCATGCACAGCAGCGGTGCCCCTCGGTTTCTCCAAGATCTCTCCGATCCCTATGATCTCTTCTACCTTATGCGCGCGCATCTCCCCTCCTGATTTTGCTTCGAAGAAAGCAGCATTATTGCTCGGAACGAGAGGAGAAGAAGGAGATCAAACCGCCTTCGCATGTGAGTATTCCTCTCTCGTTCTCTCGTCATCTTTTGATCAACTAATTTCCTCCGTTCTGATCATCACACTACGCTTCATGAATCTCTCTCTTTTCTCTGCGCCATTGTCGCTTCGTTTTTTTTCCCGTTTTTTGCGATTTATTTCGTTGCCGCGGTCGTCCTTCTGGTTCGGTCATGCTAATTAATGTACACACGAAGTTCGAATGCTATTTCTCCGTATCCAAATCATCCATCCGTTTTTCTTTTATAATCTGATTACGACGGTTAAATACGTTTAAATTGTTCCTAGACATTCACAATTGCTGTTACTAAATTTTCGCCAAACGTCACAAGTTTTTATGATTAATTCATAATGGCGATCCGAAAGTTGAGAACTTGATAGAGCTTGCTTGCTGGTTAGGTGCTTGTTGTCGTGCGATGTAGTTGCCATTTTGCGTAATCAGAGCTGTACGCTGATGTGCTTTAGAATCTAGGCTTACAGATAATATTTATGTTTCGTTCCATGTACTGGCTTGCATGTGCTTCCGACTCTGGAATGGCGTTTTTAACTCTTTCTGGTCTTTTTATAATGAATGGCGCTCCCAGAATCCCCCTGGTTCCATCCGATGCCGATGACACTTTCGTCAGTTTCTAATTAGGTCGTAAATGAGACTAAAACTAGACATGAAAATCTCCTCTTCACATTATACAGGGAGTATCATCAAAATAGAAATAGATAGTGAAACATGGGAAGTCGGAGTTAGCTCTTAGAATATTAGCCCATCGAGTACTCGGGCTTTACGAATCATCGGGTCACGTGAACGGAGGGACACTTGTCTGTATTTTGTTGAAACCGTCCAGGGTGCTATTCCGATGGCCAACGGCTCAGTCTCAAAGAGCTCATTGAATGATCTCGAAAGAAACTCTTTTAAGTCTATCTACGCCTTTCAGTTGATTTTGTATCAATTAAAAGAGAAAATAGGTGTTATATGCCCATGCTCCGCTAGCACTTTAGGTTTTTGGTAAACCAATGTGCGGTTCTGTACTTTGTCAAGGTGCAGTTGGTTTTCCGAAAAAGTATTTCACCTATTGAATGTATGTGGAAGTAGAGGTACCCAATAGAAAGCAAAGCAAAGCAAAATATACAAAGGAAGTGGGGGAAAATATTTTATAACCTTTAGGTCTTTTATAAGAACACGAGTATGAATGAATATAAAGTTATAGATAGTTTCCAACAGCTCAGGTAGAGATTATATATTTAGATAAGCAATTAAAAACCCCTAAGGCTAGGGTTAGGGTTTCTCGCCTCTCCTAGAAGTTCAATTTTTCTGGAAGTACCCTGGACCACGCACCACCGGCACTCTGTTTCCTACGCGCGGAGCCCCCGTAGGAAGGTCTCCTATCTTCTTTGTATGATTGATCCTTTTTTATCAAATCAGTTAAGGTCCATGACACAAGGTGGGCCCTCAAAGTCATCCATGGTCTTTGTCAAACAAAAAGGCCCATCTTGCAGCGTTGGCTGGGTGTCCACGCGCTCCGCGGGGTCGTTTCTGCCACAGCTTAATCCTTGCGTCGCCACGTCCCTGAGCTACGCACTCTCCGCTGCAACTCGGCGATGGCCTGCACGCGTTTCGCGGGTGCTTGGCGATGTCGCGCACGCGCATCAGCATCGCCCGCTGCACCTGTGCGCGTACCCCGCGCAGTTACCTCGCTTTGGATTTCTCCTTCCTTGCTATGGTTCACTTTTGAGCACACAACCCCCCCTCCCCCCGGCTCACTGTTTCGGTGGGACCCTTGCAATGGTGGGGAAGTGTACAAAGCGCAGCACAATAGAGTTGCAGCTACTCCGTGGTGCGCTAAAAAACCCCGCGATCATCTGACCGCTCTCTCATCAATGCGCCAGAATCCTCGAGTCAAATGTTTTTGTGCGCCTGCGCGTCTGCTGCAGCAGCCCACTTGGTGTGGATTGGATCAATCCGTGATCAAGGAATGAGTGGATTAAAAATATTGATCCACATGTAATATGGATCAGTATATTAGCTTCATTAATTAAAATTCATCCAACCAATCCAATCCGAATTTAATTAATTTTATTATAATTTATATATGGTGTATTCATTATTATCGTGTTATCCTCTCTTGTTCCTTCTATCCGTTTTCTCTAATTATTTCCCTTCGTCCTCGCTTTTTGTCTCTATATATCTTCTTCTGTCTATTGCCTCTTTACACCCTTCTTATTTCAACTTTTTCCTTTTTTTAATCCTTATAATTGTCTTGTTTGTCTCTCTTATGTTCTATTTACGTCCACTCCTATTTCCACCCTCTCATTATCCTATCTGAAATTCCCACCCTCTTTCCATCGAATGAGGAAAAAAAAATCATAAAAGAGACGGATAAGGATCAGATGAATTTCTTTTGGAATAAAAACGAGGGATTCTCCAAGTAACTACAAATTCATGTAGGCTTAAGAATGGCTTTCCCATTGGATGTTGTGAGGTTACAATCTCTGTTCCTAGCCTATTTATATTGAGTAATGCTAGATACACCGGCATCTATCCTGTTAATTTAAGCTTTTAAAAATATAAATATTTTTTTATAAAATCCTATTTTCTAGAGAATAAAACATCAATGGTTTAGATTAAAAGTGTATAAGATAAATGCGTGGGGTAAGTGCAACTAGCATTATTCATTTATATTAAGTCTTGCAGGAGTATGGATGAGATGTATTCATTCAAACCGTCCCAGTACTCAAATAATGGAATCTCGTTTAATGGCCATCCCTTCCATGCGAATTTACTTCAAACCTTATTTCTCCATCTTTACTACAAGAAAAGAAAACAGCTCTCGAAAGCCCAAAAGTCCTCTTTATCGTAGTCCATACTCATCTGCTCCATTGTTTTTCTCTCCTACCTCTTTTTTATCCCTCAGTCTAGATGGAATTGGCGGTAACCACGGAAACCTCGGACTTATTTATGCAAAGCAGACGTCTTTGAATAATAGGGCAGACTTGTGAAGAGAAAAACGTAAAGACCCAAAACAAGAAAGACAAGTAACCAGATTTCTTTTCTTTCCGACTCGTGAATTTTATATTTATGCGTCAAAGTATCGTGTTGTGAAGACGGAGATCTTCATGCAAAGAACATTCCGGTCAGGCAAGACCGAGAATTCATCGAGATGAACGACGAGCACTTCTGTTCCAAGGCGCACAAAGGATTCTCGTTTGTTCCACGAGTCCAATTTCAACGCGCAATCGCTTGAATTTCTGATCTTGACATTTAAAGATCATTTTGGCATGAAGTCATTTCTGGAATGCCCATGCTGGGTATTTTCAATAACATCATCTTGGAAGTTGGGATTTGATGATTCCTGTTTTGCCACCGGATCGGACTACTCTTTCTGGAATTATGGCTCGTTAATTTTTTCTTTTAATATTCCGTCTCACTGGTCTTTAAACAATTCGAAGAATTGGGCGTTTAGAGTCGTTTCGGCAAATACAGAAACGGTTCTGGACGCAGATTAAGTAGTTCAGAGTACAAATACTCTATAGGTAAATATTGCATATTGTGTGATGATATCGAGAGAGCTAGAAGACGTCTTGTGTGATATCCGTATATCCACACACTGTGCATGACGGTACAGAGGGAAATTTTGCACAATTTTTTAACCTAGAAAAGAAAAGCGTTAGGCGATTCCTTTTCGTGACAACGAATGAAAACACATAAGGAGCCAATATTCGTCCTTTGGTTTTCACATGAAGTTTTAGTTAGTATTCGAGGACTGGTTTTTGTAGTCGACCTAACTGACACTGAAACGGTGGCGTCTTCTTCCTCGTTTCGTCCAGAACGCGGAAAATTCCCTTTTATCCGACGGTGGTCTTTTTAAGGGCTGCCAGCTCAGGTAATTTGGTTTCAAGAACTTGTTCAACAACCCAGAAGCAGAGGCGAGAAGGGGAATCGTAGAGTTTTTCTTTTCTCTTTCCTTTATATCTTTCAAACAGTACCTTCACTAACAGCCTCCACAGTATCCGGCTTGCAGCTTTCCTCGACTTGGTGAGGAAGAGATATCAGGGATAGTAAAATTACAAGTACAAGAAAAATAGAAAAAAAAAAGTATGGCATGTAACAGTCTATCCGGCACGTCCCTTGCGGCAAAGGAGATTTTTCGAGGAAGGGATGCATTTCGGCGATCACATTCCAGCACTGACCTTCAGGATCGTTCTGGAATGCGGAGATCCCTATCAGAGCCCCGTCTTTGTTGTTCTATGAAGCTGTGTCAGGCAACCACGGCGGAGCCAAAGCTCAAGAACAGCCGTTCCTTTGGATTATTTCCTTTCAGTTTCTCAGGTTCCATTATTCCCAGTTCCGTCAAGTCGTTTCTGTTCGAACAAGCTGAGTACGTTAAAGACGTGCCGTTGGAGGACGCCTCCAATGAATGCGACGGAGAGGAAGTGACGGAGACGTCGAAGAGAGCCAACTGGGTGGAGAGGCTCATGGAGCTCAGGACCCGGTGGAAGGATAGACAGCAGGAGGATAGGGGAGAAGACGAAAGTGGCGAAGAGGATTTATGTGAAATCAGTTATGAAGAGGAAACGGAAGAGATTAATTTCGACAGAGAGTCGTTCACCAAGATCTTAGCCAGAGTCTCCTGGTCCCAGACGAAGCTCTTCTCTCAGTTGGCTTTTCTTTGCAACATGGCCTATGTTATTCCGGAGATCAAGGTATGTATGGTCTAGCTACTAAATAGTGCTGAAACCCCATCTAATTCCCTGTATTACAATTTAATCATATAACAGTTTAAGTTAATTTCACTGTTTTTGTAACTAGATTGATGATCTACGTAAATACTACGGATTGCACTTTGTGACATCTTCTCTGAAGAAAAAGGCAGATGCCGCTCTAATAAAAGCTCAGCTGGATCGGGACTCGCATGTACCTGAATCGACTGGATCAACAGGACAATCTATCTCCGATAAAACTAAAGAGCAGGAGGTGAAAAAGCGGCCGATCCGCCCAACAAAAGCATACGATATAGCCGCTTCCGCAGCGTCGTTCGTGCATTCGCAAGCCAAGGAGCTCACCGGTTCTGACGAATATGAGGTTGATGAGCTTCGGAAGGAATATTGCCTTGAAATGGAAGACCGGAACGATGGGGCGAGCTCGCCTTCTAGGGTTTATAAGTCAGAGGTGGCTGCTTATGTCGCCGCCTCGACGATGACGGCGGTTGTTGCAGCCGAAGAGACGGCAAAGTTGGAGGTGGCAAGGGATCTTCGCTCCTTGCATTCCTCGCCCTGCGAATGGTTCGTCTGTGATGATCCGGCCACGTACAGGCGATCCTTCGTCATTCAGGTAGTGGTGCTCGTACCTACTTAGTCATTCTTCATTAACAAGTTGGTCCAAGGCCCATAGATTTCAATTAAGCCCAAAAGAGTGGTCCTGGCTTTGCTGGCTTTGTTATTGGGTTATCTACATTTGAGAAATTCTCCTGAAATGGTGGGCTTTTCTTTGCTGACAGGGATCGGACTCATTGGCATCATGGCAAGCTAATCTCTTCTTCGAGCCGACCAAATTTGAGGTGACAAGGATGAAACAGATTAATCGGGTTCCGTAGTGCCCAGTGTCTACCGCAGAACTGACTGGGCACTGTTTTGCATACGCAGGAAATTGATGTGCAGGTTCACAGGGGCATCTATGAAGCAGCCAACGGAATATACGAGCAACTTATGCCTGAGATTCTTCATCATTTGCAGTTGTATGGAGATAAAGCGAAGCTTCAATTCACGGGCCATTCTTTAGGCGGTAGCCTTTCCCTCCTAGTAAACTTGATGCTCTTGAGGAGAGGCGTGGTAAAGCAATGCAACCTTCTTCCAGTAGTCACGTTTGGGTCTCCGTCTGTCTTCTGCGGAGGGCATCGAATCCTGGAAGAATTAGGGTTGGATGAGAATCACGTCTGCTCGGTCGTGATGCACAGGGACATTGTTCCCAGGGCCTTCTCCTGCGACTATCCGAGCCAAGTTGCTCTAGTTCTCAAACGTCTCAATGGCGCATTCCGATCCCACCCTTGCCTAAATGCCAATGTAAGTAACAGTGGCTTCCGCGCCTTGAAATAATATTGCTCTCGTTCGATCTCTTTCTATTCTGAATTATGGTGAGTTTTTAATGGGCAGAAAGTATTATACTCTCCGCTGGGGAAGCTATACATACTCCAACCCGATGAGAAGTCATCTCCTTCTCATCCCTTGATGCCGGCTGGCAGTGGTCTCTATTTTCTGGACAAGAGCAGAACCGCGTCCCCTGCAAGCGTGCTGAGGACTTTCTTCAACAATCCTCACCCTCTCGAGACCCTGAGCGACCCAACGGCTTATGGTTCGGAAGGCACAATACTCAGAGACCATGATTCAAGTAACTACCTCAAGGCCATCAACGGCGTCCTTCGTCAGCACACGAGATGGTTAGTTCGTCAATCGAGGAAAGAGAGGTTGCACCACTGGTGGCCGCTCTTGACAGCGTCTCCCCACGCCCGGGTCCACGAAAGTAATCCAGAGAACCACAGCCTGGTCCGCAAAGAGGTTGCTAGTGGAGTGTAACGCAATCTATCTGTAAATTCTTCCCATCTCTGCTCTTTCGTGTCTGCTGGAAGAAGCGTCTCATTGCGTGGTGCATACATATCCAGGGCATTCATGTACATGCACTGCCCCTACTTTCTTTGCTCAGCTTAATCTATTATGATTTTGCATGTTAAATATGCTCGCCTCCGTTGCCTCTAGCTTAGGCTAGCTCCTTTTTAAGTACACTCTGGATCTCATTCCATGGTTTCGACCGAGTTGAATTGAGCGGCAAAATCACGTGATCATCAATGGAAAAAACAGTGTCGGCACCGCCCTCTGTTAATGATCATCAGCATACCACTAATGCAGTCAATGCCGTTACAACGTATATTGTTTGTACACTGAAGAATATTAAAGATTTTTAGCACTACGTCCATACCCAAATATTAAAGCACCGACTTATCGCCTTGAAGTCTTCCTGTTTCTCATATTCTATTATATATAGAAAAACCCCAGTTTACTTTTTTTTTTGGAAAAGAGGACTGGTATTTTAATCTTTTCAATCCGACGATTCCCACGTCTGGGTACTCTCTAGCGCCTTTTTCCATTAAATCCACTTCGATTAGCGGTTAGCACAAACCGTACTCATTAAGGCGAAATCGTTGAGATCGATGTTCTAACCTGTAGCTAATAGCCTACAACCTTCGCGAGTTTTCCAAAGCCCCCACCCGCTTTTGTCCCGCCCATTTTCTCTGGGCGAAGCATGTCACGCTAGCAGAAAAGACAAAGGATCGGACATGAAAGCTACCTAGTCCCCTTGCGCCCACCTCTGCCTTTTAGAGGCGGGCATCGATCGAATACCTATGGATGACCCTCCAGTCAATATCACTTTCAGAACTCGGTCTCGGATACTACGAGAGTGGAAAAAGTTACTCTTGTGAGTGGCGGAGGCCAGAAGGCATTTGCCGCCTTTGCCCCTCTTATTCGATAAGACCGGATTGAAGAGACGACCAACCCCCAAATTAAGTGGCACGGAGAGGAGTCAGGAAGACGATAATAACACTTGGAATTGGCATCCGCCAGCAATAAAGCCGCAAAATGACAACGGGCAAGCCTCGGCTTTTCTCCTTTTGCAGTCAAAGATTACTCGGGAGAGGAACTCACGAAGAGCTTTTAGATTCGTTCGTTCACAAGTGAATGTGACAGGAACATGCTGCGGATAAGTTCTTTACCCTCTTAGCATTTTATATCTTCAGGCTCATCAACTGATAACTAGATAAATTGGCATGTCACCGACAAAAGCTTCTTCCTGCAGGACCGGTTATCACAGTATTGGGCTTCATTTTCCCTTTCATATAGAGTACTACTCTCTGGCCTTTCCTTCCAGGTTTTCAGACCAGCTTGCCCAAGACACGTAAAGACTCATCAAGTTCGGCTGAACAACAAAATCCTTTTCTATATCATCTATGTTCTAAATTCAACTGTGTAGCACATAAAGTAAACCCATCTTTGATATCCATCACCGACCAAAGTTTTTTCGTCGCATGATAGCCGATTTGGTTCTTGCAATTTCCTTTTCAACTTATCCACAGACTTGATTAAAAACACTGACACCGAAGTCCATCGTTCAAGTGAACTCTCCACGATTTAAGGTCTCAATTCCCACGGAAATTCAACGCTTGGACAGATCAAGGCCGTCGCATTGGCACGCACTCGCTTTCAGCTTGACTTTTGGGATCCAGGACTGTGGCTTCGTCGCTTTTCTTCTCTCCTAGGTCTGAATAATTACAAAACCTAAACAAATACCCTAACTATTTGATGCGAAAGGGAGGGGCGAGCCATTAAGGAAGCATCTTCAATCTTTTCTCGGGGAAGAAAAGAGTGACAGGGTTCCCCAAACAATGGCTCACAAATAAGCTCCTGCTTTTATTTGGAAACCTAATTCCGGGAATCTGCATTTCCCGATTCCTTTGTCTTTGTCCATTTATTTGGGGCCTCTAGTAATCTAGTTCCATCGTCTCTCCACGTAAAGATATTTTTGTCATTTGGCTTCCAGAAACTGGAGCTTTTCTAGAAGAGGGCTGAAGTGGATTCAAAGCGAACCTAATCATATTTCATTATAGAAAGCAAAAGTTACAAGAAGAATATGATGTTTATCCTGTTACAGCATTTTGCACCAAAGTCCCGTTTCGGTTTTTTCTTTCATTTTTCGGAATTATGTCTTGGCATCCTGCCACAGTCAGTTCTGCTCCCCATGAAGAAGAATCAACCACTTTAACTGGGAAAAATCATTGAATGCATATAAGTCATTAGACAATTCTCAAACTTCTATAGAAAGAAACGGCCTATGAATTCAATTATCAGAAGTCCCTGTTACCTTCACACGCTGCTCTTGATTATTGTTGCCGTGGTACTTAACATAGACTCTTGTCACTTATGAACCTGTACCACTGTGCTGAAGATTCGTCCAAAATGGGTTTCCCTAGTTAATAATAATAATAATAATAATAATAATAAAAGACTATGTAATCCAAAGATAAAGATGGATGAAATAAAAATAATATGCATTCAAGATCTGGCCTATTCTGCCCTATTAGTCCTAACGGTTTTTGCTCCTGCATCACTCGGGGCAGTAGGATAGTAATCTTTTCTAATTAAGTGAACGCAATCACGTACTATTCTGCTTGCTTAGTTTAATATTCTCAAGAAATTTGATCATAGTGAACAAAAATTATAAAAATGAACTTTTTGCTGTCAGCCTTTTCACACTTTATGCTACAAACTGAAGACATCTCAATTATACCACCGCAATATATGTTCTGCCAATGAAAAATGAACAGGTAGCCCCTTTTCTGGAGATATGGCATCGACATGGGTACCTCACGGCCGCGTCCTTTTCTCTCCATATTTACTTCGTGGATAACATATCTCAATATATTAAGCAAGAAGGAAAAATGACCAGCCCGAGCATCTGCGCACTAGTCAATTAATGCATCTTCAATCACCCTCACATCAGCTAATAATCACTTTTTAAGCCTGGATCAGTCAAAACAGTTCAGGCTCTCCTAAGTCCCCCCCATCTTTTCTGTTCTTTTTTCATTGTTCAATGCATCCGATCGAGAATATAAAAGAAAAACTACCAGCACCATCACTCACCCTTACCTTTATTGCCCAGACACACAACAATGTCAGCATTTCCGACTCTTTCTTCTGTTGCCTCAATCTTCACCATCGACTTCGAGAACTGCTCCACCTAATTCAAGCGTGATGATGCATCCACAGAGGATCCTCTGGAGAGATCTTTCTATTAGGTAATTGGCAATTCTGTGGATCATACTGTCGTGGAGTTTCCACTTTGGCACACTTCTGATCCGGTTGTCGACATTATTTTGCTTTGTTAGTAATGGAAGGAAAGATCATCTCGGGTATACTAATGGACTTTTGGCTTATGGCTTTTTGAGTAGTAAAAGGGAGACTAGTTTTTTTTAGCCATGTGGCAGCATGAGGAAGAATCAAGAGTGTCAATTCCACTTTCATTATTGGAGCTTGAGATAGTTTCTTGTCACATGGTTCTCTGCATGTTTGAATGCATTGGGGCAGTGGATGAAGGCTTGGCAATTGCTGGGTGCGGTTCTAACTCAATTTAGCTTCAATATACTGAGAGTTGGTTTGGGATTCCGGCAGACACAGCAGCTTAAACAACTAGCGAACCTTCTGATTCCGGAAATCAGAGTCTTGGGACACATATGGCTACATACTCTTTCAACTTCAAAACGTACCCATTTGCAGCGAAATGAGAAAAGCAGAACAATATTTAGGCAGTCAATTCTAGGCTGACCATCATGCAAGGAGAATCTCTCAGTGGAAAAGGGGAGTGAGTGGGTTGCTTTTACTGCGGAAAGCGAACTGTAAACAAACCCATTTGTCAATTTAAGAAAAGCAGCGAATCACATTCCAACAATGCATGGGAAATGCGCAGCTAAGATTACAAAAAATAAAATAAAAACTGAAGACTTTACAGAAGGCAAGCTTGCTCGCCAACAAACTGTCTGTGGCGAACACAATTATTTCACTGGGTTTTCAAGTGCTTGCTTGGGATCTGGGCAGAGTGGGAGAGTGTCATAACTCAAGCTTGACAGAGTGAAATGTAAATAACCCATGTCCTTTGTCCCCTCTGCCCACCCCTCTCCCATCCTCTACCGTTGTTTTCAAAGTTCACGCGTTGCAGTGATTGGGCATCCGTGGGAGAGGAATGTGATCGAACAGCTGCACTGCTTGGGTCAAAGATAAAAAATAAAAGATGTGAATACGAAAGAAGAGAATGTCGTACCAAGGTGATGCGTCAAGATCACTGCAGCAAATGACCAGAAAGTTGTTGCTGTGTGGAGCTTGGTAGAGAGTGAAACTGCAAAGATAGGTCATGCGCCGAGGCTTGCCGTAATTGGAAATTCTGGTAAGATCTTATCCCCTTAGCTGAGCAAGTCCTTCGCGGTTGTCCCTTGTCGTTGGAAACCTTTCCTCTCACCTGTCAACCAAATCATACGTACATCTCCTTTATTGATACGTTTGGTTATCTTATAAAATTATATGTTTATAAATTATTTATGAGAGAAAAATGATTGCTGACCTTAATTCAATTTCAGAGAACATTGGCCGGATTTTACTCCAGCCTTTAATATTTCCCAGTCCTAAAAACTCTCATTGAAACGTTAATTTTAAATTGCAAAATCTTTGCTCAGACCTAGTCTTATACTTAAAATACTAAATATAATTATACTCTTATAATCATTAAGAACATAGGAGAACGAAATCAAACTTTTTTTTCTTGCTTAGTAAATTTAACACCAAAAAGTACTTGCATTGCTTAATCAGATTGGAAGCTATGACGGGTAAATAAAATGAATTGTAAAATTAATAACCTTAAATATTCTATATGAATTTGATGCTTGAATGAACACACCCCTAGGTGAATGAATACACCCTTAGGGCACACCCTTAGAGCACTGTAAAGCACCCACATGCCCTCACTCCATTAGTTGACTTTGATTTAGGTCAATTAAAATTACAAATATCATCATTAGTAATGTTATTGGGACTCCTTGAAAACTATATAGTTTATAACTTATTAGATATAATACATGAAAATAAAATAATAAATTATATATAACCCACTATAATTTTTCTTTTTACTCAGATTCATCATTTTAGAATGCCGTGGTCTTAATATAAAGTAAGTAATAAGTGGGATAACAATATCGGGTTCGTTGATGGACAAACATATACCCTTTTGGTAGAGTATATAAAAGTAAGATGTGTCCTTTAATTGTGACATCCCTGTGATACAAATTTCATAAACAGAATTGTCATCTATCCGTGTGTAATATTGTATTATCAAGATAGTGCATATATGATCCCCATTCAATGCCATGACCTCCCTTAATCTCTAAACTGTTTAAATAATAAACAAAACCAATATGCCCACCGACCCTAGTAAACAAGGTAAGTGTCCTAATGCGGGAACAGAGTAAAGTGAATGCAGAGTCTAGACCAAGTATGAATAGTATAAAGATAGAATAATGTTTCGTTGCACGAATCATCACTCATAAAGATAAGGGTCTAGTCAATGCGCTCCATGAAGAGTGTGAGAGACGGAGCAGGGACCTCCTGGTACAGTACGGGAGGGAAATACGAGAACAAGTGGAGCTCGTGTCTCGGGAAATTCCTTCGATTTTGGAGGCTTTCTCGAGAGAGACGAAGTGATGGCCTACGGAAATAAAGAACAAAGAAATCGGAGAAAATGAGATAGTCCGATTGCCACGTGGCTCATTCAGAGTCGAACACGTATTCCAATATTTAGTTTCCGGAAGTGTCCAATGAGCGGCCTCCTTGCTCACTTCGACAGTGTGAAAGGAGCCCCATCTCGAGGCGCCGCCCAAAAGACACCATTATCCCTCTCATTCCTTTAAATACGACGGAAAACGCTCAACGCGCGACCCGGGACGTCGATCGTATTTTCGGTAAAAGGAGGGATGCTTGGTATTTAACATTCCTCTACATGTCTCTGTCCATACCTACCAAGGCAAACTTCGGTCGCTTCTTTAAGGTTTAGTCAACAACGCGGTAATAAAAATTAAAAAAAAAAAAAAAGAACGGAAAAGAAAAAATCGGCAACGGCGCGTCATTTCGCGGTTGAAGACTTATCCGAAGCTCCTCGGCGACGGGCGACGCCGCGGTCATCTCTCGCACGCGTTCCTTTTACGTTCGGGAAATATTAACAGAAGAATATTCCACCGTATACAACTAATAAAAGACCCAAAACAGCAAATCCCTGACACATACCCAAGTAACTGCGCCAAATTCCAATTCCCCTCCCCCCACTACTAAGTCATCCATTTCAAATCTCCAAGCCTCTTTGTTTTATGTGGAGAAAAATAACCAAATAAATCGAGTCATGGACCATTAAAAATGTTCAGTGGCATGGAGATACTATATAACCATCCCCGGGGTCTAATGCGTGTGCCGTGCGGTTCCCTTACGCCTAAATTAATGGGTTCTAATTAAGTTCTACACTGCAAGAACGTGGCATAGGTTTGGTGGTGGTTTACGAGTCATAACCCAATTGCTCGATATTTTGAGTATAAAATGTGTTATTAGGAAGTGATAGAGATTCAGTGGAGGCATTCAATACTAATTGCTTTTTAAAAAAAAGAAAGAATTTGTTTTATAAAAAAACTAATCTAAGTCTTGACATACGTGTTTACGTAAGTATCTGTTGTTTAAGCCAGACTATTTAGGAGAGAAATTGGTATTTTGGTGACTTTATTTTAATTACAAGTTTTCTATTAAATTTGCCTGATAAGTGTTATGATTTTTAATTCAAACCTACTAGTCAGAGTTGAATGGACAATTAAAATCTAACTATTATACTTCTTTTTGTTTTTTTTTTTTTTATAAGGGATGAGAGGTCTGGGTGCCCATCTAACAATGAAGAGCTGATAATACCCCCAAAGCAAATACTAGAACAAATATGCGTTACCTGCCCCCGTCCCAATCTGGTCTTGACTTGATGCAAAATCAGGGGAAAAGAAAAATGCAAAGGGGCGCCTACCATATCTATCTATCATCACTCCTTGAGAGTATCCCACAACTATATACAGTATATTAACCCTCGCATTAACGGAATTCATCTGCTTAATGCGAATCATGAGTATATTAAAATATGACAACATTTGAAAAACCAAGAGGAAATGAAATTTGTCTGTAACATTGCAATCAGCCTAACTTCCATAATCAAATATATCTTGGCAGTAATTAGGTATAAGTTGACATATATTGCTACTAATATCGAAGGCTCAAATTATTTTCGAAGTATTGGGTTAAAGTCTCCTTGGGGGGCATGGAATAAAATAACAATTTTTTTTAAAATAGATTTATTTAAAACATAAAATTTTCAATTAAGATTTATTTTACATGTAACAATATAACATAATTTATCGTGCTACTTCTTTGTAGAATTAACTAATTGTTTAGAGGCTACTCGGTTTCAAGAAATATATATAGAACAACTCTTTACAACCATACCTTATCTCATTGGATGGGATAGGATTAGGGGAATGGCATTGGCCAGTTTTTGGCCATTTGCGACAATAACTCTAGCACCCACTTTTCCATTTTACGTTTTGTTAAATGAAATTCTCTTGCCATGACCATTAGAGTCTTTGTTTTGGAAGATAATGACGAAACTTAATTTGAAAAGTATTCCTACTGTCGTTTGTTCATTAATGTCTAACTTGCCTTTTAAACTGCTTATATGAAAACAAAAAGGTTAAATATCTATTCTGCTCGGTTTTAGCGCTCCCATGAAGTTTATTCTGGTCTGTGATGTTTGAAGTATATAAACTGGGCGTGTAAAATTGGTTTCCCAGGTGCGCCTTATGGTTAAGTTTTTTTTTGTTAATTTATCTTCTAAAATGAAAAATTTGTGTTCAAGAAGAGCTCCAAAATTGAAACTCTTCCAAAAAGAACTCTATCTAATATTGTGGAACCAAATGCTGCCTTAATTACTGTATTCTGACTAGATATTACCGAGGTGAATCGTTATAACTAGTGGGGTTCAATTTTAGGTACGAGCTTCACACTATTTCATTATAAGTATAAAGAGCCTAATTTCGTAGCTCATTTTAAAAAAAAAATTTACTGTTTTTTTCCTCCGCAATAAAAATTATTTCATTGGTCTTATTAACCCATAATATTCGGAACTTATATGTATTATTTCTCCCACTTATTTTTTATATGCAAAATTTTCAGATTTTTTAGTTAGATTATAATTTATTGGAAATGAGAGAAAATGAGATGTTGGGACTCGGTAGAAGATTATAGAAGAGAAACTTTCAGATAACAATTTGAGAGAAAAGAAAATTTAGTTTTTTTGGGGTAAATGAATGAAGACGGCCACTAGACCTGGTTCGTTTTGTTGTTGATTAAACTTTATTAAACTCGTCTTATTTTTTTAAGCGTGTTTATTTGGAAAAAAAAAAAGGAAAAAAAAAAAAAGAAGAAGAGGGAAGTCGACTTATAAAGCGGACAAAATTTCCGCTTCGCTTGCCGACAATATCTTCGCGGTTTAGACAGGCTTGAGGATATTACAGAATTGGCCGTCGTGCACCGGCGCTGTGGACGGTAAACGCCGAGCAACTACGGAAGGGCAGAACCGTCAATGGACAGCCTCATCAGACCAAGTGACAAGCGCGTGGCATTTTCGTAACACCTTCTAAAACCGTGGGCTTCAAATTGTCGGCCCGAGATAATAAGGTTGAGGAACGGCGATTGGCGAGAGGAGGAGAAGAAGAAAAAGCGGATTTCTTTTTCTATTTCAACTAGAAGCCATGGGAGCTGTTTCGATTTCGAGGTGGTTGTGACGGTGGAGGAGCTCTGAGACTTACTGCGCGGAGCGGATTCTGGTTTTCTCTGAGGAGCTGTATTTGTGGGAGGAAGAAGCACTTCTTTTCTTTTGTTTTCCTTTTTTTTCTTCTTTTTTTTTTTTTTTTTCCTTTCTTGCTGGCTTTGGCCTTCGATAGGGTTGCTGTATTGGATGATTGGAGATTGGAGAAGTATAGATATTTTCGCCATGACAGCGAATGGATGCAGGATGGAGTCTGAGTATATATACAGATACCATCAACATGAGATCAGAGAAAACCAGTGCAGTTCCACGCTTGTCAAACACATCAAAGCTCCAGCTCATCTCGTGAGATTCATTTTCCTCTGTCGATCTACTTAAATTTGATTTTCTCTTACCTTTGAATACTTGCCGTGGATATTGTTTTCGCTCTTTTCAGTTTCAGGAACATTTAGTATCAGATCTGTGGTCTTTCTGGATGATTTAATGTGTTTTTGCTTTGTCGGCTCGGGGTGTTCTGTTGTCAGATCAGAACCGCTCCGTTCGATCCGCTCTGCTCAATTGTTTCCTCCTTTGTCCCGTGCCATTTGAGCACCTGAGGCGTCTTTGGATTCTGTTCGAATAGGGAACTGACTACTGGCCGTAGCTTTATGGCTTTTTCTTCTTCCCCTTTCTTGTGCCATGGTCATGTTGCTTTTTCTGTTGTGTGTGTTTCCGCCTCTTCATCACCTGGACCTGGGAATTCGATGTTCCTGGAAGCTTCCAAGTAGATACCGGTGTCGATTGTTTTTAAAGAAATCACAAGTCATTTTGTGATTACTTTAAAAGCCTTCGATGGTTGGAGTAGCCCTGTTTTCGTAGAAGAAGCGAAGAAAGGGTTTGACTTCATAGAAATCTTAAGGCCTTTAGGCATCAATGTTTTTGTGTCCTAGTATTGTTGAAGATTTTGCCCTGATGGAGTAGGTTTGCTTGTCGCATGAGTCGTAGAGTAATGTAGTAGACTTGATTGCTGGGAGATTATTTATGTGCAAGAGAAGGAATTGTAGCTTCTGAGAGTCTAATTGAAAGGTTTGTAGTGAAAAAAATTGTTTAATCCTGCTCAATCGATGGGATCCTCCTTATTCCAGGGAAACCAATATAAGTAAATGAAAATTACTCTCCAACTAGGATTTGCTTTTAAGTTGTTGATTTTTTTTTTCCTGGTTACTCTGTGATCAGGTATGGTCTTTGGTGAGAAGATTTGATCAGCCCCAGAAATATAAGCCTTTCATCAGTAGATGTGTCGTACAAGGGGATCTGGAGATAGGAAGTGTAAGAGAGGTGAATGTCAAAACCGGACTTCCAGCCACGACTAGCACAGAGCGTTTGGAGCTTTTGGATGATAATGAGCACGTTCTTAGTGTCAGAATAGTTGGCGGTGATCACAGGCTAAAGGTAAACCTTTCCTTGGAACTGTTACCTAGTTTTCAGAATTCGGTTTCTTGTATTTCCTCAAAAAAAAAAAAAAGAATTCGGTTTCTTGTTTAATTGAAACATTAGTGGTTCCTATGCGAAGGAATAAAATGTATATAACTATAAAACAGCTTTATGTACTGGTTGTTTCAAAAGCTCCAAAATATATATGTTTAGCCGAATGAGGTGCAGAAGTTAATTTTTTGCAAAGGTAAGTCCTGAAGATTTAGCTTTGACAACTTTCTTTTTGAATGACACGATTTATTCAAGAAAAAAAAAAATCCTTATGAGTATTCATTATCAGAAATCGAAAGAAAATATACTTGAAGGGGCATCTACTCAGTTTTATACAATATTTTTTTAACCGCTGCACTACTGTTGTGAAAATGTGTCAAACTGTGAAATTTTGGGTTAGCCTCCCGGATTTTTATATTCCATAGTTCTACTAACATGACAAAGTAGAATTCTAAGTAAATTTTGCTTCCTTTACTGTGCCAGACTTTTAAATTCCTGTTCGTCACTTTGTTGTTTCTGTATTTGAGTCAGTGGATAAGGTTTGACCTGCTCTTAAGCTCATCTAGTATCCAGTAACTGACAGACGATTTATTCATGGTGACATCAATCTCTTGATACTGAAATTTTCGTTTCTCTAACCTGAAAGAACAGAATTTGGATAGGCAATTTCGGTATACTGGAGAGCACTTACGCCCAAACAGCATTTGAGGTTGTGTTGTAGTACATCAAAATTACTCTCCTGATGTTAACTTCAACGAGGGAAAAAAATATCATAGCTTGTGTCGGAGGATAACTTCGTTTATCATAAGATTTTATCTGCCATACTTCCAGTGACATCTTGTCTTCGTAGTTGCTCACCTGCCCATTTTTGAAATTTTATTTGGTTTTGCCGCAGAACTACTCATCAGTCATCTCGGTGCATCCTGAGGTCATAGACGAGAGACCGGGGACGATGGTTATCGAATCTTTTGTTGTTGACGTGCCGGACGGGAATACCAGGGACGATACTTGCTACTTCGTGGAGGCCCTTATCAAGTGCAACCTCAAATCCCTCGCTGATGTGTCGGAGAGGCTGGCTGTGCAGGACAGGACGGAGCCCATTGACCGGATGCTGGGTTAGGAGGACGGCAGGGTTTATAGGCTGTGATCTTCACCATGGATGAAGCTTCCGGGGCTTTCACAACTCGGAAGCTTTGGAGACAGACTGGTAGCTCTATTGTGACGTCTTTGGAAGGCCATCTTGCTCTCTTCACTCCCTCTTTATCTTTTGCTCCCTCTTTTCTCTCTTCTTGTTTGTTATTTTTGTTTCCTTTTAAACGGTGATGATGGGATTTCCTGTGTCTTAGTAGGCTCAAGAACCTCATCCTTCTACAGGTCTCCAACGTACCCCATGAATTGAAAAAGAAAAAAAAAAGGTCAGGAAAAGGAAGTAGGCAATCTTTTTGTTTTTATCTTGTGATTTTTCTGGGATTTGGCCATGGCGGTATTGTCATTGCTTCTATGGTTGTAAATATCTCTGCCGGAATGTGTTTATATGGTTCTCTGATGAAAGGTTATGTGGCTTCTGCTTGCAGTGCAGAGATAGAGAATTGAGAGAGCTGTTTTGAAGAGGCTTGTACATATTATTCTATTTCATACTTAAAATTATTCCTAGTAGTATGGTATGATGGCCCATTTTATTGCTACTGAAGTCCCCTCACCCCTGAGTTTGGCTCAAGTAATCTGAAACTCTCGACCAAATCTGCCTCACCAATATTAGCAGAAAACATTCCTAACTATAGAGAAATCTATGCCTGGACACGATGATACTTGCATATGAATGCCAAGCCAGTGACGTAATTGCCGGGGTTAGAATGTAGACGAATAGAAGTGCGACTGACGATGGCCGCTGCATTTATCCTCAATTTTCAATTGAATGTGTCTATTTCTTCCTTTGTGGGTTATTTCGTTTTCTTCTTTTTGTTCGCTTCTTTTTGGGGTGGGGGCAACTTGCTGAGCTCTGCACCTACTCTCCGGTACACGACAGGAATTATTCATGCTCGGAAAAGGAAGTCTAAAGCTCCAGAAGTGGCCAAACTGTTGTCGTTTCTGTGGCGTGGGGACCTCGATCGTCAACACTCATCCTGATCGTATCCTCCCCTTGGCGGCAGTGCCGGAGCTTTAGCCTTTGGGGCGGCGACGACCATGTTTTAAAACTTTTCGAGAATTTGGATTTTGGCTACCCTCGAATTCTTTACTGAGTTTTTAAATAGTTTGCGGAACGCACGCTTTTGCATAAGTCAGATGATTGATTCTCCACCACGTCTGAGGCTCTCCTTTAGATATCTTTAAATCGAAACGGTACATCAAGTAGGCACGATCGACTGGACAGTTATTTTTTGTCAAAAAAAAAATAATTTCAGTATTATCATATTTTACTGAAGTTTTTACATCTGGCTGTCGTCCTGCCTAGTTGACAGTCCAGATAAAGTACCTATGGAAGAGGACGATAGTTCTTACTTTCTCTTACGTGGACTACAGACGCCACGTCACTATAAACCCTCTGTCACTTCAACTTCTACACATCAACTGGCAAGTTTTCATTTTTCAGGAGACCTATTATCTCAATTCAACTCAGTCTGACTCTTAATTTGGTCTCATAAACCCGGATTTTTATTTAGAACGGAAAGTCGGGATTAACGAGCTCTCGTACTTATCATGCTTTTCCGGGAAAACGGAATAGCATTCCGTCTAGCTGCGTTGAAACTAACAGGCTGTTTTTAGGTAATAAAACAGTCCCACCACGGTAACTTAGCAACCTGGGCGGCCCCCGAACTACTGGCAACCTGGGAGGCCCCTGAACTGCTGGCAATCTGCGCGGCCCCCGAACTGCTGGCAATCTGCGCGGCCCCCGAACTGCTGGCAATCTGCGCGGCCCCCGAACTGCTGGCAATCTGCGCGGCCCCCGAACTGCTGGCAACCTTCTGCTCTCTGGACCTTTGTAGCCTGACTCGACAACTGCGCTTTGATTCCAGATATCTATCATATATTGTACTATTACTATGACAAGGTTTTTGAAGACCCAGAGAAGCTCCTGTTTCTACCTTGTATGATGTTACTGCTCCATATTCACTCCCCTCACTTTTGAATTTCAGTATCTGCTGCATATTCACTCCCCTCACTTTTGAAGTTCAGTATCTGCTGCATATTCACTCCCCTCACTTTTGAAGTTCAGTATCTGCTGCATATTCACTCCCCTCACTTTTGAAGTTCAGTATCTGCTGCATATTCCAGATATCTCCCCCTGTCATGCTCAAGCAGAGTTCAGTAGGCAACTGTAACGTAGGAAATAGGATGTAACAGAGCGACATTTTCAGGGTTTTAGAACCTCTTATGCTTGAAATATGGATTTTAAGAGCAGTAGTCCAAAAATCACACGAGGCAAATGAACAGCTGGGGGAGCCATAACAATACTTTCTGCGAGGATATCAGTCCAAAAATGCTTGTACATGTTCATGACCAAGCACAGCATTTTTCACTAAAAGAGTAACATTCAGTTACAAATTGGATCTCGTCCTCTCATCCCAACATAGTCTCTGATTCTCTAAGCCTACAAACCTGTAGGCAGTACTTAAATCTGCTTACTACATCACCACGATTTTCTAATGCCTTTTCATGATCGTTAGTGTCATAAACCTCCACTCAGTAAACTGTATGATGTCGGTTTCAGAAAGCCTTAGGACACATTTTATTTCAACCGCCTTACCTGCACGTCCCAGAGGAAATTCCTTCTGATCACTGAATGCAGGCAGTCAATTATAAAAAAAAATATTATGTTACAGTGTCCTAAACAATCTTAACCAGACCACAAAGGCCCGTATGCCTAAGACATTTACCAAAGAGATCACAAAGGTACAATAATGGCTTCTATAATATAGATCTTATTTACAACACTTACTAATGGTACAAAATTGTTCTACTTTGGAAGATCTTTCTGGAATTCACGAGGAATGGGAAGCTGTAGTTAAACAGTTGTGGTTACCTGGAGCATCCCAGCAGTAGAATATGAAACGAGGAAAACAGCTGCCTTCATGCATTCAAGCAACGAAAAAATCAGGATGTATTCTTCAACTCCATGAGTGAGGAAATTTGAGACCAAGTCGACTATTAATAAAGTTATCAAAACCTGCCAAACCAACCATGCAAAATCTTAGCTCTAAACTTCTACACAGGGCCCTAACGGGGTTTTGGATCTAATACAGCATGCACAGTAGCAATTTGTTACTGCATCCAGCCAAGGAAAGATGCGTAGATAAAAAAACTTCTACACAAGCAGTAGTAGATATGATCCCCCTAATGGAGCATATATACATTATTAATGATGGAGCTAAGTCCTAAGCTAGAAACAATTTGACCCAGTTCTGTAATTTATCATTGAAAAAATGTACAAGTCTATATTTTCCCCAAGAATCATCAAACCCAGAGAACTAGTAAAAATCTTTGTTAGTACTGGGGATCACAATCATTTGTTTGAGAACACTGGTGGCCACAATGATTTTACTAGGTCCATATAATTGCTTGTAGTCATGGTGATTCAGTTACAAGCAAATGGCGAGCAAATCCATGCCTGAAGAAGAAAATCATCACAGACATAACAAAAATGATATCTGATGACAACAAATAAGAGAGTAAAACTAAACTGGGACATCCATATTTCATTGGAAGTGAACTGCATGTGTCACATCTAAACATGAGTTGGAAATTGGGAACTTCAGCTACTTTTTTCAAGTACTCGAAGTATCTTAAATTTTCTGCTAGTTGTTCAATAATTGGAAGTTAATGTTCTTTTTGAAGAAGATAAAATGTAATAAACTGTAAACGATCTTTGACATACTAGAAAGAAAGATATAGTAATACCTGTACAGTTTAAATAGTACCCCAAATTGCCCATCCATGCACGAGATACTTAAAATGCATATGACGGGACATGCTAATTCAGTTGGAGCTCCTCTTGTTGTTGTTCGATGATCTGTTCTTCATGATAAGGATTAAGAATTTGTTTGATGTCATCAGCTGTAAGGGTCTCGTATTCAAGCAGCGCATTTGCCAATGCATGTAAAGATTTTTCTTGCTGAAAAGAAGAAAAAAAAATATTGGTTTCAGAATGAGGTGAGCTACCGAAAGCCTTTAAACAGGTATTCACACATTCTTTTGGAATGGATAAGAGCAAGAGTCAACGTGGCCAGAGCAGGTAAACTCAAGCTCATAAACCTGGTTCTTTTATTGCATCAAAACCATTTTCAAAGTAAAAAACAGTATTTTTAATAAGATCTTAGCAGTTCCAAACCTTCTTCAATAATCGCTTAACACGATCATAAGCATCTCTTAGGAGCTTCACTACCTGCAATAAATAGTGAAACCATATCACCACGGGTAAATTTGTGGTAAGCTAAACAGTTAAACTCATACAACATACTTCTGCATCAATCCGTGATTGCATATCTGAGCCTGGTCTCTCTTTGATATAAATGGGCCCAACTGTGTCACTCATTCCACACGTTGACACCTAACATAAGGGTGTCTCAGATGAAATTAATATGTGCAGTTTTTAACGTAACAGAAAAGAGAAACAATAACATCAAAGAAGGATAAATGACATGACATCTATTACAAAACATTTAATGAAAAAATCAAAAGGAAGTTTGAAGATAGAGTACCATATATTGAGCAAGTTCAGTAGCCTGATGAAGATCACTGCTAGCTCCAGTTGTTACATGTTCCTGGCCGAAGATAAGTTCTTCGGCAACCCTCCCACCCATACAAACATCAAGCCGAGCTAATAACTGCTTCTTGCTAACAGATGTTTCATCATTTGATGGGAGCTGTGTAACCATCCCCAAGGCAGAGCCACGTGGCATAATCGTTGCTTTGTGAATAGGATGTGCACCATCAGTATTGTATGCGACAATTGCATGGCCACTCTCATGGTATGCAGTGAGCTGAAAATAAAAATGTAATCAACAATAACTACAAGTTAGTGCCAGAAGAGGCCCGGATGCTTCAAATAAGTAAATCCCACCAAGACAAAAATGATACCTTCTTTGACTCTTCTGACAAAAACATGGTTTTTCGCTCTGTACCCATGATTATCCTATCTTTAGCGAACTCTAACTGTATAGCATTTAACTTTTCTGCACCCTCCACTGCAGCCTTAATAGCCGCAATGTTCACCAAGTTTGCTAGATCTATGTAAATGTAATAGAAAATCAAAAGCATAATCAGTGAGTAAAGTGTACACAATACATCACTGAGAGTTTTAACTTGAATGTGAAGAATTATGCAATGAGAGATCAAACCTGCCCCATTAAATCCAGGGGTCCCCCGAGCAAGAGCTTTGATGTCTACATCATCTGCCAATGGCTTGTCTTGTAAATAAAGCTCCAGAATATCTTGCCTCCCCCTCACATCTGGATTTGGAACAACAATCTGAAAGGAGATTTTATTAACTTGGAATATCCTACATCCAGAATTATATTTAGCACATAGACAACTCAAAGTGGAAGAAAACAAGTGAATCACATAAGTCCATTTAGGGGTGGTTCAGACAGATAAAAAACTCCAGAATCATGTCTAATAAATCCCTCAATTTTCTTTGTTCACCAGTTTACCGCGCAAAAAGTTAGACACTTACATGTCTATCAAACCTCCCAGGCCTTGTTAAAGCGGGATCAAGAATGTCAGGCAAGTTTGTTGCAGCCATCAATATGATTCCCTACATTAAAGAGTAAAGGTTAAATAGTGTATGTAGACAAAAAATAAAAAAAATAAAAAAATAAAAGATGCTAAAAAAATGCCTAGCGGAGTTAACACCTCATTTTGCTCAAACCCATCCATTTCAACCAGCAGCTGATGCAATGTTTTCTTCGTATGACCTTCCCACTGCTTGCGGGTGGACCCTACAGCATCTATTTCATCAATGAAAATGATGCAAGGTGCCTAAAGATCAAGATATAACCAAGTCAGAATTGGAAGCTGAAAATAAAAAACACTAAGGTACCAATAACAAATAACAACAAAACTCATTGTGATATCGGGTTATAAATGTCAAAATAGAAAATGGCAAACTGACATTCCAGATGGGAGATAGCATTCCAATGTAATCTAGATAACAGCAATCACACACCCAGAAAAATTCTTCCCGAGCAGCATAAAACCGACTTTTTGAGATAAGAACAACCAAAGAAAATAAAAAGATGTACAAACCTTCTTCTTAGCAGCCTGGAATAAGGACCGCACACGTCGAGCACCAACCCCAACAAACCTGCCATATAAACGAAAACAAGGTAACACCATACGGACCAAAACAGGTACAAAATTGGTAGCATCTACAGTTCTTACAAAGGTATATTTACTTCAAATTCAATGTCATAAAGTTCTCCAGATAATAGTAAAGAGTTAGCGTTTATGAAAAAAATCTATCAATATAACCTACATTTCTTCAAACTCTGATCCCGCTCGATAGAAGAAAGGTACCCCAGCTTCTCCAGCAATAGCCTGTAGCAAGCCAGTGTTATACCTTCCACCAGTAAGAATGGTACGTACTCATAAAAAGATACGAACATGCAGAAGGAAAAAAAAAGGCAAATCAAAATAGAACTCAAAATGAAATAATCTTTGGCAAATTCATAGTTTTGAGAAGGTGAAATGCAAATTATTTAAACCGTTGCCTTGACTTGTCTTAATTTTGCCAAACCAGAAGAATGAAAAGTCAGGATATATGTGTAAAAGGTAATCTTCCAATTCTCTGAGACACTTACAAATGAATCTTCTAATTAAACTTTCATGCTAAAAGCAAATTAACAACTTATATAGAAGTAAACCAAGTAAATTTTCAGCTAATAATTCTGTATGTTACATAATATTTTGGACTAGTATCTAAAAAAAGATGTAGATTGACATGGAAATATCAGGTTTTCTTATAATACTAATATTATTTTTAAAAAATTCATCCTTTAATTGTGTAGAGAAACGAAAGTTAAAAAAAAAAACTAGATAAATCACATAGCTTTTAGTTTTTTTTTTTTTTTTTGAGGAAGTTGGATTTCATTGATTTCAGAATTAAAATACATAGTTTTTAGTTTATAACAATTTATAAACTTAGAGTGAAAATTGCAAACTTCTGGAGGTTAATTTTTCTTTTTAACGTGAAAAGTGAAACTCCAATGAGACATAAACCAAAACATCACTCTAGAAACAACCCCATGCAGCCACTGAGCCAAAGGCCTGATCCACAAAGAGATCAAAACCACGAGATATATGCATTTCTCTCTTCCTTTCAATTGCATCCAACAAATTTGATTAACAACCTCTTAACGAAGATCAACCAATGTAACCTCCTCCATTTTTTTTTTTGAAAGTTGTAACCTCCTCCATAATAACGAAAATTAATAACCTCCTCCATAAATCCTAATCTGCCAACAGGTAAACAATGAAACAACTTATTGCTCCCCATGCATAACAAGCAACAAAGGGTTGGTGTGGTAGCCATGGCTCTCGCCAAACTCGATAGCCACAGCGCATTAGCACAGCCAATTCCTTGCGGCTACAAAATCACTAGTACACTGAAAAGCAAAGAAAAACTCAGATAAAGCCGAGAATGAAAAGCCTTTCTATTATTGTGTGTTACGAGTTTTTTTTTTTTTTTTTTTTTTTTTTTTTGGGGAGGGGGGGGTTATGTGTCATGTACCTAAGTTGAAAGACTGAAGAAACAGAAGCCAGCCAGAAATTGAAAATATAGAAGTGAAAAGACTGAAAGAAATAGGGACCTTGCATAAAGGCAGTCAATGATGCACATAAATGTTGAATGAAGACGTGGTAGCCCGCAACATATACGATGGCTGGTATAATGATGGTTGACGTGATAGCAACAATACAGCCATCATAAATCTTGTCGAATATTACTTTCCTCTATGAGTGACTTTGTCATCTCAAAATTAACATTAAATAAAAGTTAGTATTCTCATAGTTATGTTGAGGAAGCTTCGCCTGTTTGGCAATTGGTCTCTTGTTACTAATTATCTCACTGCTTGCCCTGTTCTTGTGATACTATACTAGCTTCCTGTCCACAACAAGTATTATAATCTAATCATGAATATTGGGTCAATCCTCTTCATTGTTGTAGCTAAGTGAAGAATACATGTCTTGAGATTTTCAGATGTTCAGCCTCATGAACTTTGGAAAAGAATATTATCGACACTGTTTCCAATTTACACCTTCAATGTTCATAAAACCACCTGGATTAATCTCAAAGACTTGGAAATAATTTTTTTAAGAAGGAATTTGGTAATAATTAACACGACTTCTCTCAAATTCTTATCTGAATTGTATCATGATATTCTCTAGATTTCTCTCACTGTAATCTTCTGTAACTATTCTCCTCTCTACTTCATCCAGATCCTACTATCGTGGATCTTGTAACTGTACAAAGAGATTATAAATATAGAAAGAAAAACCAAACGGTCATCTGAGACTTTCTGTTCTTTCGGACTATCATGCAATAAGTCTAGATATATGCAGAATAAAATGACTCCTCACCTTGGCAAGCAGAGTCTTTCCTGTTCCAGGAGCTCCTGTTAGAAGGATTCCCTGAAATAAATTATTACTTAAAGATTTTATATAACTGAACAAGGTGCATTCATGAAAATTGAAGAATTACAAGACAGAAGGTCAGGATATCAAAAATGTCAAAGAACTCCAGAAGTCTGAGAACGCAATAATAAGTAAGCAGGCTGGTAAAACAGGGGAGGGGGGAGGGGAAAGGGAGGGAGGGAGATTTACTTATGTCAAGATTGGGAAGATGAAATGTAGCCCAATTAAGTTTGTACAATCCAAAGCCATGCATATGCACCATAAGGAATACTTGACAAGTTGACATACCTTGGGCAGCTTTCCTCCAAGCCGAGTAAATTTTGATGGGTTTCTAAGATACTCAACCACTTCCTCAAGCTCTTGCTTTGCATCATCACAGCCTTTAACATCCTTAAAAGTTTTGACATTCTGCAGACAATACATCAGATATTCAAGCATGTAAAAGATACAGAAAAACAATGAAATCACATATTCGTGTTATTTACCAAAAATATAGCGCAATTGCCAAAATATGTAGGAGGAAACCACTTGAAGGATAAAACAGTAAAACAAAGAAATACCCACAGAAACCTGACAAATTAGAGCCAACACTAAAATTTTAGAAAACTCATTTACTTATCCAAGTGACAAGACTGTGTCATGGCCTCAAATACACAGTTTTCAAACAGCTAACTCAAATCACATCAATCAAACAAGAAAAATTAATTCACTAATATGAAGCGAATACTGATATCATTGGCCAATCCATTGAACATCTGGAATATTGATGAGAATAAGCAGGTCTAGTCTCTGTTATACTTTTTATATCACCCCTACACTCGTCTTTGTTCTTCAATGGCTATGCTAAGATTTGAACCACAGCAATCCCAAGGATTTGGCACCCTATTCATCCTTTAGTAGAAGTCAAACTCTTAAACCAACAAATATCAAACATACCTTGGAATATTATAGACAAATCTCTTCAAAAAAAAATATTATAGACAAATCTCTTCAAAAAAATATATTATAGACAAATCTCTTCAAGTTTAGTAACACAAAGTAAAGGTAACCAATTGGGTGTGGCGAATTATCTTTTAGTCTAATAAAGGTTTTTCAGATAACTTTAAACATGAAATATAATGTCGCCTATTATAATTTACTTATAATTTCAAAGTTCAATAACATAAAAACCAAATCTGGAGAACTCTCCCACCTATTGGAGAGTTCCACCCTTCTTTCCTCTGGGGCTACAGTTGCTACAGTTGTTTCCTATCAGAACAACTCCCCCACAACTATTTGGTTTATTCTTTTTGTGGGGAGATCAAAGCTGAATTTTTATGGTTCCTCCAAGGGTATCCCAGATCCCGCTGGATTTAAAGGGTTGATCAGAAATTTGGATGGAAACAGCCTTCTCTCATTCGCTGGGGCCCTTGGTCGTGATGATTCCACCTCATTTGAGGTTCATGTAGTCTTTCATGGTTTGAGATGCTCCAGATTCCATTTTACTGGAGAGCTTGTAGTCGGTGATTCAAGTAATGTAATTGGCTTCTGTGGGCAAAGCTCAGCTTTTCCTAGGAGATTTTTGTATGTTACAACGAAATTTTTTTCTATTGCCATGTACTCTGAATGCGAGTGGTCATGTATTCCTAGATCAGCCAACTCTAGAACAAACACTTTAGCTAGAGAGGGATTGGGCCTCACAGCATCTCTGTGAGACATGCTCCCCCATTTGCACCGTGATTTCATTTGGGTAATCAAATAAAAACACTTTTCTACAAAAAAATTAAAGTAGAGACAAGGTACTCATAATTTGGCAACATATTTCATAAAATTTTTGTGAATAAATATAAGCAAATATCAGATTCTTAACGCATGAAATAAAGAAAAACAAAAAGATAGACATAACAATTTCACCAAAATAGTTCGCCACCCCAAGGAAAAAGACTTTGAGAGTCTTACTTTTTCGGGCATTATTTCCTTGTTGAGCTCCTTTGGGGCATATGACGAACTTGAGCCAACCCCTGAAGTGCCTATTCCTCCTAAGCTGCCTACATATTTTTGAAATGCAGTTGCACCCATAACCCTGTTTAAAGGAAGTTAAGGTTCCATCTTTAGACATTAGATCAATAAAATCTTTGTAAAGAACTAGTAAACAGACTCATATATGGGCTCCCCCAAATAAATTTTGTACTTAATTTAAAATTGGAAGGGGGTAACACAAACACCTTTTTAGTTTCAGACAGATAGTTTTAAAAAGAAAGAATTATATGACTAGGTAACTTAGCCTCAGACTCATGATTCCCTCCTAGAAAAGAAACAAATTTCAACTAGGTATTATATTTATCACTCAATCAGAAACAAATGTCCTTACCATAGCAATCCCACAGCAATTGTGAACAAGATAGTTGAGATAAGTTCTTGAGCAAAACGTGCTGACCGATTAGGTGCCTTAGGGTCGACCTAATCCACATAAGACCATAAACACAAGGCATATAATTCAGTGATGCTGACGACCAAAAGACAACAACATAAAAAAACTGAAATAATACCAATAAGACATTCCTTTGACATCTACTGCAGGAAAGATTTGATCTAAACATTCAGACAACATTGTAAGTAAAACTACAAGGATATATCAGAGTTGTCCCTTAGCAGGCTGAGGCAACAGTTTTTGGATGCTCCAAAACAATAAAGAACAAGTATATCCAATCCATGAACAAACATGAATATTCAGAACTCTATTTTATACAAGAGTCTATGACAACCAAAAACTGGATTTAATTGAATGAGTGAAGATACCATCACAACATGCAATGGCTGCTTCTCAGATATTCCTGGATTCATGAAGGCCTCATCCAGGTTCCCAGATGCACGCTGCTTTAACTCTTGTAACTACATGAAAAGAGCCAGAGTTAGTCATATGAGGCAATAATTTACAACAGCCCTCTACAGAAGATACAAACCTAAAAGCATCCGAAATGGTTTACAGCAACAAGTGCTTCATGTAAAATATGGCGAAAATGAGATTATACATTGGGAACTGTGGCAACTAACTAAGAGATAAATATGTAGAAAACAATAGTGAATGGCAGGAAATTACATTCGAACAATTATCTTATTATGACGTTGTGTAGATGACAATGATACAAACTAAAAATATGCCAAAAAGCTGGAACGGTATCTGTCAGCAAAGATAACAAAATCATTACCAATATTGGGAGACTTGAAGGTTTTCCTGATTTCTCATTTGGAAGATATTCTTCCAAACCATTAGTAACAACGAGGGCTCGAAGATACTCCGCAACTCCTCTACTGTCTACAGCATAATCTCTTTGTTCAAAACGACTTATGACAGATTCAGGACTGCAAACCATTATAAGAGACTTGAATAAAAACCTCCATAAAAAAGGGAACAAACAAGAAAAGCATTATGATAATAAATGAACTAAAAGAAACTTTTGCAAAATCAAATGAACTACTTCGGACGGCCCATGTGACCGCATAGAACAAACGGAAACATTGACTTATCCTCTGACAGGATAAGACGTACGAAAAAAGGAAGGAACCTGTGCTTGTTGAGCTCCACCAGTAGGGCACTTTGCTTAGCAGCATCCTTGGGACTTGCGTCAGCTTCAGCAAGAAGCCTCTCCATTCTCTTCTCTTGGCGCCAAAACGGCCACCAACTAAACCACTCCGACAATGCAAGCTTCTCGAAGCTTTTCCTCGTCGACAGCAAAACACCCATTAGAAACACGACCACCGGAAGCCTGCCATCAGTCTTCGGTCCATCCGCGGCACGTCCAGAAATATTCTCGTTGTCACCAACGGCATGAGCCTCCAAACTGGTCGCTTCTTCACTGATTGGGCTGCTGCCGGTAACTTCTTCAGAAAGACTACCATTTTCCACTTTTTCAGCATCGCGCAGAGAATCATCGCCAGATAAATTCGGCTCCCCAGTTGAATTAAGCCCCTCCGAGTGTAATGACCGGACAACAAGCGAGTTTAAACGACAGGAGAGAGTTTTACAAGAAACAGATAGATGATTACGAGGATTCAACCCATAACAAATGCTGCGGAAGACAACACCACGTTTCAAGGAGATAACAGGATGCGACAAGGGCTTGCAGAGGAGAGATGCTTGAAGAGCAGACATAGCAAAGAAATTTGAAGGAGAAGAATTAGGGCTGCACCTTCCTCTGTAAATCAGCAGATACACACTCGAAAGCCAAAACCTCCCTAGTCCCGATCCCTCCCGTCCTCTCTCTCTGTCTCTCTCTCGCCTTCTCTCTTCCGTCTTCCGCCTCGCTGTATGTCTGGTTCGAGGCTAATAGCCACACGAGAGTGAGAGGCGAGAGAGAAACCTTATCTAGATTGAAATATTGGCGCCTCAACGAGCAAGGGAGCCTGGTTAACTCAGCTGACTAAGATGCTCGAGAAACCGTTGTGCAAGTAAGCTAGGATACTTTTCTCTCCTAGCAAAATACCATGTTCCCCTTCTTATACTATAGTCTATAAGATACCATTTTCGTAGTAGTCCTCGAACACACTGAACAGAAAGAAACAGTGATAGGCGGCGCTTTATGCGTTTCGGCCGATAAGTTCCATGATACGACGCTCGGAATGAGATTTCTTATGCCGTTAATGTATTTCAATGTTGCAAATTGTACTTAATATACCGCTAGTATTCCATGAATACAATTGAATGATTGACACGATGGTAATCATCGTGACTATTAATCCGAAATTCATGTAATGACCTTGCCTATATCGAATAAGAGCGGTGATAAAAGTATTGGAGGTTTTTACTTTCAAGATTTTACATCATAGCAGTGATAAAAGTATTGGAAGTTTTTACTTTCAAGATGGCGTCCATGTTGCAGTTCAGTAAGAGATACACTTGAAAATAAAATTTATGAGATTTTTGTTTTTAATAAAATATTATCAACCTATTCTATGGGTAAACCCTAATCCCTAGATTTTCTACTATCTAGACCTCCAACTATGCAGCCACATCAGGATGTAAAACCTCGAAGTAAAATCAAGAAATACTGATATTATTTTTCATCGAATAATATTTGATTCCCCAAATTAAATTAGCGGAAGAAAATACCCCTTGTCGGTTTAAGGATGGAAAAACAAAGGACTACAATAAGGTACAAATATATGATCTAACTAAGAATATTCAAAAACAAAATGATCTAACTAAGACAAATGCTATGATATACAAAGTACAAAATTATGAACTCACATAGTACATTGTAACCATGCGACCTTATTAATGCGTTTTGAGTAACAGTACTGTTACCATTGCAAATAGCATAAAACTACTATACAATGTTATTTCTGAATTAGTACTATCTCATGAATCAACTTACTATCATGTTATGAAAATTATAGTTTTACATTATAAACAGACGCAATGAAAGAAAGAAACTCGATATTATATGTGCTTCTTCATGTAAATTTAGTGGGCTAGTAAGCGCCTACGCCTGCCCAGCTGGGTCATCTGACCGGCTAATTCGCAACTGTACATTGGACCCGAACGTGTAATTGGACCTGGTCCAGTTGGTTTCTTCAGTAATTGGACCGGTGCCGGCTCTTCTCCGAAAGCTTCGCCGCCGCAGAGTTGATGAGCTTTTCTTTTGTGAAAATGGTTAAAAGTCGAGTCTACTGCTTGTAGAATCACGGTGGTTTAAAATTATAGTTCTGTGCGAGGACTTCTCTGAAAGTTCTCGATCTTTTTTTCTTTATTGGAAGTTGACGAAATCTCTCGATCTTCGATGATCAAACATCCAAATTTTGGATCAACCTTCTGGCTAGTACTTTTTACATAAGATGATCGAGCCATCCGAGATTTTTACTTTTTGACGCAAATGATCCGAGAAGATAAGTAAAAGTGATCAACTCATAAAAAAAATGAAAAACAAACCCAGGTACATGCATGGCTATTGCCCTTATTCTGATGTTAAATCAGGTTCAGCAGGTCTCTGAAGCAATGCTCTTAATGCATTAGGAGCTGCAAAACGTGAAGCATAGATGGCACTGGCCTCGAGGCTGGGAGATCCACCATTTCCTCTCTGCAGAGCAGCTTGAAGTCTCTCCTCTTGTAGAGACTAAATTCTTTATGCATGCTTCTTCTTAATATATCTACGCCGGGCTGCTTGAATGAAACATGCAGCGCTAGCCCATGTTTTCTAATACTGCCGAGATTATAATCTGAACGTGTGCCGGAGTAATTGCTTTAATTTGCAGCCTACGGAACTGAGAGACTAGTTACAAATTTTAGGTCATCAACCATGAACGCAAACGCTTCACCTCAGTGATGGCCCATACCGTCCTTGTGGATGTTCAGAGCTGGTATATATACTTTCTGAATTTTTTGTTCTAAAAAGCATAAAATAAATGAAAAATCACATGAAAGTTTCACAGAGCTAGCGGCATAACTGGACTCCTTTGCTCTTTATTTACAGCACCCTTGCCATAGCCCTGAACATGTTGAATGTAAACTTATTAATGCAAATTATAATGGTTGGAAAAGATATATAGGAAATTGCAGACAGTTATATAACCGAATAACCTGCAGGCCGGCTACCAGGCAAAGATAAATGGATCAGGGATTGCCGAGATGTGGTGGAGAAAAGGCTTATAATTGATTTCCTATTTTGAATAATACCTTCACGTTTCGTTGTATAATCTATAAAGCGCGAAATAACTTCACGAATCATCAACACAGCTATATATGGATCTAAACGTTTTAAACTAAAAGTTAGGAACAAACATCAGATCACGGAAATTAAGGATTCTTGGTCGAAGATGGCCGATGGCAATATTAAACTCGGAGTTAGGAAACATCAAAGAAGAACTCGATCACTGAGTAGAAGATCATAGTCCGTTACTTTTGTCTTTGTGAGGAGCAAATGCCGCCATGAAAGAATTTGCAGCAAAAACCTCACTAGGATTACGTTCATCATCAGCCAAGTGCGTCTCTATTCTTCCAGGTTTTGGAACTCAGAAGTGAAAAATGATATGGAGACGCGGGGAATCGAACCCCGTGCCTCTCGCATGCGAAGCGAGCGCTCTACCATATGAGCTACGTCCCCAAATGTTGGGTAACGAAGTTCCTTTTGTAATTCAATATAATGTTTGACACAACTATTGCTGCATTGCCGTCTCCGTTCTCTGGAAGGGAGTGCATGGAGTTTTCCCTTGGCTTCACCAAACTTTCCCCTTCTTCCCCTGTTTTTCTCTTTTGTCTCTGTCGAGTGGCTGGGTAATATTTATTGGGTTGATCATGTCCAGGTTCGTTACGGGACCACGATTTTGGAATGATTCTATTCACCATTTCGTTCACATGCAGCAACCGTCCAAAATTAAATGTAAACCAAGAATGGATTGGACGGGAAGCTTCAATCAGAGTTCCCCCGCACTTCTTTCCAGTTTCCATGTGAACCAAAAATGAAAAAGTAAACAGGCTATCTGCTCCAGTTTGACCCAGAATTCCCACTAAATACTCTCAGCCTTAATTCTCACTAACTGACAAGTAATCCTATCACACGATCACAATTATGTAACCTCCCATCAAATGCAATCCGTGATTCTTTTCAGCAGTGACTGTTGAGTACTGTTGAGAGACCTAGCTCTGTATCTGCACCTAGGAAGAGGAATATCATCTAACTCCTTCAATTCATTCCGAGCGAGAAAGAATGGGTGGCCAATTCTGGTTAATACCACTGCTCGTTTGTCTAGGACTCCCAGGAGGGTCCCATGCCGGAGGAGGCATTGCCATCTACTGGGGTCAAAATGGGAAGGAAGGCAGCTTGGCCTCGACCTGCGGAACCCGGAATTACGCCGTCGTGAACGTGGCTTTCCTCTCCTCGTTCGGCGCCGGCCGGACTCCGGTTCTGAACCTCGCTGGACACTGCGATCCTTCCACCAACAGCTGCACCCGCTTGAGCGACGACGTCAAAACCTGTCAAAGCCAAGGAATTAAGGTCTTTCTCTCCATCGGCGGGGGAGACGGGTCGTACTCCCTGTCCTCCTCCGACGATGCCAGGCAAGTCGCAGACTACATTTGGAATAACTTCCTCGGGGGTCAGTCTTCCTCTCGCCCCCTCGGAGTCGCCGTGCTCGACGGCGTAGATTTCGACATCGAAGGAGGCTCGACCCAGCACTGGGACGAATTGGCGAATTATCTCTCTGGGTACAGTAAACAGGGGAGCAAGAAGGTGTTCCTCACGGCGGCACCTCAGTGCCCATTTCCGGATCAGTGGTTGGGGATCGCCCTCAACACGGGTCTCTTCGACTATGTCTGGGTTCAATTTTATAACAATCCTCCGTGCCAGTACTCATCCGGTAATGTCGATAGCCTCCTCAGTTCGTGGAACCAGTGGACTACTTCGTCGGTGAAAGCCACCCAGTTCTTTGTGGGTCTACCGGCCGCCCCTGGGGCCGCCGGCAGCGGCTTCATTCCGACCAACGTGCTCGTATCGCGGATTCTTCCGGCCGTTAAGACTTCCTCCAAGTTCGGCGGCGTCATGTTGTGGTCTAAGTACTACGACGATCAAACGGGTTACAGTTCTTCTATTAAGAGCGCCGTTTAACTAGTGAAGAATATGTACGTACAACGCAATCGAGACTTCATATATAATCATGCATACTCCTGTAAAGTAATTTAAGTACCTTGTAGTCTTCTGCTTGCAGTTTCGAAGAAAATAAATGGATCGTTGCATATAGTACTACTACCTACTGTATATCAAACCAAGGGAAGATTGCCTCGCGTTTCTATTCGAAGTATTCATCCGTTATTCCTGTCCAAAGCTAGCTAGCTAGTGCCAACTTCCAAGCTTCACCAGGACAACTGCTTGCAGACGAGTACTGCAAGTGGTGGTTGCACGGCTGACATCTTTAGCATTATTTTATACCTTTCGCACGTCTGAAATCGATTCCTGCCGACGGCGTAGGGACCCCCTGCTGCGGTCCTAGAGTACTCCTAGTCCAGCAGTAACAAATTAAATTCGCCCAAACGCGGTCCTTGTCGTGCTTTGGGCAATTTAACGAACAATATGTATGCAAAAGCATTACCGAACCCCCTCATAGTTTAATGCATCTGCGTGCATATAAGTAGGGACACGGAACTAGTGGTTTAAGCAGTAAGGACCCCTTCAGTGACTGGAGATAAAAAATGGGAGTAGTATTACTCAACGGAGCCGGTCTTCTCATCCTCCTCTTGATCAGTACTGCTGCCATATTTGCGGCCAGCGGCAAACCAACGAGAATCAGACCCCAAATGGGTCACATGACCCCATGCAAGCGCCTGGTGCTTTACTACCACGACGTCCTCTTCAACGGCACTGACGCCGCAAACGCAACCTCTGCCAAGACCAACAACGGCACCCCCCTGGGCAATACCAATTTCGGGACACTCATTGTGTTCGACGATCCAATGACCAAGGATCGCCGTCTCGTGTCTCCTCCAGTGGCCCGAGCCCAGGGATTTTACTTCTTCGACATGAAGACCGCGTACAACGTACGCCTGGTTTGCTTTCACTCTGGTTTTCAATTCCACGGCGTATGAGGGTACGATTAACCTTATGGGTGCAGATATGATGATGGAGAAGACGAGGGACATATCTGTCGTGGGTGGCACTGGGGACTTCTTCATGGCGCGAGGGATCGCTACATTTACCACCGATGAGATGCAGGGGGATTATTACTTCCGACTGAAGATGGACATAAAGCTGTATGAATGCTAACTATTACACTAGATTGAGCTCCCTGTACCTGCAGTTTAGTAAGTGCCTAGCTACAGCCAGTAATAAATAATTGGAAAATGCTACCAATGGGAAACACAGCTCCCTGGGTTTATCCTTTAGGATTTTATAAAATAAAAAATATTATTGTATCCTTTAAGCTAGTGTTTAAATTGGCTGTTACGTAGGATGGATATTGTGGGTGAGTGCAACTAGCATTACTCTAAATAATTTTACTCGTTTATTTGATTTTCTGTCATGATCAATAATTGAGCAAAAGTAGAAAATGTACATATTCAATAGTTACCTATTATTAAATGAAAATAAAAGTGGTGCGAGTTATTGATCTCATGTTGGATTAACTAATTATACAGTTATATATTAGAATTGTTGAAAATTTTCTATTTGAGTAAATGCTTGCTTATAATAAAATACTAGGGAGACGCGACGGTTGAACAACCACTGTCATGTCCTTTCCTCTTCTGCCGCAAATACTAAAAACGTAACAAAGCAGTCAATCTCAAGTCTCCCATTCAGCAGTGACGTACTGCAGTAATACTACTGCTCTCTTTAAAATATAGAATCTGCTGCGAAAATTCTGCAGGATGTATATATCAAGGAAACTTATATGATCTGTATAGTACGCCACCTCACCATCAGATTTGAATTCGTAATCTCATACGGGAAATAAAATGTCAGACGAGGCTCCACTCTAGTAGATGTTTACCGGGGGCAGATCTGCATCAGTGCTCGTGGGCTCCGTCGATCGATTGATAGGTTCATGATTGGCGATCAAAATTTTGTCAACGGTAAATCAGTGGTTATAGTCGTGACAAATTACTCACAAAACCAGATCTCAATATTGGATCATGAAGTCTCCTCGCCAAAGTCAAATGGTCTTGTGGGATTTGGATTGATGTCTCAACTGATCAACCAGTCTCTGTTACTCCTCTGAACGAAATCTTTACCGAAAAGGTCCCGTACGTTCATATATAGCCCAAACAGTTTGCTTAAGATTTCCCACTTTCAATAGCTGGCCTGCCGAAATTGGCACTAACAGGTCCCTTCCCCGCCAAACCAAAACCACAAATTCCTTTCATTGTTTAATTTCAATGGCACAAGTCTAAGATTTCTTGAGCCAAAGTCACAAGTTCCGGAGATTATAAGGCACAGTACCTAATATCTTCTAATACATACATTTAATCTTTTAAGGCCAGTGCACAGACTCCCTCCACATGATCATGATCCAAACTATCTGTAAACCATATTTCAATAATCAAAAGAACTAGATCTATGCAATATGCATGGCCGCCCCACAAGCATTAGAATCATCATTCCTCCACTTGATGATCTGACAACTCGATCTCGTGTTCATTATATATACCACCTATTTGACTCAGAAAAGACTCTTCCTCTGCAATTATATGGGTCCGAACAGCGGGGCAGGGGTTCTTTTAGTTCTGCAGAGGGGGACGAGCGATTGCCGTTACGTGAAGGTTCGCCTCCGTGCTACCCAGTCCCAACTCCAACTGCTACTGAAACAACAAAGAGGAGGAATATGTTAACTACTTGGATTCAGAATTCGCTTTTTAGGTGAGGAGAGTATTGTTGGTATTTAAACCTAAAATAAATCGATTCAATGGAACTGGAATAGTAATAAAATGAATTAAAATTCAGATGTACATAAAAATTAGAAGAATGTTTGAGAGGAAAACAAAAACAAAAATAGAGCTATTCCCGTTCTAGGATTTGAGAAGAAAGACAGAAAAAAAGGTTTGAAACAAGAGAGAAAACACGAGATAGCACTGACGTACTTACATAACCGTAATTTTTAGAATACCAAAATCGCACGTCGGATTTGGAACCCGTCAAATGGAGATAATTTTGGGGACTTGTCTGATTAAGCAAATCGTTTAATTAAACGGTACTAAAACGTTAGACCTAAATGCCATTTCCAGCATGTATAATTATTGCATCTTTAGTAGGTTTCAAGCAAGCTAGACTAGTCGGGCGGACTATAAAAAAAAGAAAAAAATGGCAAAAGCTTTCTGCCTTTGTGGGTATCTGTTGATGGAACAGTACATGTGCCTTGATGCCTTGAAAGTCAAGATTAAAGCTTTTTCTACTCGTTCAACGATTCACTTTGCAGTAATTAGCAGGCCTATATAACGCGGGCGGAGGCAGACTGAAAGAGCACAGTCCATTTCTGCTCTTTTGGATTTGCTCCGATCCCTTAGCTGCAGTACTCCATAGAGTACCACTCGGCCATTAATCCTTCCTTCCTCATGACTAGAGCAATGAAAGGAAGAAGACTCTCCCTCCTCTGCCTCTTCTTCTTTGTCCTCCTCTCCTCCCCTTCCTCCTCAGCCCATCCCCACAAAAAGAAAATTCTGCGTCATGAACCTTGTAAGCACTTGGTTCTCTTCTTCCACGACATCCTCTACAACGGAAAGAACGCGGCGAATGCAACTGCAGCCATCATGGGGGCGCCACAGTGGGGGAACCAAACCATTCTGGCAGGGCAGGACCATTTTGGCGACATGGTCGTGTTCTACGACCCCATTACCCTAGACAACAATCTGCACTCACCTCCCGTGGGTCGTGCCCATGGTTTCTACATCTACGACAGGAAGGATGTGTTCACCGCGTGGCTCGGCTTCTCGTTCGTTCTCAACTCTACTGACTACAAAGGCACCATCAACTTCGCCGGAGCGGACCCCTTGATGGAGAAGACCAGAGACATCTCCGTCATTGGAGGGACCGGAGATTTCTTCATGACTCGGGGTGTTGCCACCATCATGACCGATGCTTTCGAGGGGGATGTTTACTTCCGGCTTCGAGTGGATATTAAGCTCTACGAGTGTTACTGAAACGTCCGGATTAGTCGTAACTTGATGATCACTTGATTTCTTTCCACATATTAATCGTGCGTGTAATGGGATGGGAATGATATCCTTCATGCGGTTCATGATCTATGTTATAACCATCTTTTCATATCCAATAAATTATTTATGAATCAAGTATCGGAACTTTATATAACTTTGTAAGGTGAAGAGATAGTCGCACCCATGTGCCATATCTTGCGTGGTCTTTATTTAGCAACTCTGTGGGCTATTCAATCGCCCCACTCCACCCACCCCACTAGAGAAAGCTAGCAAGAGAAGCTGCTGCATCTTCCCGCCGCAACAGTAATTAAGGGCACGTAATTATATCAGCTCGTATTCAAAAATATTGCACACATCTACTAATGGTATCACTCCCTTTTACATCAATAATATCAGTAGCTCTGAACTGGAATTTTAATGCATGGTGGGTGTTCTTAGTTAAGGGGAGATCGAGTTGTCGTCTCTCCTTTTATGGGAGCATGCGATTCGTATTATATGAGACTCTGAAGTTACAGTACTATGTACAGATTACGATTCACTGCTTGAACTTCAATTAAAATCGTAACAATATGGGTCGTTTTACGTACGAAAAAGGCCAATGAATAGTTTATATATAAGTGAT
The DNA here is from genome assembly GCA_022405105.1 of Aristolochia contorta. NCBI lineage: Eukaryota > Viridiplantae > Streptophyta > Magnoliopsida > Piperales > Aristolochiaceae > Aristolochia > Aristolochia contorta. Next base: position 766,851 of record CM039667.1, on the reverse strand, counting down.
TGGGAATTACAGAAGAAACGACCCCGGCCGAGTGTTTGAACACGTTAGTACTGCTACAGAGCTGGAATATTCTACATCAATCGGAAACATATTTCGTGTATTGGAAGTTGACCCAAGAATAGTTTTTCTGTTTTCTTCTCAACCACTAATGGTCCTTCTACTGGAGATTCTGCTTACAGTTTTCAAACTAATTAATTAATCGTTCATTTCGCATTAAGTGTATCGTCCTTTCAAACCAAAACAGAAGATGATTGGCCATTTAGCTGAATTGTACTTGAGAGGCCCTCTATTCGGTGACGGCAATCATATTGAAATTATTCGCATGATCAGTTTGGTTTTATCAGTAAAATAGTTAAAATTTTGTTGGAAATCATTTACAGTACAGTACCCTCGACTTTTTCCCTTGAGTATACTCAGACGAGGGAAGAGGAAGATAAGTCAACTGGCCTTTTTCCTCCAGATATATATGTCTAAGACTCTAACTACTCGATTTTTTATTCATCGGAGTCGTGCGTCATGGTAGTTTCCGGCGACTCTGAGAAGCCGACAGATCGTCGGCATCTTAAAAAATTTGGAGTTTGGACTTATTTTCACCAACCAACCAGCATACCCTCTACCTGACGCTTATTTGGTATTCAATTCACTCCACGCAGTACGAGCAGAAAATCCAGAAAGGGAGCTCTCAGCTCGATCTGGGTTCCAATCCCGATTCAAAGTTCCGAGTACTGTTGAGGAGAGTAGTGATTGAGAAATTGCACCAACCCAGACTACTGCGCCCTCTACCTTGCAATCGTTGAGATTCTTCCCCCTTAACTTGCTGCAAGACATCAAGAAAATGAGCCTAAATTCGTTGGTCTGCATCCTTCGCCATTGACCGAGATTTAGAAGGATTATACCACAAGGGTTCCAACTTCAACTCCCTTCATTTACATTTACACATTTTTACTTCGTTCATACATGAAACCGGTAAGACATGCATGTACGCCCACCTCCAAGGGGCTGGTGCAGCATACGCTGTCTAGCAACCCCGTGTCTCCTGTGCTAGTGCAAAACTCAAACGGGACATCCATGGGATCAGACACGGTATTGCACACATTATGTAAGTCCACCAACCACTGTTACCTACCTCGCCCCTTACAAGGTCATGCTCACTCTCTAATTGTACAAAATAATCGTTGCATTAAGATACTACATATAAATTTATAGAAGTGGTATGGATAGTGGAAACTTCATTAATTATAGGCTTTATTTAATTAAGCTAGTGAACAACAATAGATTCCCTTCTATAACTATACAATGGCAGAATTGGAAGTCTGAAAGGTACTAATTAGTTGGTACCTGCAGTAGGAACTGATTTACCTAATTGAAGTTTAGACTTCCTTGTTTGATTCTTACAATCTAATCCTGAAATTAGAACCCAAACCTAGAGGTGGGATGAATCAGTTGGGTAGCAAGTTGGCAGTTTAGACGTTATGTAAAGGACCAAGATTTAGCTAAGCATGCATCACACGCAATGTACGTGTTTGTAAATCCAAAGTCAATAATTGATTGCGTACCGATGTTTTAAATAGTTTATAAGGATAATTACAGATATATTTTGTGCAATTATGTAAATATATTTCTAAGCATTTTTCCTTTTTATCAGTGAACCATTAAATTGTTTCTAAATCCATTAATTCGTATCTCTTTAGAGAAATTCTTTATTATCCTCTACACCTGTTTGAGAGTGCCTATGGATTCCTAGGTCTACCAATTCTTTGTGACAAACTCCTTAATTAGCTAAAGAGGGTGTCTCACTGACTTCCTCTGTTGTAAGAGATCACCCACTATTTGTAACTTGATCCATATTTATTAATGAAATAATGCATTTTTTTTTAAAATCCATTAACTCGGGAGATGCAGGATTGCAGGATTTGGTCCCTGCAGTAGTGTGATAATTAGGCCCATAATGCTCATCTGGCTGCAAATGATTAAATAGAATTATAATGGGCTTCTGATGTGGCGCCCATGTAGTTATAACTAACTGGAGATCTGGCGGGAAAGCTTATAACTGACAGATGATAAGCGCACGTGGTGATATTACGAATGTCCCGCTTTAGAATTCAAGTAGACTTATCCGTCTTGGATCTCCGGTTGGAAGCGGGAGAGGAGAAGCTAAAAGCTTTTCGAACGTAAGGTGGAGAAGATCACCGAGGAATTCAGAAGAGTGGACGAAATGAATGCCCTAACTCTCTGCAAGGGCGTCCTCTCGCCACATTTGCAGCCTTCGTCGTCGATCTCTTCGAACTATTTCATGTCTTGCTCTTCATTTGACCTGTCTCTGTTGAAACTGAAGCCTCCTCGTCAAAATTCTCGTTATACTTTTTCGAGGTACTTTCGCGTTTCCCTTTTCATAACAGATTTGAACCTTCGATACTATTGACAAACTGTCATTATTTGTGTTTTCTGGCTTAATTGTTGACGGCGATTACTTCAAAATCTGTCACTGTTACTGTTTTCATTTGCGAGATTTTACTTGAGTACTATTAGAATAATGTAGAAGTCACCTGGTTGGTTCCAACAGTTCATATGCTCTTTGTTTTTAGCTGAAATCGAGAGTTAAAACTTTGTGACGGTTCACGCATTCGAGGAATTTATAAGACGTTGAAGAAAAGGACACTCTCGTAGAAAAGAAGAAAACGATGCTTCGACGGCTATATAATTTTTGTATTATTCGAAATTTATACTCCATGAGTTGGTGTTATGACGAGGATATATTTTAAGGAATTTCGAAAGAGCCGACTGGCAGAAACCTTTTAACGATGACAAAATTTTTCCACAGATATTTAAGACAGTGGTCTTCTGGGGAAAACCTCGTTGAAGATTCGTTGAAGCCATTTGCCGAATCACCTTCTGACTATATGTCTGCAGCTGTGAGTACTATTTCAAATTCCTGAAGTATTGTCGTATAGTCCTTCTTTAAGTAGTGATTACTTAACAGACCGCTCAAAATTATTTATCCTCATGCAAACATGGTGAATTTATCTCCTTAATCCAAGGGTACTGTTTAATACTAGGACTGTTGCATCTGCACTGCAGGACCTCAAATGCCCGAGTATAAAGCATCGCAGGACAGAAAATTTAGATGGAAGGAGGTCTATTGATGTAAAAAGCATGACAGACGAGGAAGGCATACCAAAATCCTGTGGGCTTGACAGAAGCTTTCTGTCTGAGTCATCAGTTCATAGTTGGATAAAATGGATTCTGTTGTTTGGCTTGCTCAATTTTCAAGGCTCTAACCAGGCACTAGCTAGTGGGATGCAGTCGCTGGCTGGAGTGAATCTTGCTAGTGGAATACAATCTTACCTGGGGGACCTAGGCGATATAAGTACAGGTTTTGCTTCGGTTAGGAAGACCTCCTTCTCGCTGCTTATATTTTCTGATATGCTATATGTAGTAATGCCAATCGATGCATAGTTATTTGAGGTCCATTGGAAGCCAAATAACTCTGATTAGCAAAGATTGGCACTAATTTTAATTAGATCAATAAATCTTTTTGTTTCTGAAATAATGATTAGTGTTTTTATACATCTTACTCCACTTTATAACTCAAAAAGCACTTCTGCTAAGTGGATGGTTGTCAATGTAGCAACTCAGTGTATAAATTGTACTTACTTTGTTGCAGGCTTTCTTGCTTATCTTTTTCTCGGAGCTTGGAGACAAAACATTTTTCATAGCAGTGAGTATACTTTATATGGCTTTAGAACCTTTCAGTACAGTGTAAACCATGCCAATGAAGCAAATGGGAAATTAGGCATAACTGGTATTTTCTAGTAAGCAAAATTTTCTAATGATCTAAGATGTGGAAATAATGACTCCATTTATCAACTGATTGTGCTGATCATATCAGCTTATACAAGTGTAGTATTTTTTTAATTATTGATTCCTGCTAGTTTCTTTCCAAGCAACGGCATAGTTTTGATTTCACCAGATATTTGTATGAACGTTACATTATCTAATTTGCATTGAGTGTTGTTCTTATTCTCTCTCCCTCTCTCTCTACCTCTCTACCTCTCTAAATTTTTACAGGAGCATGATCTTATCTTTCTACCGTGATTCATTAATTCATAATATAGATTATAATCTGGAATATTCATTAAGCACAGCTTGCCCCATGAACACCTGAATATCAAAAATTACTAAGACAAAACCATCAACTCAGGTGTAGTCAGTGGTCCACGATTCATCTTTTTTATAATAGGATTTCTGTTGTTCATTTATGTAATTAGAGACAGAGCTTGTTTGAATAAGGCGAAGTTTGGTCAGTAGTTTTTGGTCATGTGATGCTTTAACTTGTAAACATTTATCATTTAAAGAAAACGTACTATTGAACTACACCATAAGGTCATCGATCCTTTACTAATTATGGGGATAAATGAGAGATAATAAATCATTTTAATATTCTAATGAAGTATGTCAAATACTATTAGCATATCAAATACTCTTTTGCTATTTATAGCATGAATATTAAATAAATTTATATATCCAATAAGATGTTGTAGAATCTTTGTATCTATAGCCAACTCTCTATGAGGTTTCATTTCCCTGTCAACATAAGTCATATTGCTCGTTATTTCAACTATCAATTCATAGCATTTTTCCAAGTTGAAGGCTACTTACTAGCAACATCATCTGCCTCTATTTGCTGTTAGGCACTTTTAGCTGCTCGAAATTCTGGGGCCATCATTTTCACAGGAACTTTTGGTGCACTTGCGTGAGTTTACATAAATCTCTAGCATGGATTTCCTTCCACACCATTAGAAAATGATGCATTAATTAGGTCTTTTCATTTTTAGATATCCTGGACCTGTGAATCCCATCCCCAAGTGCTAATAATATTCCATATATTCTTGCACTCAGGGCTATGACAGTTATATCTGTTGTTCTTGGCCGCACCTTTCATTATGTTGACGAAATTCTTCCCTTCAGGTACATTGCTTCTCATTTTAGATCGGGCTTACTAAATGGGTGTGCCTTTTTTTCGTAGCTCGTCAGTTTTTCTTTGACAAAGCTTTTCATTTCACTGTTGAATTGCGAACCTAATCCTTGTGGCAGATTTGGTGGCTCTGATTTACCGGTTGATGATATTGCAGCGGTTCTCCTTCTGGTAATTTCAGTAAAACCATTTAAAAAACTAGTCAGTGCACATCATAGGTCATCATGTGCACTCTGGGAGGCATGTGGCTGCTACCTCATTTAGATTTTCTTGTATAACCGACAATATATTATTAAAATGCTACTTCTGGTAATTTCAGGTTTATTTTGGAGTTTCCACTTTGCTGGATGCTTCTTCAAATGATGGCTTGAAAGCTGAAGAAGAACAAAAGGAGGTAAAATTTTATATATGGAGTCCAATGATCTAAAACTGAATGCTCTATCTTCTATATTTATCCATTGTTTTCTCATTTATCTATTGTACTCTTTATTGCTTTTTTTCATACAAAATTTTTATCTCTAAAATACAAAATTTATTTATTGAACGTTTTGTTCTGTCATCAATTTCTTCATATGGTGCTTCATGTGACTTGCTATACTAAACTTTTAATTAGGCAGAACTAGCAGTTTCTGAATTTTCTGGAAATAGTGCTGGAATAATAGCAGCAGCTAACACAGTGATTAGCACTTTCCTGCTGGTTTTTGTTGCTGAATGGGGTGACAAATCTTTCTTTTCAACAATAGGTAAGCATAAAAAAATTTCCACTGAATTTGACATGGAAGACATCATTTTTTAGCAACATTAAAGAATTCATCTCTTGAGCAGCTCTTGCTGCTGCTGCTTCTCCTCTTGGCGTCATTGCAGGAGCGCTGGCTGGTCATGCTGCTGCAACTCTGGTATAGTTATTGATTTAGTTAACCTCTGTACCTACTCAAAAAAATGTCACATTCTATGTTTTATGTATAGTTTGCATTCATTTTTCTGCAGCTGGCTGTGTTGGGAGGTTCTTTATTGGGTTCATTCCTCTCAGAAAAGGTCAGTTCTGTCTCCTACTTATGCAGAGAAATTTGTATGTTGTAATCATAACTTTTGAAGCACTAGACCTACTTAAATGGTCAGAGGCTTTCTTTTCTATTAGAAAAACCAAACAACAAAGGTGTACCTGTACAGTTCATGACAAGTTTAATACCCTTTTGTCATACTCAATATTTATATATAACTTTTAGTGAATGATAAACACTTAACGTTCTTGTAGCTCAGACTTAGGGAAAGAAACTAAGGCTTGTTCGGGGATAAAAAGACTTTCTTGTTGATGAGGATATTATTTTTATGTAATACCCTTAATGAAGCATCTGTCATGACGTGATTGTCTCTTCAACTGATATATATTTCACTTTTTATTGAGCTACTAGTTAGCTTTTGAATTCTAGATTTTTCTTGCACTTTTCTAAGTTAGTTCTCAAGTCTCTTGAATGTCTTGGGTCGAACCTTAATTTTGCCAATCTACTCAAGAGCATAAATTTGCATTCTAACTGAGTTGAATTTCCAAATGTTTACTCAAAACAGGCTATAGCCTATACTGGAGGAACTCTTTTTCTAGTCTTCGCTGCAGCAACACTGATTGAAATAGTTCGTTAGCTTCACACATAAGGACAAAAAGCAAGGGCCACAGGTAGAGGTTAGACCAGCAAAATTCTTTCTTCCATAGGATACGTTCATTTCATTATATATGATGTCTTGACACAACTGCCCAATGATAGCATTTCGAGAGCTCTAAATCAGCTGCACGTTTTTTCTTTTATGTTTCATATTCATTATGTAGACCTGTATAACATGATAACGTAATCTCTTTCTATTTATCTAATTTTTACTTTTGTAATATCAGTTTGATTGATGGCAAACAAGTTGAATCTTTATAAAATTTGATTTAGGGAATGATAGATTCCTCTTATATAAACCTATCATTAAGAAATTCCTGTGATCAACAGCATTGGAAGTTTAATCCAATTGTATCTCACATGTATACTTCCATCACTCTATCCTCTTTTGCTCTGTGATAATTTCTTGTACTTATTTGGTTTCTAAGTGCATATCTAGCTATTGAAATGTCCGTGCCTGCTCATCCATGTATCTTCTCTCCTGAGCCTTGTGGTTGTAGATAACTTTAAAAAGGAAAATGAAGTTTCAAACTGGTCTTTTCTTATCATAAACTCGTCCATACTTACTCCGAAACCAAGCCTAGAAGAAGAGCAAGTATAAAAAAGGAAACAGCAAAACTGGTTCTCGTTGATATCTATAGCAATAAAGGTGAAATCAAATGTTTTTATACATTTGTCTCCCACGATAAAACAGCTACTCGTTAATAACACCGGCATCTTTTTCAAGCAGTCTTCAGACATCATATGTTGTGTAATCTACTCTACAAGTAGTTGAAGTAGTGAATAAATTCTCCGTGTTGAAATTGTCCATTGGTTCCCTTTGTTTTTTCATTGAGAAGGTCTCCAGTTGCCTTAGCATGAATTTGTTTGAGGTTGTTATGCTTGCTGGTTCCGAAGAAGTTTTCTAAATTAGATTTGTTAGTTTATAATAAACTGACCCAGGTCAAAAAAATCACTGGAAGTTCTTATATGGAGATCTAGTTGGTGGCAGATTTGTAATTGATAGCTGCAGCAAAGCAAAAAATAAAATTTCATAATTTCAGATTTTCAGGTTCAATTTCTGGTTTTATTTTTCCAGAATTAAAATGAAACACTTAAGCATGTTGTTCTCTGTTTGCGACTTCTAGGTTGAGGTCTTTCACGTGGGGAGTTGAGGCCTAAGGCACCGGGAATTCCGGGACCCGCACCAACATTCACTCTTTTATCTAGAACAAAAAAATATTACTTTTTCTTTGATATGATGGAGTTGCTTTTTCATATCAACGAAGAATAGGAAAAACCGGAAAGGCAAATTTTCAAGAAGACCTTACCAACAATAAAATAAAATAAAGACGTGTCCACACTAATGCCCACACATGGACCCATAAAATCTCCTTTGACATGTGATTTCAGTGGCTATAAGCAATCGGCCGAGAATCTAGAATATGCGTGAGGGTATCGAGAAAGATGCTGACTGTGAACGGGACCCAAGTCCCGCCCAGCTTCGTTTTTACGCGCACTTCTTCGTCATTCCTCCGTACTCTTAATGCAGCGTCACCGACTCACCAACAAGGGCTTCTCTCCGGTGGGGTCGTCTGATCTCTGCACCTTGTGTCACTCCAGTCCTCGTCACTGCTCCTTTGTTGTACGGACTTTTAACTTTTGGTTCAGTACCGGCTAATGGGCCACGCACTACTGATGGTCCCATGACAAACCAAGTAAATTATTGATTATAATCGGTCTCTTTTGTTTTCTAGTATTGTAGTTTAATTAGTTTTTTGCTTTTTACTGTGGGTTAGCTTGGGTTGGTGTCCTCAAGTTTTTTTGAAGTTTATTATAGGTTTTACCGATATAGTAATGTTAGATATACCTAGAGGATGTTAATTTAAGCCCTTAAAAATACTTTTTTATTATAATATCTTATTTTCTTTGACATCAATGGTTTAAATTAATAAGTGTGTGGAATAAGTGCGTAGGCTAAGTGTAATTAGCATTATTCTTACCGATATATGCATATGATTATTTCTCTTCCTGCAGCAGCCTCGGGAGGGAAACCAAGTCAAGTATAAGACGAAGACGCAACGCGTGAACACCAAGATTCCTGAAGGTAACTCCAAGTCCAGCGATCCTCACAGTTCTTGGGACGGGGCTGTTTGTTTATGCCTTGATGACCGCATCAAGATCCTCAGAGAAGTCGTCTTGGGTACATGAACATTAAAATGAATATGTTCCTGCTGCAGGACAAAACACTGGACGAGAATCCCAAGGTTAGATTGGATCATGTGAAGAATTTTCCGGTTTTCACCGGTCCCAAGTCTTACCTCTTCCTTTTCCTTTTATTTCCGGCTTTAGCACTTTCAGTTTCAGCCTTAGAGATAGTACGCACATGCACCCCGCACATTCGCACTCGACGAGAGCCCATCGCTCCGTGGAATAAAAAGTACCGTCCCTAGGGTGGCTGCTCGTTGTGGCTCTTCTTGGGATGCAATGTCCCCGGTGAAGATTGGAGAAGATTTTGTCACGAGATGGAATCCAATTCTCTTTTCTCCAAACAGTTCGAAGATGTGCATTTCTCCATTGCAATCATACTCCCACTTTTTATTTCGCTCCCAGCGACGGGCCCGGGTAACTCTACCAATTACCAAGTGCTCAACTACCACGGCCACATATGGGAACCTAGCCATCCTCCTCGACCACGTTCAATATCCGATTGCCACCGACGAGTGGATGAAAACAGAAAACTATATACTCGATCGGCTCCATTAAATCCAGCTTGATTTTTTAATGCAAAAGAAACAGAGAGGACAGGGACAACGGACATGAGCAGCGGCTGGATGTCTGAGAAAGTAAGGATCGAAGAGAAGTCACGTGTAACGCGTCAGCGGGTTCTGTAAACATCGCAATGGGAATAAGAAATAAGTGAAAGGAATCCCAATCGGCACATGGCATATGCTCTAGGACGGTACAGGCTACAGCTGAAAATATCAGAAAGGCCAATACGAACCAGAAGAAGAAATAATTTGCCAATTCGCCGTGGCCGTCATGGCCGTCCACTGCACAAGTCTGCTAGAGTGGAAAGACATCCCCCATAAGATGATAACAGTGGCATCGAATCTTTTCCGATGAAGGAGACGAATAATCTGTTTTCGCGTCTCGCTAATGGGGGGAAAGAGAGGTCTAGATTTCCTGACCAGATTTCTTTTTTCTGCCTGGAATGATATATGAAATCCTCCTTTATTCTTTTTAGCTCTTATCTTCTTACTGTATGCGGCAAAAAGGCCTAAAGATACAGCTTTTGGACGCTTTCCCGACTAGCTTTTCCAACCCAGATTTTTCTCTTTCCTTCCCCGCCTACCACCTCTCTCTCTCTCTCTCTCTCTCTCTCTCTCTCTCTCTCACACACACACACACACACACTCACTCTCTCACTCTCTCACTCTCTCACTCTCTCTCACTCACTCTCTCTCACTCACTCTCTCTCTCTCTCACACTCTCACACTCTCACGCTCTCTCACACTCACTCTCTCACTCTCTCACTCTCACACACTCTGTCACACTCTCTCGGAGCCACGTTCATTTGAATTGATTTATTTTCAATTGGGAAAAATCTTTTGCAGAAGATATGGCCCGAAGATGGCTACAACTCTTCTGCTGGCACGCTTCCGTTTTTGTGGAGGCAAAACCTACCAATGCGGTGACTCACGAGGTGAAAAAGCGGTAATCACTGTACTGCAATAAGCACCCCGAAGAAAATGAGGATGTATTGTGTATTATTACACGGACGTCTATATATATTGGTCAATTGCTCGATGATGACTTTTTTCAATATGTTTTTTATCAGTTATTCCCTTCTCTCCCACTTTTAGCTTATACCTTATTAATGATTAAACAGCATAAAATTTTTGTTTTCACTTGTCCAATTTCCCTTCCTTGAAAAAGATTTTTCCTTTTTAACAAGAAAAAAAAACGTTTTTTCTTTAGGTAGGTACGTCCAGGCAGGTTCCTACCTTAAAAAAGACAAAATCTTTTCGATGGACTACGGTACCCTTAGGGACACCGACCTTGTTTGAGTAGATGGGAGGTCTTTTGGGGAGTAAGAGTAGGGGCATTTGAGAAGAGAAGAAGCAGAAAGACGGGTGGGGGTTTTGCGGTGGGCCAGCGGTGTGCCGCGTGTTGTCGGTAGTTTCCCATAATTGCTCCCGCGAAGAAAACTGAAAAACTCGCCGCAGCGAGAGTGCTACCCCGAACGGAATGCGCGGGACCCGGCGCCGGCGCACCACGGACGGTGACGAGCCGCTGCTTACGTGGAATCGCACGTCACGAGCCGACTTTGTACGCCCTCGCTCGCCACCTCTACCGTTCGTGCCGCCATGCTGTTCACGCGCGGCCCACCCGCCTTATCCTTCGCCCTCCTCCTTCTTAACCTGCGCACGCAAAGCGCAACCCCCACTTCCCTCCTAAACCTGCGCCTCCTCCTTAAATCTTATTCGGTGTCGTTTCCGCCGCTTTTTATTTTCGTTTCGCAGTCTCTGCAACATCCCCCCGCACCCTCTCGTTTTTCTCGCGCAACCCTAGCTGCCTTATCCTGGTACCGTAATTCGGTGTTCCTGTTTCTCTTCGCCGCGGTGTCGGAGCTGCAGGTACTTTTATCGCCATGCTTTCTTCCTGTTTGATCCATTTCACTTCCCCTCCGAGAGTCGGCTCTTGTGTGTTTTTCTTATCTTGCGTTTTCTCTAGCAGTTTCTTGCTGCTCTGGTGTCGTTGCGCCGTGTTTTTAAGCAGACTTCAGTTTGATGCAGTTTCGATCGGATCGATTTGTTTAGTAGAAATTTTGACCGGTTTCTCGAATTTCTTCTTTCTTTTTTTTTGTTCCGTATTTCGGTCATTTTATTGTAGCTTTGAAGCTGAGAAGGATTTTGTTTTCGTTTTAGTTTTATCGGTTATTACGTTTCTTTTATTGAGAAAATGCGTCACCAGTTCTTAGGTATCGTCCAAATCGGTCTTGAATCTGATTGAGGTCGATACCTTTGTTTGTATAAGTCTGTCAATAGCTGTTTTTCTTCTTATTTTAATTTAGACTATCTGAGCGCGTAAGTTGTTTGATTCCTGTAATTTTTTTTTCTCGGGCTCCCAGGCTGGATTGTTTGCTTTTATCTTGCATCTGTTTGATTAGTGAAATTTTACTTTTTATTAGCTTTCTTCACTTCAATGGCATAAAATATATTTATATATATATATATATTTAAAAATTCAGAAAGAAGATCATTTTGTGACTTCTCGATTTACTTTCTCGGGCCGTGTATCGATGCGATTAAACTAAATTTTTATATGAAATTTTAGCGCTGAAATGCTGAATGAAATCTTAGTCATGTGTCTGTTTTCTTTTTGTTCACTCGAAGTTATAAAATTTTATATTTTGTTGTCTTTGTAAAAATAATCAATAAAAGTTGGCTTTTCTTAACTCGATAGACTTTGAGATTAATGGTTATAATAAATTTTTTTATGTAATACCCTGTCCATTTTTCTATAATTTAGTCCCTTACTAGATTGTCAGGTAGTGTTACTTTTTCTCTTTATGGTTTTTGATATTTGTTTCCATGATAGGCGATATGTTTCGTGGGACTCTTAAGTTGGTAAATATGATGAAATATGTTTGTTTAGAGTTCCGTGTGCTTTTTGATTTAGTTCTGATTTGTCGTCAGTTAGGTTGGTCTTACATTCGAAGAAGTTTGCTTTAACAAAAGTTTCGTGACTAACTCTCGTGGTTATATGGTTATGATCTATTCAGATTTCATCTTCTGCTCTCCCTTTGCATTAGTCACCTGTTTGCTTTTCTGTTTGTGTACAGTATTGCCTGAATCCTCTGATAGGAACATTTTAATGTTTATTATGTTGAATATGAAAAGATGGAAAAAAAATGAAATCACCCAGTGTAGTGCACACACAAAAAAGGGACAGATGAATGGGATAATGAAAGCTAACAGCAAGGTGTGGCTAGGTGTTTTTTTTCCCATCTAAGGAATCAGCAAGTCCATTAGCACATATAGGTGCATGAGACCTCGACACAGCTAAAGATCTGTAAATGTTACTTGGAAAATGACCAGGCGGAATCTTCTTATGAATTGAATACTTATAGGGGCCAATAATGGCAAGTTTTTTAATCTTAAAATGTCATAATTTCAGGATTTGGCTTCCAAAAGGAGATATCCTACTCCAGGGCCTTTCTAATTAAATAAAAAATTTAGTGAATATTGTTCGTATGAGTTGTAAGATGATGGGAAACAAATCCAAGATACACTAATAACTAGAAGTCTACTACAGGGGGTTGTGTTAGTTATTTTTCACATTTGTTATAGCATAACTGAAAAGGGTAGATTTGAGGGAGCAGAATGGTGGAAAATTAATGTAGCTGCTCACATAGGTGGCCAATTATAAGGTTCTGATGTTGTCGGTTGGGTCATCAATGCTTTTAAATGCTGCGTATTTCGTGATGGATTTTGTTCCTTTCACGAAAGCAGCCTTGATGGTCAAGTTTTTTTTATGAGTATTTGTGTGGGTTTTATGAGTATTCGTGTGTATTGTTAGTTTAATTTATTTGGATTAAAGATGTAGTTCAACTCATGTTTTGATAAGCTATCCACTTGCGTGCACAGTTATTTCATTTTCTCATTAAGTATACAAGTTTCCAGTTGTCAACTTCCATTAGTTCTGTTTGTGTTGATTTTTTATGTTGTTTAGCTAGGATATTTAGTATTCGATTTTCCTTGGTCTTGAACAGAAGTAATTGTTTTGAATGTTGTATTTCTATTTCTGTTTTAACTTTTCCCATGATCTGAATACACTTTTGCCTCTTGCAGAAATGGTTGCTTGTTTTGGTTTGATGGTGACTCATAAGGTTTCCTACTGATATCGTCAACTACTACAGTTTTTTTGGGAACATTATATATAATTCTGTAGAAATGGATCGTTGCGACACGTCAGGATTTGTCAGTGGAGGTTGCAAGAATTGCCCCAAGCACTTCTAATCCTAACTTTCTCATTTTGTTTTTGTTTTTTAAGTCCCGGAAGTAAGGGTGACTGGCTCTAATATCAGAATCTGCAGTGGATCAGAGGGTTTTTTGTTGGAAAATAGGACAAATGGATAACAGGTTTCGCATAGGGTTGTCTGGTAATCATTCCTTTAATGCATGTGAAAATTTGGGCAATATTGTTCCTGCTTGGGGTGAGTATCATGCAGACACCACCTTGCGACTGGACTCCCCTAATGCAACTAGCATGAATTTTACTCGTAATAAGGGTATCAAAAGGAAATGGAATGCTATTGATGGAACATTGGGACCAGAAGATGGCTCCTCGCTTGTTCTGGGCTTAGGACGTTCATCTAGCTCCTCAGACAGCAAGGGAAGTTCAGCAACTGCCTGCACCATCTCATCATCCAAAGAGACTGAGGAAGAATCTTCGATGGATCTGGGTTTACATTTCCATTTGCATCTGGGAACTGAGAAATCACCCAGTCCAAAGAAAGCCGCTGCTGCTACTTTTGCTCTCAAAACAAGTTGCAAGTTTGATCTTGAGCTGAGTCTGTCAACTGGACCACTTGAATCAGAAGTCACCACCGTCACTGGTGGCTCGACTCATTGCAGAAATAGTATTGAGATGCCATTCGTACTTGGATCTGTGCAAGCAATAGATGAAGGATCTACATCATCTCGCTGGAAATATGGATCAATTTTTCCCCCTTTATCTAATTCTGAAACAACCTATGTGGCGAATCCAATCCCTGCTAAGCCTGATCCAGGTCCAGTAGCTCCTGATCACTCTTCAGTTGCGGTATCAGTAGCAAAAAGCTCAGTCACCTGCACTTCCGGGCTTACTCAGCTTAATCAGCTTCAACGTAGTTCAAGTTCTAAGAATTGTCAGTTCAAGGGATGTGGGAAAGGAGCAAGAGGGGCATCTGGGCTGTGCATTGCCCATGGTGGTGGCCGGAGGTGTCAGAAACCTGGATGCCATAAGGGTGCAGAGGGACGAACTGTCTACTGCAAGGCCCATGGTGGAGGCCGGAGGTGCCAGTTTCTTGGATGTACAAAGAGTGCTGAAGGACGCACTGATTACTGCATAGCCCATGGTGGGGGCCGTCGTTGCAGTAATGAAGGATGCGCCCGAGCTGCTAGAGGCAAGTCTGGTTTGTGCATACGGCATGGAGGGGGCAAGAGGTGCCAAAGAGAGAATTGCACAAAGAGTGCAGAAGGTTTCTCTGGCCTTTGCATTTCTCATGGAGGCGGCCGTCGTTGCCAGTACCCAGCTTGTACAAAGGGTGCACAGGGAAGCACCATGTACTGCAAGGCCCATGGTGGGGGCAAGAGGTGTACTGTACCAGGGTGCACCAAAGGTGCCGAGGGAAGCACACCTTTCTGCAAAGGACATGGTGGAGGGAAACGCTGTTCCTACCAAGGTGGTGGTCTATGCCCCAAAAGTGTGCATGGAGGCACTAAATTTTGTGTTGCTCATGGAGGCGGGAAGAGGTGTGCTGTTCCAGAATGCACAAAAAGTGCAAGAGGGCGGACTGACTTCTGTGTGCGTCATGGCGGAGGTAAGAGGTGTAAGTATGAGGGTTGTGGGAAGAGTGCACAGGGCAGCACTGATTTTTGCAAGGCTCATGGTGGAGGCAAGAGGTGTTCATGGGGTCAGCCCGGATCAGAACTTGGTGGTCCTACCCCCTGTGATCGATTTGCAAGGGGGAAAACTGGTCTCTGCGCAGCTCACAGTGCTCTGGTGCAGGATCGCCGAGTTCATGGTGGTGGTACAATTGGGGCAGCAATGCATGATTTAAGTACTGGCAGGGCTGATGACGAGACAGAGGTTGGTAGCGAGGATATGCATGTGAACATCACGGAGATGGGGAATGAAGCAGATGACTCTGGAGGAATTGGCTTGGACAGGCAAGGAGGCATCCAGTCGTTCATCCCTTTGCCTACTGGAAACGAAGTCCTGCCTCTAGAACCGGTATCTCTGCCTGAGGGAAGGGTGCATGGAGGAAGCCTGATGGCACTGCTAGCCACTGGTGTTGCAAATCAAGTACAAGGACTTCAAGCAACTGCACCGGGAGGGGCTCCTTACAAATTGCCTGGCAACTGGGTGTAAAGTCTAAGACCGTAGGAGTGTGCTTGGTTTCTCGATTTCTCGTTAGGTCTTTGCTTTGGTTTTCAGAGTCCGGTTAATCTCGTGTTTTAGTCTAGTGTTTGTGGACGATCTGGGTATGAGAAAAAAAAGTCTAGTCTCTCGTCCATTGATTTATGTAAGGTCAGAAGATAGGAGTGATTCATTTGCCACCAAGTGGGGTTAATAAGGTGGATATCCATGAACAGGGCTAAGTCTCAGGAGGGTAGGTTTATTTTGCCATTATGTAAATAGCTATTCAGCTTTCTGTGAATACTTCCGAAGTTTGATAGTAATTGGATGTCCATTCATGTGCAAGGTCAATCTTCCTCAACTAACATTTTAGGCTTCGCCGCTTGGATTGACGGATTTCAAATGTGAGTGTTGCCAGTAGCGTATGCTACACCTGCCCTTTTGTAATGCCGGCCCTTATAATGTATACTTATTTTACAGTGGCTTATCTATAATTATCATGATTATGAGGTGACGGTCAATCATTTTTCTCCGATGACGTGCTGTGCACTGGTAGTTCTCATGCGCTTGAGGTTTCATTTGCCAATTAATAAATCTGTTTCCGCGGAGTAAAAGCCCTTTCTCGTGTAGGCCGTAAAAAAGTAAACCGGAGCTCATCCCTGGAATCTGAACACCGTATGCATATTATAGAACAGCATAACCACTGCGCAACTCTACGGGTAAAGTCCGGATATGTTTCTGGCTCTCAACAAAACAAGCATTCATATTAAAAAGGGTAATAAACTACATTTGGAGAATATTGAAGCCCGATGAAGTATTTCTAGCATGGGCCGAAAATAGGGAACTTGGAAATCAAATTCTGTTTCCTAAACATTCTAGAGAATATTGGCCAGATAAAAATATCAACTAGGAGCAGATAAAAGGCAGACGTAAACAACAGCCCTGGAGTCTTGACGGTCTATACCTTCCTGACTTGAATATTGTGTGTGGATTGGAGTCGCCAGATTGGCTGTCTTCCACTTTGAACCAGAGCTACTTCTTCTCCTTCCTTCACCATACCTTGCTTCTGTATGATATAAGTTCAAAGCATGGTATATCAGATTGTACCTTACGGAGACTTTAAGCCTTAAACCGTGTGTGTGGATTAGAGAAAAGAAAGACAACTATCTTGCTTGGATTCACTACATTTATTTTGTCAAAATGGTTCTTTGCAAAGCCGAGAATAGAATGAGACATTGTGCAACTAAATAATATATGTGAGAACAAAGCCTGCTTAACTTACCTGTAAGTATGATAAGGCACTTTTAAAAGTATCCTCCGCATCTTCTGAAAACTTCATATATATGGGACACACACCTTGGTACAGAGCCAGTCTTTGTCTCACTCTCTCACTGCATGCGAGCAATAACATTTAAAAACTGATGAGTATGAATAAAAATTTAGACACCTCAAAAAAAAAAAAAGGACGTGGCCATTTACAAAAAACTTACTCATCAGTGAAGGCAAAGATAGTGCCTGATGGCCGATAGTGGCTTAGCAAGATGGACATGAATCCAGTTCTGGTGAACACAACAATTGAAGTGCCAAGAGTATTTGACATCATGGTTGCATGAAAAGCGAACATTTCACTTGTGTGGTTCTGGATAGATACCAAACAAATTGCAGTTTAGACCATGGTAGTGGCTGACAGAAAGTTTTGACAAGATAATCCTATATTGTCCAAAGGTAACTGAAAGCAATTGATGAAAACAGTGACCACCTGCATTATATAAAACTTATTGGTCCTTCATAAAGGCTATATTTGCTAAAAAAACATAAAACACTGATGCAAACCTTGAAAGCTTGACCAAGACGTGATCTGGGCAATTTTATCAATAAAATATGCAAAAGACTGGTATTATATCTGAATGGCCCAGGAATGTCAAATACTCTATTTATATGCAAAACATAGCCAATTGAGAAAGGCTGCTCCTTTTTTGCCTTGTTTCATCAATAAATGGCATCAATAATATCAACATTAGGGCACTTAAAAGTATTACAAACAGAACTTATCCAGTCCTTCATAAAGGCTAACCTTGAAAGCTTGCCCAAGATTAGCAGGTTTTTCCCCTCCCATCATAGTTGCTTCAGTCCTCAAAGAAACTGTGTGCATAACCTTCACTGCTTTGAGTGGGAATCTGTATTTAAAAACTAGATCAGCACCTGCTAGTTTGCTGGCCACTGAACAGGTTACAATCGAATCACCTATGCTCAATAATTTGTTTAATGAATAAAAATTTAAGCGAGAAATGTTCTCCAGGCTATAGCAATAACATCATCATACTTTCCATGCGCAGTTTCTCCAGAGAGCATGACAGCATCAGCCCCTTCACGCACTGCAATAGCAATGTCAGATACTTCTGCTCGAGTGGGTGTGGGATGTACAATCATGCTCTCCAACATGTTTGTTGCCACAATAACAGCTTTGCCCATGCTCCGACAAATCCTAATAATTTCTTCCTGCATGCAAACAAATATTATAATTTGCAGAAAAACATTTTTCAAAATAAGCATTTCCTGACCAAATAAATGGTTAACTCAAACAAAATGTATTCACCTGCAGCAAAGGAACCTCCTCGATGGGGAGTTCAGCCCCAAGATCACCTCTGGCCACCATAGCCTGTAAAAGATAAAAAAAAAAAAAAAAACCATGTGTACATCATCATATAGCCTTCCACAACACAAGAAGCAAAAAAAGGTATAGTATACATATAGGGTCGGATAATAAAAAAAAAGTGACAAGTCCAAACTTTTTGTGCTTGGAATTTTAAATCTTCCTTGTTTAGCTAAATAAGTGCATAATTTTAGTGGAATTAATGATTGTGGTGTTCGTTAAACACCAAATCCTAGAAATGCAGTCTCAGGACTTCAACGCTTAATAATACACAAGTATGCATGCATAAAAGGATGTCAGCATGCTACCATTTTCTTGAATTTACTAACAAAGTCTGAAATAGAATGGCTAGATAATTACTCCATCAGATGCAGTAATGATTGAATGGAGATTTGGTATTGAATCTGCACTTTCGATCTTGACGATAACATGAATATCTGCATTGCAGCCTTCAGAAAAAACAAGTAAATTAGATTCAAATGAAATCATGAGAAAGTCAATGGTAAGCCATGACATTACTAGTTAAACATGAAGACATCCAGACAGATAATTGCATACATACTGTTGAGATAGTCCTTCAGTTCATGGACCACTTTCGCATCTTTTACAAATGAAACAGCATAAAAATCCACTTGATTTTCAACTCCGAATTTAATGTCATCCCAATCCTTTTCTGCACCAATTCAACATAAATTTGTCAAGAGTTCTAACTTTTTGTGTTAGAACCATAAGTTAGCTACAAGAAGACTATCTTGACATGTAAAACATAATGCAGAAAAGAGTAAACTTTTTATGCTCTAATTCTCACCAGTAATGGAAGGTAGGGTAGCACTTTTTCCTCGAACATTCAAATGTCGCCTAGATTTCAGTTCTCCTCCATCAACAACTTCACATTTAACTGAATCTTCTGTCTTGGACTTTACCACCAAAGACATCATTCCTCCTAAAAACATCAAGAGTAAGACAATTTGTTGGGATTAGATTAAAATATTGACTGCCATGATAAGGATAAAACAGTAGCATATCCATCAGATACAAAGTATACATTTACAGGTTCACATACCATCAACTAGAAGCATATCACCCACTTCCACATCATTAACAAAATCATCATAATTTACACTGACACAAGTTTCTGTGCCCACTCCTCTTTTGATTGTAAACGTAAACTCTTGCCCAGTTGTCAACATGATCGGCTGCGGCAAGTCCCCACTCCTGACCTCAGGGCCCTGAAACCAGAGAGGTGACAGTCAACCAATGATAACACGTCATGAGATTACATACGACTTGCTTTAGGTAATCAAGATAAGAAAGAAACGCAAAGGACATGCCTTAGTGTCAAGCATGATGGCGATGGCATTGTCTTTTGATTGTGCATTATATTCTTTGACCAGGTCAATGACTTTTTGATGAGATGCGTGGTCACCATGGGACATATTTAGCCGGGCCACATTCATGCCAGCCTCAGCCAGTTTCCATATCATGTCCCGTGTGTTGGTTGAAGGACCTATTGTACAAACGATCTTTGTCTTACGCCTGACACTCGGCTTGGACCATATACCAACTGATGAGTCCACAAGCTGTGCGATTCCCCTGAGTTGTTGCAATTCCTCCTCTCCCTGAGCGAGAAAGAGTGCAAGTATATAATTAAAAAGCAAATAGTTCAATTGCACGAGCACTTGAATATGTAGTTTTGACTTGAAAGTTTCATGCATGAGCAAGTCACAGGTTTATAATGAAGAAAGAAAACAGAGGTTTCGACTGAACGAAAAAAAAATCGAGGACGGCAGAAGCGCTGTCCACCGTCTAGAATATCAGTATAAAAGCCTTGAAATGTCTATTGAACATCCCAAGATCATCAGGATATGACCACCACAGCACCTGGTAACTTTTCAGTTACGCAATAGTACTTCCTGACATGTTTCCTTTTTTTCTTCAACCGATAGAAGCACTCTCCACTGACCAAATGGCAAACCAACGCCTATGGATTTGTTATTTCAGTGTCCTGCAACTACGGATTTGGATAAACAAATAAATTCGCATCAATATTTGCATCCTACTCTATGGCCGAACTTATGATGACAGTACGCAGCAATTCTGAACACGAAACCAAGCCATGCGAGAGCTGCCGCAAAAAGAATTAGTTCAAAGCACAGGACGCGTTTAAACCTAGCAATAGCGACAGATCGAACGGAGCAGGGAGGAGAAGTAAAAGAGCTCCAACAGCTTTTGGAACAACAGTAGAACCATGACTAGGAAGAAACTAGAGCACTCCACGCCAAAACCACTCAAAAAAACAGATCCTGGGACCAACAGAGACTCAGGTGACTCAAATTCCCGAATCTAACCGTCTTAGGAACGTCATCCGGCGTCACAGGAAGAACTTCCACAGATTTCCGCGCCACGACAGGCAGGTTCTGCAAACGTTTCTCGTTCTGCTTCCGCTCCTTCCTGTCCAGGATCCTGGCCGGAAAACTCGTCTGTTTGAGCTTCTCCGTCGGTTTTTTCCCGGAGACGGAGCAAAACAAAGAGCCGGTCGCAGATCCATTGGCAGCTACTACTTGCGCCATTGCAGAACACACCGAGCAACGAGATGCTAGACAAGGAGTTGAAACGAGTTCGCGACGTTGAGGACGCGGAAGGCTATAAAAAACGCCGTCCACTTTCCTGCTTCCGCTTCGCTCTGGAGAAATCGCCCAGTTTGATTTAGATCAAGTAGATGCAGGAGCGCTCTGCCAGTCCGCCTTGTTTGTATCGACGAAAAGCGGGGTTTTCTGTCTTATTTCTGACCTACCTCTTTTTAATAATGGTTCCAATATCGGAAACCGACTGGTATTTCGGAGCACAACTGTCACGAGCCGAAAAAATGTTACGAACAGAGGGCTGCCTATTAGGTTTTTTCGTTGACCCTTTTCACTGATCGCTAAAGCAAGGCCCGAGTGTGGCCGCTGGCGAGCTCAGATTAGTTAAGTAGCCCTGATTAACACCTCTGGTCTAACCCCCATTTGATATTCAAGAGAAAAATTGTTACGAAACCGGGTAGAGCATTTTAGAACTGATTTGAGGGATATTATTATTTATTGACACCATTTTTTTTCTTTTTAGGAGATTTGATTTTTAAGATTTATGAATTAATCACACTAATATATTTTATCCAAAATTTTGAATGTTTCACTATAATATAAGTTAAAAACCATATTTTACTTCCAAGACTTTACATCATGAGTTAGTGTTGAGTTCTTGCAAGAGAAAAATTTAAGATTTAAGATTTTCCTATAGTACAAAAAGATAATATTAAAAATAAAAAAATAAAATCTTATATATTTTATCTCTAAGTTTATTTTACCTAGATATAAACCCTTGCAATAATATTTTGAAGTATCCGTATGTTCCATTATTAAGTGTAAGTGTAATATCATTTTTATAATATTAACTTTTGAATTTTTAAATATAATAACGGAATTATAATTTTATTTTCGCGCTAAGATCCCGATATTAGGAAATTGGCGGGAAATCTCGAAGTTTGTTGGCGCCATTAAAATTTATACTTCCCTCTTCTCTCATCAGACGCCGAGGCCCCGAGATTAACTCAGTTGCCTGCACGCCGGAGTGGGATTGCTAGCTACGCCTCTCTTCTTCCTCCATGTTGTAGTCGCTTCTCCCGAATCCTGTGAACAACTCCTACCTCTACGACCAGTCTCAAAGAATGGATCTCGAAGGTCTTTCCGCTGTTTGTGCAGGTCTTGGATATCCGGACGAAGGCGAAGATGGCGTAGTCACGGGTTACATAAAGACCGAAGCTTGTTTGGGTAGCCTCGTACTGCTGATCTTCATTGTTTTTCCACATATTCGAACTCTGTATTAATAATTTTATTATATTGCGAGCTTCGCAGATAATTTGAAGGATCTACAGAGGTTTCTTCGCCGGGATGATCCACAGACGAGGGATGTTTTCAAGCAGCTCTGCAAATGGGATACGGCATCTCGTGATTTAATACCATTAATGGAAAATTATCAGACGGATCACAAATTGGTCATAAATGCAGGTGATATGGTGTTTTTTTTTTTTTTTTTCATTCCTATTACCTCTAAGGCATGCCTCAATCCTGTGATCGAGTAGCTTACGAAAGATTGTTTCTATGTCCAGTGAAAATTTTGGTTTTTCTGACGATGCCCATTAGTCCCGATTCGGTAGATATCCCCCGACAACTGGAGTACCTGTGGGGCTTAAAGGCGACTATTACACGTAATGACACAATAGCGGTGATTGTTTCTCTTCTGGAGGAGCCACTGGAACGTCTGGAGCGGTAAGCGCTACTTAAAACTTTTCTGCAAACGGAGGAAATTATTGATCTAGACGTCGTTTCACACTCGTGCACTTATTAACTTGATTTATATCGGCATGAAGACGTAGTAATGTGGGATACGAATTTCTGGTCTTTTTCCTTTTTTGAGGAAAGACAAAGCTGTCACCACTTACGTGTTGATAGTTGCCTGTTTTAATCCTTCCTCATTCACCAGGATTCTTTTTTTCAAGTGAACTAGGCTGCAGAAAGGTCCTGAAATATAGCAATGTTAAGTTTAATCTTTCAGTCACGTTTAATGTCTAATTGCAAACTCAAGTGGACATGAGGTTTAAAAACTGTTCAATATTTTCCTATCTCTTGGTAAAGAGTAATGCTAGGAGTACATTACTGTTTGTGTACATTTTGGGTACACCACTCACTGTAGAAGTGGGAACCCCAAGAGGAATATTTTAATACCCCACATCTACAGTGAGGGGTGTACCCAAAATGTACGCAAACAGTATTGTACGCATATCATTATGAGCGGTGATATGTGTACTGCCTAATTTTACTGTGAGGGTTTACATCGTGATGTGGCGTCCTCGTTGGCAGTCCAAGAAAGACATAAAGTACTATCTTCCTATTCTATAGGTAAGCCTAAACCCTAGACCTTATCTGGACTGCCAACTAGCTGCTAAGAAGACAACCACATCAGGATGTAAAAATTCACAGAAATCATTTTTCTATCATTATTCCTTGGTAAAATAGGCCATACTATTCCCATTTTTTGGTGGTTAAACAGTGATAACAATAACAGGCTACAAGGCAGCAGCGTATCCATTTAAGGCTTTACTATGTTACTTCATGTTTCTTCTCATTTTTCTATGTCATATTATCCATCCATGTGTTACACATTTTCGTGTTTGTGCAATATAATTAACTTTATGTGGCTTGCTATTGTGGATTAGTAAGGCATTTACGGAGGATGACTGGAAGTTGGTTCAGCTGGTGCTTACTATGTTCCGCAATGTTCTGGCGATCCATGAAATTACTTCACAGCAGAAGGCATCGGGTTCAGCTACCGAATTTCTGTTCATGCGAGACAGATTGCTGGAACTTTTCTTCCAAGAAAATGTTATGGACCTGATCTTAGTTCTAACCCAGCATGTATCTGATTCCCATGGTTATCTTCGCCGTGATAATATGCTTTTATTGGAGATATTCCATCATATATTTTTGGGTCAAGAGCCAGAATTGATTGCCAAAGCATCACAAAAGAATTGCGAGGTTCAACTTTTAATTTGCTTGCACCTTTGAAATACACATGTTATTACATCCCAGACACAACCTCTTTAAAGAAAGGAAAAAGTAAAAAGAGTGTGTGCTAGGGGAATATCTTTGATGATAAGCATGATTTCACGACAGTGGTTCCATACACTGGTTTGGCAAATTTCTTATTCAAAGTGATCCTTGCATGTGTAAATTGATGTGCTGTTGCTTCTCGTCTTACAGGTTGGTGGAGATGTTAGCACATCTTTTAAATCTCTTAAGTCATTCATGGAGGAGGAAGAAAAAAGAAGAAAGCTCAATAGGCTACGAAACTTGAATCGCCATTCACAATTTAGTGGAACTTTTTCAAGGGTTTCTGTGGTATGAGCCTGGATAATTTCAAGTCAATTGAAGCATTCTGTGGATGCACTTGTAATGTGATATATCCTTGCAACAGGATGGATCTAAAAAATTATGCACGGGCAACCTGACTTCCCATGATACTCTGTACAAAGAGCAGAAGAATATAAAAGGGCCAGTAAAAAGAATTGTGTGGAGCCATGAGACTTTGTCTTTGCCGAGGGAAAACATATTGGATTTGCTCCATGGCTTTGTTAATCTGTTCCTTTTGGGGGCATATAATGGTTAGTTTCATGTTATCAAGATGGTGTAGCTTTGAGTTCATCATGCTCCTTACATTCTTTTTGTTATTTCTGCTCATTTCATTTGTGATATAACATCATATTTATCAGTTTTGATGCAGTCAATCCGGGTGGATATTGAAAAGGAAAATTTAACTCAAAGTACTGATATCATTGTTTATCTCTCTGTTGCTCATTTTGCAACAGCTTTTCAGTATTATAAATATTTAGCTTCAAAGGTGAGAAATGATTTTAATGACTTGAAACTAATTTAAACACATATTCTTCTGTATTTTGTTACGTTGCTTTTACTCTAGTTGTTATTCTTAATTTGTCTCTCATCATTCATGCTGTTCTTTTCTATTTCTGTTGAGTTGACAATTGGTTACTTAAACTACTGTGTTCTTTTTTTTCTGCTAAGCAACAGCCCGAAATAGAAGGTGCCTCATCTAAAGCAACTTCTAATAATGAAACTGCTGATGCTACACTATTTGACGGGGACATCTGTGGACCCATTGCAGCTACTATGAATGAATCCATGTTCTTACTAGTGATATCGAAATGGCAAGATGCTTTCGATGGGCGAAAGCAAACACATGACTACAAATTTTTATCTGCCGCTGGATTAATTATGAAGGATATGGTTGGTACTGCTACTTTACTAATTCAATGTCCCGAGAAATTTTTAATTACTTTTGATCTTCCAGAGGCAATATTTCTTATGAAGGATAGCTTTTAATATTATTGTATTAATATGTTTGTACATCACATTTGAATGGTGTAATCGAGTGTTTTCATAGAAAATTTGTTTTGAATTGCTTCTTCGCATAAATCCTTTTCTGTGGTTACTAACTAGGATTTGGAAGTCAATAATTTTTTTATAGAAATCTTCATATGTTAAGTAGAGAACATGTCTCTTTACCATTTGGTTTGTTCATCATCTAGTTTTTCTATAACTGCATAAACACGTGAATGCTACAAGGTTCAATTTTTTTGTTGGTCCTGATTCATTAGCTAATGATAATATTGTATTCTAATCATTGGTTGTACATACTTTCTTCCTGCAGATTCGAATGTTAGCTTTAGTACTTAAATTATTGCCAGAAGATTCCAGAGAGCCCCAAACTGCTCGCATCCTTCTATACAAGATCTTTTATGATCAGACTGAACAAGGGATGACCCATTTCCTTTTTAGCCTTTTCCGATCTTTTGACACTCATAGCCAATCTAAAAGGTTCGTCTTGTAAAGAGAAGTAGACCCTCATATTTTCTTCCTTTCAACATAAGAATCATTCTTTCCCTTATCTTTCTTTGTTTAATTGTTTGTTTTTTACATGTCTCAGTGATCTTGCCAATTTAGTGGAGATGATATATACTCTTATACGGGTTGTGGAGAAGCTTCAAGCACGTGGTACTTTACGGGTGTGTACCTCCTATTTTTCCTTATAGTTTGAGCTCCATGGTAGAAAGTCGTCTTGTACTATACACATCTTTGATGTTTACTCTGGACTTGGTAGTGATTTGGTTCTTTCAAGCCTTTCATTATCTTTGGTTACTAGTTTTTACAAAATCATTGATGAGTGACTGCTCTATCAACTCTAATTCAGGGAGCACTATGGTGAATAGCAGGATCAATTTTGCCATCTCGTGTACATAGAATAGAAAAATTGTAATATCTGAAATTGTAGATGAAGAACTGATTGGTTTGAGAAAAGATTGGAGTTTTCATTTTGTATAAGCAGCCAGAATATGAGAGAAGAAAAGAAGAGGTAGGAAGTTTACATCCAAGAACAGGAGAGGAATTATGTTACTTGGTAGAAGCTCCTTACTCTAATGTGCAATAATTGAAGTTACAAAATGCCCATGACGACTCTTACAATCTGTTTGAGATGAGTCATTTGACCATAAACCCTTACTGAAGGCTATCTATCTACCTACAATTCTTCGTGATAAAAAAGTATGCTGTGAGAATCAAACCAGATTGACCAGAAGGCAAAATTTTCTTTAATATATTTACACATTAGGAACATAATTCTTTTCTGCCATCTGAAGCAATTGAAACCCACCCAAAGCCAGCATGTATGCTACCTCTCTTTATGACTGATGTTATCATGCTGTAAACCATATAGATATTCTTTTCTCTGCATCTTACGGGATATACATCAGCTTTTGTACAATTTTCTATTTTGACGGGCTGGATGTTACTAGCATCAGAAGCAGTTCAATACAAAGTTAACTACGCATTTTGACCATATAATGTGTTTACCACCTGCTGATTTGTTTTCAATTGTTGTCTGTAAGGTTGCTAAAAAATCAAAGAAGAGCAGAAAGAAAACTTTGCGGATTGACACTGCAACAGAAGCTGAAAATTTAGCTGAGAATGTAATTCTGCAAAATGTTGATGATCCAGATGGCGACAATGGCCCAGGATACGTGAATGGACCAAAAGATTCAAACAGCTCTCGAGCTCAAAGTCTAAGAAACTTGAGCTCAGATGATGAAGAAGAAAGGAGTATTCGAATTGAAGAGGCAGAATTGTGTCAGCCAGATAGGGGCATTGCCAAAGTTAATGATTTGCCTCATGAAGGAAAACACAAAGATTTTGATGATTTGCCTCAAGAAAGGAAACACAACCATGGACTCAATAATTTACCAGAGGAAACAGGTTATCTTGCTAGTGATCTCTCATGTTTATGAATGGTTGTGATCTAGAATTTTTTAGTGGTAGAGTTGATTTTGCTATCTGATACTCGTGATTGTGAAAAAGACTTGCGGAGCTGACAGCCATTTCAGTGTCTAATATCTGACATATGAAACAGGCGATTCCTCTGGTGATGACCAACCACCACTTACAAAAGAAGTTGACTTCAATGTATCAAAATTAGTTGCTTCTTTCGCGAGCAACTCTTGTGTGCAGAATCTGTGTTGGTTGCTGACATTTTATGAAAGCAATCATAATACCACAAATTATTGCATTGTATACTTGCTTAAACGAATATGTGATGATTTAAACCTTGGCCCTGTACTATATCAGGTACTTGTATCAATATTTGTGTTTTTTGCAGTTTGAATGTAAAGCTTTTTTTGGTTTATTTTCCCTGAACAGCTTATGTTTTGCAGTTGTCACTCATCATCAAGTTTCGTGACATCCTTGCCGACAAGAAGTCGTCAGTTTGCAAAGAATATGGATTTATATTTTCTTTTATCACTACTGTTGTGCGAAGAATGTTGAGGAAAATGAAAAGTCAGCCTCTGCTATTTGTTGAATTACTCTTCTGGAAGACGCATAAGGAATGCTTGAATATTAATGCTGATTCTTTATTGCAAGAAGTTCGAAACTTAAAGAATGGTACTAGAAACTGGGAAATTAATTCTAATGAAAGTGAAAGAAATACAGGCTTACCATCTGGTGCGGGCCACACCACAAGGAGAAGCATCGCAGATGCTCTCGGTGAAGATGAAGCTGATATTCCTTTTCCGGTGCTTTACAATCAGACGTAATACACTTATGGAGCTTTGTCAGTCATAATTTTTTTTAGGTTCAAGCATCATTCATAATTTTAGTCAACCATCACCAGTATGTGCTAATAGTGTCTCTGTATAGGGTGGATGATCTCACTAACGAGAATTTTGAGACTCGAGCTAATGACAACGCTAGAGGGACAAGTGACTTAGTCAACCAGCACCGGTATGTCCTCATTAGTGGATCTGTTCTTTTCCGACCTTTTTGTATTTTGCTAATTTTTGTTCTCTTGAACTTTGCAGAGAAGCCGTGAAAGGTGAATCTCAAATTGCTGCTGAAAGAAAGAGAAGACTTGTATTTGATACAGAACAAGAATTGACCATAAAAGATCTATATGACAAGTGCGTCCTTTTTATTGTTTGAACTTTTTCTTTTGTGCTAGCAATACTAAAAGCTTGCGTCCACAATGTCAGAAGTTAACTTTAATCTAGAGCAAGAAGATAGTTCTGGCATGATGCCAAAAGGATTGAAACTACAGTTGCTTACTGCTTGTTATATATTCTTGTATCAGAAGCCTTGTTTACTTCATAGGAAATTTCTGAAAAGGTTCTTTTCATAAATTCAGGTTCAAGGATGAACCAAACTGCAGCCGCCTTATAGCAGAAGCCCTTGACCCAGAAGGAAGAGTATCGCCTGTTCAAGTTTCAGCTAAGCTTAAGCAGCTAGGACTTAAGGTTGTCTCAAAGCGAAAAAAGCACCGTGATAATGAGCCTCCAGGTGCCAATAATGGAGCAGCCCATGCTGAGGAGGCTCTGAAAGTTACGGAGGATGGTTCAATTCAAACAAGTTCTTCGTGAGTATTACGTTTGACATGTCATTGTTTGCGTCTTAGAATGCATTGCCATGTCTTTTCATCCTCAGCCGGCAGCTGCTCACGTTCTTTTCTTTCTCTGGTCAGTCATATGAGGAAAAGAGTGCGCGCCTTCAATAAGATGCAAGAAGAGAGTGTTAAAGAACTGTATGAGAAGTAAGTAATTCTGCTTTTTAGTTCCTTGTCGCTAGCACATGAATGAAGCTATGATTCATGATGAATATAGAACCACTTAAGGTGGTGTTTGAATGATATCAAATACCTTTTGTCTTCTCCATGAAGGTACAAAGATCAAAAGAAATGCAGTCAGATGATTGCGAATGCACTTGATGCCGGTAACACTTATACTGCTGTTCAAATTTCCCGCAAACTCAGACAACTCGGTTTAGTTACTGCGCGAAAAGAAAGTTGACGAGTGCGTCGGAGGATTGCAAACAAAACGGCGATGGAGATTTAGAAACAGCCAAAGGAGAAAAAGACTCTGATGATGAAGAAATTTTAATGGCTATGAAGAGAAGGTACACTAATTCGCCCAGTATCACAATATCCACTTTTAAAGATTTTGTTTGCGCTAATCTGTTTTCCATGCTTTTTGCAGGAAAACCAAGCGGAGTCATGAGTTAATCAGTAAGGAGAATACTTCGACGGTTGCTCAACAGGCAAGGGAAGATTACTCGTCTGATGAAGCATTGAGTACTCTTCTGAAGTGAGTGTCTCAAGCACTGGTTTTTTCGTGCCATGTTTTTACTTATACGGATCTGGCATAGGAGTGAGCTTTCAACATTTTTCAGGAAAACTCATAAGAGAGTTCCCCACAACCTCAAGAAGGTTTCATCTGAAACCATCAATGGTTCGGCAAATGAGACTCCTCCGGCTACGAGCGAAAGGTATTCTCATCTAATCTTCATATTGCTGATCACCCATGTCTTTTACCCTCAGCATCTTCACTGCTGAAGAAATCAAGGCTCCAACTGCCAAATGTCCGGTGGAAATTACTCTTATATTTTTTTACTATCTGAAAACCTGAAATCGGATCATCCTGTTCTTCCATTTCCTTATCAGTGCTGGCATAAACCATCCACAAGACGCTGCATCTGTGGCTCCCAGCAGCAACGCAGGCAGTGAGCAAGCGACGGAGGCGCCTTCACCCAGAGGCAACAGAGAAGTCGTAGAGGTTAAGGCCGGGGATGGAGTAAAACAGGGGTCTGGTGATGCAACCAAGGAAGGGAATCCTACAGCCGGCAAAGGAGAAGGAGCAAACGACTTAGCAGATGACGATTTAATTGCTGTCGTACCGGTAAGGGCTGGATCACGGAGGAGAGTGAGGATGATACTTGATCCCGACGATGAAGAGTGACCCACTGACCGTCCTCACACTCAAGATGATTATATCGTGTCGTTAATCGTTATGTAAAGTTTTGGTGACGGTAGCCATGTCTATAATGTGTCTCAATCTAATCTTTATATCATAAGCCTGGACACGAGTCTGGATTGACTGACGCTGCGCCTTAATTTTTATCTTTTAAAATATAAGATTTTATAAAATAAAAAATATATATTTTTATATTTTTTAGGGCATAGATTAACCTGGACGTTTACGTGGGCAAGGTGAACCATTCTACAAGTTCTTAAAAGGCAGAGCCGGGGACGACGATTGCCAGAAAGCTTTCTCCATCAAATGCAACTTGAGAATGCGCTTGGAGCCATTAATGCAAAAAAAAATCGAAGGCATTAAAATTGAGGGCATCTGATTTCATGCTAATTTTGTTGCTTTTAAATTCGTGTAATAATTATTGTAATCTAAACAGGCTAATTACTCTCCTAATAACCTCAAACCGCTGGATCTGATATTTTAGCCTTCGGCTAAGCTCTTAGATAAACTACTCTTGACATTATTATTTAAAGGATGCTTTTTTTACAAAAATTATTTTTTAGCTCTTCAAAAGTAAAAAACTGAAATTTTCTATTTTATTGAAACAATTATGGAAAGAAAATATATCCAAAGTTTTCTTACACGTTTATTTTCCTAAGAACTTAGCCCAAATGCCTCCCTACGTTCTTCGGCAAGTCTGTTCCGATTTATCCCCCGAGCCGCTCGATTCTACTGGCGGGTCGGAGTCGCTGGCGCGACTCGGACCCCACTCGCCCAACTGAGGTCCGAGTCGCAATCGTGACCTCTTGCGGTCCTCTTTTCGGTATTTTCCGAAAATTTCCTCCCTCTTGCTGTCGTCGGAGGCTTCTCTCTATTTCTCTTACTTGCGGCTCTCTCAAACTGCCGAAGCGATACAAAGAAAGCGGCGTTCTTTTATTTTTTTTTTTTTCGAGGCTGGTCTCTCACGCTCTCCGTGTGGTTCCTGAAAATTTCTTCTCTCTTCTGCAATCTCGAAACTCTTCCTCTGTTATTTTCTCTTACTCGCCGCACTCTCAAATTTTTCGAGCAATTTAAGTGAAAAGGTAAGGTTTTTTCCCCTTACTATATACTTTTTTTTTTTTTTTTTCATATTATGGTTTCAAACAGGGTAACTATACTTCGTCCTTCTTCTGTTTGTTCACCCTCGCTCTTCTCTGTGAAAATGCTCTGATTCTTCTGGTGATGAACTCATGTTCTTTTCTTCTTTTTTAAAATTTGATGGTCAAATTAGAACAAATGAGTTCTGACTGTTGTTTACGTTTTCAAATTTAAGCCCTTTTATAAAGTTTAGTGTCACAAATCCCCTTGGGACATTCAGAAAGGTGATATATTTTCTTCTACTTTTCATTTTAGGATTTGTTTTCTTGTAATCAGTTTTCAAGGTTTTTAAGACATGGGTAAGGCAAAGAAAGCCCTAAATTTGCAGCAATGAAGAAGCTTGTCAGCTCCAAAACTCTTCAAAAGTAAGGAACCATCTTTCAGGTCCATCTGCTTTTCGTATTTCATCAAATAATAATGTTTCCCTACCACTGTTTTCACATTTTTAGGTATAAGAAAGATGTTTTGAATCCTAATAAGAAGGATCTTGACAAGGACAAACTCCCTCGCAATGTGTAAGTTAATTGAAAGGTACTCTTTTTTCTTTTCTTTATTCATCATTAAACTGCCTGACATTTTTTGTGTGCCTTTTCTATGTTTGCAATGTACAGACCAAATGTTTCTTCAGCCCTTTTCTTCAAGCATAACACTGCTCTTGGGCCTCCTTACAGGGTCATAGTAGATACCAACTTTATAAATTTCTCTATCCAAAATAAGGTATTATATGTGTAAAGTCTGTTAGCTCTTACAAAATGAATTTCTGCTGATTAAATCTCGTTTTACCTAGAAATATTTTGGCTAGCAAAGGCTCCTCTGTTGATTTCGATGGCTTGGTTTTTCCTGAAACTCCATAAAATTTCTAAAATATTGCAATGAGGCAATGAGAGAGCCTAGATACTCATCGTTGTGCAATCACTCTATTAGTCTCTTATGTTGGACTAATTTCTATAATTTCTGCAGTTGGATTTGGAGAAAGGGATGATGGATTGCCTTTATGCAAAATGTGAGTCAGCCAGCAACTTGGTACTTTGCATATGTTCAGATTGACTTTAGTTTTTTTCTTTTTTTCCTTACCTATTTTTATCTTTGGGTAATGAAGGTACTCCTTGCATCACAGACTGTGTCATGGCAGAGCTTGAGAAGTTGGGCCAAAAATATCGCGTTGCTTTGAGGTTTCTTATTTTTTTTCTTGTTGGTGTTAAAATATTTCTTTTACTATTTTATATCTTGTAATTTGATTTTTTTATTAATTTAATATACAAGCATGAATTTGACTTTGCTCCTGTTTGTGTTAAAGAATTGCTAAAGATCCGCGGTTTGAGCGGTTACCTTGTACACATAAGGGAACCTATGCGGATGACTGCATCGTTGATAGGGTCACCCAGGTATTAGCAGTTTTTAGGTGCTCACTATTAGTTTTCTCTTGCTTCATATATGTTTGTCAGGCATAGAAATTAGATGCTACATAATGCCTAGTATCATAGTTTTTATCCATATCAAGTGAGTCTTAACCTTATATTTTTTTAATTTAGTGATGATCGAAATGTATACTTTCTTATATCTTTTGCGACTACACTGAGTTAACCTTGTTGTAGTATATGTACAGCTTTATGTACAGCTTACAATGAATGTATTCTGCAAGACTAATAATGACTAATGTTTTTGGCAGCATAAATGCTACATTGTTGCTACATGTGATAGAGACTTGAAGCGAAGGATTCGCAAGGTAATAGCTGACTTGTCTAGTCTTCCATCTCTACCATGGGATAATTTTCCTCTCTTTTCTTTCTATTCACTTCCATCATTCCTTAGGGCACATAGGTTTGAGCTTCACCTAGCAAATATTGCATGGAAACCTGCGGGGGAGAACTGGTCTAATTGAGCCTGTTGTTTGAACCTTTTCAACTAGATATTCAGCCAGTTTTACATCATTAGTGTTTTTAAGATTTCTTTAACTGGTAGTCAATTTTTGGTATTGACATTTTTTTTGAGGGAATTGGAATTTTTGGTATTGAAATCATTGGTTAATCTATCAAATAGTATTGATTACGATTTACTTGTCATTTATGAATTTTCTTGTTGGTGGCCAGGTCCCCGGTGTGCCTATCATGTATATCACCATGCATAGATATTCAATTGAAAGGCTACCCGAAGCAACTATTGGTGGAGGTAGGCTTGTTTAAGTTTGTGATTACGGGATTTTCGCAATGATTGTGAAAACGGTTTGAGAGCTCTTATGTTTTCATGCATCTTTTTTCATTTTTTTTAATTTTTAATTTTCTTTTTTTCTTCATCATTTTTTTCTGCCTTCTTTTTGTTTTCATATTTTTACCTGCAATTGGAATTTTTTTATTTATTTCACAGCTCCAAGAATATGATCCTGGACAAATCATTCTAGAAGAGGGTAACGTTGGGTCATGGTCTGCGGCATCATCTTGTGTACAAGATTTCCAGGAGCTTTATTAAACATACAACATATGAAATCGTTGGCTCCGTTTGTTGTTTCTCTATTATAACCTAGGTTAAGCTTTAGGATTCCTGACGGATGTAGCCGGTTTGTATGAGCCTACGCGTTAGGATGAAAATTTTGTAATGGTGAAACTTTGGGAATATCTGTTTGTCTTCGTTTTGTGCTTGGATCATCTTCACTATCTTTGGTGCATGTTGATAGCAGTCCTCGTCTGAGCATCACTCAGAATTGAGGCATGTTACTTGGTTTTGGCTCCACCAACTTGGTCTATTGACTCGGTAACTTAGATGCGGTAGTTGTTAGTGTGGGTTGATAAAATTTGATTCAATGTAATGGGCAATATATTTTGGATTTTTCTAGATGTAATGATTCCCGTAGAAAAGGTGGTTGAGGTTTTAATTACTCGGCATGTCTGAGAAAACCGATCTCTCTGCCATTAGGTAGAGATTCTGTAAGAACGTTTATTACCATGAAACTGAAAT
Source organism: Aristolochia contorta (assembly GCA_022405105.1). Lineage (NCBI taxonomy): Eukaryota > Viridiplantae > Streptophyta > Magnoliopsida > Piperales > Aristolochiaceae > Aristolochia > Aristolochia contorta. The sequence goes on along the minus strand of CM039667.1, from coordinate 732,466 downwards.
ATGGTAGAATTGTTCTGGCCCAAGTAATATATTGCAAGCTTTATTGTGGTTAACAAAAATGGACTTTACACTGAGTCCCTGCAGGAAAGCATGAGCACTAAACAACACAAGGGACCGTTAACATGACTAATTTATAATTATCTTAAACCTATTGAATTCATTTGTGTATGCCCGTCCGTCTCATACGGGCTCAGGCTTGAACTTGGCCATCTTAGCCAGTTCATCAACAGCCTCGACCAGGTGATCAAGGCGAGCCACAAATTCAATCAGCAGCGAGGTGAATGTGGCCAGCGACAGGGCAGCAGTGCTCTCCAGAGCCCTCATCTTCGGCAGCAGGATACCCCCTCCTGTGATCACCCCTTCCTCTAAATCAAATTCGTCCACCTCTCGTGACGGCCATGAGTAGAGCCTCCTCTGCTGCCTCTTCATGGTCTCGTGGTATGATTCTGCTTGCCCGGCCATAACATTCTCGCAAGGGACGTCCTTAAGTACCGGTACTGGTTCAGGATCCGGCGTGGAGAGCTCGTTGAGAGTTGAAGAAAAGGCGTATGAGACTTTGCTTAGCTGAGAAAGGCCGGGATTGTAATTATTCGGCTTCTGATCCAATATCAGGCCACGGTGCGGGTACTGGTGGTCGTGGGTTGAGGTGAGTAGATAAGAGTGTAAGTCGATGGAACGCTGGAGGCGGATTGTGGAGCTATGTACTCGTTTCAGAAGAGAGGTCTCTAGTCTGTGCTTCATGTTGTTGATGTCCTTGCCCAAGCTCCTTATTAGCTCTGCTGCTTGGCTGGTGGCGTCAAGGATCTCGGATCGGAAGGTCAATCGCAAATTGTAAGGTGCCTAAAACAGTAGAGATGGATAACAATTAATTAATTAATTAATTAATTAATGTGGCGTGATAACCCATTTACATATTAAAATGAAGTATATAGTACCCTAAAAGATTATAAGGTGTGCTTTTTGACATGGGAAATTTGATTTCTAATTACCCAGAAATTAACATTAAATGGTTAGATGACTTGGACTTTCTACGCGTGAATGAGTCTCATGCATATTAATGCTTTAATCCTACTGACATGGGATGTTCTCCCATCAATATGACCCCGATTCTTATGTCATACTGAGCCAAAGTGAAACGAATAATATATTTTACGTGACAATTTCAGTTGCTTGCGATTATGATTTAAAACCCAGCTGCATGATGTACCATCGTCTGTCACATGCCTGATTGGATTCGAACCCTATATTCTTTATGCCTTAATTATGAGCTGTCGACATTAATGGTTAAGCATATAATTGATGTTGATACTCGCAACTGAACCGCAAGCCTTTGTCTCTAGCTAGCTAATTGATTGACAATGTGTGCTAAGAATTCTTATTCTTGTTCTTGCCTCGATCAGGGTAATTAAGATTTTCTCACCCAAAAGAAAACGTTATATTGATCAACGAATTACGTAAGCACGTAGAATATATACCTGAATCTCCGAATGCAGCACTCCATGCAAGGCCATCACCTCGTAGGCGCAGTGCCGGAGAACTGCACCCACTTTCACATATTCCGACCACGGATAGAAGAAATGCCGGAATCTCCCATGTGGTGGCTCCCATTTCGCCGATTGTGCCTGAAAATTACCAATCATATCAAAGCAAATGAGAAGTTAATAATGTATCGGTACTAGGCAGTTCATGCATGTTTTCCGAATACGAATATATATAGCTAGGGAAACACTAATTAGTTGGGTCAGTGTGACACAATATATATAAATATTACCAGTGACTCGAGCTTCCCCGACGAATTCAAAATCGCTCGGCATCTCCGGAACGCAGGCTCGTCGGCGAAGTCATCGGAGACGGTGGTGGAGAACTCCGTTTGTCGGGATCCATCATCCTCTAAATACTTGTTCACGCACTCTGAAAGTAATTTTATCTTTTAATAATTAGATTCAGTACTACTCTGATCAGTACTTCCAATTAATCGCAAAACATCCATTAATAATTATGCATGACTAGTACGTAGTGACCTTCAAGGGAGTCGGCCACGGCGTTGAAGTTCTTGACGAGTTCGACGTGCAACTGTTCGCCGGCCCAAATGGGTAATATGAGAACGTTGACGAGAACGGCAACGAAAGCTCCGATGGCGATGGAGTAGAGACGGTCCATGGCGGTTCTTACGGGGTTTCCCATCCGATATCCAGAGACCACGATTAAGCAGAAGGTGAACAGTATGACTCTGAAACCGTACTCGTAAGGGACCAGAGACGGCCACAGCTTCATCAACGAAGTCAAGGCTCCTGCACCATGCATATGACAGTATATAAAATTAATAACTCGTGTAATTGGATACATGCACATGAAGTACTGCTGTTGATGTATATATATAGCTTACCGATTAAGAATATGCTAAGGCCAATGACGAAAGGCTCTGCAGCTGGGCCACTGGAGATAGCTACCTGGATTACAGAGATGGCGAAGATTCCGGCAAGTAAGCTTCCTAATGCCCGATTGAATCCCCGGTTGAAGGTGGCACCTATAAGAGAAATTAATTATAACGTAAGTAATTTCAATATTTCTATTCATATCATCTGGTGGTTATAAAATTTAAAAATGATTAAATATTGATTCCAAATACGACGACGTCGTTGTTTAATTTGTAACGATGAAACGAATTGATCAGTTCTAGTGCAGTTTCCGTGCATATAAATTGGACATGGACATACCAACAGTGTACTCGAACATGATGGCAACGGTGAGGATTGACCATATAATGTTGGTGCCGAAGATCTCGTAGGGAGCTCGAACGAGTATGAGCAAGGAGACTAGGAGGACAGCAAGACCCACCTTCAGAGAGAATGTTAACCTATTCGTATCTTCCTTACAAAACACCCACACCTCCCACATCCATCCCTTGAAATAATTAGAGCAGCCTCCGGCAGTACCTGATCGAGGTAGTACTACTGTCTGATCTTTTCTGCTCATCACAGCCGGATCAATGTCGATCTTAACACGACCTTCGTTTCCATCCATTCTCTGCAGTACTCTCAACTCGGTCGAATATGGATATAATAAACCTCGAAGAGGGGGGAAGACGAAAGTGGCTTGTAGTGGGAAGAGAAGGGAGGGAAAGGTGCAATTTAAGGGGATGTTATCGGTGGAGGTGGCCAATTGTGATGCATGATGGCCATGTAACAGAAGTAATGGGAGAATAATACCCAGGAAAATCATAGAAGAAAAGATGAGGCGAAATTTTTGGATAAAGATCAGATGCTTAACGCCAATAATTGCAGCATGAATGGAGAATTAGAATCTGGACATGCAACGTTATGTTATTTTCTGGTTTCTAGTACAGTAACTCGTTTTATATATCAGTTCTTACGTACGCTGGGAAAAAAATGGAATCGAGCTGGAACAGGATGCTTGCTTAGCTTGATGGCTCGTTGCAGCTTGTTAGAGCTCTATGCGCTTGAGAAGCCATCGAAGAGAGGTTTAATTTACCGAGCATTCTATTCCCCAAGTTTTTGAATACTTCATTAAAGAGAACTACATAGAATATATACCCAATTATGTACTGAAAGTGTTAATTATTTTCAAATAAACACTTGAATTTTCTTCATTTCTCTTCAATGTTAATTACGAAGGGATCAGGTTTATTTTCAGGTATTACAGCCCAGGAGGTTGGTCTACTTGCAGGACATGGGTCTGCTTCCAGTCCGGCCTACTGGGAAGGAAGCAATATTGGCTTCTATCTCTGATGCCAAACAGCCTTTGACCAAAGCAGACCCACTTGAAGAACTCAAATGGGTCTGCCTAGTTTCAAGCATATTCGAATTTTTCACCACAATATACAATACATGTACAGCTGCAGGTTACAATTCGTTCGTACGTCACAGCACTAAACGACGACCGCAGCTTCAGAAGAGAAATTAATGCGTCGTGACAAGGAAAGAGCAAGGGAAGGAGATTTAAGCTTGTGTTCATGGCATCTGGTTCTGCAAATTCGTTCACGCTGCTGCTTTTCTGAGAGGAATATTATAATGAATAGGTCGACGTGTATATCTCATAATGTTGTATTTTTCTTATTAAAGAAAATCTGCAACTTGTACAAATACCTACCTGAGGAACATCTCCTGTCTCTCTCGTTCCAACTAGATCTCCATGACCTCACCGACAATATTACAATTAGAGAGCACAAAAGCTTGGAGCCTTCGGATTATATATAGAACAGAGAAATTGTGCTCCCTTAACTCCAACCTAATCGGCCGATCCCCTGAGGAAATAGAAAGATTCCTTAAATTAAGTACCCAGATTTTTGTTCTGTTTGTAAAACTGCCCGAATTGAGGAAGATTACATAAATAGAGAAAGCCGGCACTAGTTTAGCCTTCGAGGTCAGTATCCTGCTGTCTGCTCACCTGGCAAAATTCTGAGAAAGATGATCTATGATATTCTTTTCCATTTTCATCTTGGCTTCGCTAGAACATCGACCTGTACATTACCGAATGTCATTGTCTGGCCTCCAGATAAGATACTTATTGTCTGCTTCTTCAAGCTTTCCGCCAGATAAGATATTCCTTTTCCGGTGCTTTACAATCAGACGTAATACACTTATGGAGCTTTGTCAGTCATAATTTTTTTTAGGTTCAAGCATCATTCATAATTTTAGTCAACCATCACCAGTATGTGCTAATAGTGTCTCTGTATAGGGTGGATGATCTCACTAACGAGAATTTTGAGACTCGAGCTAATGACAACGCTAGAGGGACAAGTGACTTAGTCAACCAGCACCGGTATGTCCTCATTAGTGGATCTGTTCTTTTCCGACCTTTTTGTATTTTGCTAATTTTTGTTCTCTTGAACTTTGCAGAGAAGCCGTGAAAGGTGAATCTCAAATTGCTGCTGAAAGAAAGAGAAGACTTGTATTTGATACAGAACAAGAATTGACCATAAAAGATCTATATGACAAGTGCGTCCTTTTTTATTGTTTGAACTTTTTCTTTTTGTGCTAGCAATACTAAAAGCTTGCGTCCACAATGTCAGAAGTTAACTTTAATCTAGAGCAAGAAGATAGTTCTGGCATGATGCCAAAAGGATTGAAACTACAGTTGCTTACTGCTTGTTATATATTCTTGTATCAGAAGCCTTGTTTACTTCATAGGAAATTTCTGAAAAGGTTCTTTTCATAAATTCAGGTTCAAGGATGAACCAAACTGCAGCCGCCTTATAGCAGAAGCCCTTGACCCAGAAGGAAGAGTATCGCCTGTTCAAGTTTCAGCTAAGCTTAAGCAGCTAGGACTTAAGGTTGTCTCAAAGCGAAAAAAGCACCGTGATAATGAGCCTCCAGGTGCCAATAATGGAGCAGCCCATGCTGAGGAGGCTCTGAAAGTTACGGAGGATGGTTCAATTCAAACAAGTTCTTCGTGAGTATTACGTTTGACATGTCATTGTTTGCGTCTTAGAATGCATTGCCATGTCTTTTCATCCTCAGCCGGCAGCTGCTCACGTTCTTTTCCTTTCTCTGGTCAGTCATATGAGGAAAAGAGTGCGCGCCTTCAATAAGATGCAAGAAGAGAGTGTTAAAGAACTGTATGAGAAGTAAGTAATTCTGCTTTTTAGTTCCTTGTCGCTAGCACATGAATGAAGCTATGATTCATGATGAATATAGAACCACTTAAGGTGGTGTTTGAATGATATCAAATACCTTTTGTCTTCTCCATGAAGGTACAAAGATCAAAAGAAATGCAGTCAGATGATTGCGAATGCACTTGATGCCGGTAACACTTATACTGCTGTTCAAATTTCCCGCAAACTCAGACAACTCGGTTTAGTTACTGCGCGAAAAAGAAAGTTGACGAGTGCGTCGGAGGATTGCAAACAAAACGGCGATGGAGATTTAGAAACAGCCAAAGGAGAAAAAGACTCTGATGATGAAGAAATTTTAATGGCTATGAAGAGAAGGTACACTAATTCGCCCAGTATCACAATATCCACTTTTAAAGATTTTGTTTGCGCTAATCTGTTTTCCATGCTTTTTGCAGGAAAACCAAGCGGAGTCATGAGTTAATCAGTAAGGAGAATACTTCGACGGTTGCTCAACAGGCAAGGGAAGATTACTCGTCTGATGAAGCATTGAGTACTCTTCTGAAGTGAGTGTCTCAAGCACTGGTTTTTTCGTGCCATGTTTTTACTTATACGGATCTGGCATAGGAGTGAGCTTTCAACATTTTTCAGGAAAACTCATAAGAGAGTTCCCCACAACCTCAAGAAGGTTTCATCTGAAACCATCAATGGTTCGGCAAATGAGACTCCTCCGGCTACGAGCGAAAGGTATTCTCATCTAATCTTCATATTGCTGATCACCCATGTCTTTTACCCTCAGCATCTTCACTGCTGAAGAAATCAAGGCTCCAACTGCCAAATGTCCGGTGGAAATTACTCTTATATTTTTTTACTATCTGAAAACCTGAAATCGGATCATCCTGTTCTTCCATTTCCTTATCAGTGCTGGCATAAACCATCCACAAGACGCTGCATCTGTGGCTCCCAGCAGCAACGCAGGCAGTGAGCAAGCGACGGAGGCGCCTTCACCCAGAGGCAACAGAGAAGTCGTAGAGGTTAAGGCCGGGGATGGAGTAAAACAGGGGTCTGGTGATGCAACCAAGGAAGGGAATCCTACAGCCGGCAAAGGAGAAGGAGCAAACGACTTAGCAGATGACGATTTAATTGCTGTCGTACCGGTAAGGGCTGGATCACGGAGGAGAGTGAGGATGATACTTGATCCCGACGATGAAGAGTGACCCACTGACCGTCCTCACACTCAAGATGATTATATCGTGTCGTTAATCGTTATGTAAAGTTTTGGTGACGGTAGCCATGTCTATAATGTGTCTCAATCTAATCTTTATATCATAAGCCTGGACACGAGTCTGGATTGACTGACGCTGCGCCTTAATTTTTATCTTTTAAAATATAAGATTTTATAAAATAAAAAATATATATTTTTATATTTTTTAGGGCATAGATTAACCTGGACGTTTACGTGGGCAAGGTGAACCATTCTACAAGTTCTTAAAAGGCAGAGCCGGGGACGACGATTGCCAGAAAGCTTTCTCCATCAAATGCAACTTGAGAATGCGCTTGGAGCCATTAATGCAAAAATCGAAGGCATTAAAATTGAGGGCATCTGATTTCATGCTAATTTTGTTGCTTTTAAATTCGTGTAATAATTATTGTAATCTAAACAGGCTAATTACTCTCCTAATAACCTCAAACCGCTGGATCTGATATTTTAGCCTTCGGCTAAGCTCTTAGATAAACTACTCTTGACATTATTATTTAAAGGATGCTTTTTTTACAAAAATTATTTTTTAGCTCTTCAAAAGTAAAAAACTGAAATTTTCTATTTTATTGAAACAATTATGGAAAGAAAATATATCCAAAGTTTTCTTACACGTTTATTTTCCTAAGAACTTAGCCCAAATGCCTCCCTACGTTCTTCGGCAAGTCTGTTCCGATTTATCCCCCGAGCCGCTCGATTCTACTGGCGGGTCGGAGTCGCTGGCGCGACTCGGACCCCACTCGCCCAACTGAGGTCCGAGTCGCAATCGTGACCTCTTGCGGTCCTCTTTTCGGTATTTTCCGAAAATTTCCTCCCTCTTGCTGTCGTCGGAGGCTTCTCTCTATTTCTCTTACTTGCGGCTCTCTCAAACTGCCGAAGCGATACAAAGAAAGCGGCGTTCTTTTATTTTTTTTTTCGGAGGCTGGTCTCTCACGCTCTCCGTGTGGTTCCTGAAAATTTCTTCTCTCTTCTGCAATCTCGAAACTCTTCCTCTGTTATTTTCTCTTACTCGCCGCACTCTCAAATTTTTCGAGCAATTTAAGTGAAAAGGTAAGGTTTTTTCCCCCTTACTATATACTTTTTTTTTTTTTCATATTATGGTTTCAAACAGGGTAACTATACTTCGTCCTTCTTCTGTTTGTTCACCCTCGCTCTTCTCTGTGAAAATGCTCTGATTCTTCTGGTGATGAACTCATGTTCTTTTCTTCTTTTTTAAAATTTGATGGTCAAATTAGAACAAATGAGTTCTGACTGTTGTTTACGTTTTCAAATTTAAGCCCTTTTATAAAGTTTAGTGTCACAAATCCCCTTGGGACATTCAGAAAGGTGATATATTTTCTTCTACTTTTCATTTTAGGATTTGTTTTCTTGTAATCAGTTTTCAAGGTTTTTAAGACATGGGTAAGGCAAAGAAAGCCCCTAAATTTGCAGCAATGAAGAAGCTTGTCAGCTCCAAAACTCTTCAAAAGTAAGGAACCATCTTTCAGGTCCATCTGCTTTTCGTATTTCATCAAATAATAATGTTTCCCTACCACTGTTTTCACATTTTTAGGTATAAGAAAGATGTTTTGAATCCTAATAAGAAGGATCTTGACAAGGACAAACTCCCTCGCAATGTGTAAGTTAATTGAAAGGTACTCTTTTTCTTTTTCTTTATTCATCATTAAACTGCCTGACATTTTTTGTGTGCCTTTTCTATGTTTGCAATGTACAGACCAAATGTTTCTTCAGCCCTTTTCTTCAAGCATAACACTGCTCTTGGGCCTCCTTACAGGGTCATAGTAGATACCAACTTTATAAATTTCTCTATCCAAAATAAGGTATTATATGTGTAAAGTCTGTTAGCTCTTACAAAATGAATTTCTGCTGATTAAATCTCGTTTTACCTAGAAATATTTTGGCTAGCAAAGGCTCCTCTGTTGATTTCGATGGCTTGGTTTTTCCTGAAACTCCATAAAATTTCTAAAATATTGCAATGAGGCAATGAGAGAGCCTAGATACTCATCGTTGTGCAATCACTCTATTAGTCTCTTATGTTGGACTAATTTCTATAATTTCTGCAGTTGGATTTGGAGAAAGGGATGATGGATTGCCTTTATGCAAAATGTGAGTCAGCCAGCAACTTGGTACTTTGCATATGTTCAGATTGACTTTAGTTTTTTCTTTTTTCCTTACCTATTTTTATCTTTGGGTAATGAAGGTACTCCTTGCATCACAGACTGTGTCATGGCAGAGCTTGAGAAGTTGGGCCAAAAATATCGCGTTGCTTTGAGGTTTCTTATTTTTTTTCTTGTTGGTGTTAAAATATTTCTTTTACTATTTTATATCTTGTAATTTGATTTTTTATTAATTTAATATACAAGCATGAATTTGACTTTGCTCCTGTTTGTGTTAAAGAATTGCTAAAGATCCATGGTTTGAGCGGTTACCTTGTACACATAAGGAACCTATGCGGATGACTGCATCGTTGATAGGGTCACCCAGGTATTAGCAGTTTTTAGGTGCTCACTATTAGTTTTCTCTTGCTTCATATATGTTTGTCAGGCATAGAAATTAGATGCTACATAATGCCTAGTATCATAGTTTTTATCCATATCAAGTGAGTCTTAACCTTATATTTTTTTAATTTAGTGATGATCGAAATGTATACTTTCTTATATCTTTTATGACTACACTGAGTTAACCTTGTTGTAGTATATGTACAGCTTTATGTACAGCTTACAATGAATGTATTCTGCAAGACTAATAATGACTAATGTTTTGGCAGCATAAATGCTACATTGTTGCTACATGTGATAGAGACTTGAAGCGAAGGATTCGCAAGGTAATAGCTGACTTGTCTAGTCTTCCATCTCTACCATGGGATAATTTTCCTCTCTTTTCTTTCTATTCACTTCCATCATTCCTTAGGGCACATAGGTTTGAGCTTCACCTAGCAAATATTGCATGGAAACCTGCGGGGGAGAACTGGTCTAATTGAGCCTGTTGTTTGAACCTTTTCAACTAGATATTCAGCCAGTTTTACATCATTAGTGTTTTTAAGATTTCTTTAACTGGTAGTCAATTTTTGGTATTGACATTTTTTTTGAGGGAATTGGAATTTTTGGTATTGAAATCATTGGTTAATCTATCAAATAGTATTGATTACGATTTACTTGTCATTTATGAATTTTCTTGTTGGTGGCCAGGTCCCCGGTGTGCCTATCATGTATATCACCATGCATAGATATTCAATTGAAAGGCTACCCGAAGCAACTATTGGTGGAGGTAGGCTTGTTTAAGTTTGTGATTACGGGATTTTCGCAATGATTGTGAAAACGGTTTGAGAGCTCTTATGTTTTCATGCATCTTTTTCATTTTTTTTAATTTTAATTTTCTTTTTTTCTTCATCATTTTTTTTCTGCCTTCTTTTGTTTTCATATTTTTTTTACCTGCAATTGGAATTTTTTATTTATTTCACAGCTCCAAGAATATGATCCTGGACAAATCATTCTAGAAGAGGGTAACGTTGGGTCATGGTCTGCGGCATCATCTTGTGTACAAGATTTCCAGGAGCTTTATTAAACATACAACATATGAAATCGTTGGCTCCGTTTGTTGTTTCTCTATTATAACCTAGGTTAAGCTTTAGGATTCTGACGGATGTAGCCGGTTTGTATGAGCCTCACGTTTAGGATGAAAATTTTGTAATGGTGAAACTTTGGGAATATCTGTTTGTCTTCGTTTTGTGCTTGGATCATCTTCACTATCTTTGGTGCATGTTGATAGCAGTCCTCGTCTGAGCATCACTCAGAATTGAGGCATGTTACTTGGTTTTGGCTCCACCAACTTGGTCTATTGACTCGGTAACTTAGATGCGGTAGTTGTTAGTGTGGGTTGATAAAATTTGATTCAATGTAATGGGCAATATATTTTGGATTTTTCTAGATGTAATGATTCCCGTAGAAAAGGTGGTTGAGGTTTTAATTACTCGGCATGTCTGAGAAAACCGATCTCTCTGCCATTAGGTAGAGATTCTGTAAGAACGTTTATTACCATGAAACTGAAATATGGTAGAATTGTTCTGGCCCAAGTAATATATTGCAAGCTTTATTGTGGTTAACAAAAATGGACTTTACACTGAGTCCCTGCAGGAAAGCATGAGCACTAAACAACACAAGGGACCGTTAACATGACTAATTTATAATTATCTTAAACCTATTGAATTCATTTGTGTATGCCCGTCCGTCTCATACGGGCTCAGGCTTGAACTTGGCCATCTTAGCCAGTTCATCAACAGCCTCGACCAGGTGATCAAGGCGAGCCACAAATTCAATCAGCAGCGAGGTGAATGTGGCCAGCGACAGGGCAGCAGTGCTCTCCAGAGCCCTCATCTTCGGCAGCAGGATACCCCCTCCTGTGATCACCCCTTCCTCTAAATCAAATTCGTCCACCTCTCGTGACGGCCATGAGTAGAGCCTCCTCTGCTGCCTCTTCATGGTCTCGTGGTATGATTCTGCTTGCCCGGCCATAACATTCTCGCAAGGGACGTCCTTAAGTACCGGTACTGGTTCAGGATCCGGCGTGGAGAGCTCGTTGAGAGTTGAAGAAAAGGCGTATGAGACTTTGCTTAGCTGAGAAAGGCCGGGATTGTAATTATTCGGCTTCTGATCCAATATCAGGCCACGGTGCGGGTACTGGTGGTCGTGGGTTGAGGTGAGTAGATAAGAGTGTAAGTCGATGGAACGCTGGAGGCGGATTGTGGAGCTATGTACTCGTTTCAGAAGAGAGGTCTCTAGTCTGTGCTTCATGTTGTTGATGTCCTTGCCCAAGCTCCTTATTAGCTCTGCTGCTTGGCTGGTGGCGTCAAGGATCTCGGATCGGAAGGTCAATCGCAAATTGTAAGGTGCCTAAAACAGTAGAGATGGATAACAATTAATTAATTAATTAATTAATTAATGTGGCGTGATAACCCATTTACATATTAAAATGAAGTATATAGTACCCTAAAAGATTATAAGGTGTGCTTTTTGACATGGGAAATTTGATTTCTAATTACCCAGAAATTAACATTAAATGGTTAGATGACTTGGACTTTCTACGCGTGAATGAGTCTCATGCATATTAATGCTTTAATCCTACTGACATGGGATGTTCTCCCATCAATATGACCCCGATTCTTATGTCATACTGAGCCAAAGTGAAACGAATAATATATTTTACGTGACAATTTCAGTTGCTTGCGATTATGATTTAAAACCCAGCTGCATGATGTACCATCGTCTGTCACATGCCTGATTGGATTCGAACCCTATATTCTTTATGCCTTAATTATGAGCTGTCGACATTAATGGTTAAGCATATAATTGATGTTGATACTCGCAACTGAACCGCAAGCCTTTGTCTCTAGCTAGCTAATTGATTGACAATGTGTGCTAAGAATTCTTATTCTTGTTCTTGCCTCGATCAGGGTAATTAAGATTTTCTCACCCAAAAAGAAAACGTTATATTGATCAACGAATTACGTAAGCACGTAGAATATATACCTGAATCTCCGAATGCAGCACTCCATGCAAGGCCATCACCTCGTAGGCGCAGTGCCGGAGAACTGCACCCACTTTCACATATTCCGACCACGGATAGAAGAAATGCCGGAATCTCCCATGTGGTGGCTCCCATTTCGCCGATTGTGCCTGAAAATTACCAATCATATCAAAGCAAATGAGAAGTTAATAATGTATCGGTACTAGGCAGTTCATGCATGTTTTCCGAATACGAATATATATAGCTAGGGAAACACTAATTAGTTGGGTCAGTGTGACACAATATATATAAATATTACCAGTGACTCGAGCTTCCCCGACGAATTCAAAATCGCTCGGCATCTCCGGAACGCAGGCTCGTCGGCGAAGTCATCGGAGACGGTGGTGGAGAACTCCGTTTGTCGGGATCCATCATCCTCTAAATACTTGTTCACGCACTCTGAAAGTAATTTTATCTTTTAATAATTAGATTCAGTACTACTCTGATCAGTACTTCCAATTAATCGCAAAACATCCATTAATAATTATGCATGACTAGTACGTAGTGACCTTCAAGGAGTCAGGCCACGGCGTTGAAGTTCTTGACGAGTTCGACGTGCAACTGTTCGCCGGCCCAAATGGGTAATATGAGAACGTTGACGAGAACGGCAACGAAAGCTCCGATGGCGATGGAGTAGAGACGGTCCATGGCGGTTCTTACGGGGTTTCCCATCCGATATCCAGAGACCACGATTAAGCAGAAGGTGAACAGTATGACTCTGAAACCGTACTCGTAAGGGACCAGAGACGGCCACAGCTTCATCAACGAAGTCAAGGCTCCTGCACCATGCATATGACAGTATATAAAATTAATAACTCGTGTAATTGGATACATGCACATGAAGTACTGCTGTTGATGTATATATATAGCTTACCGATTAAGAATATGCTAAGGCCAATGACGAAAGGCTCTGCAGCTGGGCCACTGGAGATAGCTACCTGGATTACAGAGATGGCGAAGATTCCGGCAAGTAAGCTTCCTAATGCCCGATTGAATCCCCGGTTGAAGGTGGCACCTATAAGAGAAATTAATTATAACGTAAGTAATTTCAATATTTCTATTCATATCATCTGGTGGTTATAAAATTTAAAAATGATTAAATATTGATTCCAAATACGACGACGTCGTTGTTTAATTTGTAACGATGAAACGAATTGATCAGTTCTAGTGCAGTTTCCGTGCATATAAATTGGACATGGACATACCAACAGTGTACTCGAACATGATGGCAACGGTGAGGATTGACCATATAATGTTGGTGCCGAAGATCTCGTAGGGAGCTCGAACGAGTATGAGCAAGGAGACTAGGAGGACAGCAAGACCCACCTTCAGAGAGAATGTTAACCTATTCGTATCTTCCTTACAAAACACCCACACCTCCCACATCCATCCCTTGAAATAATTAGAGCAGCCTCCGGCAGTACCTGATCGAGGTAGTACTACTGTCTGATCTTTTCTGCTCATCACAGCCGGATCAATGTCGATCTTAACACGACCTTCGTTTCCATCCATTCTCTGCAGTACTCTCAACTCGGTCGAATATGGATATAATAAACCTCGAAGAGGGGGGAAGACGAAAGTGGCTTGTAGTGGGAAGAGAAGGGAGGGAAAGGTGCAATTTAAGGGGATGTTATCGGTGGAGGTGGCCAATTGTGATGCATGATGGCCATGTAACAGAAGTAATGGGAGAATAATACCCAGGAAAATCATAGAAGAAAAGATGAGGCGAAATTTTTGGATAAAGATCAGATGCTTAACGCCAATAATTGCAGCATGAATGGAGAATTAGAATCTGGACATGCAACGTTATGTTATTTTCTGGTTTCTAGTACAGTAACTCGTTTTATATATCAGTTCTTACGTACGCTGGGAAAAAAATGGAATCGAGCTGGAACAGGATGCTTGCTTAGCTTGATGGCTCGTTGCAGCTTGTTAGAGCTCTATGCGCTTGAGAAGCCATCGAAGAGAGGTTTAATTTACCGAGCATTCTATTCCCCAAGTTTTTGAATACTTCATTAAAGAGAACTACATAGAATATATACCCAATTATGTACTGAAAGTGTTAATTATTTTCAAATAAACACTTGAATTTTCTTCATTTCTCTTCAATGTTAATTACGAAGGGATCAGGTTTATTTTCAGGTATTACAGCCCAGGAGGTTGGTCTACTTGCAGGACATGGGTCTGCTTCCAGTCCGGCCTACTGGGAAGGAAGCAATATTGGCTTCTATCTCTGATGCCAAACAGCCTTTGACCAAAGCAGACCCACTTGAAGAACTCAAATGGGTCTGCCTAGTTTCAAGCATATTCGAATTTTTCACCACAATATACAATACATGTACAGCTGCAGGTTACAATTCGTTCGTACGTCACAGCACTAAACGACGACCGCAGCTTCAGAAGAGAAATTAATGCGTCGTGACAAGGAAAGAGCAAGGGAAGGAGATTTAAGCTTGTGTTCATGGCATCTGGTTCTGCAAATTCGTTCACGCTGCTGCTTTTCTGAGAGGAATATTATAATGAATAGGTCGACGTGTATATCTCATAATGTTGTATTTTTCTTATTAAAGAAAATCTGCAACTTGTACAAATACCTACCTGAGGAACATCTCCTGTCTCTCTCGTTCCAACTAGATCTCCATGACCTCACCGACAATATTACAATTAGAGAGCACAAAAGCTTGGAGCCTTCGGATTATATATAGAACAGAGAAATTGTGCTCCCTTAACTCCAACCTAATCGGCCGATCCCCTGAGGAAATAGAAAGATTCCTTAAATTAAGTACCCAGATTTTTGTTCTGTTTGTAAACTGCCCGAATTGAGGAAGATTACATAAATAGAGAAAGCCGGCACTAGTTTAGCCTTCGAGGTCAGTATCCTGCTGTCTGCTCACCTGGCAAAATTCTGAGAAAGATGATCTATGATATTCTTTTCCATTTTCATCTTGGCTTCGCTAGAACATCGACCTGTACATTACCGAATGTCATTGTCTGGCCTCCAGATAAGATACTTATTGTCTGCTTCTTCAAGCTTTCCGCCAGTGCCATCTTGCGGTTCTCTAAACTTCATCTGTTAAAATGGCGTTACGCCACTGAAGAGAAACTTCTGAGCTTCTGCTCGAATTGTGTGAGAACATTGAAATTGGCATTTTCTCGGAAAAGATCTGAACAGTGAGCTGGAAGCATACTCAAGCATATTTGCTTCTTGTAGGATAGGTTCCCTTAAATCTCACACGTGCCTTTGGTTTGGATGAATGCCACAGAGATTTCTGTGTTTCCCAGCTCCATTCCCCACAATATAAGCCAGTAGTATTGATTAAAACAAAGAATAACACAAAATGGTACCATTCTCTTCTCTAGGTCAGAACCAACACAGTTAGAATCCACTGTTAGAAAGAATAAGAGTCACTGATCAAGAACAGATATGGAATGAGAAGAAGATTTAATATACACAGAACAAATAATCTTGGATTAAAGCCTAATGATCGGAAGGATGCAGGAAACGAAAATACAAAGCAGAATTACAAAATACACGTAGGCATCCCCCTCCACCACAATTAGAGAACATTTAGCAAAAAAATGAAAAAGAAAAAAAAATGAATGATCAAATCATATACTGAAGCCAAAACATCAGCAAGCTCATCTACCCAGTCTACGCTGATCCTACTGTGGTGCTCGAATTTGTACTGAGCTCTTCTGGGGGTGGTTTTATGTACTTTCCCAGCGCTTTTTGTCTATGTTTCTTCCTCATTCTTTCCATCTTGTCCCTGCTTTTCTGCTTCCGCTTCTCTTTCTGCTTGTGGCGTTGGCTTCGCTCCCTCTCGTAAATGCCCTGCCAGAAGACTTCACCAGTGGAGGGCCAAAGCCATCGCCTTTTAGGCTTCTCTGAATCCACTTCCTCAGCCAACTCCTCATCCATGCTCTTCAAGATGGTAAAAGTGAACCATTTGACCCACATTTGGCCTCTTCGGCTCTTCAGCCGGTGTTGCACTATCATAGTACCATCAGCAGGGTTCACGTACACCATGTGCTTGGCACTGTGGTAGGCCCACACATTGACAAACAACTCAAGCAGACGTGCGTAGCAATGCCGATCCTGGAAAATGGATATGACTTCAATAATGAATTTGCAGTGGCTGAAGGCAACTCAAATCAAACCAAATTCTCTCAGGGAGAGCCTGTACCGATCTTATCATACCACCCGCCCATCCAGAGAATAAAAAATGAATAAAAAGAACTAAAAATAGTACCTTAGATAAACTCAAGTAACAGTATCCACTGTGATGATGCTCATCGTACATAAGTGCATCCAATGCATCAACGAACATTCTGCCAAAGGAAGTGGCAATTTTTCATAGTCAATGGAACTCCCACACATTCAAGTAACACCCTCCTCACAGCAGCTACAATCAAGCCCCTAATAAGATAAAAAATTGTCTAATGTAATATGGGAGTAAGGGTGGCTCATTTGACATGATGTAAATTTGTCTTCACCTAGAACTAAATGTCATTTATCTAAAGTTTTTCAAAATGACCAAATTAGATCAAAATGTAGGAATGCTATACATAATGTCGGGGCCACAGTTAACTGTTGTAGCAGGTGAATAAATGTATCCACCGACTCTCACATTAGAAAACTTTTGGACATTCAACATTTTCAATAATTTTTTTCAACTCATACAAGATAAATTTTTTGTTGTTTTAATAATTTCTAGGGCTCAAAGTACATAAATGTTAACTTGCAAAGAAAAAGGTTGGACATACCCCCAGAGACGTGCAAGCAAGATGGCATGTGGGCTAATTATAAAAAAGTGATGCAAATGAAGTACCCAAGTCAAAATGAGGACACATTCTTCTCATTTAGAAGAACCAACAGCTAGAAAAGTCAAAAAAGCATCCGTTCAGAAAAGCATACAAGAAAAAATTTGTTCTTTAGTAAAGTTTGTTTAGTTAATCAAGCAAGACTCGTGCTTTTACAACGATGCCCACCTCGTTTCTGGAGAGGTTCCTTTTGTTTTTGTTTCATCTTTAGTTTGTTTCCTTGTATCTGGGGAGGCCCCACCTTTACCTTTTTATTTTTGCATCGCGATGGCTCTGAATGAATATATCATATCGTTTCCGCAAAAGAAAATTGTTTCTAAGTTAACAACGTTTGTTCTCTTAAAGGAGTTTATATGCATAAAACCCATACATATAGATTGCATGGTGAAAATTTAGGATGCAAATTAATATGCAGAATTCAGAAAGAGTTATAGGTACTGAATATGGCAAATTCTAAGCCCATACATTACTGGCTCTAAACTGTTTATAATATAGGGAGAAAAAAAAATAAAAACATATATATGACTGGTTTCACAAATAATGAGTCTAGGGGAGTTGGGTCTGAATAAATAAACCCCCTTGCATAAGTCTCTGTGACTCAAACTCTCTGACTTGACAATTCGGCGACTGGAGTTAGATTTCAATTCTTAATTGTATCATTATTCTGTGACAGCTATCAGGGGTCTATCAACATGTTTGCTTCTAACTAAAGATACTGTGAGTATTACAATATATCCAAGAATAATAATCCTCCGAATCACACGATTTAATGTGGAACCCTCATATAATATCAGGTCTTCAAATGTTGCATGTAATGCTTCTCCTTTTTCCAGGAAAGCAAATGTTAATACTTGAAACAATAGGAACCTTCCAGTGAAATCTTTTTCTAAAAATTATTTATATTTATGTCAGTCCAATATGAGGAAATATAAAAAAATATATACTTCAAAAATTTAAAGAATAATTTCGGCACAGCAAACAAAATTAGCTTATGATAACTAAACACATGAAAAGGTTTCACGAGGGCAATTTCATGTCAACATATTTTTACATACCTTGAAAACATTACAAACTCAAGGAAAGATCGAGTTGGCAAAGCCCAGCTATGCATGACAGACCATGTACTACCACCTGTAGGCATGGGTGGCAAAGAATCCCATTTCTTATCTTTAATCCCATACATCCTTCGAAGAGCCTCAGATACTGCGGACCTACAACAAGCCAAGGACAGGTGAATATATTGAGTGGGCTTAAATGATAATGCTATTCTGTTACAGTTAACCACTGATAAAGAAAGTTCTTCGTTCTCTAATAGATGAACAGATCTAGTGCTCTGGATTAGTCTGACCATTCACGTATTCATAATTTGTCTATGTCAAAAAAACTGTTTTCAGAGCTCATAACTCCATATTAGGGATAAAAATGGTAGATTACAATTAAATCCTAATAGCATATCATCTTCAAAAAAAAAAAAAAAAAAAAATCCTCATGGCATATACTCAGCAAGCCCGTCCATCTTATGCACAAAACCCATCTTTACGGTGCTCAGAATTGTCTTTCCAAAATCAATTAATGCATGAAGCATACCTGCAATTCCCAGCATTTACTGCATCACAGAAAGACCAAAAATCCAGCTCAAGAGGGTTTCTGGGATCCTTATCCATACGGACCCAAAAGTACAAAGCATCTCCATGTCTCTGAGATTCAATAGCTTCCAACAATGCCTTTTCAGCAGTCTTGGACAACGAACCCTGCTTAAGGAATAATCTGACATCAGCAATAGTATATTCAAAATATATGGAATCCATTTTATACATCAAAGATCATTTTCTTTTTCTTGTTTGGCTGACCACAGACAATGTTTCACTCAATATATCTATTTCACTCAATTTGGGATCTAATTAAGCAGTTCTATCCATTTGAAGGAAAACATGATAGACTTAAATTCATCCTTCCCTGTTTAATGTAATTTCAGTTGAAAATTAATCCTGGCTTAAAGACAATCCAATTTAACTTAGCAAGAATAAGAAAATTACACACAGAAAAGAAAAATATATATAGAAAACCACGTTGTTACAATACAAACAAGAATCAAGATATATGTACAAGGAGCTAAGTGCATGATAATGTGAGAATTTGAAATAATTACATACATTTCTAGCCGATGCTCTCCATGATTGAAATCCTATCCAAGCATTCTTGTGAATCCGATCAATCCTGTTTGCTATTGCAAAGAATGCTCCATATTCACCAAGGACAGCTCGGTAATACGGGTCATTAAGAATGGGAATCCTCGAAGGCCCATCTATGTCATCTGCACCAGGTCTCCTACCTTTCGTTGACTGAAAATTTAACAAACCAAAAGCAAGAGTTATATTTCTTTCCAAAATAAACCACCAAAAGAAGAAGCTCATCTAAAATAACTCACCAAACCAATTCCTCGATAAAGTGAGCTTTGATGCAGAAATGGCCAAGTCCCTTCCCCAAAATAGGGTTCGTATATACACAGAGGCTGGCCAGTTCTTTCAAGCTCACGATCATCCCTTTCACGCAGATCACCTTTTGTTCTATCAACCCTCTTTGCACTCCTGTACACTTCTTCCCAGGTCCCATGAGGTTGATCGGTTCTATCTTTCAACTGCAACAAATATTCAGCGAGGGTATATCATTGAAGAAGAAATGAGGAACCTGAAACAGCAACTAACAAACCTCTAGTTCTTTTAGAAGATTGAATTACCCCTTATCTCACCTCTTCATCCTCTCGTCTCTTTCTAGCATGTGCTATCTGTATAGCTTTTTCTTCCTCCCAATCATTTATAGAGAAAGCTGCCTCACCACTGTCACTGTTGTTGCTTAAATTTCCGTTCTCCTCCAGCACCTCAATTTTGTCCAGAAAGTTATTACTAGTATGAGTTCTATTCACATATTTCAAATCTGAAACATCTTCAAACAGCTGCCACTGCCATGCCTCTTTTAGCCGTGGAGGGATCTTTTCAAGGGACTTCGGAGATGAAACTTCTGATGGTAGTTTTAGAACATTTTCCAGTAAAAAAGTGTATCCTTCAACTGCTTCCGAAACCATAAAGTTTCGAGCATCGGATTTCCCTTTTGACGCAATATTATGAGCCAAAGCAGATAATTTCCCATCTGAGACTACTTCAGATAAAACTTGAGTCAGAATCTCAATATTATCCTTCGGAAAGAGAAGCCCATTGACCCTGTCACTGACCTGGATTTTTAAGTGTCGTTAGTTTTTTCCTTTCCCAAGGTTGCTAGTACATTTAAATCGGCAGACAGAGATAAAAAGTATGAGAGAAGGAGAGAAGGGAGGGAGAGAGAGAGAGAGAGAGAGGAGAGAGAGAGAGAGAGATACATATTTTCTGATCATGTCCAAATCTGGGCAAATAATGGGTTTCCCATAGCACATTGCTTGAACTAATATAGGTGGGAAAGATTGTTCTTCAAGAAACGATCCATATATTACAAGATCAGCTTTTCTCAGAAAAGAGTTAACATCCTCATCAATACCAAGCTGCAGTACGCTCCCTTCTGGAAATCCAAGATTAAGGGAAATGGCCTATCATAAAAACATAAAAATAAATAATAAATAAATCAGCAACACTGAGGGTATAATGATAAAAAGTAAATAATAAATCAAAAGCGTAAGCTGTAGCATACCTCCAAAGCCATTTTATAGACATTGCTTGAGTTTCCACCAACGATAGCAACTTTAAGACGAGGAAAGGAATTTGCAGTGGACGAAAAATTGGTAAGTGGAACTAATGCCTGTAAAAGAAGTGCATGTTCCACCCACAGACCACTATATGAAAACTGACAGCCAACTATGGCAATCAAAAAGTCTTCAGGACTGTAGCCAGAGTCAACTTGCAGCTTGTAGCTACCATTTAAAGCAAAGAAACTGTCCGCATCCAAAGCTTCAGCAGTCGAGCCCGGAATAACAAAGAAGTTGCCAGCATCAAATGTGGAATACATCATCTGTGGTCATCACATATTCAGGAAGGAACTCTTAACAATAAAAATGAGGATTAAACTGAACACCCGTCTAGGGCAAAGTTCTATTAGAATTACCGGCAAGTTATAATTTGGGAAGACCACCACAGTAGCTCTACTGAAGGCATGCTTCCAGTTGTTGATTTGTTGAATCCGTCCATTTGATGCATAATCCGCCAGCCGAAGAGCCAGTGTTCTTTCATGGACGGTCCATATTACAGGTAAATGCTTGAAAGGCTCCTGTGAGAGACTGTAATAGGTGTGAACATGCATCTTCACCAAATACCGCTAAGGAGTAGACACAAAGAAGTAATTCAACAGTTGACCTGCTACTTTCTAGAAAGAGGCTTGTTTTTTTCATAAAAATGAGAAAAAGAATTTTATTAAGTAAGACTCGCTAAGGAGAAGAAGCATACATCATGAGGTAAATTGTCAATGAAAGGAAGGTAGAAAAGTGCCATCCCTAGCTAGAGAATTCGTTGAATCATTAGCACTTTAAAGCAAGTTGCAGAAAAAGATAAGGAAGCAGAAGAAATCCCCGTGACGAGATCCTTTAACCAGTGAATCTGGTTGAAGCATGTTTCAGCACAACAATTTATAAATATCATCTCTTCTATAACCAAATAGATGAAGCATCATCTGTCAAAAGAAGGAAATGAAAAGTAGAAATAAAAAAAGGGAAACATTTATGACTAAGTATGGTTACAACATACAACTCAAAAAAATAATTTTCCAGCATGCGCTTTATGCCTGTACACACTCTGTTTTAAGCAGTTTAATAAAATAAACGACACTAGTATGACATCAAATAGGAAAATTTTGATGGTTGTCAGTATTTACCGCGAAATGACATCTTTGGTCTCCAGAGAATTTGCAAGGACGCCATCATAACTACACAAGTAGCAAGTCAGTTTAAGAGCCATTTGAAAATCATGGAAACAGAAAACAGTCTCCATAGTAGCAAAAGAACAAGATGGGTGATCAAGAGCTATACCCTTTGCAAGAAAGATTAGACTTTACAGGCAAACTCTTACCATTAGCTACTCACCCATTATATTTCAGAAAAAAATGTTAAAATGACTCGGCAATGCGATCATATGCATCACATACCTTAGCCAATCTACAGCTGTCTCTGGTTTCTCACTGATCTGCAGAATGGTTACAGGAACTCCTATGCTTTTCCAAACAGAATGAATTGGGCCAGATTCAATTGAATAAACCTGCATAAAAATCAATCATAACTCTTGTATTGCCATTCTAGGGTATATCTGAGTACAGATTGATCATGATGGTATTTCTAACTCTGAGACCATGACTACCATGACCATGCCTGGGATGGATCCTCTTGACAGGATGTAAAACAAGAGTAGGTGCCTGCTAAAGAATTGATTACATATACAAGGAGGCTCTTCCATTTTTTGAGAAACAATACATTTCATCAAAGGTAAAAACCCAGAATTACAAAGATGGAAGCCCTCTCACAATAAGCAGTTGTAGAGAGACCTTAGCCAACATATCAGCAAGACCATTGGCAAAGTTTTTTTTACCAAAGACTCCAAGAGCTAGCACAACTCCAAGCAAGGAGGCCTTTCCTTTAGTTTAATTGTTCACTTCTATCAAGGCACTCTGTTATTCTCAAGCTTTAAAACATATAATTATCATAGCATTGCTTTGTACAATGAAAGGCAATGAGAAGGATACGCATAATAAGTTGAACAACCCATAAGACTTATCAGTTCGAACATTTCAAAGACAGGAACTTTTGGCAAAAACCAACTGTCAACAAACACTATAGATAACTTACTGTCAACAAACACTACAGATAACTTACTGTCAACAAACACTATAGATAACTTACTGTCAACAAACACTACAGATAACTTACTGTCAACAAACACTATAGATAACTTACTGTCAACAAACACTACAGATAACTTACTGTCAACAAACACTATAGATAACTTACTGTCAACAAACACTACAGATAACTTACTGTCAACAAACACTATAGATAACTTACAGACTGACATGATAAAAATGCTCAATCTAACTCTATTTTAAACGTGTGGTTATGAAAAGTTGACAAGTTCACAGATACCGGAAGCTCAGCAGGAAATGGCGAATGGATGAAACAGCAATTCAAATGCGGAAAAAAGAAAAATCCCAATACGTGTCTCATGTACCTGAATTGTGTAACCTATCTCCAGCAAACAACTCGCAATACTGACCAGCAACAGCTGCATGGAATCCATCGACAGATCCGGAAGAACCTGCATAATAAATTCCACGAACAGTATAAACAAGTCAAACAAAAGGACCTTTCTTAAACTGGAGGCGCCGACATGGATGCATAAACCGCGCAAGTAAGTAACTAACCACTGCAAGCCGCGGTTTTCTAATAGAAGCACGAGTTCGGGGTCTGCCGACAGCTGAACTAGCTTCTTCGGCCTCTTTTCGGAATTTCTCCAAAAGTTTCGATGGTTCAAACCGCAAACCACTGCCAAAATCCATACCGTGCATCTCCACGGAACCATTAGAAATTGGACCAGTTAGCATCCCAGGCTTGCTCGACTTTCCCACATTGTGGCCAGGGAGAAATGCCTGGAAGAGGAAGCCGACGAAGCAGATGAAAGAAATTGCGCAAAGGCAGTGAGCATAACTCACACGGTCAAGACGGATAAGCCAAGCAAATCGTGATCTGGGTCTACGCAGAAAGGAATGCCGATCACTTCTGGTCGACGACGATCGGAGTAATGGGGCTCTCTTGACATTAACCCCGTTTTCCAAAGAACCCATTGCTAAAAGTCCATGGAATCCCACAATAAACCAAATCGACGAAAATCGAAGAGAAAAGGACAACCATACGAAGGAAACAGCAGATTCTTTCCTCTCCTGTTATGAAGCTAGCAAAAGAAGCAGTGATTCATTTCCTTCGTCTTCCTCACAATAAGCCTGCTGAACTTCACTGGATTTGCAACCCATCCTCCGCAGTAACAAGATGCACGGAAGAGGAACAAAAACTAGCTTCCAGGGTAAATAATAGAATCAACATCTCATCTCCCTTTCCGGCTCCTGCCGGTGTCGGTGACTAGAAAAACGGAAAATTAAAGAACATAGTTAGAACCAATCCTCCTCTCCCACGTCACAATCTAAACACCAACACTTCATCAGCTCGAAATGACACCAATTTTGGAGTCAAAGAAGAAGTCAAAATTCGCAGTCTAGTCGCTTCGCTCTTCCCTTCCAGTCTCGCACAAGTGTTAAAACATCACCAGAGATGGCTGGTTTTGCAAGAGAGACCGAGAAAAAATAAAAAAGAGCAGGGAAGAAGAGAGACCGAAAATAATCAAGAAACGGGAAACAAGTGGCTGGTGGGCGCAGCGCAGGTAAATCAGATGGTGCGTGAAGCGGCGTCGTAAATCGTCAACGCCGTCCCAGAGTTTGTAAGATATAAAATCTACAACACGCCTCCGCCTTGGATTGGATTCCCCAGTGTAAAACCCGTGTTTCTTCCGCTCGGACAGGAATTTTCCGAAAATCACTCTCATTACCGACCTGATTTTTCTTTTACGCCCTTGTAGTATTCCCTGAGCGTTTATGGCGCTGAACAGGGCTACATTCGTCTTTTCAATTACATTAGCGGAAAGGACTCTAGGTCAAACTCAAAAGGTCAGATAACACCATTACGCAGTCTGCGGGCGGAGCCGTACGCCGCCGAAGGCCTCGCCGCCGGGAAGTCTTTAGTCTTCTAACTCTCAATAAATTTTAAGGCTTCTCTTCTGTGAAAAAAAAAATAAGGTGGTCATCCGGGGGACAAATGAAGAGGCAGCTCACTGGTTCGATGTCGTCAGAGCTGTTCTGTTCGATTTCTGTCATCAATTCATTTACTTTGGCTCCACTGCGGCACAGATTTGCGTAAGTGTTTTCGGTTACTGTGTTATGATGTCAAAACGGGGCGAAAGTGAAACAGGTTAAATGCTTTTTTCTGACGGTAATGCATCTGTATCTCTGAATTCTGTTCAAATGGTACAGCTGAGAAGAGAGCCCATTAAGTTGTTCCAACTTCGAGGACCCGGATTTGAATGCAGTCTGATATACGAAGAGGGTAGTTCAGTGGTTCAGCTTCGGAGCATGCGAAGTATTATGTTTTCCAGGTTAAGACGAACGGGAAGGGAAGTAAAACGACAGGCATTAAATGTTTTCAGTTAAAATCATGTGCAATATTTATTTAACTTTTTATTGTTTTCTCTTATCTAATATTTAAACTCATTATTGTCATCTAAGCGTTTGTAGTCCAACGGTTAGGATAATTGCCTTCCAAGCAATAGACCCGGGTTCGACTCCCGGCAGACGCATGCCATCCAGAAAACACTAATAACATTTTTCTTTGGTACTCATTTAAATTTTTGACTTTTTGTGCTTTTAGGTTTATCCTTTAGAATTTAAGATTTTATACAATAAAAAATATTTCAATATTTTTAAAAATTTTCCTATTGGCTAGTAACGTATGGTACTGCAGTCTATGTGCAACTAGACTTACTCAAATCCAAAACGCATATCTACGTAATAATAATGCTCGATCCTGGTTTGGGCAGCGGCAGCGGTTAAAGGATAACGAGCATAATACCAGTCTCTCGCTAACTTGTTTGATTCCCCACAATTAGTTTTGTAACTAGATAAATTCCAGATGCAGAACACTCCCCACATTTTCCGACAAGATTGGGGTACAAAATCCAGATAATTCATGGACTTTCGGCATACATAGGTCGCCCACATTGAGAACTGGAAAATAAGCTAGTTACAATCAGCAGTGCCTAGCACCAATAGCATCACTTTAAAGGTTGGACTTGTGTAGCTTGTAAGTTCAAACGCATGATGGGTGCCATCCATCTTCAAACCACTCAACTGAGTTTCCCTGCTGCAAAAGCTTCCTGGGGAGTTTCATATTTCATGCCTCTTACCACATCAAAGAAATGTTTCACTGCCTCTTCAGGAGTCCCGACGAGAACACCATGGCCCAAATTGAGAATGTGTCCTCTCTGTCCAGCACATTTGACAACCCTGTCAAATGATATCAGTTAGTTAGTTTTCCAGTGCTCAAGGTAATTTCACTTTAAGAAACCCGTAAGGTTTGAACCATATGATGACACACTTTGGGTTGATGGAACCGTCACTGGGGTCCTCATCTAAAAATAATCGAAGCTAAATTTGCTCTATATCGAAGTGTTATAAAAACCTTGGCAACACTTGGAAGTGAAGATTCAGAGACGGTGAGCGTTAGCACCCCTTCCAAGCTATTGCGGAGTCATAAATGGTACACTGGTGTGTGCCAGCTTTCACAACAGAATGCATTTATACAACTGTTTTTGGTGAAAGGATGTTGCAGGTAGAGATCGTGTTCTGTTATAGATGGAACAACAAATGCCCACACTTTGGCATTTGCAGATGAGGGAGTAAAGAAGATATATTTATGGCTCGAGAATTATCATCACAAAATCGACAGAGAAATATGGGGCTCACAAGACATAGTAATAGGAATAGTAATTTTGAAGTAGACACTAGAGGCACTAATGCAACGTAATAGAGCAGGGCAAAAATAACCTGTGAATTTCATCTGTCAAGGCAGGAAGAGGGCCAAACAGATAAGCTGGATCAACATTTCCTTGGACACTAACTTCACTGCCTAGCCGCCTTCTCCCATCAGCCATATCTACTGTCCAATCAAGTCCAACAACATCAACTCCCACCCCTTTCATACGCTCAAGAAGACCACCATTACCATTTATATAAAGGACAAGTGGTGTGTCAGGACACTTCTTCTTCACGACATTCACTATCTGACATTTAGATAAATGCAAAATGATGAATATGTTTGAGTTAAGTAGCAGTACAGAAATTCATTGAAACCGCAGCATGGGTGACACCAAGCAGAACCTACTGCAACAAAGCTAGCAAGCTTCTGTTGTTTTCCCCTTTCTGCTTGAAGTTAGAATCTGAAAAATAACAGCAGAACAGAGTGAAGAAAAATCAATGCTGGAAGTACCTCCACTATGTAAGGTTTTGACCAAAGCTCCCACATATGAGGTGGGAGCTGTCCACCCCATGAGTCAAAGATCTGTATGCATTGTGCTCCAGAATTTACTTGAAAAACAATGTAGTCAGATATTGCTTGGGTCAGGTGTGAGAGAAGAGCCCTTAATACTTGTGGGGCAGTATGGCACATGCCCTTGATAGTTGTATATGTACGAGTCGTACCCCCTTCTACAATGTAGGTGCCAATTGTCCATGGTGCTCCTACAAAGCCAAGCACAGCTGCCTTTTCTCCAACCTAAGAAATTGAAAGGGACCAAATGATAAATCAGGAGAGATCTCAAGCAGTGTTATCAAGTAATGTGATACATACTAAAACCTAAATTAAACAACCCACACCACATTCATTGAAATCAGACATATTAAATTTAAAAGCAACTTCATTACCCATCCTTTTAAAATATCAAAGAGGATACTTGACAGCGGACTCAAAAGTTGGCAAACAATAGATTTCAATTTTGTACATCTTTACCCTTAAATTTCCAATCTGGTCTGAATTCCCAAAGAATACGTATCAAAATGCTATCTTCAATGAGAAGAATGGAGAAGTTTCAGCACAAAGGGCCAATTCCTAGTGACCGACCTTCCATCCAAACCGAAAAGATTCTAAAATTTTGAGCCTCAGCTGTCTAAAGGCTCAGTATCAAAATAGACTAGAGGTAGTACTAATATTGCCTAATCTTTTGCTTTTATGATTTGAGTTCGCATCCAATCACTTCCAACAAATGGACCCAAATTTTGCACCTAGTTAGAGAATCAACTTGAACAAAAAGGAATTGCATAGAAAACAATATGATTTTCAGGAGCACAGATGCTGTACCTCCTTGCGTAAGATCTGCAGTGATTCCCCAACAAAGTTAAGTTTCTCAAGGTTAATAGGATGCAATGCCCTCAACCCCTCTTCAGAACGAATTGGAGTCTGTATAACAGGGCCCTTTACTTCTTCTATGTCAAATGGAACACCGAATGCTGGTAGAGGAGTAAGTATGTCTGAAAAAATGATGACCCCATCAGGCTGAAAAGCTTTCCAAGGCTGCAAAGATATTTCCACAATGAGATCAGTCGTCTCTGACCTCTCTCTGAAGGATGGATGTTTCTCTGCAAGCTTTTTGTAAACAGCCATATACCTTCCAGCTTGGCGCATCATCCACGCAGGAGGCCGGCTGATCCTCTCCCCTCTGGCAGCTTGAACTAAAAGCGGGTCTGGAACAGGAATAGAGCGAGAGAGAGAGAGAGTTAAATGAAGCTGGACAAATTTATAACGACACGAATGCATGCAAATTGCCCCTTTAAAGGAAGAAAAAGTAGCAGAGAAAGTAAGACAGTGCACCGAAAGCTTGAAAGCTATCAATTTTTGCTCCGACAATCTAGGATATCAAGAACTAGGTGAAGTTGCATTTTTACATCAAATTTGCACTCATTTTCAAAAATGAACGAAATTTATCCAGAAGAAAACTTCAGAAAGTATCAGGAGATGCATCAGATCAAGCATTGTATGCTTCTAAAGTTCAAACATTCTGATAATGTCTTTTTGCTCATTGACTACAGAAGACTGAAACAATGCACAACGTCTCCCGCTTACGCATGTTCGTTAGAGTCCATTAAAGAACTCTACGGAGTACCACACTACCAGATCCAAAAGGCACAGTCCATTGCCCACTACATTGCCATGAAATAGGATATTCAACAAACGAATTTTCAATCCAGTGAAAAGTGTACGGATCAAGCACAGGGCAAGAAAGTACCAGCACCCAGAGCTGCTCTCGGAAATCCTCGCCTTGATTTCGAAGAGTAAGCCCTAATTCTCGCTCTTTCATTGCAAAAACAACCTGGCCCAAATAATGAGGTAGACGAGCTCCAACGTATAGAATGGCAGCCACTGACATAGAATTACGAATGATAAGCAGGATTGGATAACATAGATTGGGGTAGGGGGAAAGAGCTAGATAGTTAACTCACCTGGTCAATCGAGAGGAACTCATGTGCAGACTGAGAGTAATTCTCAGAAGGCGCGAAGTAGCGAGAGGCTGGAAATGGTGTTTCGCGCGCTCTGGTCAGTTAAGTTCTCCACGTCCGAGACCGATAGCAGCACATGTTGAGCCCTTCCATCCGATGGCGCCACGTCATCACCGGAAATCTGATCTCCTGATCTGCTCGAAGATTAAACACCCCACTGGCCTCCGTTGCTCTCGTCGGTCGTGGCAAGGGATAAAATGGGAATCGAGGGGCAATCATGTGACCTCGCCGAACCCGCCCCCAAATACAACATGATCAATCACAGAAGTGATGTGGGGAATTGCAATTGTGTTCTATCTAGTGTTGCCCATTCTCTCTTGTCAATTAATTAAATGGCTGATTTAAATTTGATGGATATAAAAGTAACAGGGGAAGGGAACTGCTGCCTTAACTAATTAACCGTTGATTTTCTACGTCTTACACAGCTACACATTAATTATAAATATTGTTTTCTTAAACATAAATAGCTTAAATACAAACACTGCGGCGCTCTTCTCTACGTTGTGTTGCATCAACGTCCTGATGGATCGGCGAGTCCACTACATTTCAATAATTTCACTAGGAGATTGGAGGATCAATACTCGGAGCATCAGTCCCCGAGTCATTCCAAAGCAATCTTCAGCAATTCGATACGCTTTCCGGACTTTTTAAGAGAGGAGCAACTGTCGCCTTCGCGAAGAATCGCCCAGAGACATGAACAGTACCACCTGACGAATCTGAGGAGAAAAAAATCCATATAATCTAGTCAAACAAATATAAAAAGATTACATAATCTCTGACATGTTCAACGGAGAGTTCTCAAGAAAGATATTTATGTAAAACGTCATACCACTGAACTGCATTTCTATAAGCAGCAATATCAGCACCTAAGCTCTTTAAACGCTAAAAACTCCTCTTTGGACTAAAAAGCCACGTTTTGTTTAACAAAAATGCTTGAATAAACTTTATTTTAGATAAATTTTTCTTTCAAATAGGAGATTTTAGTGCTTCAAAAGAGTTCCAAGACAACTTTTCTAAAGAGGACTCTTTCAAATAGCTACTGCCTTTCTCACTTGGCTCAGTTGCTAACTGCTGAAAATGTACAAAAAATGCATCCCACAGAGCATCCCAATAGTACCTTTATTTTTAGTTTGCAAAGTACTCCTCTGGAAGGTAGAATTTCAACCCCACTGCCTGTAAAAGAAACAGAATGAAAGCAAGTTTTGCTTTTCTATTATTGGATAGAGATACAAGTAAAACTACTGACTATAACTCGCCCCAAAATTCATGGAAATGAACCCCACTGGAGAAAATTAGCTTCATGCCCACAATAGTACAAAAAAAATACAATAAAAACTACATAATTTAAATACAAACAGAGAAATCGATGGATGTCATGCGACTTTAGGGGTAAAATAAATAGATGTTTGTCGGGACAAGAAAGCTGAAAATTTGCTAGAGTTTAGGGCACAAAGTCATGCAACATAACAGCAATAGTCACAGTAACATGTTCAGTACAGATCATTCAGAAGACTTCCCACAAAACATCGCAGATAAGATTGAACTCAATACCTCCGCAAACTTCTTATCTGCATCACTGTGATCATTAACTCTCCCAGCTGCATCGCCAACATAAAAGGATCTGAATGAAAGGAGTACTTTCATTAAACCATGTCAGAATGAGCTTTTGACCATAAATCAGGGTCCGCACACTAGGAAGAATCAGGAAGCACAGGGAAAAAAAGGTGCAATAAAAAATTTTAAAAAATGTTTCAAAGAAGAAGAAGAAACATATTGAGCATTTAGGCATAGGCAGATTCAGAGTAAAATCAATCATAATATGTAAAACGAATGCTCACCCTTATAGTGAGACTGGATAGCCAATTATCTAAAACAGACAGCAGCTACATGTGTGAGCACGTTTAGACAACGATGAGTCACTTAAATCCACTTTAGACCCTAAATGTAGACTCCACAAGAGCCAGTGTTATGCTTGAGCCTACATAACCTGCTCCATTTCACCATTACGATTTTTTTATTTTCATGACAACAAGTACAACCTATTGCCACGAATTATTTAATTTCATGATCAACCATTTTGTGGTGAAGACCCCTGATATCAGCTCCAGCACAGCTTCCATTTCAGAGGATAAGAATTATACCACTAAATAAAACACAATGCCAATATGAATAATTAGATATGAGACAGTGAACATGCACACAACGTTGGGACTGTTGAACTATGCTGAAAGTTACACGTGGAAAGGAAGTTGAAATAACTGATCCTTATTGGCAGAGATGCCTGCGTTGAAGTGCTTCTCCATTATTCTCCACATGCCAGGTTTTGGCTTCCGAAATGGGTCATCAATTTTACCTTTGCTTTTCCCCATCCCACAAGCTATAAAAACCTGCAGGGAAACCCATAAAACAAGAAAAGGTGTTCATATTGGCCAAGAGACCCTAATAAGTATAATATCTGGTTTTCCATCCAAAGAAGAGGCTGGTAATCAGTACATGGAAGTATATTCATAACATCTACTACTCGCTGTGTTTCAGCTGTCCTTTATAGCGATGTATGGACATTATTTACTAAATAAGAACAATATTCTCAAACATAAATGAATCACAGACATTTACTAACAACAATCATTGAATAATAATTTCCAGTTGGCATTAATTGCCTAATGATGATTGCAACATGCTAATAGCATAGAAGAACTACTGACTAATGAATGCTGCTTAGAATGATTTGCCTAACGATAATCGTGAGACATTGTTAGCAGCAAAAATTTTTTCAATCATTAGAAGAGGAATTTGAATCCGCTGAAGCTAATCACACATTACCTAGCAAATGAGATGGCAGATGATAAAGCAGAATGGAGGGTGATGCAATCTATCATCCATCGCCTATTTTTTACCCCAATATAGTCAAAAGGGCTACGATATTTGAAACTAAAATGCTCTGAGATGATGATGGAGATAAGATACTAAAGGATAAATAATCTTGAAAAATAACTACTTAAAAATTTCTTTCCACAAAAAACCTGAATTGGCACTTTGACACGCTTAATGAAATTGTTCAGGCGTCCAATTTTTGAGTCAACAGCTTGCTGCCTCTTGTTCTTCCAACGTTCAATGTTGGATTCATTGGTGAAGATAACCTGGTAATGAAGTGAGATATCATAAGAGACAGAGACTTTTCTTAAACATTAAGTAGATAGACATCTTCTGACTCAACTAATTGAGCAACTTCAAAATGTCAAACAATTCCTGCAATACCATATGAAAGAATAGGAGAAACAAACCAGCTTATAGCCATCCCTATACAAGCTTTGGAGCTTTTGTGGTATAGAAGCGTATAGAAGGGACCAAGCATCCGGACCTACCCTGAACTTGCAGAAGAATCATCACTTGTTTTGTTAAAAGTCAATCCCGAAGGAATTACAGCTAATGAACTATAAACACATCAAGTTTTTGTTGCCTTAGTTCATGGAAATTAATCACTTCTATTATCAACGAATCCCTACTCTTATGGTCAACCCAGATACTGACTCAAGTGTCACTTCCAAAAGTAATTAGATAATCCTAAGGACCCTCCACTGTATTACCACAGAATGCATTTCAGAAGAACCATGAAGATAGAGATCAGCTCAAGACCATATTGATGGAAGTTCACCAAAAGACTTGCCATAAGCTAGAAAAGGGATGTTCACATCCACATTGTCAGTTAAATTTGGGGCAAGGTGTAGGCAGATGCAAGCTTCTTCGGTAGTTTCTGAGCCATGTTTGAAAGTTATATAAATCCTTCACTAGTTTAGTTCATCTCTATGTTTGCATGTCAACGGAAACCAATAGAGCAGAAGCCTCTGATACCTTTTCAAAGAAGTATTCGCAAGACACCCATCAAAATCAAATGCAGCAATTTTCTCTGAAGCATGAAGGCCTTCATCCTAAGCAAGTACATAAACCACGTGTAAATAGCAACAAACTATAAAAGGACAGCCAAAATGAGAATGGAATTGAGCTGACATCAGCATATACATGATAAGGTGGCATTCATGACGATCATATCAATTACTAATTGCAATACATACTTTACTATCAACTTAAAAAGAATCCCCAGCCAGAACCGAAAATGTGTTACATCAATTGAGACATGCATTAGACAACGAAACAAGATGAAATCACCAGGTCAAAAGTGAATCGAAAATCCCTATACTCTTCTGCAGCAGATGCAGAAGCAAGAAGATCTTTAAAATAAGAACTGTGGCATTTTCATACCCAGGTAATTTCAAATTACAAGACTGCCACAACCCACAAGGCAACTGAAAGCTGATTTTCTATTTAGCTGGATTCAGAAAGCATGTCAGTTCTAACAAAATCAATTCCAACTTTAGAACATAACCAATTGTTATATATTGGGCATATACTTCAAATTTTTACCGAGGTTCAAGAAAGAGAGCAATAAGAAGGAATTTAGCACCTGTTCCAGATAAATAAGTGTTTGAAAAGCTTTCCACTTTGGCATAAGTTTTGCATCCTGATCCAGTAACATGACAAATATTAGTGCTAAACCAGCATGTGTAATATAAAAGGAGTGGATTAAATCAAATTTGCACTTCTTTTTCATAAATTTAACTGTCGATGATCTGATATCACCATAAACAGGGTCCTGGACAGGTCTAGAGGTCTTGTAGTGTCTCGGTTTCATTCTTGTACAGAAAGGTCAGAGAAAGAAATCTGGAACAGCATGGTCCATTTGTTCACACATTTCTTCTAACTACTCGATAGATACGTATCCCATGAAAATAATTTTTTTCATGGTAATCAACACGATTTTCAAATTTTGACACTAAGTGCAGCTTCGAACATACAACCAAAAACCAAATGAGACAACAAGGAGAACGAATACAACCTTATAGCTTGTCTTTACATCGACTGCAGAAAAAACTATCTCCATAGCAGCTTCCTTTTCATTTTCTGCCAACTGAAGCAGTTTGATCAACCAAAAATGAGAAGATGCGGAAAGTGGCAAATCAGCATTTTACAGGCTCTATTGCGCAAAAAACATCATCTGAAGGAATAAGTAAAAGAAATATAGTTAGGAAAGTAGTCAAAGAAATGACTACCTTTAATTTCTTCGATTCCGATTGCTCAGAATCTCCTGGAGCAACCACCCTTTTACCAACCTGAAATGAATAAAAATAACTACAACGACACTAAAAAAAAGGAGTAAATATGTGAATCCAGGAATAGAACATCCTTGACCAATATCTACTGCGATTTCTTTCATTTTGGAATGCAGCTGACCTTGCAATTAGTGAAATGGAAATTGTACAAGTTGACACCCCCGTCACTGTCTAATTAAGGAAAGTCTAAATCCAGGACATCGCTGACTCACTCGCACATTTAACCTCTGCTTTTTTTCCTAGTTTCTCTCACCAGCTTTTTGTCCATCTTATTTGCACACGAAATCATCCCTCACCTTTTCCTCCTCCGAACTTGGTACCGCTTCCAGCTTCTTCAATGCTTCCTGATCGCACTCCTATAATAATTAAAAAAAATAAAAGATAATCATAACATGAAAGTAGTAGATAAATGGGATATTCCACAGTATAAGCAATCACGCCAAAGGAAACCAAAAAGCATTCCAATCTCCTCGCCTTCAGTGACGAGAAACCCTTGATCTCCTCTGCTGAGAAAGTATCCTGCGACTCGAAGGGGAAACAATCAACGTGGTGCCATTTCGTGTTATCAAACCCTCGAGGATCTCTAGTGATCACACCCAACCTTAGTGAATTTACTGAGATCGTTTTGGAGCATTTCTTACAGGAAGATCTCTTGGACTTTGCGTACTCCGCAACGATCTTCGGAGAAGCCATTAAACGTTCCAATACAAACTTTGATGGTCGAAGTGAAGGGAGTGACGAGAAAGGACGGACAGTTTGTTGAAAAACCCAAGGGTTTAGAGGTGGAAGCGATACATAACGAAGCTTTAACATGAAGAAGCGATATTGGTCAATTTCCAAGACGCATGGAATTGATATGGAAGATTCTCTCTGCGCATTTTGATCGAACCGCCGAATTCGTAAAATGCTCAGAGAGATCTACAGAGGAATACGAGTTACAGAGAACAATGGTGGCGGGAAAGAATAAAATACGCTGAAATATTGGTA
Organism: Aristolochia contorta; assembly: GCA_022405105.1. Taxonomy (NCBI): domain Eukaryota; kingdom Viridiplantae; phylum Streptophyta; class Magnoliopsida; order Piperales; family Aristolochiaceae; genus Aristolochia; species Aristolochia contorta. Next base: position 696,981 of record CM039667.1, on the reverse strand, counting down.
CGACGGGGATGAGAAGTTATATTTGAAAGAGTAATGCTACGGGAACGGAGGCAGTACTCCGCCCGAGAACAGAGTCTGACGTGGATGGCTTACGTGGCCATCCACGTCAGTTGCTTAGTCAACGAACCGAAACTCTATTCGGGCAAAGACAATCGGGTGTAGCCCCGCGGTCCCGCTGCCTCTCTCCCCAGTACCGCGGCCTCCCTCCCGCGGCGTCTCGCCCCCTGCCTCCTGACCGCGGCCGCGGCAGGGAGGCCGCGTCGGGAGGCCGAGTCGGGAGGCCGAGTCGGGAGGCCGCGTCGGGAGGCCGCGTCGGGAGGCCGCGTCGGGAGGCCGCGTCGGGAGGCCGCGTCGGGAGGCCGCGTCGGGAGGCCGCGTCGGGAGGCCGCGTCGGGAGGCCGCGTCGGGAGGCCGCGTCGGGAGGCCGCGTCGGGAGGCCGCGGCAGGGAGGCCGCGGCAGGGAGGCCGCGGCAGGGAGGCCGCGGCAGGGAGGCCGCGGCAGGGAGGCCGCGTCGGGAGGCCGCGGCAGCGAGGCCGCGTCGGGAGGCCGCGGCAGCGAGGCCGCGGCAGGGAGACCGCGGCAGCGAGGCCGCGGCAGGGAGGCCGCGGCAGCGAGGCTGCGGGAGGGTGGCCGGGAAGCCGGAGGGCCGCTGCAGGGAGGTCGGGGGGCCGCGGTCGGGAGGCCGGGTGGCCGCAGTCGGGAGGCCGGGAGGCCGCGGGAGGGAGGCAGCGGTACCGCGGGAGGGAGGCAGCGGTACCGCGGGAGGGAGGCAGCGGTACCACAGGAGGGAGGCAGGGAGGCAGCGGTACCGCAGGAGGGAGGCAGGGAGGCCACGGGAGGGAGGCGGGGAGGCCGCAGGAGGGAGGCCGCAGGAGGGAGGCCGCAGGAGGGAGGCCGCAGGAGGGAGGCCGCAGGAGGCCGCAGGAGGGAGGCCGCAGGAGGGAGGCCGCAGGAGGGAGGCCGCGGGAGGGAGGCCGCGGGAGGGAGGCCGCGGGAGGGAGGCAGGGAGGCCGCAGGAGGGAGGCCGGGAGGCCGCGGGAGGGAAGCCGTGGCCGCGGTAGGGTGGTCGTGGTCGGGAGGCAGGCAGCCGGACCGCAGGAGGGAGGCTGGGAGGCCGCGGGAGGCAGGCAGCGGGACCGCAGGAGGGAGGCCGCGGGAGGCAGGCAGCGGGACCGCAGGAGGGAGGCCGAGAGGCCGCGGTCGGGAGGCCGAGAGGCGCGCTGGGGAGGCCGAGGTCGGGAGGCTGCTGCCGGGGCAGGGAGGCAGAGGGACGGCGGGCGCTAGACCCGATTGTCTTTGCCCGAATAGGGTTTTAGTTTGCTGACTCAGCAACAGACGTGGATGGCCACGTAAGCCTTCCACGTCAGACTCTGTTCTCGGGCGGAGTACAGCCTCTGTTCCCGTAGCATTACTCTATTTGAAAAGCGCGGTGGGAATGAGATTCTAGGTTGCAACTTGCAATGCCGACCGTGGTTCTGCACCTTCGTGTCCGATAATTCAATGTACATGCCCGTATTCCATCGAGTAATGCTATATGCACTTTACTGTGCATGCACTTCGGTGAGACCAGGAATATTTTAATGTCCCACTACTAGTGCACAAAATGAATACACAGTAAAATGCATATATCATTTTTCTATTCGAGTAATACTATATACATAAGATTGATGTACAAAAGAGATCCTCCAAACAAAAACTTTGTTCATACCCATGCGTTATAGGTTTGATGTACAAAAAGACCCTTTCAAGTTTATGACCAAAAATTTTAATGTACACTGTAATAAAGTATTGTACAATTAATTTCGATAAGTGTATTGTATTATGTCGCGTTATAAGACACCCTAACCAAAGGAGGTAATTTTTCTCAAATTAAAAATCTGCTTTAGGAAAAAAATTATATGGCAAATATTTTCATAAAGAGTAATGCTAGACGTACCTAGTGGACGTACCTATCCGACGTATATGTTAATCTAATCCCTTAAAAATATAAAAATATATATTTTTTTTATAAATCCTATTTTCTAGAGGATAAACCCTAGGCATCAATGGTTTATATTAATAAGTGTGTAGGATAGGTGTGTGGGCTAAGTGCAACTAACATTATTCTTTCATAAATAACACAAAACACTAGTACACCATGTGTACATATATAATATATATAATGTATTATTATCACTGTTTTTTGCTTTTTATTTTAAATTTATAGTCTAGTGAACTAATATGCCCATATATATATATATATATATATATATATATATATTATGTTTGTATATAATTCAAAGTAAAAAAAAAATTGTTTACTATCGAGGTTGTATTTTGAATCAAACCTCCTTTTAAAATACTGCCAAGTTTAGATACTATTGAATCTATCCTGTATATATTCTCTACTTTGCCATGAGCTCAGGAGGATCCCATATGTTATATTAGTGACGAGCATGCATAAATTCGAGACATTCAAGTTAAGATGTGAGACACCTATGAAATATCCTTCGTAACGTTATGTCGTTATACACGTTATATATCCCTCACCAGCAACATACCAACCCTTCTATATTATTGTACATTCATCATAACGATAGCTGGTATTCCAGTTTGTTCGGCTGTCCGATTTTGACTACATGAGCGATCGCCCAAAAACAAATAAGATAGGGCTGTCCAAGCGTTTAAAATTACTCAATGGCCCGTTCTTGATTTAAACTAAATTAATATTAATATAATACACTTTTGTCAAAAATTAGAGTTGGATAATAATGTTCCAATACACCACGAAATCCGAAATATATTTGCCACGTCAACAAGTTTGATTCTCTTGTTTAGGGTTTAACATTTAGAGTTTAATTAGGTTTAGAACAATTGGAAAAAAATGATTTTTATTTTATAAAATTTTAAATTCTAAAGGATAAATTATAGGAAGTGTTTAGGGTTTAGTGTTTCGGATTGGCAAGTTTTTTTAATATTTAGGGTTTAAATTTAGGAAAAGATTAATGCTATATCCACTCGCAGAGTGGATGCCCTCGACCACATTTTGACGTGGATAAGCCACCTCAGAATCTAACGAGGCATCGAAAAAGCCGTGTCGGTCCCCCTCAACATTCCCCCTCTTTCCTCCCGCCGGCGTCTCCCTCCCTCCCTCGTCTCTCTCCCTCCCTTCCTCGTCTATCTCTTGCCCTCGTCTCTCTCCTGCCCTCGTCTCTCTCCTGCCCTAGTGTCTCTCCTGCCCTCGTCTCTCTCGCCACTCTCCTGCCCTCGTCTCTCTCCTGCCCTCATCTCTCTCGCCACTCTCCTGCCCTCGTCTCTCCCGCCGGCGATCTCCGGCGATTCTCTCCCGCCCTCGTCTCTCCCGCCGGCGATCTCCGGCGATTCTCTCCCGCCCTCGTCTCTCCCGCCAGCGATCTCTCCGGCGATTCTCTCCCGCCCACGTCTTTCCCGCCGGCGATCTCTCTGGCAATTCTCTTCCTCCCGCGCATCTCTTCCTCCAGCGCATCTCTCCCGCCCGGGCTCTCCCTCCTACTCGCCCTCTCCGCCCGCCTCCCTCCCACCCGCCTCTCCCTCCCACCCGCCTGCCTCTCCCTCCCGCCCGCCTCTCCCTCCCGCCCGCCTGCCTCTCCCTCCCGCCTGCCTCTCCCTCCCGCCCGCCTCTCCCTCCCGCCCGCCTCTCCCTCCTGCCCGCCTCTCCCTCCCGCCTCTCCCTCCCGCCTCTCCCTCCCGCCTCTCCCTCCCGCCTCTTCCTCCCGCCTCTCCCGCCCGCCCACGATTCCATCCGTCTCGCCATCTCTCTCCGTCTCCCTCCCGTCCGACCTCTCCACCCATCTCGCGAAGTGCCCAGAAGGGCTGAAGACGGCTGACGCCGAGGCGGGTGCTGCTGGGGTCATTTTATCTTAGGAGTATTCCTTACCCATGGCCCACGGGAGCAACATCTCAGAAGGAGGGAGACAGAAGGACCGAGAGGGAGGGGATGGAGGGAAAGGGAAGGACCGAGAGGGAGGGGATGGAGGGAGAGGGAAGGACCGAGATGGAGGGGGACCGAGAGTGAAGGGATGGAGGGAGAGGACGGGCAGAAACGAGACGGAGAGAGAGGGTGGGCAGGAGAGAGAGGGCGGGCAAGAGGGAGAGGGTGGGTGGGAGGGAGAGCCCCGACGGGAGAGAATCGCGAGAGGGAGAGTCCCGACGGGAGAGAATCGCGAGAGGGAGAGTCATGGCGGGAGAGAATCGCGGGCGGGAATCGCGGGCGGGAGAGGCGGGCGGGAGAGAGGCAGGCGGGAGAGAGGCAGGCGTGGATGGCCACATAAGCCATCCACGTCAGAATGTGGCGGAGGGCACATTATTTATCGTATATGATGTAACTAGCCGATCCTGAACACAATTGTCTGGTTTATCCTTAACAACTTAAGATTTTATAAAATAAAAATATTTTATTATTTTAAAATTTTTTTTATTGGCTGATTACTTCACGTAAGGTGTTGCAGATTTGTTGCAACAATCATTAATCTTAGATTTATGGTTTAGAGCTAAGTTTGGTGGGTGGATTATGACATGGAAGTACCTGGCGCGCGTACTTTGAGAGTTCCCATAGTATTACTCTGATATATATTAAATTTGGCTTATTATATACGCTACTTTCAATCCGACCTGAAGCACTTCGTAAGCCGGTAATTTATCCCCATGCGCTGAGATCTCAGATAAAGCACGAGAGTACGTCCTCTCGAAGGGGACAAAGTAATATACGTAGCTTTGTATCCTCCGGTAGAATTAGTGAAAAGTTGAAACTTAAAAGTAATCCCTTATCTTAAAACTTAAAAAGCCCCGATCGCTTTAGTAGTGCCAGCTCGGCAGAACAGAGTCAAACGAGCTCTCGCTGTTTGTCCGAAGCCGAATTTCTCTCTGGTTGATATTTGATCGTTCGGTCTGTACGGAGAAAAGCCGCTGACGTGCACAGCCACCGCAGTCAAAGCCGAGAGCACAGAGGAGGGAGCACGCTGTGCGAGTCTCGTCAAGCAAGCTCACTGTTCACAAACAATGGGGAACTGCAATGGCGTACCGGCGGACGGTGAATCAAACCCCGGCGCCGAGGCCGAAACCGGCCGCGGCGCCGGTGCCGGTACCGGCAACAGTATTCAGGTCCGCCCCGCGCACGAACCTGCACCACCACCACCGCGAAATCCTACCCCGCCTCCTCCTTACGAGCCGAAGCTTACCGGCTGGATCCTCGGCCGGCCGATGGAAGATGTCCGATCGACGTATATTTTCGGGAAAGAGCTCGGCCGCGGCCAGTTCGGAGTCACTTACTTGGTCACCCACCGGGAAACCAAGAAGGTATTTGCCTGTAAATCTATTGCTACTCGCAAGCTCGTCACTCGCGGCGACATAGAGGATGTACGACGGGAGGTGCAGATTATGCATCATTTGACGGGCCACCGCAATATCGTGGAACTGAAGGGCGCGTTCGAGGATCGTCACTCGGTGAATCTCGTGATGGAGCTCTGCGCCGGAGGGGAACTCTTTGATCGGATTATTACCAAGGGACACTACAGTGAACGAGCTGCCGCTGCTTTGTGTAGAGAGATTGTTACAGTTATTCATAACTGCCATTCTATGGGGGTCATGCATCGAGATCTGAAGCCCGAGAATTTCTTGTTTCTGCACAAGGGGGACGATTCACCGTTGAAGGCCACGGACTTCGGTCTTTCCGTCTTCTTCAAGCCAGGTAGGCCTTGTTTCTTTGCCCCTTCCCGATTGCTGGATATTTTTTTCATCAGAATGACCATGTGGAGTAACTAAATTTGGATTAAGTTCGTTTGCAGTTTCTGGGATGACCCAAAAAAAAAAAAAAAAATTATAATGCTACTCTTCATAGGAAGCAATGGCGGTCCTTTCCTGGATTAGACTCTGTATCAACTGAGAATGCATGGCCATAAATCTCATAATAGGGAATAGGAAGGTTATGCAGCTTATATGCAGAAATGCATGACTATAAAACTCGCTTTAAATTATGTGGACGGTTTATTATCCCTTGCTTTATATGTTACACTGAATTGGGAGGAGTTATTTTTCAATACGAATTTCTTCTTGTTGATTGATAACATTTTTGTTTCCTCAGAATGAATTAGGCGAGAATTGTAACAGTTTTTTAAAGTGGCTGATGTGCAAATTAGTAACAAAATTCGTTTTTGTTTTGTTTTGTTCTGTTCTGTTTTTCTAGTGGAGAAATGTTGTTTAAAAAACAAAACAAACGTATTAGTAAGTGGCATCCTTTAAGTGGAAATGGTGTTTAGAAAAAGAACCTTTCTTGCTGTTGCAAATTAACTAATAGGTTCGGCAATCTAGCCAACTTCATAGTTAAATGGCATCAGTATATAGATTGATCTTGTCGTCAAAAGACTGATTATAATTTCTGGCTAGAGCCAAAGGTTGTGAACTGTAAAACTCTTTAAACTGCTACAAGGAGGGTTACTTTTAGTTATATATATGACTGTGGAAAAAATCGCAAAGCTTGTATATTGAGTTGAAAGAAACACAAGATTGAGCAAAGAGTCGGTTTTGTCGTGTGGGTCCAGACCTAGTTATGCAGTCATTATCCTAAATAATGAGGCGCTGAGAGGAAGCCCAAGCGAGAACAAAGCATTAAAAGGTACATAGGCTTGTCCTAGATAATATCTTCTTAACTAAATTCACAAACTGTTGGCTTCTATCATGGCATCCATGTGACTGTAAAGCATGAGTTTAGATTGCTTCAATGATTTTCTCATTTAGAATTGAATTAACATTTTATTCAACACATCCTGTATTCTTATATTTACCTTGAGTTCAATGTTGAAGAAGCATGCAATTTAGATGGTTCCGTTTTTACAAAATGCTTATGTACTGATACAGGAGAGAAATTTAAAGATCTTGTGGGAAGTGCATATTATGTGGCTCCTGAAGTGTTGAGGAGAAGTTATGGAGCTGAAGCTGATGTTTGGAGTGCTGGAGTTATGCTTTACATTCTTCTCAGTGGAGTACCTCCATTCTGGGCAGGTGGGTCTCACCGGCAAACTGCATAGTTCTCAAGAGAATTTGTCTTGGTTTCTGTTGTTTACTTGTTCATTTATCTTCTCCAGAGACTGAGCAGGGCATATTTGATGATATTTTGCGTGGGAATATTGATTTTGCATCTGACCCGTGGCCATCAATTTCAAGTGGGGCAAAAGAACTAGTAAAAAAGATGCTGAGAGCAGATCCCAAAGAGCGGCTTTCCGCAATTGAAGTTCTAAGTAAGGTTTTAGTTCCAATCTATGTGCACTCGTAGGCAAGATCTAATAAGTAATTAACTGTCTATACCCCAACACATATTTTATCTGAAAGTAAATTGTAAGTCACTTCTAATCATGAAGTACACTAGTTTCTCTAGATATTTAGCATGTTTTAATCTTGCGCTCTTATAAGCAAAATGTTTAAAGACATCACAGTTGATTTTGGAAAAAAAAACTTCACTGGTCTTCTCAGTACCTACTGGAAGTTGTGACCTATCTCCCTCCTGAGCTTTTATAGAATCTGGTTGAATCCAGCTAATGATCAGAAACACTGCAGATCATCCATGGGTACGTGAGGGTGGGGATGCACCTGACAAGCCAATTGACAGTGCAGTCTTAACTAGAATGAAGCAGTTCAGGGCTATGAATAAGCTTAAAAAAGTTGCTTTAAAGGTGCACTCCTATTTACCTCTCTTGCTCTATTTACCTCGCTTGCTCTTTCTACTCAGGATTGTTGCTCTTTCTACTCAGGATTGTCAGCCTGACGATTTGAACAAATTTAATCCCTATTATTTTTTTTTTTGACTCAGGTAATTGCTGAGAACCTTTCTGAGGAAGAAATCATGGGCTTGAAGGAGATGTTTAAATCTATGGATACAGATAACAATGGAATAATCACGTTTGAAGAACTGAAAGCTGGTATACAAAAATTAGGCACTAAACTTTCAGAGTCGGAAGTGCGGCAACTGATGGAAGCGGTGGGACTCCTAGCCTCTTTGATACTCATGAATAATTTTTCTCCTTTAATGTGTCTTGTTCTTAAAAATGTTACATAAACTTTGCACTCTTTTTTATCGACATTACAGAGAGTAATTACTTTCATGCCTTGAAATGAGGGACTTTTTATTTTAACTTTTTAATTCCTAAAAGGTGTTGTTTCTGTTAAAGTGGGTATTTTTGGTTTAATAAGTCACTCTTATTTCCTTTCAGGCTGATGTGGATGGTAACGGCTCAATTGATTATATTGAATTCATAACGGCAACAATGCACTTGAATCGAACAGAAAAAGAAGACCACTTGTATACTGCTTTTGAATATTTTGATAAGGACAAGAGTGGGTAAGTATCCTTCTCTCCATGCTACCTTCTAACTCTTTCTTTTTTCCCTTGCAATGACTGATGAAGGTGTTAAACTTCATTTGTCTATATTTTTTGGGTTAATTATCTGTCTTTCTAATTATTCTTTGTGATTGATCTTCTGCCAGATACATCACCATGGAGGAGTTGGAGCAAGCCCTCAAGCAGTACAATATGGGTGATGAGAAAACAATAAAGGAGATTATTGCAGAAGTTGATACAGATCATGTAATCTGCCTTGAACTTTTTTTGTTAATCTTGTATTCACTGAGACTTAAATTTTTCTTTTTGAGTATTCTACTAAGAAACTATTTTGCACAAGTTATGCTGGATATGCGAGTCCAAGTGAACTTTTAGACTGCTGCTCGGTTTGGGTATAATACATCCTTGCATACCGTTGAGAAAATCTCTGTGGAAATAGTTTGTACCAAAGCGATTGGATACTGTAAAACATTATGAAGTTGAATTATACAACTAAAATGTTTGGTGTTCTTTGTGGCAGGATGGAAGAATAAATTATGATGAATTTGTGGCTATGATGAGGAAAGGCCACCCTGACACGGTTCCAAACCGGAGGCGCAAGTAATTTGTCATTGTAGAAGGACGAGGTTTATGGATGGTAATTTCAAAATTTTCTATTATATAGTAACTTAGTTGTTTGTAACAGACAAGCCTGCACACTGGATAGTTTTGATTCCTTGTTTTTGCCCAAGCTGCTCTTCCCATATCGTCCCCCACATCAAACAATCGGATGAGATTTAAATAATCTAGTATTTTTGGGGACTGTGGTTTGTACTACAAGTCTTTTTAATTATTAGAATGTAGTTAGTACTCTGTCAAATGTTTCTTCTGCAAATTCCTTGTTGAGATTACATGGAATGAATTACAGAATCTCTGTTCTAAATTGCTTGTACACGTAGTTTTGTTTGAAATGTGATGGACTTGACAGGGAGCAGATATTGCATATTTGTTTTCTGTGACTGTCCAAAAGATGCACAAGCTGGACGAAAGGTCGCCTAACCCTAGGCCACACTCATATTTTATTTTAAAAAGTTATAGTTTATATAATTTGTCATCATTTTTTTAGTAATGTGTTAATGCTGTTCTTTCAATTATCATTATAATTCTTTTTAGTCTAATTGCCCTTGGTGGCGGTTCACAGAGCTAGTGCCTTGCTGCCAAAAGAAGGTGACGCAGAGGTACATGCAGCGAGGAAACTTAACTACTGGTTTTCTTGTTTTTTTTACGTATTTATTTAGTTCTTTATAATGCATGACAACGGATAACGATAAGTATCGTTGCCAAAAGAAGGCATAGCACTGATGATTATGAAACGCGCACTGATATTCAATCATTGGAAAATGTTTCATTTCCTTCGATTTACTTGGTTTAGTCGAAAGATCTCCCCTGGTGATTAAGGACCTTTGATTTGATGTCATGACGAGAACAGGAAAAGCAAACTTAGTGTACAACAGTAGTACTGAATCTGAATTTCGGAGCTCGTTCAGTAATACTGAATCAAGTTTCGGCTATTTGAAATGACAAATAAACAATCAATTGGCATTGAATCTAAGCGAGGGAAACCTTGCAGGTAAGTAGGACGTAACTGGCCTATCCACCACTATTATTGTTATAAACCTATGAGGCAATGTGAAATTCTGAAACACCGTTAAGGACTAAAACGAGAGAAGCGGGTTCTTATTCTCAAAATCTATATCGTGCTCAAACTTCTCTGAACGCATGATTCAATTTGGGAGAGAAATACTAGCTTCTAGCATCAATAGGATCAGTTGCAGTACTCTTTTCACAGTAACCAGCCGGTAGGAAAGTCATTTAACTGGAAAACTCTCACTACCATAATTGAGGATCTCAAACAGCATAATGTATCATATTGAAGAAACCTACGAAGCATCAATATATTATGGCACTGGAGAACTCTGATAACAAGGAGTCAATCTCACCATCGCTCTCTAGGCCTACCATCAGGAAAAACAGGTTCAAGCTTCTTTTCTCGACTCGCAGTTGATCCATTAACGGCTTTAAGTGGCTTTCTTTCTCCATCATTTACACCCTCATCGTTAAAATCTGGGGGTATCTCCTCTTCATCATCACTCCAGTCATCCTCCCCGTCATCTTCAAAATCATCATCGTCACTGAACTCATCACCTGACCCTGTTGGGGTGAAATTCTCCACATCTGACCAATCATCAGACTCAACCCCATCGCTCTTTTCCGCCAACCCGTTAACTGCATCTGGATTTGGTGCTTTCCGTCTTTTAATCCTCGGAACAGTAGCAAGTGCTCGAAGCTTTTCCTTAATAAGCAGTAGGCGATCCTTCTCAATCAGCTGTGAATTGTGATATGCTTCTCTTAAGAAAACAGAATCTCTCTCCCCTTTGAGAGACACATAAAACATGTCCGGGTGTCTGATAAGCATTCCCCTCAGCTGCTGAGAGAACCGGAATTCTTCTCTAAAATGAGTGAGGTGATCAACCAGCGTTCTCTTTTCTACTGTAAGACTCAACATCTCGTGAACTACTCCACAAGAGTGCTTCTCTTTCTCATCTGTGCCAGACTTGATCTCCGAGAAATCTGAATACGGGGAAATGTATGGTATATCTCTGAACCGACATATCCTTCTCATCTCAGACCTGGAGAGATTGAGACCTTTCGGCAGCTTCACTCTGTTAAACTTGGGTGGTCTGTCAATGATCAAGTTCTTCTCTTCCTGTTCTTTGATCCGTTTCTCTTCTTCAAGCATTTCGGCATAAGAAACTGCTAACTCAGGGTCCCAATGCGTCAGTTCCAGAGCAGGTCCACGAGTAGTAGAAACCACCTTAAAGTACTGTGGATAACGCTGACAAATTGTATCACGGAACTCTAACGGAAGCCCAAAATCAGTTCTCAGATGTGCTATTTTCTCCAACAGAATCCTCTTCTCCAAGGACATCATCAAGAGTTTCCGCAACTTCACAACCAAAAGGTCTTCCATTTGATTTCGAACCTTCAATTCTTCCAAGTAATTACGCTCCGCTTCAGGGGTTAGTTTGAACTTCAACGAGTACACACCTTCTTCAACAATTTCAAATACAGCAGGGAAACGCTTTAAGAGAGCAATAAATCGCCGTTTACGTGTAAGACCCAGTTCTCTTCTATATCTACCCAAATCTCGAAGTGCCATTGTTCTGTCAGGTTGGCTTACCAGAATCTTCCTTATCTTCAGCACAAGTTTGAGCTTTTTGTCACGTTGGATGACATTATCAAAGGGAAGCTCCTTCCTTCGTTTGATGGCAGCAGTGATTGGGTGAAACGGGGCACGGGTTCTATTAGGATTATAGATCTCCTGCATCTGCTTTTGAAGACCTAAACTTCTCCCCAGAAAGGAAGACTTATCCGTTAATTTACTTTGAAAGGAGAGATGGGCCCTCGAAGAAAATCCGACCTTTTCAGGAATAGAAGAAGAAGTACAAGAGAAATAAACAGGGAGATGCGAGCAAGAGGAAGCAGATGGCGAGGTAAAAACGTCCATGGCGTTGAAGTAGAACCGATTGAAGAAAGAGTTCCGCAGAGATAGCGCACTAGCTGTAAACTAAGAAGACACTGAAGGACTCGCCACGGACAAAAAAAAAAAAAAAAAACAATAACGAGAGAACAAGAGACCGACCTGGATTAGATTTTCAGCGCGACTGAGGAGCAAAGGAGCTCTAAAGAGGATTTGCGAGGAAAAAGCTCCGCCGAGATATCTTCAGTGTCTGCACAGTTTTATCTATCCCTTCTCAGGGAGCCCCTTCGTTTCTGTCGCGTATGTCGAAGGCTCCCATGTTTTAACTAAAATATCTATGCTACGCTCACATGCTATTATGATGGAAAGAAGCATCGAGAGAAGCTCATGAGACGCTTTGATGGAGAAAGAGAAATGAAAATATAAAAAAATTAAGTACGTCCAAATAATGACAAGGCAAAATGTGGATAGCCCATCCGTGGATGCTTCAAATGAAGCTTCCTTAACTTTGATTTCAAGAGGAGAGGCAGAAAATTAACAGAGCAAACTTTCATGCTCGTTGCATTGGTGTGTATTATAGTTAGATTGAAAATTAAAATATGAATTTGAAACCAATTCATCCAAAACTTTATAAATATCATCAGAACGAGGATGAATTGTATCTTCCACACAGAACACATGGACAGTGTAGTTTACCTCAATCCAACTACACCCTGGATCCTTCTTCACTTCCATATTTCGCAGTTTCTTTCTCACCTTCATCACCTCTTCCCACCTACCTAATCCTGCATAAATGTTTGACACTAAAACATAAACTGATATTTGCTTTGGATCTAAACTCACAAGCCTCTCAACCACTCTTTCACCAACTTTGAGGTCCATGAAAAACCAACAAGCACTTAGTAATACTCCCCAGACCACACTATCTGCTTCAATGGGCATCTCCTTGATGAATTGTTCTGCCTCCAGGAGGTAACCTGATCGACCCAGGAGATCCACAACACAGGCATAATGTTCTAAACTTGGCACCAGTCCATATTTTCTCTTCATAAGGTCAAAATATCTTAACCCATCATTGACTAGACCAGCACGGCTGCATGCGAGAAGAAGTCCAACAAATGTAACTGCATTTGGTCTTACACCGTGTTCTACCATCTGGTCAAATAGTAGAGTCGCTTCAGCTCCAAATCCATGATGCGCAAAACTATTAAGCAAAGCTGTCCAAGCAGCTACATTGGGGTAAACTATGTTAAAAAATGTTCTTTGGGCATCAGATACGGATCCACATTTGGAGTACATATCTATCAAGGAAGTTCCAACATACACATTGGATGCAAAGGGTGTCTTAAGCAGGTGGGCATGGAGCAGTTTCCCTTGTTGAAGAGCTCCAAGGCAAGAACAGGCATGAAACAGTGTCGAAAATGTTGACCTATTACTTTCTACTCTTAACTGGTGCATGGTCACATAAAGCTTCACAGCATCTTCCACTCGATTCACTCGAACATATCCTGAAATCATTGAATTCCATGTTACGGTGTTTCTCTCCCACTTTATCTCTTCAAAAAGCTTCAAAGCTTCGTGAATATTACCATTCTGACAACACACAGAGATCATGGTATTTGAAGAGACAATGGTTCTGTTAGGCATTTTGTCAAACAAGCTTATGGAATCAGGCAAGCGACCACTCTGTCCATATCCTTTGATCATCAGATTATAAGAGATTCGGTTGGGTTTGGCCAAATTATAGAAAACCACTTCAGCATCATAAATTCTGCCTGCTGATATGAAACCATCAATCAGCGAATTAGATGCATTTATGCATGGACTGGCCAATGTTTTGTAGATCCTCTCAGCTTCTTCAACTGCATTACACCTGCTATAAAAATCCACAAGACCTTCAATAATAGAGCAATCCATTCCAAATCCTACTTTTATTGCAAGCCCATGAACCATATTTCCCTGACTCAAAGCCCCTAATCTTCCACAAGCCCTGATAACAGTATCTAAGGTAAATTCATTAGGCTCTGCTTCACCCGTCTCTCTCATCAAATGAAACAATTCCAAAGCCTCATTACATTCTTCCTCACTTTGTGAATAACCCGCTATTAAAGCAGTCCAAGAAATGACATCTCTGAAAGGCATCCTCAAGAAGACTCTCCTAGCATCATTTAGTAAATTATATTTAATAAAACCCACCAGCATCACACTCCATAACAGAACATTTCTTTCACGTAACGTCTCAAAGAGACTACATGCATCTTCAATTTCACCACAGGATAAATAGCAGCTTGCTAGTGCGCTGCCAACATATTCAAAATCCTCATGTCCTGATTTCAAAACAACAGAATGCATCAGTCTTGCAGTACCAATCAGCCGTGCACGAGAACACCCACCTAACAAAGTAGAGAAAGTGGTCTCGTTCAGTCTCACGCCACACTTATGCATATGGGAAAGAATGTCCAGCGCTTCTTCGATTCTTCCCCATGTCACATACCCAGAAATCATGGTGTTCCAAGACACGATTGTTCGGTGTGGCATTCTGTCGAATAGATTTCTTGCAGTGTCTAAGTCGCCTGTCTGAGCACAATCGGTTATCGAGATGTTCCAAGATACAGCATCCGCTGGAAACTCCGAACAAATTTGATTGAAGGTAGAGTAGAGTTTGACGTACTTCCATCTGCGGTACTTCCAGTTTTTGAATATGGAAGTTGCTGCGTGCATTTAAGAGAAAATCTGGACAAATAGGCTGATTCAATCATTCACCAATTAAACACTAACACGACCAACCAAATTCCAGTTTACCGCTCAAGATTTGGAGAGTATGGGCCTCAATAGATTTCTTTCTCCCGTGCAACGAAATGCTGGGATTGCCGTACCTAGCCCAATAGTGGCTAATGAATGAGAATAAACTGGCTGCTAGCACTGGAAGTGGGCTAACGAGTTGTTTAATTTAGGTCCATGCAATCTCCTAATCGTTTAGCGTACTGCGAACTGTAGGATCCGCCGATTCTGCCCAATTAAAAATGGGTGAAACCAAAATTGCGCCCCTTTACTGACCTCTATGGCTCTATCACAAACTTTACTGGGTTAGAATTAAGATGAAGTCCGTTGCGTATTAGTAATACAGACAAGTCTCATCAAACGTTCTTTTACTTGCAGACTTAGTTTATAACGCTTAAATCAGCTGTAGCGACCATCACCATGATCCTAGAACACAAGCACAATCAGCATAAAGATTTCATACATAGTTACACTGACAAAATGCAAAACTGACCAGCACAAAAACAGACTTTACATGCGAGGAAGAGGCGAGGAAAATTTGGGGTTTCATTCCATGTGGCAGATCGAGATTTATTCAGCTCTTATATATAGAATTTTTTTCTCTTTACTTTGCTCTGAAGTAATTCTCCATTTGAGAATTCCTGTGAAATTTTCTAGGGGGCAATTCCGCCAAAGTCATCTCCTCCTGGTCTCTCGATCCCACTTACTCCTTGCAAAATCATGTTGTGGTAAGGCTTCTATGGTTGTGAAGGAGTTGGTGAAGTAGGAGGCTTAAAATCTGGATACTGCAGACAAGAAAGCCAAGATAAAAGGACCATTAGTGAGGGAAAAAAATGCAAAGAGGACATAGTAAAGGTGGGATCGGGTTCGTGTAAGAACCCCATTCAACAGGAGCCCCTGTTTTGACCCAAAAGAGTTCTTGCATCGAATCAAAGGACTCCTGAACGAAGTCTTCCCACAGGCGAGAAGCATCATCTGCTCTCATCTTATCATCTAGTAATAGAAAGAACAGAGTAGCAAGAGATTTACGTATGGGTATGGTGATTGTGGTCTTTTTATCCCTGAAATGGATTCTTCCGTGACTTCGGCTTTAGGAACTGAATTAATCTGAGGAGGTTCAACAGCTGCCTCTGCTTTCACGGAAGGAACTTCATCGGCTTTATCTGCTGGACTAGCTGCCGGGGCAACATCTGAACTTTCCTCAGCTGGAGCAGGTAAAAGTGTTTTTCCATCGATAGGTGCAGGAAGAAGAGTCTTTCCAATTATCTGTATACAAAAATTAATACACAAGAATGAGAAGTAACAACAACAACATCCACGGACAATGAAGACAAGAATAAAAACTTCCTGCTTTGAAGTTGTGATACTCACTATAATAACAATGAAGAACAGTATACTTATTCAAATTTAGCTTGGTATTATCAATTAGTTATGCACCTTTATATCTTGAAGCAACTCAGCTGGGGCGACCTTGGTGGTCAGAAACTCATCTACTTCTTTCAATGTTTTCTTTCTATCCTGTCATAAGCAAAAAATTAACATTAAGTTTATTTTCAGTTGGACAAGTCGGGACTGCATAAAATTCTATAGTTATGAAACAAAGATTATATTGAAAAGTAAGTAAATAAAAGATTATAGGAAAATCAGAAACTTACTTCTGCAAATAGGAGTTTCTTGGTAACAATCTGTAGCAGAGCAGCTGATCCCAAAATTTGAAGAACTGTTTCTATCTGCAGAGCTTGGAAAAATCTAATTAGTTAATGGACCCACAATTAAACATGTCTGTTTTCAAAATTTCCAACAGATTGAAACAAAATAGATCAGATTAGTAACTTCGTACCTCTGTGAATGTTAGGAGACCTAATCCAGTTGCTGCTGCTAATCCAAGAGTCAGAGGGAACGCATCTGAACCATCCTGAATGGAAGTCAATATTGTCAATCTTTGATATGAAAGAAACTGAAGGAACTATATCTGAACTAAGTGCCTTAACTAATTTATCAAGCACAAGAAAGAACTACTATTCTCTAGCATAAATGGTCGAGAAAGCCTGGCCCTATGAGTGTGATTCATGTGAACAACCATGAAAGAGTATGAAAGGAACCACTAGAGAAAATAGTAAGCATCATTTAGTTGCATTTTGTAACAGAGATTTCTCAATCCTCCTCTAGCCCATTGCTGAAGAAGGCAATTAGAAGCTATGGTCAACTTAATTATATGCAGAAGTTTAACGAGGCAACAGATAAATACTACAAAGAAACAGAATTAAACCCCCTGCTATTTCAAGGGAAGGACCACATTAAGTCACAGAACTGTAATAGTTTTACTAATGACAGTGTAGTTTACTTACTCCTGAACCACCTCCAATCGCATCCAATACTTCATCAAAATCAAAACTTAGTGACTTCTTTGGAGGTGTCCAAGGCAGGCCACTGTTCTGCAACACAATATTCTGAATATCTGAGATTCCTGAACCCAATAAACTGCTTATAAAATTCATTTCGATTCTCTGTTTGCCATGAGAAAAACAGGATTACAGACCTTCCATCCTCTAGGGCCTTCAGCTCCATCTTTAATTGCAAAAGCAGCTTTGAAGCCATTCAAGGCGACTAATTCTGCCACCAGTTCTGAGTTCCCGTTGTACCTGTATGGGTTAGAATCCATAGCGTTAGAGTTGATGCAAGTTCGAGAAGTTTCATCTTCTCCTCGGACTTGTTAGGTCCTAGGAGAGATCTACCCGAGTGGGTATTTTGCTACTTGTGAGAAAGTCCCAAAAAGCTGATTCTAGGAATCACATACGCAGAAGCTACTGAAATCCATCGCGGGAGATGGTGATCACAGCTCATGCAGTGGAAGAACAGTCTTTTGAGCTTCTTATAATTAGCTGACTACGTGTAGTTTTTAAAAAATTTAAACGGACGAAGGCATAGTAACAAAGTTAAACAGGAGATCTTCCTAAATGGAAAAACTGGCAGGTAGAATGCATTTAATCTTACTTGTCTAGTATGAACAATGTGGTATTCTCTGGTTCCTTGAATTTTGAAGCTAATTTGTTCAAAAAACTTGGCTTGTCTCCTCCTTCATATACGATTGTCACAGGCTTCTTCTTCAAGCTTCGAATATCTGGGCTACCCACTTCTCTGAAGTCCTTCCTTCCCCGTATATCAAGCAATTGGGCATTGGGGTCTTCAGACAACTTGGCATA
This sequence comes from Aristolochia contorta, assembly GCA_022405105.1. Lineage (NCBI taxonomy): Eukaryota > Viridiplantae > Streptophyta > Magnoliopsida > Piperales > Aristolochiaceae > Aristolochia > Aristolochia contorta. The sequence continues at coordinate 679,129 of CM039667.1, read as the reverse complement.
AGCACTAGAAGCAGACTCAACGCCCCAAGGTTTGGATTTCTTGAAGACCTGCGATAAGACCACAGGAACCGCAAAAACTGCAAACCCACCAGCAATAATCGGCGGATTCTCCACTCCAAACTTCACAATTCCATCTATGAAGCCACTCACGTCAAAATCAACAAAATTATCCGGCAATGGCGAGCTAACCGACTGCCCAAGCGCTTCTTCGTACGTCAAAGCTTTAGCCGGGATACTCGTTAAAACATTAGAAAGCAAGAGAAACCCACCTCGAAGAAGAGGTGGGCAGGACTCCAAATTGACGGATTTCGGTAATTTGAACGAAGAGACTGAAGGAACTGAGAAAAGTTTTCTGGGTTCAACTGCTCTTCTCTCCGCAGAGAGAGTTGGTTTGTGACCAGAAACAACCGCAAGCCCTGCTGCATTCAGAACCTCCATGGCATAATTCTGTTGAATCTTGGAGCAAAAATGAGGGCGTTCCAGATTTTTTAAGATCAGTTAAAGAATCCTCAAGGTCGGTCGGAGTTTTTGGTTTGAGAAAGTGATGAAGACAGAGATAGATTACGTGGCCAATAGAGATGTGACAGCTGGAATATCAAGATGAGGTGTTTGTACTGTAAGATCAAATATTACTTTGCATTTTCAACGTTTCTATCCTTTTTTGTGGACGAGGAAGAAGCCCGGAAACAATATATGATAGCACGGAGAAGCTCCAAGCTTATGGACACACAAGCTTCTATGTAGTACATGGTAGTACTGCCACTGCAAGTGGCGCAAGTATCAAGAAGATTATCAGAACCCAAAGCTATTAACCGTTGTTCTTTAAATAAATTGACGGTGTACATGATTTCATGGTCTCCTCATCCCGTCGTAAATTTAAGCAGAGTGATCACATAATTAACACCAAAACGGCGTATTAATTGATAAAAAAGAAAAGAAAAGTCTCTTCTTGTTAAGCTCATTATTCCATCTCAATCACCTACCTAGTTGGAAAGTAGGACAGGTCGGATCTAATAAATTGATTATATTGGCCTTGTTTAAAAATCGTACTTGCTCTTCTCCCAAAAAAATAAATAAATAAATAAATTTAAAAAAAGGTCAGCAAGCAAAATTACTCAAGAGAGACATTCCTATCAGTTCATAACTTATTACTACGAGACAAGAAAATAATGTACTACAGGATATCGAAGAAGTAGTCTAACCCCTGTCCGATTTCCCAGATGGACAGGCCAACTCCCCAAGCTCGAGCTTCATCAAGACGCATGAATATGGACATCAATGATGGATAGAAGACAGCATGCTGAACGCTGTCAACCGAATAAATGAAGTAATGCTCCTGGAACTTCTCCCCCCAATGTATGACAGGCTCATACTTCTTCAACAACGAGAGGTAGTCCCCCCCTGTGATAGCCCCACCGCCCACACCTGTTAAAAGAAAAAATTTCATATAAAGTTTGTTGAAAACATCAATGAGCAAAAAGCAGTAGTAAGCACCAATTGGCACCGAGTAAATCCTGTCCAGGAATATAGGTTCAGTAATCATCACACAGATCAGAAAGAACTTGATAATAACCAATTTTAAGGCTGTTGGAAGTTGAAGCGTCAAAAGTTTTTGGAACACATCAGTGATTCATAGGAAGGAGAGACATTTCCAGACTGTTTGCAGTAGAATCAGCAAACCCTGTCTTTCATATGATACATATGAATCCTCGAGGGTGTCACTGATGGTTCGATCACTAGGAAAATTATGCCATTTAGTTTCTTCAAGATTGTTTTACATGAGTGCACATTGTACAGTCCAGCAGCCACCACCGATTTCTGCTTGTTAATCCCAATTTATCAGTTGCTCGACAGTGCATGACTTGCTAAAGCTTGTAAATTATTAGTCGCTTCATAATGAATCTGCTGCTGCATAGAGCAGTAAATACATTTAAAAAATCACCAACAAATTATTCTTTGCCATTTATGCTAGACGCGTTTCACATGAGAGCGCATTATGGAGTATCAGCAGCCACAATTTCTGCTTGTTTATCTCATCCTAGTTTATCAGTTAAAGTACATAACTTTTTTAAGCTCAATCAGTGTCTTAGTAGTGAAGATTTCCTACATCATACCTTATGGGATAGACTTTCAAAAATCATCAGCATCGTAGTCTTATCAGAACTATGGTGGTTTGTCATACACTTTCAGAATATGTACGAAATTAGAAGATTTCAAGCTGTTAACTAAACTTTTTATTTGATTTTACTGATATTCAAACATAATAATAAAAAAAAAAAACTGGTACAGTACATACCTTTTGAAAGCACAAAATCATTGCCATAGAAATTAATACCAAGGAAGATCTTATGCCCATGGCTCTCAGCACCATTATTTGAGTTGTGAAGAATTATTTGCAGACATGATCGAATCCAATCCAAAGGTGCATTTGGACCAGGACTACTTGGTCCTGAGAAGTCATAAGTCATTAGGGAGAAACCATCAATTTCTGCACTCAAGGTCAGAAAATCTTTTGGGCCAAAGTCATAGCTTCCAAGATTTTCAGAATGTGGAGCAGGGATAACATAAATCAATTCTAAGTGGCGACTAGTGTTCCTCTTTGTGCTCACTGAATGAAGGGCCATTCCCAGTCTTTTGATAAATTGCAAGGCCTAAAGTTATACCAAGAAATATGTTTGTCAATCTGATGTGATTAAAGATGCAAACAAAAAGAAATGAAAACAAGGAAGTTTCTAAAAGAGAAACATTTTAAATCACGTGGAATCACAGAGCGACAAAGATAATGTAGCAAATGTCTGGGAGTTGCCAAAGCAAGCATTGGGCTGAATCATATAATTTTATCAGGAATCAAGAAAATTGAAATGATAACAAGGCATCAAATTCATAGGCGGTTTCACTAAAAAAGATTGTAGTCGTCAATGCTAAGAAATATGTATAACACAGCAATTAAAAATGGTTCATAAAGAGTTCTAAAGTACCATACTGCGCAAGTCTGGTTCTTGCAAGATGCCATAAGCGGCCCACCTTGACCAAGATTCTAGTACAATGCCATCATAGCTCAGCTCTCTTGCAAATTGGAAAAAGTTATATTATCAAAACCAAAATGGCATACGGTGAGAATTCTCAGAAGAAAAGTGGTAAAGATGGCTTACTCGCACTCTCTTAATATGAGATCAATTGCCTTTTCCCAGAGCTTCTTCTTCCTAAGGAGCTCGCCAGGATAAGCTTCTAAAACAACTCGGGGCAAGATCTGCCAATGGAAAATTTATAAAGATCAGATTTTTTAAACAAATACAATATAATATAATAAACTGTGCCAAGGCAACTCCCCGCAAAAACACTTGCTTAAAATTTAACAGATAGCGAATCCACGCTAGACTCTGTTGCCTGCTAAACATTTTAACAGGAAGGAATCTTTTTTGGAGAAAATCTAGATTTTGAACAAAAAGGGGCAGTAATTTCTAAATATACGTAACATTACGACATTAAGCTAAGTTTATCTCAAAGTCACTGTGGATGAAAGTTTTAGGTTCATTTAGAAACCAAAAAAGAGATATTCAGAAGTATCATTTAATATTTCAGTGTCAAATTCAAGACTGGTCCAGTAAAAGTTGTGCATCTAACTACATAGTGTGCAGATCGCGTTAGCATACTAATGCAGAATGCCGAGTAAGGAAGCGAACAACTTCCAAAGCACAAGGCACGTATTAACACAAAATATATGAGATATTGTATTGAACTAACGATTTTCGTACCAAAGGGTTGCCATCTATCCTAAGATCATCCATCCATCCGGAGTCTGCATTATGTCGTCCCTCTAGAAGTAACTTGGACCCTTCGCTGAAATCAAGCAAAAATAAAAGAACTTCAGACTATTTGAAATTGCTTTTGGACAGATGAAACACATTAATCGTCCCGCTCCCGCGATACCTTTTCAGCTCATACCATACAGGGGATATATGAGTAAACTTGGAAGCGAACTTCTTTGCCATTTCGTATCCTCTGCCATTCCTGTGCAGTAACCAATGTAAATCGACCACACTTAGTTTCCCTAGACCATTAAAAAGAGGGGGAAACCCCAGGCTCGCAAATGTCCTCATAGTCTAAAAACTATTCTTTTCGATGAGTCTAGTGCGTACCAAGGAGTGACATACGCCAACACAGGGAACGGGAAATGCCGGAGAGATGCATTTTCCTTCACTCTCGAGCTTTCCTGAGTTTCTTGGAAGAGCACAACACAAAATGTTAACAACAGGAAATCCCCACATCAACTCGAGGAGTCTTACAAAAAAGATAAATTGCTTACAGCGAGAATCTCAAACGGCGTGGTATGGGTTTTGACCAGGTCTCTTTCATAAACTGAGAGATCGGTGCGACTTCCGATGGGAGAAGTGTAAATGAAACGGTAAACAGCAAGGAAGACGAGAGGGAGAAGCAATCCAATGAAGAAGTAGAGGAGGATGGAGTGGCGCGAGGCAGCCCAGCCACCATTCGCGCGCCGGACAGGTGGCTCCGGCCGGTTAGTCTGGCCAGGGTCAGCCGGTGATCGTAAGGTTCGCCTCTTGGCCTTCGGCATCCGCACCTGTGAGTCCGTAACTCGGTAAATCCAATAAGATGCCGCTTGGCTGAAGTTGGCTCAGTAAAAGGTGACTGGAGAGTCCAAGAAAGATAGACAAAGACAGATGCATGTCAATCTTGGTACAGACATTACTTGTGCTGCCACTCAAAGCTACCCGATCAACACTCGAATTATCAAACGAATTATGATTTTCAAGATTGATTCATAAATTGGATTGAAAAGAGGTAAACTGCCCCAATTGATTCTTAATTACCATTTTTAACTAATTAAAAAATATTATTTTTATTTCATTTATCATTCATTTGTCACTTATTCGAGACCATTCTTTAATAAGTGAGAATACGAAAAGTATTAGAGTGTATTAGAAACTCAAATAAGAGATAAAATCGGATTTATTTTCCTATTTTATGATAAACCTTAAACCTTATCTGATTGTAAAGTAAGGCTTTGGAGAGACAATATTTTTTTGAATAATACTAGTTGCACTTAGCCCACGCACCTACAAAATTTATTCTCTAAAAAATAGGATTTTATAAAATATATATATATTTTTATATTTTTTAAGACTTAGATTAACACGTACGTTGGATAAGTGCTTCTACTAGCCTAGTATTACTCTATTTTTTCCCTTAATTTTACCAGATAAAAGTGAGATTAATAATAATAAAAAACATATCTTAGTTAACGAAAAAACATCTGCGACATTATTAAGTATTAATATCATGAACTTTATTAACTTTGGTATCATTGTATATAACCTTTGAAAAGTCGAGTCAACCTATTGGATGTTATACTGGGGAGTGGGAATATCAGCTTTGCCATGAATGGTTTCTTTTATGGCTGCGGAAGAACATATTCGATACAGCAGAAAGTTTTTGCGACCGAATTGGCTTCCTGGTGCCCGGTCTACACGGAATCGATTCCTGTGTATATTCGTTCCATTAACAAGGTACGCAAAGCAGATACTACTATAATAATGCAATCCAGGATTCTTTCCTTCAACCGGGCCGGCCGTCTATAAATTCTCCCCACTGATCCATCCACTCCCAGCAGTTCGCCGCAGAGAAGAAAAACGTCCAGTTGAGCTACAATATCCATATATACCATGGCGTCCGTCCAAGCAGCAAAACCCGTTGAGCTCCGGCACGACGCGATCCACTCGAGCAACGCGAGCCAAGGGAGGACCGCCCATGCGGTGGCGCAGCCAAAGGACGAGAAGCAGCAACACAAGGCTGCCGGGCGCCACGGAAATTTCTTCCAGTGCTTCAAGGCCAAGGTGGAAAAGATCAAGAAGGACATCGAGGATCGATTCGACAGCGATAGCAGCAGCGACAGTGACGACGACAAGGCGTCCTCTAGAGTAAGTCTTTTCGCCGAACTTTCATAAAACCCACCCCGGCTCATCTTCCGTTCGGTGACTGACTAACGCGATCTTTTAATTTCTCCATTGATCAGGTGCATAAGCGAAAGGAGAAGCCGCACAAGAAGAAGAATTCGGCGGCAGCAAATAAGAACTGATCAGGAATTCCAAGTCTGATGTCTCTGCGGTGAAAATAATATAACCATTCCAAGTCTGATGTCCATGCTGTGAAAATATATAACTATTAAGTAATTATTGTCTTGTGTCCCGTGCTTGGCTCTACGAAATAAGAGTCAAGATCTAAATATCAAAATAAGTTTTTTACTACTACAGCTCTACTGAATCCAATCTACCAAGTGATTCTCAAATATCAGTAACTCACTATCTCAAAGAGAGGGTAGCTAGCTTATCTTCTCACATGGCCAATTCCACCAAAACACACTACTTGCACAAGAGTTTGAGGTCTCAGTATCACTACCTTTTAATGTATATAATCTTCTGCAGGGGCAAATCCCCGGAGAAGATGGGCCTAATATGGATGTTGGCGAAACTTTGCCTAAGGCCGGTTGTTGAGGATGGGAAGCGGTCAAGCGAGACTGGCGACCTTCACTGGCTTATTCAACCAACCTGTCTCGGACCCTATCTGACAATCTAATCCCGAATTCTCTCATCTTAACAAATTAAAACGAAAATCCTAGATATAAAAAACCCAAAAAAATCAATTGTTAATTAAATATTTCATGGTAGATCATGCAGGAAGACACGTATTTGACACTAACCGCTTTCCCTCGTTTATCTGTCTTCTTTCTCTTTCCCCATCAATCCGTTCCACTGTCTCGAGAGGTGACTTTCCTGCAAAGCCACGAAAATCTCTAGCCACTGGAGTCCGTTCGCCTGCGGTGTTTTTTGTTTCTTCAGATTAATTTACAGATACCAATATCAGTTCTTGACGGACGTCGCCGGCCTGACTTAAAGTAATGGTGAAGCTTGCAACAGCGCGAGAGATCCGAATGTACGGTCCCTGGAGGGGGAGGAACCAGTGGGAGTACATAAACGCCGGTATGTACCTGTTTGCGACGGTTCTGCTCATCGGAGGTCTTGCTGCGCAGTTCTCCGAGGCCGGGGACTCCAAATCTGGTCTCGTCGTCATCCTCATAGCACTTGGTATCATCACCGCCGTGAACCTTCACGACCTCGTGGCTCACATGGCCGGGATCGACTATCGCTGTTCCTTGATGGAGTATGATTTACAGCTGGCGCTCGTCGAGTTTGCAGTTCCCTGTGTGCACGCGCTGGGATCTCTTCTCGTCTTCGTAGGCATAGGCTTGCTGCTGCTTGAGGTACCTCTGTTTCCCACAACTTTGTCAACATACAGCAAACAACAGTTTGGATTCGAAAGACCTTTTATAATAAACACAGCTTGGAAATTAACGACCATTTCGGCATCTGAAGCTGGCCTTTGGATTTTCGGTAGTTTATAAAATAATTTGCTTTTTTTGGGGGAAATTGCAGGAGAAGAAACACCATGATTTTGGATTTGAGCAGCATGCTTTAAATTTGCTGATAGCAGGGCCGGCTTTATGGCTGCTTGGATCCATACATGATCTTTGCCAGTACTATGAAAGGGCTGACGGCCATGTCCAGATTCTCCAAAAGGGTGTCCAAATCCCTATTCTTCTGGGAAGTCTGGTATTCTTGGTCGGGGGGATTCTTAATACCCACAGCCATTTCGGATTAACCCGGCAAGGCTCGAAGTTATTGGTAAATATTTTTTACCCAATCAGCGCCAATTTATTCAATTTCAATCTCTCTGCTACATTTAATGTGATCATACGGTAACTACCTGAATCATTTAATCGCAGAGCAAAACCTGGGTCTGGATGGGGATCTCTGCAAGCCTCTTATTCTTCATTGGAGGATTCATAAATGTGATCAAGGTGTTTAAGATGCAGCAACTGGATGGAGGTACGCTTGAGAAGCTACGAGGCGGAGCCCAAGAGTGGTTGAGCAGAGCAAGGGAGGGGCAGGTTCCGTTGATCTTAGAAGACCAGCGACGGATAAGAACACAGGTTGAAGAGCCCACCCCTTACAAAGACGTGCTCCTATCACGACCCTGAAAGTTGACAGCAACCTAGGTAGATGATCAAGTATCTAAGATTTTTAGAGTTACTCTCTTGATAGTCTTGTCCATATGAGGGAAACCTCTGAAACTGGTGTATTTCGATTTCTTCTGATGTTATTGAATGCTACAGAATTAAAAACCTTGAGGTTAGGGATCCGGTTGTACTTCAGAAACAACTTTAACAACCTTCCCCAGTTTCTAGTAGATGGACAATGGTATGAACTCAGGCAAATAAAGTTGTTTTAATTTCATTCACGATCAACTGAGCAACCTTTTGATGGTGTTCAACCATCAAAGTCACGAGAGAATATAATGCATAACTATTAGTAAATATATACAAAACCAAAAGATTTAGCAGAAAGTCATTAAAGGCCTTGGTAAGGAGAGTTTACTTAAGCGCTCGTAATGCAGGGACAGCTCATCCAACCGCTTTGGCAACGAATTCTGCAATAGCTGCGACAGCATTTTCTTCGGCTTCCTCCTGGCTTAATCCATGCGATTGCATGAATTTTTTACCAATCTTGAAAGAATGATCACCTCCATCGATGACATGCAGTTCATTGACAGATTCAATCTTCTTCCGCACACTCAAGAGCTTTTCCAGTGGACAAAGCGCATCTTTGCTACCCTTATATGAATCAAATTTATCGTGTTAGGAAAGGAATCATGGAGAAAGTTACATAAAAAAGCTGATAGCTTCATAACAGTTGTCTCAGTACCTGTACAAACATTATAGGTACTTTGAGTTCGAGTAAGATCTCATCACGAACTCCTCCACCAGGGCTCTGCACGGATAAGTGGTTACATAAAACAAACGAGTTATTACTTGTAGCTCAACTACAAGTTTAAGGTAGATCCAACTAGGTGAATTGAAACCATCGTAGATTAAGCTAGATCCAATTTGGTACATTTGCAACCAACTGCAAGATTAAGCATTAATCTAGATTTAACAAATACAATCGGAAACCAACATCAACATTATGCATTAAGCCAGATCCAATTCGGCAAATCAATACTAAACCAACTACAAGATTAAGCATGTAAAACCAATTTCCAAATACAAACTAAGCCTTCTTCAATTCAAGTACTTAAACTTTGACATTTCTTATGCTAAGGTAAGAAAATAGATATGTGAATAATGAGATGGAAAAAGTAGTTTACCTTTAATGGGTACCCCAAGCAACAAATAGCAGCAACATCAAAGTCTCCAGAATTCGCGACCATACAGCTAACCCTGTAAATAATTGGTATATAAGTGTTCAATAAGCGGACGATCACCCGCTGAAGTTTACTGTGGAGTTAGGGTGCCGATTAGCAATTTAGATGTTTCCAACGAGCATTACCTAGAGCCCATGGACTTCCCAGCCAAGATGAGGGGATGACCAGGATGTCTTTCAACAGCCTTTTTAACGACATGGGAATGGTACTCCACTAATTTGTCGGCCTTCGGGGGAGCTCGCCGTTTCCCATCAGCCATGTCTTGCAAGTTATAATGCAAAATTAGCCATCCAGGTTTCTTGGTTAAGGCCACATATCCAGCAAGTAGTACAATTTAATCGAGTAATCGAATATTCATAACTCTTTTGTCTATCAAAAACTAAATCCCTGTGGTTTAGTAAATATGATCCTTGAACGAAGTCTCCCCAAATAAATCAATTACAGACAACTACAAAATAAAATGCAGAACTGATAGTGAACTCACAAGGATAGTCAAACGTCACAACCTCAACAGCGTTCAAGGCCTTCTCAAGCATTTCTTTCCATCTGCAGAAATATTTCTCTGGTAATTCAGATATTTAAAACGACAAGCAAATGTGTCTCGATGATATCAAAACAAAAAATCAACTTTCAAAGTTTTCAGAATAATCCAGGAAAGGGGTGAACAATTCACGAGAGGGAAGCCAAAGTCGGTCATTGTTTCGTCACATCAATGTCACCAAAATTTTCCATGATAAACAAATAAATGACATCAAATAACTGAAATAAAAAACAACACGAGGTCTCTTTAATCAAAACGAAATTTTGAAGATAGGGTACAAGATTCGCCACTTAGATTGGGATAACCTGATCATCCATGGGGAGGTGGAGGGAGCACCGGCTCCATGGGCAAAAACCACCAGTGGTGGACCGCTCTCCGGAGTCGAACGACGCTCGCTTTCATCCTTCCGAGGGCGTTTAGAGGGGCGGGACGAAGCCATGGCTCCTAAATTACTCCAAGGAACTGTAAAAGAAGAAACCCAGATTTCGGCCCTCTTAAATTCTTAATTCCCGCGTGAGAAGTTGGCGCCAAATGCTCGGTTTTGAGTGGGACCGCCTGCGGCGGAGCGCGGTTAATTATCACCGTATAAACATCTGGCAGAAATGATTGGCATAAAATACCCAAAAGACCCTTTGACGGATTCTTCATCGTATTTTTTGTCCTTTTGTGCAAATCTCTATCCCTGAAAATATTCTTCGCTATCAGATCGCAAGTCGGTTTTTGCCTCCTGAGATTGCTTCGTTGATCGAATACAAGGGAGGCTAATTCTTCAGAGAGACGACTCGAGCAGCTCAACTAAGTTGGCGACAAGCCTGAAATTAATGGACGAATGTCAAAGCGAATACCTGATCTTCTTCTTTGAAAATTTGCCGAGACCACAGCATTAATGGATAAACAACCGAATCTAATCCAGTTTTATTCCACTCGAGGGGGCACTGCCTTTGCGGAGGCTTTAAGGGTCGACCCATTTATCCATGTGGGTTCCTTTATCAAATCATCAGGATCTCTTTCTGCCACTAGAGCGAGCGAGTGTCGAGACATGGAGCTAGCATCCCCTCTAAACCGAGTTTGACTTTCTGTTCAGTATTACGTGCCTATAAAAGGAAGAATTCATCTTCCGTCTTCCATTGCCCAGCAAGCGATCGAGTAACAAAGAGAGATGCTCGTTTGCATGGTCCGAAATTAACCGTGTATTTTTGACAAGGCTGTCATTGATCACTCTCCCTCAAGGGCTTCCGCGCGACTACTCGCACAGGTGTCGAAACTCATGTATGTGGGACGACGTACGTAGTACTAGCTAGCCGTGTTGAAGGCCTGGAGGGAGTGCGATCAAAACTGACCTTGACGCAGGGCAGTGGAGGAGACCGGATAGGAGTACGTTTGATCAGGGCATCCACTGCTCACTCTCCCTCAAGTGCTTCCAACATTTTGGCCTCTTACTCGTGGCTTTGCGTTCGAAGTTCTTGGGAGAGTGGACAGTGCTTGTTCTGCAACTCCGAAGAGATAGACGTACTATTCATCAGATCAAATTAGACCCACCTTTTTCATGTTGTGAGTCTTCGTCTTCCTCTCTCTGCAGATTCATTTATCAGCTCTCTGAACGATATATACGGCCCATATGGAGTCCAGGATATATATATGATCTGCAATGCAGAGGCTCATGTCTATTAATTGATGCCCATAAAAATGCAGGCTGCGGCATGGGTTCGATTGGTCTGTTCGAGTTCCACCCTCTGAAAATATCTAATAATTAAGACGCGCAGAAGAAAAACGAGGGAAGATGTCACGAGTCAAATCACTCTGGCCAGCAGAGGCACATGCGAGAAAAAAAACAAACAAACAGATCAGGTATCATTCCTCGTTCTTTTTTTTATTGCAGGAACAAGGGAGTAAATTAAGAGAAGCTTCGTGAAAGTTATCTGGTCAAGTCTTCCATGTCCGCATCGAAGAAAACAACCGGAATCAATCCCCACTATCGCGTACATGCCGCAAAAGCCTGATCATGAAGTGAACCACGACGTTCAATGGAAACGTATTTCACATAATAATTTTCTTGGGGGCTTTAGTAATGGACCTGATCATCAACAGCCATGTCCGGATGCCGTTCAAGCTCTCTAGTTAGGGGAGAAAATGGGAAATGCTTTGACTTCCTGTAGCAAATGTATACTCGAAAAAAGAATCTGGATAATTAAGCAACTTTTGACTTCGTTTTTCTTTTAACATCCCAGATTCCCAATGTGTGTGAGAGGTCGAGCCCATATGAGCCTCGTTGACTACCAAGTATGAACCGCCCACATCCGCCATGGATGGTACTTTTTATGGATCACTTCAATACGCGTTTTGTATATCATGGTTGGCAAATGGGAACGGAGGCTGGCTTCCTTGACTTCTTCTTACATTCCCATGTGTTTCAGAGAGTACTCCAGAGAGTCAGAGATGGAGTAAATAAAGAGTGTGAATGGAAGTCAAGGCCGTGAAAAATTAATTGAATGCACAGGCAAAAAATGGGCAATCTTCTGAACTTCAAGCTGCTTGCTAATACACTACAGAAGTTGGACATTTTTTAAGTACTAAACAAAGTACCGGCATATATATATAGAGAGAGTAGCAGAATACATAAAATGCAATAGAGATGAGAAATGAACAGAGCTCTTTGTTAATAATGGTAATATGATCCAGCTTCTTCAGAGCAAACACCTTTTTTACACGGATTTTATTGGTTAGCATCAGCGAATCTCTTGGTTCTTCTCCACGACTCTAACTCTAGGCACAGATCTAAGCGTCTCAGCCTGCTTCAAATCAGAGAAAGTATAGGCATTTGTGAATGTCAGCTTGACAATGGAAGCTGGAGATAAACCATTCAAGAATTACAAAAGTTAAGAGATTAGTTTTACCTGATCATCCGAAATTTCTACAGCAAACCCATCCACGATAACCCAAGAAAATCTTTTCTTGTAAGTCCCCGGTTGCAGTACGGTAGCCAACAGGGTGTCGTGCTTGTTGCTCAGGTACAGATCCAACTCGTGCGCTCCTTGCCTGCTTCTGTGATGTGGGCACCAGAAAAGAGCGAAGAATAATCTACATTACACTTCTCTAGGAAAGAAAAACCCCTAAAAGACGTTAAAAAATAAAAATAAGAAGAAGCTAGAGAAAAGCCACGATGAGGTTTACAGAACAAACCGATCTGATCGGAGGCGCTCATATTCGGGATCGAAGTTCATGAAGACGAAATACAGCTCAGAATCCTTACTACCCATCACTCTTTCTCTCCCGGCCCCTTCTCCACTCTCTTCTTCTTCTGCGTTTCTGCAAGTGCTGTGAGTAACCTCACCTGGCCTCGTAACTTTATATATAGAGTTTAGGGTATCCGGGCAGTCTCTATGTGTGTGAAAGTGAAACACGGACAAAGTTAAGGTCATTACGCATTACCCTCCATTTCTTTTTTCGGACTAACGGATGCATGGCTTCTCATCGTTGTCGACCCTGTTTGGGTTTTACCTTCACCCAGATTCATTTCATCGAGAACATGGTGGGTCTGGTTAAATAAAAAAAATTCAGTCCCAAGGCTACCTCTTCTCTCTCTCTCTCTCTCTCTCTCTCTCTCTCTCTCTCTCTCTCTCTCTCTCTCTCTCTCTCTCTCTCTCTCTCTCTCTCTCTCTCTCTCTCTCTCTCTCTCTCTCTTTCTCTCTTGCTTCGTGGGTCCCTCCGCAGTCGCTCGCCAATTATTATTCCCGTCGATCTGATCCATAGAAAAAAAAAATGGCGCGAATGTGTCAGGATTCAGGAATACACGGTAGGAAGACGATTCGATTTCTCCAATCTCCATGGTCGCTTTGCCGATTCGATATTTTCTAGCGCTGTCCTGCGGACCCTTTCCCAGTGCATTCTTTCCGTACTAGACCACTCCCCTGCACCTATCCCTCGATAGATGGATGATAACAGGGAGCTGAGCCTCGGTACTGTTCTGAATGTTGATCTCTGGGATCAGAACAAACGTGTCGACGCCATGGTCGATGAAAATACGAAGGGACCACAAGGGGAAGGGAGGTAGGGTGGGGCTGAAAGAACAGAAACGGCAAGATTCCTCAGAAGGAGGTGACCAGTAAGTGAAGACAGGTACGAGCAGATTTCAGGACCTTGAATTCTGATTTCTGAATCTCTGCTACTTCCAGCTCCCTCTCCAGCTGTCTATTACTCACGTGAACTGGTGTCGGAGCAGTGAAGCTGCTTACTTTCGCCAAAGGACGGCCTGAAACCTGGACGACAGAGAGAGAGAGACGAAGGCAGAACAGAGGAACAGCTGAGCAGAGCTGCTGATGATCGCTCTCTTTTTCTCTGCCAAGTTTTCTTAATCAGAATGCCGCACGTGAGAGGGGACTTGCTGAAAACTGGTCGCCTTTTCTGCAGGCGACGACTCCGACCGTCCGACGACGCCCTACTGCTGCTTCCTATTCACCGCTCTGCCTCCCTCTGTTTCAAACAGGAGCTTTTGTTTGAAACAGAGCAGGTTATAAAGTATAATATACTGGTTCACGTTATTGAAAGAGTTTTTTAATTTCAGATAAATCGTGCATCTTAGCCAATTTTAGCTGGAACTTTTGTTCTTTTAAAGTTTAATAACCATTTAGATGGTTTCATAATTTATATTCTTGTAAACTTTAGTTTCTTATTGAATGTATTTAGGTAGTTTTTTTTCATATATTTTAGTTATTCTAATAAACAATAATATAAATTAATAGTTGTAAGTATAATATATGAAAGAGAGGTGATATAAGTATTGTGGGTTTTTACTTTAAATACTTTACTTCCTGACGTGGTGTCGTCACGTTGCAACTTGCTAAGAGATAAACATGGAAGATAAAATTTGTAAGATTTTAATTTTTTAATAAAATGTTATAAACTTATTCTATAGGTAAACTCTATACCCTAAATTTTCTCCTATCTAGACCGCCAACAATTCAGCCACGGGATGTAAAACCTCAAAGAAAAATCAGAAAGTACTAATATTAATTTTCTATATGAAATTCGCTCATGCTATGGTTAACGCCAAGGTTTTCATTTATAGGTAACAACCTATCATATTCATATTTATAATATGATACCGTGCTTTTGATACATGTTAACACTATGGCATGGAAATAAATCAAATGTCTGAATGTGAATAAATTTTATTAAGGAACCTATGAAACTCAATTTTGGTGTTAATAAGGCGCATTATTGAGTTTCTTGTTATAGCCTACTTAGCTTTAGAAGTATTAGTTATAAGATTTTAGACCAACGAGTTTAGTTGTTGATTTTCTCCTAGGTAAACCTAAAAACAGTTTATGATTTGCGATAATCTTCTCACATCAAACTGATTTTGAATATTTGAATATGATATGCTACGCTCTTTGCGCTGTTCCTAGTAAATTTATATTTTTTATCAAAGACTTCATATATATGAAGTATTATTAGCCTTAATATTTTTATGTATTTAACACACTTTATTATCGATTATATAAGTTAGAAAAACTTGTTTTGAATCAGTGTCTCATAAATTAGATTGACCAATTAATTATTGAAAATAATTACTGCATAAATTTTTGCCAGTTAGTTACTAAATTGGTATTATTGGTATATAAAAGTTCATTATTTTCTATTACAAGTAATTACTACACAGGAATGACTGTTAATACTTCTTCTTTTTTTCAATAAAATTTAGAAAAATAATATTAGTAATGTCATATTTACTGTGTGATTTTCTTTGGTATGTGGCTGTCAGATAAGTTATAGGGTTTAGGGTACCAGTAAGATAAGAAGATAAATTGAACTTGAACTGCCAATGACGATGGTACACGTCATGTTTTGAACCATCACAGTAAAATATAGTCGTACCCAATGCCCATACCACCCCTCTAAATTTAAATAATATTTATGTCTATTTTATATGTGTTTCTTAACCTATTTATACAAATCGACAAAATATATCCGGTTCGTAAGATTTGATATTTTGATACTACCCATGGCTTGCGACCAAGGCCGAACCGGTAACCGGCCCGTCAGTCCTTTCCACGTAATTAAAAGCCCGCGAAATATTGTCACGAGTCTCATTCCCGGTTTTTAATCTCTTTTTTGTCCCGGCAGCTGCCCTAGTTTCTCATTCGCACGTCGTGGAATCGACATTGGGGATTCTGAATCATTGTGTAGTTTTCTGCTCGATTCAAGCACAGGCCGTTTGGCGAAGCTATTGCCTCGATACTCTTGATTCCTTTCTTTTTGTCCGCGGAGCGGAGATTATGCCTGTGAGTGCTTCGGCCCATTTCGAAGGGTTGCGCAGGGAGAGGAAATTTGTGGGATTTGGTTGTTGAGAGCGGCGTCTTCAAAGTTGGGGCGGCTGGTTTTTTTTTCTGTTCGAATGGCTTCGGTGTCTACTCAGCCGCAGTTTCGATACACCCAACCTCCTTCGAAGGTTCTTCACTTGAGAAATTTGCCGTGGGAATGCACGGACGAGGAGCTAATCGAGTTGGGGAAGCCCTTTGGTAAGATTGTTAACACGAAGTGCAACGTTGGGGCGAACCGCAATCAGGCGTTTGTTGAATTTGTGAGTCGAATTTCCTCGCGCCTTGGTCTCTATCAGCGTATCTAGATTTGTACTAACCTGTAAACGTGTTAACGTTGTTTGATGCGGTGGTTTGTAATCGTAGGAAGATCTGAATCAAGCAATCGCTATGATTTCGTTTTATGCTTCTTCGCCGGAGCCTGCTCAGGTACGCGGAAAAACCGTCTACATCCAGTATTCAAACAGGCAAGAAATTGTTAATAGCAAACCCGCCGGAGATGTTGCTGGCAATGTCTTACTGGTGACAATCGAGGGCGTCAATGCGAGCCATGTCAGCATTGATGTTTTACACTTGGTAAGCAGTTGCTAGTTTTCCATTTCACAGTGTATGAGGTATTCTCCTCTCTCACTCTTCATTTTTTCACGAAGATGCTCACAGAATGTCACAAATTTACAAGAAAAGCTTGCAATTATCACGTAAAGCTTTTATTTGACATAAATCTAAACGGATCGTCAGCAGGTCCATTTTACAGGCAAACATCTTCCGTGGCAGCGCACTGCATTGGGAGAACGTGCATGTGTGTGTTTGTCTCCTGACCCTTCCTTAACGCTGCCTCTTCTTCATCCTACTCCTCCCTTTGCTTACAATCTAAATCCTAGATTCTCACTGAATGTTTCCCTTCTAAGGTCCAACGGATTAGAGTCATCAAAAGTGTGTAGTTATCTACTTATCGATATTGAGCTTTTCTTTTGTTGAAGAAACAAAGCTATATCATCTGCACATGCTCTCTGTGCAGAATGTGATATTAGTGCCTTAGTGGAACGTTTTATAGGTTGCAAATTTCCCTGTTGCCATTTCCTAACCAACTACAATTTTGCTCCGACTAAATGAAGTAACTATAGTCGTGTTTAGTGACCACAAGCAACTTGGTCTCATGATTAAGGTGTAAGAAATTCCCAAATCTACCAAAGTAGTTTCCTCGGATATTGTAGAATTCTGATTTGAAGTGATTGCAAGACAGTATTTCTTTTATTTATCATTGTGCATTTGTTGCTTTAAAAAAAATCATGGTGCATATGTAAGGTTAAACTGAAACTTGTTTTGCTAATATTCTGCAGGTATTTTCTGCCTTTGGATTTGTGCACAAAATCGCTACGTTTGAAAAAACTGCTGGTTTTCAGGTTATCTTTTGCTTTCTCTCTTATAATAGTGTTATATTTTATTTCCTTTACAACAACTTCATTGCAATTTGTGTTTCTGTCTGTTATTCCAGGCTTTGGTGCAATTTTCTGATCCACATACAGCCTTTGCCGCAAAAGATTCACTAGACGGTAGAAATATTCCAAAGTAATATACAGTTTAGGCTTCTCTTCCAAATACTTTTAGAATTGCAATTCAAATTCACTGACTTAAGATTCATGGCTGTAGTTATTTGCTTCCGGAAAATATGGGGCCATTTGTTCTCAAGATAACATTTTCTGCGCATGTGGATCTAAATGTGAAATTTCAGAGTCATCGGAGTAGGTAAACTGGCATTTGAGATATGACCAATGCTATGATATAATGTTATGTGGTATGCTATTCTTTGTTTACTTTTTCTGTGGGTATGAAGCGGCGGGTTTCTTGACAAGATACACTCTTGTAGTATGTCAAGTATATTCTCTATGGAAAATATCAATGACGGGCTTGCCTTTTAGTTTTTGCATGGCATATAATTGATGAATCTTATGTTGGCCTCCTTTAAAACAGCTGGTGTGGCAGTGTAGTTGGTATTGCCTCTAAGAATGCCGATATTACGGCCAATCCTGTCACGTATGCCTTGTTTGAGAGATGCTCATCCTAATACCCGTCCTCTTTTTGTCTTTGTCAGGCAGAAGAAGTTATGTCCAATTTTTTGGGCTTAAAAATTATCTGAAAGTCAGGTCCTACACTTGAAGGAGAAGTTTATAAATGTACCATAGTTTTGGATCCTCACACTCTTTCTTATTTCCTATTCCATGGGATTCATTGTAATTTTTGATTTTTTTTGGATCTCCCTGTGCTCTGTTTTTGAACAAGGGCTAAAACATTTTATGTCATGAGTTGGATTAGCCTCAGTTTGCTCCTGGTTTGGTTTTTGTGGGTTATCTGTTTTCAGCGGTCCTTTTAATTGGTGCATTTAATGCTTATTTTCTCCTTTGTAATTAGGGACTATACCAATCCCTATCTTCCTGTAGCTCCTTCAGCTATTGATTGTGGTGGTCAGGTATATAAAAGGCAACATTTTTTTGTTTTGGTTATTAGTTCCATATACAAGTTAATTGATTTTTCCCTTTCCATTTCTGATTGCAGGTTTCTACAACTCATGATGCAAGAAAACAAGAAACAGAGAGTAACGTACTTCTTGTTTCTATGGAGAACATGCAATATGCAGTCAATGTTGACATCCTTCACACGGTAGTTGTCATACTTCTTATTCTTTTTAAACTACATTTTTCAATAGATATCTCTTATAGTCTAGCATTCTCACTTGTCTTGTTTGATGTCCAGGTTTTTTGCACTTTTGGCCATGTTAAAAAAATTGCAATTTTTGAGAAGAATGCTGGGTTTCATGCTTTAGTTCAGTACCCAGGTAACCATCGAAATTGAGTTGGCGTGTTTGTAGTGCAGAAGGCTCCATCTGTTTCTGAGTAAAAACTTGGAAGCAAAATGTGAATGGATTCAAATGTTTTAATTCAAAAAGAAATACTTTTTTACTTCACTGATCTCTTCAGTACAATCTGTTCTGTGGTAGATATTGAAACAGCGTGTGCAGCCAAGCAAGCATTAGAAGGACACTGCATTTACGATGGGGGATTTTGCAGGCTGCACCTCACGTATTCACATCATACTGATATCAGTGTGAAGGTATGCTGGGTAGCAACTGTGAATTCGAGCTCTTGCATATTAATCTGTTATAGCAAGTATTTTTGCTTAAGATATGTTGTGTATAGTCATTTAGAAAGTCCGACTTGAGTGTGTCATTAGAGGTCTTCCTTTGGTTAGACATTTGCTACTTCAACATTTCTCGTCATGCCAGGAAAGGAAATTTAGAGATGTTAAAATTCTTTGCTTTCTATTTGCATCATTTCGTAGGCACTATAGGTGGCTGTACATGTTCTTGTTGTTGTGGGTAGGACCTGTTTTATGGGAGGTCTCTTTGCAGGAAACTATATTTCCGAATGAGTATTGCTATGCGTACGGCGCTGGAGCACGGTGCTGCGTACAGTGTGACGTGGATGCACACATGTTGAAGGCTGATTGGAAGTAGGCATGGTGGGTCCCATGCTCCATGTCACACTCTACACAGCGCTGTACTCCAGTGCCGTATGCATAGTATTTTTTTTTCCTGAATTAGTCATCTTTGATTGGCTTATGTTGTTCAATTAGTGATTTTGCTTTTCAATTCTTGGTAGGAAGGCCTTTACATAAGCTGGCATTGGGTACTACCTGTTTTTTGACAGTTTATGTTTGTCCGAATTCCACAATAAGTTTAGCAGTTAATTACCTTGATTTATAAAGATGCAATTGCAGTTTTCTTCTTGAGTGGTCGATTATGTAGCTACAGTTTGACAGATTGGCTAGAGTTCAAGTAATTCAGATTTTTAAAGACATGTTGTGACATGACCTGTGTGTCTCTTTTGGCAAACTGCACAAGAATGTATAGCATTTAGATATGTTGACTAATGCTTTTCTGGTATTCCTAAGGTGAACAATGATCGATCGAGAGACTATACAATCTCAAACAATTCGATATTGAACCACCAGCCTTCGATCTTGGGACAGCAGCCCCTGCCTCCCATGCTAGGTGGCGCACCTCCGCAGTACAACAATGCTCCTCCAGGTCAAATGCCAGCTGTTATTAGTGTCCCTTCATCCGTTGGGGCTTGGAATATGGGTGTTGGTGCAATGACCCATCTGCCGTCTCAAATGCCTCACAGCCACCATATGTATTCAATGCCGCCTCTCCTTACCCATGATATGAACTCCGGAAAGATGCAGTGGCCAGGCCATGACGGACATCTACCGGTTGTGCATACAATGCCACCTTATGGTCGCTGATGGATTTATTTAGAATGTTGGTTCTAGTTTCTATATTTTGTCATCATTTTTTTTGTAATTATGCTGTGAATGTGAACTTTGCTTTTTTAATCTAATGTGACCGCTCTGGAGAATATAGTTATTGGTCGGTACATGCAATTTCTTCCTATGTGCCATGCTAATTGTTTTCACATAAACGGACAACGTGATGGCTCTTTTTTTTTTTTCTGTGAATAGCTACGGATGCAATCCTAATTGGTCAGGTGAAGATTACAGCAGAAATCCGATGAGGTGCTCTCAAAGCAGCATCTGCCATTTCATTTTACAACGAGTTGTTGTACTACTTTACAAATTACAAGTACTATCTGATATGACCAATTGTCCATTCCAGTTGGAGTAGGGATTCTGCCGCAATTACTAAAGGCTTTACTGAGTTGTTGTCTATGCATGCGCCAGTAGCGAGTCCATCGATGATAGCAGCTTCTGTAACTTGCCCGAAATCAGATCTATAGTGGGCCTCTTGTCCGGCGAGCGCCTTGCCGAAGCCAAGGCCACCTCCAAAACTACAATAGCCTGCTTTCGCTCCCACCCTTGAAGATCGAATTCAAAAAACTTCAAGCTCCCGGTTTTTATCTCCTCCATTCTCTGGGAAATACTATCTATCTGGAACGGAGCAGTAGGGCCGCCGAGCATGTCCAAGGTCATGACCCCAAAATTATAGACGTCACTTTCTGCTGCCAATCTGCCCTCGAAGCTGTTGATTTCAGGCAACCTCCTCGACGGCGAGTAACACATATGTTCCGTTCTTTCGGCGAGCTGGACAAATCCGTAGTCGGACAGGCAAGCAGAGAAATCGGTCTTAACGAAAACGTTGGAGGCTTTGACATTGCCATGCACGTTCATCACAAGGTGTCGTTGGCTCGACGACTTTTGGCTGTGGATGAAGTAGATCGCTTTTGCGACATCGACCATGATCCTGAGCCTCATCTCCCAGTTTAACGAGGTATGCCCTTGATCTCTTGCACCTGGGCATCGCGAAAATTTTAGTCGGTAGTACTTGAGTATATATAAGGGTCGGCGAAGATGGACGAAGCTAGAAATAATGAACAAGGAAGGAGAAGATAGGTGCGACTTAGTTTATGGTGACTGACCTGCAAGCAAGTCGGCGAGGCTTCCCATGGCGTAGTACTCACAGAGCACCAATTTGATCCTTTTTGTGTAAATATAACCGTGGAGGGGGACAAGGTGTTCGCAACCGGAAATAACGTGTGCCAAGCGCTCCAGGCTCTTCCCGTACTGGCTCTTTCGCACCAGAACCCTCCGAAAGCGTTTGGCGCAGAAAACGAGCCCGTCCACCAAAACCACCTTCTCGGAAATCCCCATAAAGCTTTCACCCAGAAGCTGCAGGGAAGAGGCGAGGACCTCCCTCAGTGCAACCGTCCGTGTTAACGGTCCAGTACTCGCTTCGCAGAAATTGATGGCGATCGCATACTCGCCGCCCGAGGGAAGTACATAATCCTCGTCGCCGGTATCGTAGTTCTGAGACGCCGAACGACTGGCGGCGCCGCCGCTCCCTTCGTCGCCTCCTCCGGGTTTCGCCGGACTCTTATCGCCGTGGGGACGGCTCACTTGCATCACGCGCGACAGCATCACGGCACCTGTTCGGGGAATTGCCACAGAGACGTGCCGAGGGATGGACGGATATTTGACGAGGGGATAAAGAAAAGGTAAGAGATTATTGATCTGTTTTATGAATGTTGTTGGATGGGGGGGTAATGCAGGTGAAGCTGGTCTCTCTGCCTTCGTTGGGTTTTGTTTGTTTTGGAGCGAGAGCGTCTTGGGGAGTATCGTCGAGGGTCGATTCAACGTAGAGGTCCCTTTTATTGGGAATTTGATTCGAGAACAGGGAAAGAAAGGTCCAAAAAAGGTGACATGGAATTGAATATACTTTGTTCTTAATTTGTTCTTTCTCCTCCTCTGGAATTTGCTTGGTCCAGGGTAATTAAGGACCCTTCTCAAGTTCACAGGTCTGTAATTTGATTTTCGGAAAAAAATATATATATTTGTGGTGGAGTATCAGGTACGCTGGGGGGCAGTTTGACGTCAAGAGTCAAGACACGATGCAAGTGTAGTCTGTTCAGACGAAGAAAGAAAGAAAGAAAAACTACCTGCCCGATCTGCCCGAACTTTCTCTCTCTTCTTTCCTCTGAAAAAAGGCTACAAATAGAGACGATCTCCCGAGCTGCGGTCCGCACCTCTCTCAAAATGGCCAAACTCGCCGTCGGCCTCGGCGTCTGCGTCGTCTTCTCCCTTTTCCTCCTCGCTTCCGCCCGCCAACTCCCTTCAAAGGACGAGACGACGCAGCAGAGCCTCCCGGCGGTCCGATTCACTGTCCTTTCCCTCCGCGACAAAACGCCGTTTCAGATCCGTTTCCCGCACCGATGCCGCCACCACCAGCGTCTCCGCGGGACTCCTCGCGTCGTTTCTTACGGGAACGATATGATTCCGTCGGACGAGGTTGACCAGACGAGGGTTTCTACCTTCCACGGCCTCCCGCTGAAGTCGGATTTCGAGTTTCTGGATCACCGATTTCATCCTGCAGCTGCCTTGGAATCCCTCGATGTGGATCGGATCATCCCTCAAAGCAGCTGGACTTCTCGTAGTACTGCCCGGATTCAAACCGCTGAAAACGACCCGAAGGTGGAGAGAGGACAAGCAGGGGAAGCTGCTCCCGAAGGAGGCTTTAAGAAATGGTTAGCTGAAATTCTGAATGGTAATTGAAATCGACAGAAGAATGCTCTTGAGGAGACGGCTGCTGGCTTGAACTGGACTTTTTACTATTGTATAACATGTATTTAGTAGATGCAGTTTTAGAATTTAGTGTTCTGCGATCGATCTTGGGTATGTTTGTTGTGGGTCGTGTATTCGGTTTGGCGACTTGTTGTTTCGATAACAAGTTCAGAACTTTCGATACATTACCGTAAATAAAACTCGAACGTTATCAAGGCCATGGAAAGTTTAATGATTTGCAGAAACTAGCTACCTTCTCTTTTCAATTTTTGTACGGTGAAATATGAGTTTTCGGTTGATGAGAGGAGAGCTGCTGCACGAAAGCGCTGCGCTCTGTTTCTTTTGGAGAAAAAAGATGCAGAATCTGAAAGTCTTCGTCTTCTTCTGTCCGTGAAAAAAGTCAAATCCAACTTCGTCTGGGTGGTACGCGCGTATGACAACAAGGGGTCCCGCCAACGACCTTTTTGCCTTTGCGCCATTGACACGTTACCATTTCACAAATTGACTGCTTGTCCTCTTTAATGCCGTTCCATCTCGCCTTATCCAAGAGATTATATTCCGGCCATCGGCGTTTCCGGACAGGTTTCCGAGAGCTCACCGACGTCGGTTTCTATTCGAATGGCCATGGGGGAAACGCTACAGTATCTTCCCGGACCCCTCGTTTCCCAAATACCTTTTAGAAGCAAAAGAAGAAACGTGTCCATCTCTGGCGTTCCTGGGGTTGCAGAAACTCTTACAGATAAACTACGCTCTTCAGTTCTTAGATTTTCTACTCATTCAAATCCACTCGAGGATCCCGTCAAGTTAACGTATTTGTCATCGGCCAAAAGTATTCGGGCCCAAATCGTAAAACTCGCGGACTGGTCCAATTTAGAGAAGTCCTTGAACGAACTGATCATCGTGCATGCCAAAGCAGGGAACTCTCGGTTAGTTGCCTTGGTCTTGTTCATGGCTCTTGAAAAAGAATCTCTTTCTCTAGTTTATCTCGAAAAAGAACTCAATAGAGTTGGAATGCAGCTGTCGGAATTGCTCCTAGTTGTAAGAGAATTGCACAGGGAGGGAATGCTGTTTAACAGAATGATTCTTTCTGCCGTATTACATATATGTGCAAAGTCGATGGACTTTAAGCTGGGTTCGGAAATACATGCTTGTATCATCAAGAATGGGTTTGACCTATACGATGATATGAAGATAGCCTTGAAGGACTTTTATGTTAATAGTTGTGAATTCGATAATGCAGAGCTTTTATTTACCGAAATGACGTTGAGAACCGTTGTTTCATGGAATGAGGCAATTTGGTCGAGCTCAGAAAATGGCTTGTGGTTGCAATGTGTAGAATTGTTCAAAATGATGCTCTCATCTCATGTGAAACCAAATACTCTTGCAGTAACGAAAGTACTTCAAGCTTGTGGAAAACTAGAAGCTCTTGAAGAAGGAATGCAAATCCATGGCTTTACTTTGAAATCCGAACTATTCTCAAATTTACCGGTTAGAAATTCTCTGATTAGCATGTATTCCAAATGTTCGGAATTGGTACTAGCCAGAGCTGTTTTTGATTCCATGAGTAGCCGAAGTTTGGTATCTTGGAATTCAATGATATCAGGGTATGCTTTGAAGGGTTTTCTCTCTGAGGCCTGGGATCTGTTTGAGAAAATGAAGCGCTCAGAGGTGAAACCGGACTTGGTTACATGGAATAGCTTAATCAGAGGTCATTCACTTCATGAATCCTTGGAAGAAACTGTGAAGGTTTTGAACAAAATGCAAACGGCAGGTGTCAAGCCCAACTCAAATTCTATTACTAGTGTTATTCAAGTGATTACTGAAATGGGACCTCTGGAACTTGGGAAGGAAATCCATGGCTACATAATGAGAAATGGTCTTGATGATGATATATACATAGGGACCTCACTGGTAGATATGTATGTAAAGAAGGGAAAATTAACTAAAGCTCATTTGGTATTTAATAATATGAAAAGTACAAGTACTTTTGTCTGGAATTCCTTGATTTCAGCATATGCTTATAGCGGATCAATCGAGAATGCTATGGAGTTACTCAATGAGATGGAACAACAAGGCCTTAAGCCTGATTTACAGACATGGAACAATTTAATTTTAGGATATGCAAGCTTGGGGCTAAACAAACAAGCTCTATCATTGATCCATCATCTTCATAGAGTTGGTCTGAGTCCAGATGTGACTTCTTGGACGGCTCTAATCTCTGGCTGCTGTCGGAAGAGAAATTATCTAGATTCCTTGCAGTTTTGTGTCTTAATGCAGGAAGCTGGAATCAAACCAAATTCGTCAACTATAGCTAGTCTGCTTCAGGCATGTGCAGGTCTTGCTTTTCTCGATAAAGGATTGGAATTACACTCTTATGTGATAAAACACGGTTTCAATTCAGATGTATATGTTGCCACAGCACTCTTAGACATGTACTGCAAATCAGGTAATTTAAATACCGCATATCAGATTTTCAAAAAGATTCGCAACAAAACCTTAGCTTCATGGAATGCCATGTTGATGGGTTTTGCTGTTCATGGGCAAGGGGAGAAGACAATTTCGCTTTTTAATGAAATGAGTAGATCAGGTGTAAGACCAGATGCTATTACATTCACTGCATTGCTTTCAGCTTGTATGTATTCAGATTTACTTAGTGAAGGCTGGAAATATTTTGATGGTATGAGATCTGATTATAATGTTGTTCCAACATTAGAGCATTATTCTTGCATGGTTCATCTTTTGGGACAAAATGGGTACATCGATGAAGCTTGGGACTTAATCCGAACAATGGAGTTGGAGCCTGATGCTAGTGTTTGGGGTGCTCTTCTTGGACCTTGTAGAGTTCATAAAAACTTGGAGCTAGCTGAAATTGCTGCAAAATACTTGTTCAAACTGGAACCCTATAACAAGGGAAATTATATGGTGATGATGAATTTATATGACAGAAAGGGAAAATGGGGGGATGCTGATATCATGAGAGATCTTGTGAAAGTTATAGGAGTGAAGAACATTGGTGGGTGGTGCTGGATACAGATCAACCGCAGTATTCATGTGTTTTCAGCCGAAGGGAGACCTCACCCTGACATTGCAGAAATATATTTTGAATTATATCACATGATACAGGAAATGAAGAAGTTAGGATATGTGCCTGATACAGACTGTGTACTGGAAACCCTGGATGAAGAAGAGAAGGAGAAAATCCTGCTAAGCCACCCTGAGAAGTTGGCAATAACTTTTGGGTTCATTAAGACGGTGAAAACCCGACCAATCAAGGTGATAAAGAATGCTAGGGTGTGTAAAGATTGTCACACGGCAGCCAAATACATGTCCCTGATAAGTGGTCGTGAGATTGTTCTTAAGGAAAGTGTCCGATTTCATCGTTTTATTAATGGGAAATGCTCTTGTAATGACTGTTTCTAGTACTGAAGGACAAGAACTACAAGGAGAGACCCCATATGATGCGGTAGCTTCTACATGAAGGGTAGCTCAACTGACACATAACTAGCAGGGTTATTTCATCATATCATACTTTCACAGCTCAGTAGTTACAAAGGACAGGAACTTCTGGATCCAGGATATGTGTTTCAGAGTCAGTTTCTCCAAGGGACTAACCGCTCTCAGGTTTTGAGTGAAACTACTGAATGCAGAAAAGGACGTGTAAAAAGCCTTAGGACTCTGATAATGAGTGGACCCTCAGAAAATCTCTGTATACAGGTCTTACATACAACTGCATAATCTCAGGGAAGCCACAGATGTATATAAATTATAAAGCACTCAAACAGGATCAAATTACACAAAACTGCTGCTGATTGTTTGTGCGTAACCCAGAAAAGATATGGAGCACATTATCAAGTTTCAACGTTTCCTTTAAAAATTGCCCAATTTCTTTTATAGTATCAGATCCAAAGAGGTCGTTTTGCTATTCCCAATCAATCCGATGAGATCATGAGTGGGATGTAAATCAGGTGATGGCCGTGAACAGAGCGGCTCTGCTCCCCGTTTAATTCTGCTCACTACAGCCAAATCCTTCTCCAAATAGTAGTAACGCCTATCGTCTAGCAACCGGTTCTGTAAGCCGGTGGACTCGGACCAGGTTACCATACAAGTCCTCGATCCTACTGAAAGAAACTCCGACTTAACTTTCACTACCGTGATGGAAGAAATCCAGGAGATGAAAGATTTTATTCAGTTAGATGGAGGGAGCAGTGTTATAACCCAACACAAATTGCAAACAAAATCAATCGTTACTTCACAAAGCACCATAGCAGAAACTCTGGGACTGTGAGCTGGTCAGCTCTTGGCACGGCGACGGGAGCACCAACTGGGCCGCCCCAGTGATATCCTCACACTTCCAATTCACTGCCGAAGCACCCAACGGAGACCCAGAAAGGTTCACATTGGCGAGGCATATCCGTGTGAACGGCGAGCCCTTGAGACCCTGCAGAGACCCCGCCTGCAGCACGTTAACGCCCCAGATATTTTTCAGGGTGACTCCGTCGACCCTCGGCAAGGCATTGGGATTGTATCCGTTGTCGGGATGGTCCCCGACGTCTCCGGCTATCTTGATTCCCTTCCTGACTTTGTCCATGTATACGTCCGAGACTGTGATGTTCTTTATGACTCCACCCCTCCCGATGTTTGTTTTCAGGTGGATGCCGACGCCGGTGTTAAAGAGGTTCACATGCTCGGCTACCACGTTCATTACCCCGCCGGAGGTCTCGCTACCCACGGCAATTCCGGCGAAGGGGGTGGAGCCGGTGAGTCGGCGAATGGTGATGCCGTTGCTCGGACGGCCATATGCGATGCCATACTCGTCCCACCCACTCTTGATAGCCACGAGGTCGTCTCCGGTTGCAATGAAGGAGTCTTCTATGCAGACGTTGGAACTGGAATCTGTACGAGGCAGAGAGAACCATAAAACAAGATGAAAGTACGATTTTTTTTTTTTTTTTTTTTTTTTGACAAATAGAATGTTAAAGTTAAGCATATCAGAACTACCTGGGTCAATTCCATCTGTGTTAGGAGAATCATACGGAGCCAAAATGGTGAGGTATCTCAGTACCACATTACTGCAAAAAAAGATAGGTTCAGATTCAAGGAACAAGATTGATCTTTAAGGGTATAGGATCAGTCCACTGCCAATTCGTTTAATTCGGGAGTCTATGCCAGTGGTGGGTCTCCGAATTCCATAAAGCACAGCGGAAAGGAATAGGATATTGTTATCTCCCCCAGAACCAGAGATGCCTCGGGGAAATGCATGGCACAAGACAAAACTAACCCAACTCATTAAAAAGGGCATGGAACCCAATACAATAAACAACTGCACCAGGCTGGCAGAATGATAATGGGAATCTTTCAAGAGATGTCAATAAAATAAGAGTGAGACAGTATCTACCCCACCGCATGACCAACATCTCATCGTGGTGATCAACAGAAGGGCATAAAAAAAAAAAAAAAAAGTCGAGTCACAATCTTGACTTCAGTAGCTAGCATAACCCATCTAAACATGTTAAGAAGGTTCCAGCTTACACATGTTAAGAACTTATCAGTCATGGATTTATACACTTTGACCATTAAAATGAGACTATGCAAATTTCACAGAGACCAAGAACCTGGATGAAACAAAAAATGTAATTTTCTAACCGTGATTACCCTTTTTCTTTACCTGCAATAAACAGGGTGGATGTTCCAGAATGGCGAGTTCTTGAAGATCACATTAGAAATTATAATATTCCTCGAATGCATGAGCTCAATAAGATTAGGTCTGGTATATTTGAGGGTTCTTTGCCTCCACATGTTCCACCAGATTTCACCTTGACCATCAATTGTTCCGTTTTCACCTATAAGAGTAGTGGACTGGTTGATCAAATGGAATTGCTAACTCAAAAATAATACATGCATTCTCTGGTCAAAACAAATGAAGCCATACATTTTAGCATAATATGACCCTCAGAGATTCATATAGGCAGGAAGATATTGCAGATGACGAAACATGTCTCCATACAGATCAGGGAAGAAGGGTGTAAACATAAGCAAATCTAGAGTAAGAACATTGTCCAGATGCAGACATTCCCAATGCAGAAAACCTCAAACATATGACATGATAAGGACTTACAAGGCATACTTAACCATTCACATTTCATTTAATTTTAAGATTTCTTTACAGATTTTCATCAAAGTGGCACATCAGATAAAGATAACATGAAGCAAGCTATAACAAAAATCGGGTGGATTATCGTCATCAATGTCACCTGTAATAACCACATCATGGATCCCCTCTCCATGAATGAAACTCATATATCTCCCACCTGGTCGCTCTCTCCCCCTTCCATAGGATGGTAAAGGTTCAATTAAGGGCCAGCTCCAAGTATCCTGCACCACCAGCAGTGTAAATCAGAATCTCACTAGTGGCATTCAATCAGTAAATATCTCTCAAAGACATTGCTCATACCAAATGAAAAGAAATGTAGTTAAAATCCTGATGTATTCTGAAGGACTACGCTGCGTTTGTCAAGTCAAATTGTCTCAAACAAGCTACAAGTATGGTAAGTTCCTAAATGTACTTCCTCCGAGTTAGAGTAGAGAGACGAATCTGAATGATTCACTCTGAGATCTCCTGGTTCAAAAGCAATGGGCCAAAACCATCTCGAAGAGTGACGCTGACTGCAATCTCATATGCATAACAAAGGAGGAAACAAGAAATTGCGAGCAAGGAGAACACCAGTAGTTTTTTTACTGACAAACACTGCAGATTAGGCAGAATGAGGATAAAGTTTTGAAGCAAAACAGTTTTTGATAAACAAAGGGACTCAGATGCTGCGAAGTTCATCTTTTTCGGACACAAATCTTCTTTAAAATGAAAGAAATATAATATATTAGGCTATGAATAGGTTTCACCAAAAAGATCTGAAAAGCCAGGGGATCGCAGAGCGTAGAAGAAATATATACCTGCGTAGCTTTAATAACAGCGTCTTTGGCCAAACACAGGGTCATGTAGCTAGTGAGATTGAAAGGCCCTGTCAGCCAGACTCCAGGAGGAATATAGAGAAGCGTGCCACCTCTTCTGCTAAGATGTTGAATCCGGTAGATTGCCGCCCGAAAGGCCGCAGTGTTCAGCGTCCGGCCATCCCCAACCCCCCCAAAATCTGTAATGGAGATGATATCTCGCCGGTTTCTCTTCCGTACAATGCCCGAACATGTCGGCAAGGTGTCGGCGTATGTCCAATCCAGAAGCAATGTGAAGGACAAGCAGCAAAGAAAGAGAGATGGAAGAAGTCGCCTCATTTCTCACTCTTCTTCTCCGGTTGATAAAAAGCTGAAGCACTGAAGCTGGGATAAAGCTCTTGAGCGGAATTGGAAAAGAGTCGTTTTATACACAGGAAATTATTCAGAAATGAATGCCTCTGCTCGAAATGGTATGTTAGCGGATCTTCAATATATCCTTCCAGAAAAAAAACTCAGAGCCAGTGTTCCAGAAAGGCAGTGACTTGAAGACAACACCGCATAGAACGATATCTCAGCAGAATTCCTCTTTTCTCCAAGCAATTCTTATATACCGGTATGACAGAGAAACAGAACACAGGAAAAGAAGAACTCCAACGCAACGCTAACAACTTCTCATCATCAGAACTTTGTATAAGATCTACAAATATTCCCAAATGCAAAAGCCCAACAATACATCACACTCTCCAAACTAAACCAAAAAAAAAAAAAAAAAAAAAAAAACAAACAAACAAGAGATTAAAAGATAAAACAAGTCATATAACTTCACAAACAGAAAACGACGAACTCTACACAGCGTGGCAGGAGATTTTATCCACCGGCAGATCTGCAATATAGGCCTAAAAAGCAAAAACCTTTAAAAGAACTCGCTGAAACGAAACCTCCAAGAACAAACAGGCAAAAAAAAAAATCCCCGTAAGCGAACGGCATCAACAAGAAGAAGAGAAATAATCGAACCTCCCTCGATAAATCGCGCCCGAAAGCAGCTCTTTGTCGGCGCCCGATTGTCAAAAGAAGGAAAGAATGCCACGGCAATATTTCTTTATTTCTTAAGCACACAGACACGTGAAGGCGGGCAGCTGCGAGGCGGCAATAAAGAGAGAAGACAGGAACGCGGGGACCGTGCTTCCCTCAGCTGCGACGGAGAGTAGATAAGCCACGGAGAGCCAGTGAACACTTTGGTGAAAGAGACAGAACAAGGAGCAGAGCATGTGAGATCGACGGCTGAGATTATCCCAGAACTAGATTTCCGGCGACCGGCTTTAATGGATTCTTTTTCCCGGGTCAAGTCCGTTAACCAAGTTTCCATGGTACGTGCCCGGCTGCCAGCTGGCGGATTTTTACTTTTGATCAAAAGACAAACTTAACCTTCGCATTCCAACGGCTATCGGGGTCATACATCGATGGGGCCCGCATCATGGCCCCACCTTAGCTCATTGCGCAATAATGCAGCCGACGTCATTTTCGCATTAAAAAATCCGTTAAAAGACAAGCTCTGATAATTTAGTCTACGTGTAACGCACTGTTACTGATGCATGGCGAGGCTAATTTGGTAACTTCGCTTTCACGTATGGGTTCCCTGCTTTTGCATTACTGCGTTCGCTTTCTGATGACGAGTTGGAAGGAACGGAGAATCCAGAATAAAGGCACGCTAAAGGTGGCCACTTCACTCTGATTAAATTTAAACATAATAGAAGGTTAATAAGTACGGGCATGATGAAATGAGAGCTCTTGTTTTGCCATCTCTGATCATTAATTACCAACTTAATCAGACTCAAAACACACACGAGGGAGGCCGTACTGCCCATGTACGCCAGCAAGATGTGGTTGAACCCATTTGACGGCGGGCTTAGTTGAATGTGCTCGCTGTGCACCCGGACAAAAACAAACCAGGATCCATTGGGTCTAATTGGGTCGCTTCGTCATCGGGAACCCATAAAAGTTTGGCTAAACTGGTTTTAACATTTAACAAAACTAGAGTTTTATTTGCAGTTAATGTTAATAAGTCAGATTTTTGAAAAAAAAAACGGACTTTAAAATTCTCTTTATCTTATTCTTAATTATCACATAAAAAATTTTTATCAATTTTTTTTGTCTGAATTGAGTTTGAGCCTTCGATCCCAAGAAGCTATCTTTCATTTTGTTCATTCGAAACAAGATGACTTATTCTGGAATTATCTAACAATAGAGAAGATGGTTCGGGAAGGAGAAGTTCTGGCTGCCAATTTTTGACCTTCTGATATATATTTTTTCTTACAGTCGACGCAATATTAAGAAGAGCTGAGCTGGCCAATTGTCATATTGCCACGTGTTGTCGTAGTTGGAGGGAAAATTCGAGACGTTCGTCCAGGAAAGCTCTCGAACGTGCCAGAGACCGGCTTTCCTTTATCCTCCCTCTCTCTCTCCAGGCTTATATATGCGTACTCTTCATTTCGCTTGGTGGAAATCGAGAAAACTCTTTGAGGAGCGACCGAAGAAAAAGCGTTTTGTAATCTGGGTTAGAGGACCGATAGCTGTCGATAACGGTGTTATTTGGAGTTGTGGATCGTTTGGAGGAATTTATCTTGGCGCAAATAGCAGACAAAGAGCCTGTGAGTACCTCAAGTTCTTGTCTCTTTTTCCCTGTTAAGCCTTACATTTCGTTTCGAAGGTTGATTGTTAGATGGGTCAATGACTTTATCCAGAATGATGCTGGAGATTTATGATATCTTATTGTGAATTAGATGGATTAATGATTTTATAAAGAATATTGCGTTTCCTTTTAATTGTTTGCTTTTGATTGTTGTTGACAGCATTTTGTGGGTGCCATTGCCATTAAGCTACGGTTGTTTTTTGGTTTTCAATGTTTGGTTACTTTTTTCTTGCCTATCTGACTTGTGCAGTTCATAGAAACGGAATTAGATACTTACTGTGGTTTTTATTCCCTGCCGTATGTTGCGTTATCTTGATTATGCAAGTATTGATGGGAATTCTTTGGCCCTTTTAGTTTCTTGGCCAGTGATTTGTGCTTGATTTAAGTCTCTTCTCTTGATAATATGAGGTTAAGAATCGAACCGTTTTTGCTATATTTTGTGTCTTAAGATGTGCAGTGCTCGCGAATGTCCTTTTGCTTTAAATTACTAGCAAGTATCCTGACTTGTTTGTAATTTTGTTCTTATTTTCCAGTTTGAACTTTGAAACGTGATACTTTGATACTCCATCCCATTAATTCTCTCTGCCTAATCCGTCAACTGAGGTGAAGAGTTAATCCAGGCGGGTGCCTTCAAGGATAAGAATGTTACCAGTGTATAATTACATGGATCCACATCAGCAACCTTTGTCTGACCAAAGAAATTATATGTTTCCCCCTTACCATCATTGTCCCTCGAATCCTCACCAAATTAAAATGGAACCTCCTAGGATACCCATGTATTTTGAACCTTCATCTTACAGTGGCAGCTATTGTTATCCATCTTCAGGATGCCATGGCTGCTGCAACTATAACTGTCATTCTCCCGGTTACTCTGTTTATGGACCTCCTTTCCCTCATCTTTCCTCACCTCCCATGTTTCATGGGCCTCATTTTTCATATCATGAATCATACCCTGCTTATTTTGCTCCACCTCATTACTCAGCAGAAGTGCCTCGATATGAATATGACAAAAAAACTGCTAGAGACCACTGCTGTGTGTCCTAATCATTTTTGTAACCGCAAGTCTGATAATACAATGAAGATTGAGGAAGCACCACCTGAGGTCAAGCTTCATGAAAGTGAAGCTCAAAAGCCTGGAGTTATGTCCATGGACGGTGAAAATCCTTCCCTCAAGCTCCAAAATTACCCTTATCCTATTGTATGGATTCCACCTGATTATATGAAGGACAAAGAGGCGCAGAAATCTTCCATTTTGAAGCCTCAGGCAGTGAATGAGGAATCACCACTTGATATAAACAGCAGGTATTTGGAACAGGGGGAAGAAGAGAAGAGAGGTCAACACATGAAAAATGAGAGGAATGCCAACTCTTTTCCATTTCCTTTGATCTGGATGCCTGGTTATGGTATGCCGCTGGAAGTTAAAAAGGAGCCCAGTGTGTCTCCAAGGGAAACAGAAGAAAGGCAGCCAAATATTAAAATTGTACCCTTGAAATCTCACGAGAGTGATGACCATCGGGATAAACCTCGTGTTAACAGAGAAGAGGACAAAAACAAGGGGCAATCCGAGCTACCAAATGAAGAGATTAAGCCTAAAGATGTCCTGGCGAAAAAATCTAAAGGGGAAAGTAAAGATCATTCAGGAGAGGCTGAAAAAGTAACTAAAATTAAAAGCATTCCAGTGAAGCAGATAACCGACCAAGGAGTGAAGGAATCTTCAGAATCCAAAGTGAGGAAGCAGCCCACTTCTCCTGGGAAGGCATCAAAGATGCCTCCCATTTGTTTGAGAGTAGATCCTCTACCAAAAAGGAAGAATGGAAGTGGCAGTTCAAGGTCTCCTAGCCCCCCTGCTTCTAGGGACCAGCCAACGCAGGCTTTGTCTACTGAATCTGTGGAGGATAAGCAGAAGGTGGAACGTGCTGAGGAAAATAAAACTACGCCGGTTGAGGTCCACGAGAAGAAGCATCAGCAGGATAAAAAGCAACACGAGGAAGCACGAGTGAAGACAATAGAGGTTGTGAATCTGCCTACGCGCCCTGAAGATGGCATAGAGCTATCTCCTGCTGCAAACTTTGGAAATGATACAGGCAGAGCTGAAGATGATGATAGAAAGAAAGAAGTGGAGCAAAATAAATTACTCGGAAAAGATCAGAAAAAAGATAAGGTATTATCTGGTACTGATGCAGCAATACGAATTCAGTCTGCCTATCGTGGGTATGAGGTGAGGAAATGGGAACCACTGAAGAAACTGAGGCAGATTATGAGGGTCCGTGAGCTGCTGGATGATATTAGAAACAGAATCAAAGAGCTTGAGACCTCATCTTGGTCTGAGCAAGATAAAAAACAAAAGGTAGTCATTGGCGAAATGATTATGAGCCTTTTGCTTCAGTTGGATACTATTCAGGTACGTAAGCTCTACTCTTGGGCCATTATTTAATAAGTAACTTGTTTATCTCTCTCTAGTTTCTCATATGTATTTCTCTACTTGTTGCATGACAGGGCCTGCATCCAAGCGTGAGAGAAGTCAGAAAAGTAGTGGCGAGAGAGCTGACACACTTGCAAGAGAAGTTAGATTCCTTGGCTGTTTTAGCACCCGCCAGCAAAACAAGAATTTCTGAGTCGATACTAGATGAAAAACGTGCTAATGAACATGGGTTGAACACAAAAGAGTCAACTCTGTGCATTTCACCTCTGGAAGAGGAAGAGGGATCTGATAGTAAAGAGTCAACTTTATGTACTTTACCGGTGGGAGAGGAAAAGGGACCTGATAGTTACTTGAACCCTGATTCCAAAATGCGGGAGCCTCTCTTGGACGAGAGGGTGCCTCTTGACAAGAGAGTAGAGGATACTGTTGAGATACCAGTGGTGAATGAAGGGGAGACGTTATCTGAAGCCATGGAACCTGTATTGCCAGAGGCTGGGCTCGCAGACAGGGAATCAAGTGCATTGCGTGAATATATTATGCCACTGCCTTCCAGGATTGATGGAAGTCTCCAATCTGAGGAGAATTCTGTGCAGTCGGAGACTGTAAACAAAAGCTTCAGTGCAGTCATCCGAAAATGATACCGCTCCGGTGGCTCCCTTGGTGTTAATGTCAGAGGAAGAAGGCGGTGATTTGGGACAAAGTAAGCATCAAGAAGAAACTCTGACACGTGAAGGAATCGGGAACCGAGATCATTTGATTGATAGAGTGGTGAGGCCAGAAACCGATCTGGAAGATATTGTAAAAATGCCAGAGGAGAAGATTCCTTCGGAGGATCCCGCTATGGAGGCAGCAGCAGAGGAATCTGTGGTCGGAGTTGCAACTAATTTGAAGTCACATGTTGGTGGTGATGATCTTGGATCATGTGAATGCGCAGAGATATCATCAACATCACAGCTTCATACAACTGCCGAGGAATCTAATGCACAAATTTTGATAGATTCAGTGGTCCATTCAGAGTCAGACTGCATAGAGCCACCGGCCATTGGAGGGAATGAATCTGGTGTTGTGGAAGAGCCCAAAATTATTGAAGCTGGGGAGAAACAAGATGCAGATTTGGTTATTGGAGAGCACCCAGGACTTGAAGGATGTAGTTCAGGGGAATGGTTGCAAGCTTCTAGCGGCGAACATGTTACTTCCAGCGGAGGTTGGTTAGAGACCGAGTTGAATGCTGAAACTGACAGAGGGCGTGACTTACTGATTGCTGGAGCTCCAGAATCTGTGCATACTGAGACTGTTGTTGACACTGAAGGCAACATCGTTGTGGGTTGCATGGATAAGGTAGCTGGAGAGAGCAGTGAAACCGAAGGGGATCCCCGTTCAACAGAGGTTTCTCCTCACAGGGAGGCTGAGAAAGCTGAGGGAGTTGTGGGTGACAAGTATCAGCTCGAAGAAGCTGGTCCTGATCAGCGTTTGGGGAATGAAGTCGTTGAAATATCATCGGCTGATGCAGTACATGAACCATCGGTAGAGAATGAGTCAGACGTGGTGTTGCAAGACGAGTTTACTCAGCCGGGATTGGTGAGATCAGAATCGTTCTCAGGTGACAGAGATTCTTGTGATCCTCATGAGAAAGAGGAAGCTTTACTCGAGGCAAACACTACTCAGCCTTGCGAATTTGTGGCAGTACCAGAATCTCATCCAATTGCTGTTGTAGACAAAAGTAGTGATGTTGAATCAGCACCAATGCCTGTGGGAGACTCTGGAAGTGTAGTAGACGAGAATGAGAAATTGAGAGAATTGGTGGAGAAGCTGATAGAGGCAGGAAAAGACCAGCTGAAGACCATCTCTGATCTTAATGGAAGAGTGAGAGATTTAGAGAGGCGGTTGAGTAAGAAGAAGAAGGTGAAGGTAAGAAGGCAGAGGCGCGCGGGATCTACTTGAGATATTTCTGATCCTTCTTCGGCTCAAGATAGTTCTTGAGTCAGTCTCCTTCTTAATTTGTCTCAGTTGGATATATGTCGAATGTGTTTTGGGTGCAAAAACGACGCCATTGCCGTCTTTTCTTCTTCTTTATAAATTAAGCACATGCGATCTCTGAATTAATTAGGGAAAAAATCTCTGTAAATCACGTCCAAGTAATTGAACATGCAGAATAATCCGTTTCTTCTTTACAAAACTTGAAAGTTAAAACAATTGAAGGCATCTCATCAAGTTAGCTTATGAACTAACTACAGATGAATAAATTCCAAAAATAGTGATCTAATAATTACAAGTGTAAATTAATCAATCTTTGCCAATCAACTTCACACTTTTCTTTTCGCTGAATACGAGTACTCGTCTGGACTCTGCACCCAGAACTTCTCTCCACAGCCTCAGCGTTAGCTTCAGCGACCCGTGTGGCATGCCCGAAATCCCATCGAGGGGAAGAGTACAACAAGTCACCTCGCCCTTCTCAGCCGCCTCGATCCTCGTCAAAGCGTCTCTGCACCTGCACTTGGCGGTCGTTGATAAGGATAAGAGAGCGTAGAAAGGATCGGATCAGCAGGTCGTTGCATCCGCTGAGGTTACCATGACAACAACTGAGGTTGGTGAAGAAGAGGAGGAGATTTGGAAGGTGATTTGAGGGTAAGAAAGAAAACCGTGAACTAAGGTAAGTGTATTTTCCGAGCATTTGCAGAGATAGAAACAGTAGTATGTCCCTATCTACTTATATTTCAAGGTGGTACAAGAGGAGTAGTGTATTGCTGGTGCCAAAACATGCAGCCTTGTTTTAACTAGAAGCATTGTGACCAGATCAGTTAACTGCCCTCAGAATTTCCAGAGTTTTATGGGGCATAATACAAAGAGTAATGGTAGTTGCACTAACACCGAGTACCCATGCAACGCACTAGCCAATTTATTACACTTAAAAAGATTAGCATGTGACATTACTCCTTTCCTAATACAAATGAAGCTGCTGAGAGAATTATACAACAAATGCTGCCATTGGATCTTGGGAAGAAACCCATTTGAAGGTTGGTCATTTAATGAATATGTTTGTGGGCGTCATAGTTGAATTTCTATAAAGATGAAGGTTATAATATTGTTATTTAACTGTTTTATTAAGTATCTGTATATTAAAATATATATATATTATTTGCTCATTTTATGTCCTTCAAAATTATAAATTATTTCTTATCATTCCGTTTGTTAGTTTGTTACTGGATTACCCGTTTGTGTTTGATAAATAATTGAATAAACAATAAACAGAATAATTTCTTAATATACCATTTTCTACGACGTGACGATAATTTTTCGTCTGAAAAAACTTTTGAAATCGAAGAAATCAGGGAATTAAAGACGCTTACAAATTGCAGATGGACGAGGAATCGGGGATGGATGATCGCAATCCGCAACCCGTACTGTATGACCTAATTTTCCGACGAATGGTATCGTAGTGGCGGATAATGGAGGTAAATCGTGAAGAGCGATCGACAACACGACGCGTTGAGCTCTCGCACTTGGTTTCAAAGAGTTTCTTCTGTTTACACAGACGAAATTGATAGCGAAAGGTCGAAAAACAGTTCCTATAAAAAACAACGGAATATATCTTTATTCTGTTGAATCTCCAGTCTGTTCCGCTCTTGCAAGTTATTATTGACACAGAGATATCTGTCAGATCTTTGCCCTTTTCAGTCGATCTAAAATGGTAGATTTTTACAGCATCCAACTGTTCACCATTGAATGTGAGAAGTGATTTATTTTTGTCGGCAGGTAGCTAGCTGTCTGATGCAGTAAATTTTGGCTTTCGGGAATCGATTTTCTTCAGAGGATTGAAAGATGTTACCACAGAGATTGACAAATCACTAACGTCAATTGTCAGTCTCGCAAGTCTCTTGGTTGAAGATCTTCGGAAATTAAATTACTTTGCCGGAAGAGGAAGGGGTTTTCGTTTAGGTTGTTAAATGCAACGATTTGGTTCAGTATCGTTTGCCCCTTGCTCTGGGGATCCTGCTTTACCCAGTGAGAGAATAAAGTGGGAAGCAGCAGAAGGAGAAGAAGATGGAAGAAGAAGGTGAAGAAATGGGTCTTGGCGAGAATGATGAGGCCATGATGGAAGCCGAGAAGAGGAAATTTTTTATTAAACATACTTGAGTGCGACTGTGGATTACTTCCAGGCCGTGGAGAGCTTCTTATTCTCTTTCTTTGCCTCTCCTCCCTCTCTTTCACTTTCTGCTTTAATGGAGTGGAGTGCAACATTGACATTGATATTAAGACGTGACAAAGATCGACTGAAAAATCTTTCTGCTACAAGTCAAATAGGATGGAATAAATTGCCATAAACTATTGGAAGTGAAGCGTGACTTGGTGGCAATTGGCTGGGCTGGAAAAAAGCTAGTGGCAGAGCCACTACCCTGTCACATCCTCTTAACCCTTTGGCACAAGGGACTGCTCGTTGCACACCAAGGTCAAGGCGCCCCCACACTCACCATTAATGGACTCACGTTTTTGGCTATCTGGACTCTCACATGCCTCTGCTTTTCTAATTCTGCAGAATCGCTTCCACTAGAAAATAATGTTTGTTTTAGCCTCTCGTGCCTTCTTCCTGTTTGTTTTAGCCTCTCGGGCCTTCTTCCTGTTTGTTTTAATGCTTCAGTCAGTGAGGATCATCCTTGTGTTGCTGATACATTCTATTCTTTTCTCTTGTTTTCTTCCCTTTGGCATCTGTCCACTCGGAGGGCGGAAAGAGTACGAAGAAGGAAAGCAAAAAGAAAAGACAGCTTCTCTCTGCGAGTCGTCCCAATTTCCTGTGAGGCTGTAACAATTAAAATGGCTCATAAACTAGCTTGCTAGTTGGTTCTTTAGCTGCACCGACGACCCCATCCTCTTCTTTAAGTTTAACAACACTCGACATTGATTTCATGAATTGATTGATTTAGTGGAGATTTCTTTTCTAATCTTC
Organism: Aristolochia contorta; assembly: GCA_022405105.1. Classification (NCBI taxonomy): domain Eukaryota; kingdom Viridiplantae; phylum Streptophyta; class Magnoliopsida; order Piperales; family Aristolochiaceae; genus Aristolochia; species Aristolochia contorta. The sequence continues at coordinate 638,923 of CM039667.1, read as the reverse complement.
TTTTCAGCTTTTGTGGGGGATTATCAAATCCAGCTGCTCTTTTTTTTTTTTTTTTATCACTTGAAACGATCTCCATCGAAACTGGAGGTCCTCCCGTTGTGCATGCCAAGCAAACCCAATTACTGGCCAGACCCTTTTGGAATCCAGAAGCAGCAATTATATTGTATAAGGAGTATGTCAACACTTGCCTTATTCTTGACATCAGCTTGTCAGATTCCTTGTTCCTTGTTTTAACTCTGTTCCTGTCAATAGCAATTGCCTATTCCAATCCCCCTCCCTCAAAGAAACGAAGAAATGGCAATGCCCATATAATCCGAATTGACGTCCAGGTTCGTTTTCTGCCAACTTAATACTCATTCAATACGCTTAAAAGCGTTTATGTCAGCTTTGTTTTGTGGTCTGAAGCAGTTGGGAATCAAGATTTAAAAACCGGCTCCCCCCTCATCAGTCTTTCTCCGTGCAAGCATATGAAATAGTTGTTTTTTTGGCTTGTGTTAGCGAAAGAGCGAAAGGGATGGATGAGCTCAATCTCCACCACATGCAGAACAGAACGAGATTACTTTCTTCTTCTTTCTTTTTAAAAAAAAAAGATTAACAGAGTAACAATTCCCGACGTCTCCTTTCCTGTTCAGTTTTCTTTTCCCAGTCCTTTAATGGCGACCAGACGTCGAGAAGAGCGGAGGTGATGGCAGCGTGTTCAATACTTCAATTCCTATATTTCCTTCACTGTTCGCGAATGACCCACGCGGTCGCAGTCCCTGGCGAACGTTTTGACAAAGATGACAAAGGAGCCAAAGCAAGGTTCCAAAGGCTTTTGTGGCATCGACAGGGCCGGTTTGTCGGATGGATATGACTGGGACGTGGATGTTTTCACTCTCTGTTTCTTGATTTCTCAATATTGAGACCATAAATCAGGCTCTTTGTAGAAAAGCAAAAGAGAGTCCATTAGACAAACGGCGACACATGCCTACCAAGTAAACACCCTCTAGGGAAAAATCCATTGGACAAAAGCTGGAAGATGGTAGCACCATTTGTGGTTATTGTTTTGTACCAATTATATCTCCATTATAGAGGCATTTTTGTTTATTTGATTCAGGTCCCTTGGTTTTTCAGTGTCAGTTCATAAATCAATTGAGCTTATTCATTTACATATTTCAGTAGTAAGTTATAAAATGAAAGCAGCTTACATTAATAGCTAAAGATGGCATAGATTAGAAGAACGAAATGGGCAAATTAAGAAAAGATGAGAGATACCAGATCTGGGTATAGTCCTCGGTGAGAAAAGGTGTATACTGCGTAAGCAACTACTAGATGAAGATGTGAACTTAAATCCGTATTCTTTCTTGCCATATTATTATTAAACATATTTCCGTACAAAGCAGTGCTGCTCCCATGTTCCTTGCAAGCCACATGTTGAACCTTGATGCAGATATGGCACTCTGGTTAGGTAGAGGCGGCAAGCGGCCTTTACCAACCATGAAAGGAACCCCATTAGCCTGGAGCCTGAACCCTTTTTATTTTTTATTTTTTTCTACCTTTTTCTTTTTTCATTTTTCCCTTGTATTTGTACAGGGTTTTCAGTAGTTTGTTTAGGATGGCCAATGAAGTATGAAAAATCCACATATTATAGGAAGGGAGTTAAAAGGAAGGGAAAGAGAGGTGAAAGGTCATTTGATTTGGAATTTAGGACAAATTGGATTCCCAAGTAGAGAAATTCAAGAATTGGAAGGGGATGGAATGGGGAAAACCCTCGTTTTGGAGTAAAGTATAAACCAACAAGGGAGCGAAGAAAAGAACAGAGGAAAGGTGAAGAAAGGAGAAATGGGGAGGTGGAGGTGAGCAAGACAGCATTATTTTCTTCAATGAGTCCAAACCGAAGGTCTCATTAAAAATGCGAAGGGCTTAAATCCCCAGGATAAATCTGGTGGCCTCCCCGTTTCTCTTCTCTCTCTTTCTCTCTCCCCTCAAAATCCAGACCTCAAGGGAGCCGCCCTCCGTTTTTATTCCTTGCCCGTCGTTTTGTTTCGTTGAATCACTGTTTCATCTCGCCCTCAAAAAAGGCCGATATGCACTCTTGTTATCCTTCTTTTATGTTTCTGCCATTTCTGAGATAAATCTGTGGGTTTCTGATCATACTGGGGAGACCCATTTCGTCTCCTCCTTTCTCTTTACTGGAAGACGCTTCAGTGAGTTGATGTGTCATTTCTTTCTTAAATCTCTAGTTTATTGCAATATAGAGCAGCCTATTTCCTGTTTCTGTATGCTTCTTCCTCTTCTGCATTGATTTTTCACGAGAATGCTGTGTACTTTTCTTTAGCTGTCTTATTGTGTCTTTTTTATTTCCTCGTTGCACCTCTCGGCCACGGGAAGATTGAAAAATCCATTTTCTTGGATTTTGACAAAAGGAGGGCGCCTGAGCTTTGCCTCATCCATTCTAAAAGGAAAGGGTGATATCCTTCTCGGTTCTCATCAAGCGAGGTATGCTCATCGCCTGTTTCTTCAAGCGCTTGTTTAGCGATGTTGTTTTTTTTTTTTTTTTTTCTTTTCTCGATCTGTTTGTTTTTTCATTCCTTCGAGTTTGCTCTACTTATGTTGCCTTTTTTTTTTTTTTTTAATATGTGATACTTGTCTTGTCCCTTTGTTAGAGACCTCAAGTTTTTTGTTTTTTTTTCTTTTCTTCGTGTTGTTGAAATGTGGTTTGAGTTTTTATTTTTGATACTTTCCTTTATCAGCTTTTTACCCGTTTCTATTACCCATTTTAAGGTTACATTTTGGTTGTTCTTGCTGTTGTTGCTGCTGTATTGTTGTCTACATTTTGGAGAAATATATTTGAAATGCGAACTATTTCTGCTCTGCCACGAGATGTTTCGACAATATTTGATTATTTAAAGTGATTGAGTTCAAGCCATGAGAATGATTTGTCTAATTCATCCATGAACTTCCCGTTCTCTAGGATATTTATTACTCTGTTAGCCATCCCGGATGTTACTATAACCTGAAAACACATCTCTCTCTCTTATTTTTTTTGTGGAACTAGTGGTTCTCCTTGTCTAACTGTTGCTATAATTATCCGTGTCTATTGAGGAGGACATTGCAAGACTTCTTCATTTTACCACGACACAATTTTCTTCTTGAGCCTCAATAATTGTTACAAGTTATTGAATGCGAGTGAGGCAGATTTATTGAGTGGGGTTCTGATCCTTCATACTTTTCTTTTTCCATTGGCCTTTCAGTTATCTGGTGGCGGAAGTTTTATATTGAAAATGGATGGTGAAACATCCTGGGCAAGTCATTACTCTGATAATATATGCAGAGAAATGACTAGGGTTGAACCAATCTCTGAACTTAATGATGAGACTTATAAAGAGCAATTGGTTTCTATTGATCTTGTCCTTCCTGATGATCTTATTGAAAGAATTTTGGCCTATCTGCCTGTAGCAAGCATTTTGAGAGCAGGATCCGTATGTAAGAGATGGAATGAACTAGTTAATGCCGGAAAGTTTCTGTGGAATACTTCGAATGATTTATCACAGAAACCATGGTACTTTATGTTCACCAATAGTGACGACCCTAGTGGATATGCTTATGATCCGATCTTACGAAAATGGTACAGTTTTGAACTTCCTTGCATCGAAGCGCCAAATTGGATCATTGCTTCTTCCCATGGGTTGGTTTGCTTTATGGACAATTCCAGTCGGAGCCAACTCTATGTTTGTAATCCTATCACGAAACAATGGAAGAGGGTGGAATACCTGCCAGGCCTGACGTTTTCGGATTATAGTGCCCTTGCAATATCTGTTGATCAGAAATCACGGGGTTATACGATTGCTGTTGCAAAATCAAGGCAAGTTCCTGATGATTTTATTCAGTGGGATCTTTCAATCCATATATATGATTCAGAAAGTAAATCATGGGTCACGTCTGTAACAGAGGTCTTAACAGGGTGGAGGGGTGGGGAAGAAAGCATGATCTGTGGTGGGATCTTTTATTGCTTGATCTATTCAACTGGAGTTGTGGGTGGAGCTGACAACCGCCATGGTTTAATCATGTATGACCTTTCAACAAGATCGTCTCGGGTTTCTTTGATGCAAAGTTGTATCCCAGTCCCCTGCTCTCTTACTTGTGGACGGCTTATGAACCTGAAAGACAAGCTCGTGATGGTTGGTGGTATTGGGAAACAAGACCGACCTGATATAATTAAAGGAATTGGCATCTGGATGCTTGAAAACAAGGAGTGGCGAGAGGTTTCTAAGATGCCACACAAATGTTTTCAAGGGTTTGGAGAGTTTGATGATGTTTTTGCTAGTAGTGGCACAGACGACCTCATCTATATTCAAAGCTATGGAGCGCCAGCACTGCTTGTCTTTGACATGAACCAGAAGCAGTGGAAGTGGTCGCAAAAGTGTCCTGTGACAAAGAGGTTCCCTCTTCAGCTCTTCACTGGATTTAGCTTCGAACCCAGGCTGGAGGTTTCTCCCTGATTCGGCTTCTCAAATCCTTGCCTCTTTTCCATCAAATCATTTTTTTTGAATTCAATGAAATGTTAGATCTCTTCCATTCTGAAAAACCCGTCTTTCATTCAATTAGCTTTTGAAATTTCAAGCTATTGTGGAAGTTTATAGAAGAAAAGTGATTCGGCTTATATGTTGAAGTCTTGATATTGAAGAAAAAGTTTCCCTTTTGTTAATTTGTTCCAGAAATCTACTTGTGAAAATAATCCTGATGTATTTCGCTTTTTTGAATATAGTGGGCATCAAGTGCTGCACATCTGTTGTTATTCCCTTTGACTCTTCTGATGACTAGTATGTTATAATCGTTTCTCTTGATGGTTGTACATTTTTGCACGCTCTTGATCATCAATTGATGTATTACCGCTCTAAAGAAAAAGAAATGTGAAGACCGGTGATATTTGATGGAATTTGGTCACGGTTGGACTCTAAATTGAGTTCTACTTCCTCTACATCCCTGTAGCTGCAGCGGGGCATTGCTGACTTAGAAAGGAGCTGTGTTATATTAAAAGCACTGTATATCCGATTTCTAGGGCCTTTTTCTCAGACGCTGGAGAAGGATAAATCAATCGTTCTTCATTCTGCACCCGTTCCGCTCAATAAACATAATTATATAATTATTTTGAAAGAATTACAAATCCGACAACAAGAGAAGAACAATTATTGATCGTTTTACATATAAAAAGTTTTTGGACTCTGTAGTCGATTTCAGGCAAGCAAGGGTTTTATGAAAAAAATTAACAATAGTTCTTTTATTACTTAAGGTAAAGATATTAGAATAATTAATTAATAGGGAACAACATTTTATCTCCAATTATATTTAATTAATCCCCTTTTTTAAAAAAAAAAATTACGTCCACAATGAAATAGATCGAATTTCTTTTCCTCATATGTATATATCCAGACCAATTTTCCTCAATCATATTCACTGACCATCAATTTTTTGTTATAAAATCCGGTTTAAAATTATAACTTGGGATTTTCTTTATTTCCTTTTTTGCTTGTGCGGGTCTAGCCCCGTTCCCTGTGAACAGTCTTGCCTCGAAGTCCGAACCACGGCGCGTTGGTTAATAGAAGGTTTGGGAACGGGGCTCCCATTTTGTTCAAAACAACTCGACTCCATTTTTGGCGGTAAAATGAGGGGTGCATCCGGCGCTTCCGCGTTGTACCGAGAAAGTGGAAGAAAACAAAAAAAATGAAAATAAATGTAAGGCTTGAGGAATGACGACTCTCGGTCTCGAAATTTGGAGGCCGAGCTTGGAGGTATCGATTCAATTTTTGTTATATTTTGAATTTGTCGCCTCCTGTCTCTCTACGGAAAGATCATTATCCGCAAACATGTGTTATATTTTGAATTTTTTCTCCTACTTTTTCTCTTTTTTGTTTCGAAATTTTGGATCGAAGAACATGTTGTTTGGGAATCGGTTCGTGGCAATTCATCTGCTATTGGTGCTTTTCATCAGTGTTCTCGTTTACCTACAATTTTCGTTGGTTTTTTTTATATCGTATTCGTTTATTAAAAGAAAAAAAAGATTTGGGTTTGGTGCATAATGGAATAAGATGTATCGAGTTCATTAACCTTTTTTTTTATAATATATTTCTCCTTCTAAGCTTCTCTACCTCGTGCGCATCGAATGTAGAACTTACGCGGATTTATAATTTTATTTTCCTGATTTTTATTTTTCCGTTTTGCAGATTTTATTTGCGTTGAGAGGAACTATTGCCTGTTCAGAACTGTATGAGGTAGTTATTGCATGTCAGATTCATCTGTTTTTTGACAACGAATTGTAAATTCTGCCGACCTCTTTAGGTAACTGTAGAGAATTGATCTGGGTCTTTTGCAGAATGATAGTCAAAGTATAATTCATGTAGCATTATGACAGAAAAGATGCATTCCCCTCTTCCTGCTCTTTTAAATTGAAATGGAGAGTGAAGTGCTACGTGTACTAAGTAACTAACTGTACATGTTCGTGTAACTATGAAGTTTAACATCTTTAGTTGCTGAAGGCAGAGCAGAGATGCAGTGTTATTTTTGCCTTATTAATAATGTGAAAATGCTTACCAAAGTTCTTTTTGTCGTAAGAAGACCCTTTTGACATTCAGCCAGAAGGCTAAAGATAAGTTTTTTTGACAACTGCTGGGGTTGAAAGAGATGAAGCGTGGTTTGTAACAATTTCTTTTCTCTAGTTCGGTATAGAATTTGACTGTTAAGCCATGTGAATAGAGCAAAGGGTTCATATTTTTGGTGGGTAACTGATCGCTCTGCAGTACTTGAGATGCTGATATTGCTAGCTTCCATTATTTAGCTCTTCAAAGTGGGTAAAGGATGAGAGTTCCTGGAAGTCAATTGATGCCTTCTGAAGCTCATGTTTTGACTTATTCTGATACTTTACACTTCAAGTATGAAATCTTTTTTTATTGTATTGGAGGTGCAGCAATTTCCTAAAGTTTTATCAATTATTAACGTAGTCTACTACAATGAACTAGTGGGTTTGGAGTCTTTAGCTGCTGCAGCAATTGTTTTTGAGATTATACATACTACACCATAAAGAACACGACACTAGCAGTTTTTATATGTAATTGCACATATTGCTTTCATTTTTTCCTTCATATTTAGAAAATAATGAAGAAGCTACCTCCTTTTCTTTATTATCTGAAGTCTCTTAACTTTGTGGCAGGTCCATGCGACAGAATTCTTCTATGCCGAAAAAGAGAGTGTCAGCACTTGACTTCAAATGTAGTTCAAGTACATGGATAAGATTTTCTCCAGATAGTTCTAAGCGGTCTACCATGTTTCGTACTGATTATAAATGGAAGGACTATTGTCCAAGAGTTTTCAGGTTTTTGCTCATTTCTTATAGCATTAAGCTTACCTAACAGCTACTGTAATATTGTTTTCATTCTAATTTGCTACATGCTATTTATCTACTGCTACTGTAGGCATCTCCATGAGCTCAACAAAATTGATGGGTCACACTATAAACTATCCATTTGCCAAGAAGAATCATTAAAGGCCATAACGCTACATGAAAATAATGAATCTCGGCATTATTTACCCAACGATGAGCGTTTTGTGGTCAAGATTTTGCGAAAATCTGAAATGAAGGTATTGCTCTCTCTCTCTCTCTCTCTCATCCACACTCGCATACATGCACATCTGTGTTACACACACATTGCACACACCCAGGCACACTCAAAAGTAGGCTTGGTTTTAGTCATATTCATGTTATTTTAAAATTCTGAGGCATGGTTACCTAGTAACAGAAGTAGTGAAGATTAACATGGGACTGAAGATCAGTTGAGTTGTTATAAAATTTTAACACAGCCATGACCGTTAAATTAATAAAACCACAGCTTAGAGCCTTACCCCTTAAAGCCGGGGCCAGCTGAGCGAGCCTGTAAATAACTAGATGTGCATAATGTGTCTGTTGGGATGCTTCCTTGTATCTCAGTGACCAGCATGACTAAAGAAAATACGGGATGGTGATTATTACTTGTCTTAACCAATGTATCGTTGTGTGTATATATTTATTTATATCCACCAATTACCTTTTTTTCCAAAATGTGCCTGAGATTTATCCTCATGCAGACACTCTTGGAAATGCTACCACATTATTATTACTATGTTCAAACGTGGGAAAGCACTTTGTTGACTAGATTCTATGGACTCCACTCTGTGAGCTCTTTGGGAAGCCGAAAGGTTGTATGACATCCTTGTTTTTATGTTCCAGGTCCACCTGTTAATTTAAATCATAATGGTATCATTTATTTTTACAAGAAATGCCAATGACTTGTCTTCCTAGCTTCAATCATTGCTAGTTCTGGATCCATGTTTGTTGATTCATCATTTAAAACTTATCCAGAGTTTTTTTTTCTTTACTGTGGATAGGTTTACTTCGTTGTGGTGGCAAACATATTTGACTCTGACTTGCCAGTTCATAGGCGCTTTGATCTGAAAGGGTCTTGTCAGGGTCGCCAACCAAGTAGATGTGGGATTGACGAGAGCGTCACACTTAAGGACCTTGACTTGGATCTGGTTTTTCACCTAGATCCAGTGGCAAGAGATCAGCTTTTGATGTTAGAACCTTGACCATTCTTTTTCTGCTCTTTTGACATGCTCAATCAGCATTTGATTTCAGAAATTTTAGCATTCTCTTCTGCGCTCATTGAAGATCCGTTATTCTTGCTAAACCAAAACCTTGTGATCTTTGGTCTATTTGCATCTTTCCGGTTGTTTTCTTATAAAAATTATAATTCCCGAATGTCCGATGGGCATAAACTCATTGCCCTGGTTTTTTACGTTGAAACTTTTGTATCTGAGTTGCTGGTAATTTTGTGTTTAAAAGGCTATTTGACTTCTGTTTTTTCCGAACTATTACGTGTAGTAAAGTCAAGAAATGCATTATTAGCACTACAATGTAGAAATTTAATCTATTCATTGTATAATCTTTTGCGCTGTTAATCATGAATTATTCCTTTCCTTCACATTCAGCCAAATAAGGCGTGATTGCAGCTTCTTGGAAAGAGAGGGCATTATGGACTACAGCTTTTTGCTAGGGATACACATGCGATCCCAATCAAATTGCTCCTCTCCTGTCATAGGTACATCGAGGATTCTTTTTTTTCCTATTTACGTTTTAATATAGTTATGAATTATGTACAGTCTGTAGGGTGGCTTTTTTTTTCTTTTTTTTTGTCTTTTTGTGCTTTAGTTCGTAAATGTAGTTGTGCATAGCCTTGAGCAGTCATTGCTCACAAGGCAAAAGAAAAAAGCTACAACACTCAATTTTTTGCCAGCTCGTAATTGATAATGGGCTCTCAAGGGAGAGCATAAAGTGATCACAGTTATCTGGTCACTTTTGTACAGGGGAAATAGTTCTAGCATATCTACGCGTGTTTTCACATATTGAAACAGTTTGTAATTATTCAAATGAAACGTAAGATGGATATCTTTTGACATCTTTTCTGCCCATTATGAGCCCTCACTATCAAGACCTGGGCTGCAGCTCAGTGGTCCCTGTGGAAGGTTTTCTAGATTGAAGTCGTTCGGTGGAGCAGTAAACCCTTTGCAGTAAAGGCCAAAAATAAGCCATCAGAACATTAATGCGGCATGGAGAAAGTTCAGATTATCTCTATTAGAATGAAACTGAACCTCTCTTGTTACTTCTATATTGTGTGCAGGCAAACCGAATACTGGTGAATTCTGCTCTTCAAGGTATGATATTTGACAGTTGCATTTCAGAACAATAAATACGACAAAAGTAAGTGGCTGTATGTTCTCTGAAAGAGTAGGTGCTGGAGTAGCCAAAGAAGGTAGCCGGTAGAAAAGAGAATTAATACCTGTTCCTTCTCTTCTGATGTATCTGCTGCAAATGGGTCTTGGCCTGCTGCTTTTATTTCAGGCCTAGTCCGAAGCTTGGCGGAGGAACCCCGGCAGTGGCCGTGCGAGCTCGCAGAGATGAAAGCAGAAACGGTTTTCGCCGAGTAGGAGCAGTTGAAGGCACCGACGTCGTTCTGTTTTTTGGAATCATCGATATCCTTCAACAATACAATGCCGTAAAGCGTCTGGAGCATGCCTACAAGTCGATTCAATTCGATTCACAGTCGATCTCGGCTGTGAATCCTAAGACTTACGCCGCTCGGTTGCAGGACTTCCTTTCGAGGGTGTTCCCCCGCAAATCAGACGATCCCGGGACCTCGGATTGAGATCGTCGAAACGGATGTGTGATTTGTATTCTGTGGAGGTGGGCGGATCAGTGACACCCTATGGAGAAGAAACACTTTGTACACTTTCTCACGGACTACGTTTTGTCGGAAAGATCACATCAGGATTCGGCCCAGTGGTTGAATATTTATAAATCTTAAGCAAACTTATCAACAACGCTTGCCCGATCAACTCTTTTTAAATCCTCAGAACTCTTATTTTTAAACAAAGTTATGACTACGGTCGTTCTGGAGAGCGTTTATAGGCGGCTCGTCAATGTAGTCCCGAGGCGGGTGTGCTCGGATTGAAACGAAGCATTACTGAAATCGATTGCAGGAAAGAATCTGTGAATATTTTTTAGCAGCTTTGAACAGGTGGTGTTACTGTAACGAAGAAGCTCCTTTTCGTTGCGTTCCGACTGTGAGGTCGGCGGCCTTTGCAGCGGGAGTGGGCCAGGAATTGGGCCCCGGCGATCATTCTCCTCTCCACAAATTTTCCTTAAAAAGTTAAAAATGGACTAATCGGGAACTTATTGCAAAAAGAAATGCCAACTGCTTATTTAATTGTTTAATGGCATTTGCTGTCTCTTGTCGAAAGAGGGGCGAAGAGCTGTCGGCTCGAGCACACTTGTGCTGTAAGACTTGTTTCTTTTCTACTACCGAGAAATGACAGAAATCCGATACAGACACTGTTAGGAAAGCCAGGGAAGGAGGAAAAGAGAAATGGGGAAGAAAAGGAAAATTTACAGGAACACGGAAAGCAGGGGGTGAGTGTTCAGAGAAAAAAAGTCTGGGGACGGGGGAAGGGAGGAAGAGTGAGAGAGAGAGAGAGAGAGAGAGAGAGAGAGAGAGAGAGAGAGAATGGAGAGAGAACGGGGTTTTTGGAGAAGCAATGGCTGAAGACATGGAAGGCGATAAAGGTGTCGCAGAGGGCCAAAAGCAAGAATTTTTAGGCTCAAAGTTGAAGCGCGGGATTTTGGTAGGGAAAAGGGGGGGCCCATGTACTCCAGTGCCCACATGGAGATTAGGGGGTGCGCACGATAATAAAGGAGGGTTAACGATAGCTCCATCGGGGGTCTCTGCAAGGAAGCTTGGGGCAAACCTCTGGGAGATTCAGAGTCTTCCAACTTCGAAGATGAGCCGCGGTGTTAGGGTCCGCCACCACAAGGACAAGGGACTCGAGCTTCACACCCGTCTCGCTGATCCACCTCATAGTCCGCCTGATCAGGTAGGGAGGTTTTGATTGTAGCCTTACTTTACTCGCCAGATGTTACTGGGTGGTTAACTTCGTTGGAGGAAAATGCATTCATTGTTTCTCTGTTTCCCTAATCATGAAATGGGAGCCAAATTCGTTTTGTTAGCTTTCATGAGGAAGTTGCAGTGTGCGGAGATCGATCTCTTATGTATGAGTTCATTAGATTTTCTTTTTTTCTCTCTCTTTCTCCAGTCGCCCTTTTGCTTTTCCAATGAGAAACGCTGTTCTCGTAGTATGTAGTTGTTGTGCGATGGAATGTCCGTAAGCACATCGCGAGCAGCTATGTCAGTCTCACTACGTCATGATGTTCTGTTTTGCAAAACAACTGCTTTTGTACAAATTCTGTCGTTTGTATCACATCAATGCAGACTTTGGGTTGTGTCGTGGATGAGTATTTTCCGTTTTTATTGCTGGTAATTTGTTGTTGTTGTTGTTGTTGTTGTTTATATGATAAATTTGCGTGTTTTTTATGCTGCCTGTGATGGTTGTTGAACATTTTGCTTTGCCTTCTTATCTTGACAATGTGATACATAGCAGGAGGTCGAACAAATTAGACCACTTATGCAGTTATCTTCTAGGAATTTTTGTTTGTCTTTCTTCTGTCTACAAATTATACTAATTTATGGACTAATGCTGTTGTAAGTGGCATTTGTCCAATTTCGAAGAACTTTCTTTGCACATATGTAGTTATTTCATATGATAGTATTGTCTTTCTTCTCTCCAGTGTCATTCAACATTCTATTATTTCTGTAGTAGAATTTCCTTATTTTCTAATATAATGCTTCTGCCGGTTGATTGGTTCTGTTTGAGAGTATATTTGCGTTTATCTACTGTTTCTTCTGACTTTTGTTAGGGATGTAACTTTCAATTTTTCAGAGCTTTACATGATTTGCTTTATTTTTCTTTTTCATTAATCTGGCCTTTTCTTGACGTAGTCTGCCCACACTAAGTATGAAATCTGGGTTATGGTTTTAAGTCCAATTTTTTCAAGTGGGACAAGCTTTTTACTTTTTTTTCCTCATAAATCAAAGATCATGTCTTAGCTTCTTTGTATATAGTGAGATTTTGGTCTAATTTTACTTCTGAGTATATTTCTTTACACTGTGTGCTTCATAATCTGTGGCTTAACATGTTACCCTTTGAGGTCCCGAGGGTTTTCTTTTTCTTCTTTCTCTTGGAATATTTCAATGCTCACTGTATATCTGTTCTCACCCAATTTCAATGAATCAATTTGGTCTTCAAGGAACTGAATGTTTTTAAAAGTTGTACAAACTGCCATTTGAAAATACAGTTCTAAAAACTCTTCACCTTCCTCCACCATCATATATATGTGTCAATAGGGACCCAACAAGGACGATTCTTTCAACCTTTGGGCACAATGAGTTTACGATTGTGGTGTTTAGACTTTTTGTAGAAGTTATTGCCCTCTCGGTGTTGAGGGTGACTCCATGGTGGACATTTGGTGGACCTCATGGAGTGAGCTCCCTTCATTGTCAGGGTACTCTGATGAGATTGAGAACATTAAATGATCCATGTGCATCTTTACCTGCATGTTCTTAAGGGTAGGAATCTGATGGTCGACAGTTTGATAAGAAAGTGGTTCAATTGTTCACATCTTGCTTTTGGTGCTTCCCTCCTGCTATGATGTTTTTCTTAATTTCTATATTTGACATTTTATTTTTATGTTTCCTTTAGTATTTTAGCTTCTGTGGATGTTTTGCATTTACAATCACCTCATTTGTACTGGTTTGCACTTTCATTGGCATCTTTTTATTGAAATTTCTTCTCTGTTGCTCTTTTATTTGGAATCTTTTAATGAATTTCTTCTCTCAGTTTGCTCTTCCATTGGCATCTGTTAATAAATTTTCTTCTCTCCGTTTGTTCTTTCATTGGCATCTTCCAATGAATTTTCTTCTCTCTGTTTTCTCTTTCATTGGCATCTTTCCATGACATTTCTTCTCTCCGTTTGCTCTTTCATTGGCATCTTTCAATGAATTTTCTTCTCTCCATTTGCTCTTTCATTGGCATCTTTTAATGAATTTCTTCACTCTGTAGGAAGAAAATCCATTCGTCTGTTCTCCTCTAGTTGTATGTGATATTAGATACATTGCTTAGCAAGTGTATGTGTGGTTGTCTAATAAATTTTTTTTACATGGCAGCCTGAAAGTGCCGGTAGCTTGAGACGACACGTTGCAGCGTCATTAATGAAGCACCATAGAGCTTTTGAACGGAATGGGCGTGCTTTACCGCCTGTCTCTCCCTCTAGTTATGGCAGTTCATTGGAGGTGATGTTAATAATTCAAGTTCTCCTGCGTCGTTTTCTAGAGTATGATGGGTTTGGCGACTTCCTCCTCAAAAAAGTAAAAAATAAAAAAATAAAATAAATTGAAGTAGTAGACTGCTGCTTTTGAATTTGTCTTTATCATCCTGAAAACTGAAAGAAATGGTTGATTGAACTCTTATGTGTACTTTTTTATTTTTCATCCTTCCAGATAGCAGCTTATAATCCACCTATAACACCAACAAGCTCTTTGGACTTCAAGGGAAGGCTTGCTGAGACAGGTTATAGCCTCAAGACGTCCACAGAATTGCTGAAAGTATTAAATAGAATTTGGAGTCTTGAAGAACAGCACGCATCCAATATTTCACTTGTGAAAGCTCTGAAAATGGAACTTGATCATGCACGGACCCGCATCCAAGAGCTGATGCAAGAGCAACAATCTGACCGCCAAGAAATTGATGATCTAATGAAACAACTCATGGATGATAAACTTGTAAGGAAAAGCAAAGAACAAGAGAAAGTCAAAGCTGCTGTTCAGTCTGTGAAGGAAGAGCTTGAAGATGAAAGAAAGTTGAGGAGGCGATCTGAGAATCTTCATAGGAAGTTAGCAAGAGAACTTTCAGATGTAAAATCTGGTTTCTGTAAAGCTTTAAAGGAGCTGGATAGAGAGAGAAGAGCACGATGTCTGCTGGAAGAATTATGTGACGAGTTTGCTAGAGGGGTAGGAGACTATGAACAGGAGGTACGAGTCTTGAAGCACAGATGTGAAAAAGATCATGATGATAGAGATGATAGATTAATTCTCCATATATCAGAAGCATGGCTTGATGAGCGAGAGCAGATGAAACTTGCAGAAGGTCGATCTGATTTAGCAGACACTGTCACTGTAGTGGACCGACTAAGGCCTGAGATCGAGGCATTCATTCAAGCTAAACAAAATAGTAGCTGCAAGAGTAGGGGCCCAACTCAAAGTGAAACGAAAAAAGATGGCAGTGCTTTACGTCGTAACTCTCTTGAGTCCATCCACTTAAATGGGGCTATAAGTGCACCCCAGTATGCCGGAGATGATGATTCACTTGCCAGTGATTTGCATTGCTTTGAGGTGAATAAAACCGTTGAAAGTAAGCCTGTAAGTGATTTAAGTAAGTTGCATGGAGGGATTCCAGAAACTGTTAAGGGCAACTCTGCAAAGAAAAAAGTGGGGACTCGTGAGAGGAACAAGAGTCGTAATTCTTCTTCTTTACAAGTGCAGTTTGAAGAAGAGATGGACAACCACAAGACATCTGAACCAGATGCTATAGCTCATACGATCGGAGAGAACACAAGGCCTGAGAAGTATGAAGAACGGGAAGAGAAGCACGGTAGGAAGGCTAGACGAGATGGAAACCATGGATCATCCCAGGTGGGTGATGACTTGATGAGAGTGCATTTGTCATATTCCGAGGGAGGGAAGGTCAGGACGGAGACCGACCTTCAGAGAGAGGATTCATGTGGGAGGTTGCCCCGGAGAGGCGGACATTCAGGTGTAGGAACAAAAGAAAATATTCAAGGTGATGCTGTTGGTGTGACTAGTCCAGTACAACAATGGAACTTCCAGAGCAGCACTCCTGACATTATTGAAGCATCAGAGGGTTCTTCGAAGCAGGCCCGTGGACTGAGGGAGAGCACCTTGAAAGCAAAATTACTCGAAGCAAGATTAGAAGGGCAGCATGCTAGATTGAGAGGCTCAAAAGCGCCATAGATATCTGAGTAGATGATCTGGAGGGTGATAGTGATTTAAGTTCCTGGTTTTGTGTATAGTTGCTCATTTCTACTTGTGGCATCTTTTGAGCTTGTCTTTTGCCCTTGTTCATTTTCTTTCTCTCTTTTTATCTGATATTTTTGAATGTTCATCTGTATATTAGAAGCTCAGAAATCGATTAGAAAGGTCACCTTAATATGCTTGCTTTCTTGCCATGTCAACAAGTGCTCTTATGGTTCTTTTCAGGTATACAAGAACACGAAATCCTATTCGAAATATTAGTTCTTTTCGCATAATCCTTCCACCGTTGTGCTAGTTGGAGTTCTTTATTAGTCTTAGGAATTATTTTTAAAGTAGGGGTGTAAACGGTATCTGTGTTTAGGAATAAAATAATGTTATCTATATATTGGAAATAAGTCTTCCGTATCAGGTTAAGGGTAGTATGGTAAATGTATCAATTTTTTTTATTTTTAACTTTTTTTTTCTTAATTAATTTATTTTCCAATTCTTTTTCATGACGAGTATATTTTCCACACAATGAGATATATATAAATAATGTAGCAAAAAGTAATAATTTACTTATTCAGTTATTTGTATTGGTAAATTAAATTGGTAAAATTAATAAAATGTGTTTATAATGATTATATAGAAGTTTAAAAAATTATATATCCTCTTATTATATTTGTATAATTATATTATATTTATAATTATGACTAATTGACTTAGTATTAATTTCTTATGAGTTATATCTTATATGAGTTATTGAGCATAATGATTCATTGGCTTAGAAACTTTCGAATTTTATTCATAATAATTGCTAAAATAACATATTTGCAATGTGAGTCATACAAACACCTAAATTCAGGGATTTAAACGTTTAGTTTACTCAAAAACCTAGAAATATTTTTAAAATGGTCAAATAACTAGTTTTAGCGGTTCAACCACCATGAATGGACAAGTTGAATCGGTTTAGTTATTTTTTTAATATTTTTAATATTTTTAAACTTATATATATATATATATTATGAATTTTTTAATAAGAATTAAAACTTGCTCCGAACACTTTTGGATAATTTAAAGCGTGTTTGACTTATCTTTAGATGACCAAAATTTTAGGGTTTAGGGTTTAATCTTTAGATAAAAAATTTTGATGCTAGACGTACCTAGCGGATGTATCTATCCGACGTACATGTTAATCTAAGCCCTTAAAAATATATTTTTTTTATAAAAACCTATTTTCTAGAGGATAAACCCTAGGCATCAATGGTTTAGATTAACAAGTGTGTGGGATAGGTACGTGGGCTAAGTGCAACTAACATTATTCTTTTTTAAAACAAATGTTATCAGATCTTTCATTTTTTAATGTGAGGTGTGGTTGTACTCTGGCAAGGTTTGGTTTAGGGTTACATATAAACCCTTTCAGTAAAATATATCATCACATAGCCTGCATTGTATTCTTGAAAGAGTTTTAAATTTTTTCATAAAGAAACCTTTCAAAAATTATCTCAATGTTCAAAAAAAATCTCAATGTCCAATTCTTTGGAGTTTGGACGGATGAAAATAAATTAATACCGCTTTTATTTTTTGTTAAAATTAATTTTCTTTGAACAGGAAGTAAATTAACCGACAAAAAATAACATGCTATTTCCATATAATCGAGTGAAATTACTAATGAAATTTCTTAAGTAATTAACACTGTGTATATAAACTCTTTTGGTTTTTATCTTCCAAGAAGACACGACTTTCCAGGAAGATTGTCACACCCAGGCGATGGGTGTCGCTGGTGATCAAATACAAAACGAAAACTAGGGAAAGAGAGAAAATCTGGACTTCAGTGGTGACATTGACAGGTGCTCCTGTCCCTGTCACGGCTTCCACTGCAGAGGAGGAGACAGGAGAAGCGGCGCTTTCTGTCGCTCCGGTCACCTTGTCTCCTTCCCTGCTTTCTTGCGTTGGGCAGGTGAACTTCATCCGGAGACGGTCCTTCTGGTCCATTCAAAATTTCATCGGATTGCAAGCTTTTCTTTGTTATTCAAACTTGAGCCACACCTGGGGTTTTGCAATGCTTCGCCAGTTCTTGTTTCTTGAATTGAACTTCCATCTGTTGCAGGGCCAATGGCTGCTGCAATTCCCCAAATCCCGCAAAAGCCCATTTCCCAAAACACTCGCCGCCCGTTCACCTCTAAGATTCCGACTTTCATCGAGGCAAAGTCAAAATCCTCATCCTCACTTGCCGATATTTTGAAGTACAGCTCTGATAATCGGTTGAAAGAAGCAGTTCAAGCTTTACATGCCATCAAGAAAATAGGTGATTCTCCACAGAATGTCCGAGTACTTAACGGTGTGCTGCATTTGATTGCAATGAAGAGAGATCTTTTACTCGCAAGAGAGGTATATGAGAATTTAGTTGGTAATAACCTGCATAAGAGTGCATGTCTTGGAACAAAAATTGTTTCAATGTTCGTGAAATGTGGTAGTTTGGATGATGCGATTGGAGCTTTTCTCAAAATTGCTGAAGTGAATTTGAAATCGTTATCAATAATCTTGAATGCACTTTGTGAACGTTTTTATTTCTCCGATGCTTTGAGCCTTTTTTGTGATCTCAGTCGGACTCATTTAAGACCAGACGGTTATGTTCTCTCCAGTCTTCTCAGAGCTTGCGGTGGGTTGAGGAACGTAAGATTGGGGAGGGAAGTCCATGGGTTCATTTACAGAAATGGTTACGTAAGCAATGTATTTGTGGGGAATTGCGTGATTGATATGTACGGGGAATGCGACTTTCCAAGTGATGCCTGTCAGTGGTTTGCCCAAATGCCTGTGAGGGACATTGTCTCTTGGAATTCGATGTTAAAAGCTTTTGTAGAGAGAAAGAACTTTGATGGGTTTGCTGGATTAGTATCGGAAATGCAAGTAAAAGAAGTGGAGCCGAATCTGATTACCTGGAATACTATGATTTCTGGCTATACCGGTCATGGCTTTGTCAAGAAAGCATTGAATTGCTTTTATGAAATGCAGTATATGGGTCTGAAACCCGATTTAGTCTCTTGTAATTCCCTTATTTCTGCTCTGGTTCAAAATGGGCATGTTGTTGAAGCACTGGAGCTGGTCAGACAAATGCAAACTGTGGGCTTGCAGCCTGATGTCGTCTCATGGACAACCCTTATTAACGGATATGTGAACCTAGGCCGTTTCAGCGAGGCATTGGGGTTGTTTTCTCGTGTACATAATTCTGGCGTTGCTTTAGATGAGCTTACAATGTTAGGAGTTCTTAAGGCGTGCACTGGTCTACAAGCTCTTAGACATGGTAAAGAAGTTCATGGGTACATGTTAAGAAATGGTTTCCAGATTAAGGGTTCTCTTAATGCTTCTCTGGTACACATGTATGCGAAATGCCGAGAGCTGGATCTCAGCAGAAAGCTGCTTTCTGAGGCAAATATTGTGTCCTGGAACTCCTTGATTGCGGGGTACATGAAAAATGGAAATATTGAGGAAGCCAAAGAACTTTTCAAGAAGTTGGATTCAGAGAACTTAAAACCTGATTTGGTTTCATGGAATTTGATGATCAATTGTCATGCACAGCACAATGAGGCTAAGGAAGCACTGGAAACTTTGCATCTCATGCAGTCAGCTGGTGTTTCTCCTGATTTAATTTCATGGAATAGTCTAATTAAGGGATTTGTAAAGAGTGGAAATATTAAGGAGGCAGTGTATCTGCAAACTCAAGTAGAAGGATTAGGCTTTGAACAGAGATCAAGCTCATGGAACATATTAATCTCGGATAACGTTCGTAATGGGGATGGAGAAGGGGCACTAAGAATCTTTCACTTGATGAAAAGCCATGGAGTTGAACCAGATGCAATTACAATTTCATGTCTTTTACGCGCCTGCGCCCTCTTACAAGCTTTAAACACTGGGAAATCTATTCATGGATGGATTATAAGGAGTCAAACAACAGATAAATACATACATAGTGCTTTGTTAGAAATGTACATAGAGTCACATGATTTGTGCTCTGCCCGACATATTTTTTCTAGAAACCCGGAAAGGAACTTGATTTTCTGGAATGGAATGATATCAGGTTTAGCCAAGAAGGGGAAGGTACATGAAGCTCGAGGATTATTGCACAAAATGCAGTTGGAAAAGTTAAACCCAAATGTAATTTCCTGGACGTCCGTCATGACAGGATATGCTAGGAGTGGAAGACCCGAAATGGGGCTAAAGATATGGTCACAAATGTGGAGTTTGGGGATTAAACCAGATCCAATTACCATAACTGGCGCTGCAAGTGCTTGTGCCAAGTTGAGAAAACTTGATTACGGGAAAGAAATCCATGGCATCTCAATGATAACAGGGTTACACAAAGATGGAGCAGTTCAAGCAGCTCTTATATCTATGTACTGCAAGTGTGGGGCAATTGAGGAAGCTGTTTCCATATTTGAAAGAGTTCCTCATAAAAGTATCATAATTTGGAATTCCATGATTTCAGGATATGTAATTCAAGAACAAGGCGATAAGGCTCTTTCTCTTTTCCAAAGAATGAGAACGGAAGGCTTTGATCCCAATCCCGCGACTCTTGCCAGTGTTCAATCTGCTTGTCACCAAACAAATTGCAAGGATTCGGAATGTTGCAGACTCATCAATAGGGTTGATGACTTGACTTCCCGGGAAGGAACAACAGAAAAAAGAGGATTTTGAAAGTTAAAATATCTCTCGAAAATGAAAAGATGCTTTCTGCAGAGAGAAGATTGCGGCGGGTTTTGGCTAGTTATTTTTTATTGTTCTCAATTCATAAGAAGCACAGATCCAAATTGGAGATTTCTTTCTCAGCTTATTCCAGCCTTTCAGCTTCACTTGTAAATCAGTCTCCGGTTGCCTTGACCTGGCTCAAAAGAATGTATACTACTAATATTCTCCTTTCTTGAACCACAAAAACGTTGGATTGCATGTTTAAATACGCAAATTATTATTCAAATAGATGAAACAAAACTTAGGACAACTTGGTAGGGGTGCGCCTGGCCCTAGCAGTAGCGCAACGCAAGGGCGACGCTCGGGGGCCCTGGCAGCAAGCTACCAGTAACGGGACCTCCCCCAGAAGAAATTAATTTAATATCTTGCGGTCCGATGGACCACGCATCAGATATTAAACTGATAAGAACAGATACTACACTTGATCTTAGCCAAAAGGCCGAGAAAGGTATGCTTCGAAGTTGAGCCTTCGTTCTCTTTTAAACGGTGTTTGGTGTTGGAGACTTCTTTCCTCTGCGTATGTGGGACAAAAACTCTTCCTTGGGAGTTCTTCAAATTTTTATATGTTGCTCTCTGAAATTGAATTCTTACGTTTTTATTTCTTGCTCTCTGAAAGTTCCCTCTTCTAAAATTGTCGAAATCTCTCCTTTATTCTTGTCGATTTGTTTACCTGTTCAGAAAATTTCTTTTTTCGCATGTGATAGATACTTCTTTAAACTATCTCTTCGACTAGTCGCCCTCCTTAGTATTCATGTGACTCGGAACCTTCGCTTGCTCTGACCTTTGCTGGACTGGGAATGGCTTCTTTTAGATGGATTATCCAGCTCCACAGGGACGTCCCAAGAGCGGCTCGTTTCTACTCGGAAGGTCTGGATTTCAGCGTGAATACCTGTACCTTGAGATGGGCTGAACTTCAATCAGGTCCTCTAAAACTTGGCCTCATGCAATCAAACAAGTAGGTTACCTCTTACCCTCTTCTTCTCCATTTTCTTTCGTTTTCTTCATTGGGTTTCCTATAATTAAGTACTGTAGAATCATCATTGCGCGCTGATGTCGATGAGATACAAACGTTGAAATGCTTTCTTTGTTCTAGATTGGTCTCTGTTTCCTGGAGTTCAAGCTAGCCAAGACCTATCCGGACTTGATCGGGAAAGGTCTTTATTCAGTCGAAAGATTGAATTTCTATTCTGTTAGTGACTAGATACATCACAAGTGGCCGTGTGAGCAAGCGTATGAGATAAATGATCATTCCCACAATGTATCTGGGATCTTGTTGTGCTTTTCATGGTGCCCACCAATTTTTTTTCTGAAAAAGAGTGAGGTCAATTGCTAATTTGCAACAATGCTTCACTTTTGCATCCTTGTATTTCTTAATTGTCCATATTCATTGATGCAATTTATCTGGTAAAGGCATAATTGCGTTCTTTTAATCTTTTTTAATTAGCATGCACTAAAGCAGTTGTGGAGATTGTGTTTCAAGTGAACTGTAATTCATCACTGGCCACTATGAAATTCTTCTCTGTTTGTCTGCTTGTCAACTCTGAGTTCTTCAGTAAGAATGCTTTATTGTGTCTAATTTACTGTTGGCTTTCTTGTTGAAAGAAGTAGGTGGTGGTCTCTGTTCCTTTTATACAAGTAACTAGTGATTTCTTAACTATTCACTCGTACTGTAGTCCAAGTGCTTTACAAACAACATCTGGCCACTAGTTGGGGCATCAAGGCAGACATTATAAGAAAGCCATCTTGGAGGAAACTTAATTTCAGGTCACTGGAGCCTCCAGGATTTTCCAAGTTGTGAAAAAGTTGATGTTAAACATGTTAACGTCCACCAGCATATAACTTTGATACTTGAATGGAACTAGGTTTCCATTTTATTTCTTTCGCGAATTTCCTCTGATTGGAGCTCTAGTGAATTTTGTTAGATTTGTCAACGTTCTTGAAAGGTACTTTGGATAATTACAAAGTTCGAGCTTTGAACCTAAATACCTGCTTCACACAGACAAACAAGAAGTGGATGGCATCTGAAAGGTTTACTAAAATATAAAACTGAGTCGTATCAAAGTTGTACCACGCCATAATCCTATGACCTGGACAAATGGGCATGAAGATTGTTTGACTCATTTTGGCCTGTTTGACTTGTCGAATGTGGTTTGCAGGTATTGACTTGGAATTGAAAGCTTTACCTTGTTGACATGTACTATAATACTCAAGATACTATGGTATGGAGCTGTCTTTTTCTCCCTGTGATAACTCTAATATTTATATGATATTACCGATGACGAGTTTTGGAAAGGAGAAAAAGGCAAAACAGAAAGAACGAAAAGAAAAAGAAATAGGAGATCATGATATCACTGTGTCTAAGTTCCATCTGGGCTGTTAGCGTTCATTTTTATTATTAAAAAAATAAAGATTGCGTGAAGCTGAGCATAGCTCAGTGGTAACACCAGAGGGATGTGTTGCGGGAGGTCTCAAGTTCGAGTCTCCGTACGAAGAATTAGGCTATTGCAGCCACAGTATTGTAATCCGGTCTAATGAAGTGTATATCAATCTCTTAAACAAAAAAAAATAAAGATTGGTGTGCATACATGGGATGTCAGGAGTTTGAACTGCTTCGATCCTTTAACTTTATGTGAAGACAATTAAAGATACCTGTATCTGTTCCCAGTTTGATTTTTTTGTGAAGCAATTGTTATTGTAAGAATGTTATTGTTCTTTAATGGGAAGCAATGCAAATTGGCTTGATGTGGTACACTGTATCTACTAAGGAAGACATCCAAATATGAGATATTTTTATTTATGCAGTTCCATATTTATTTACGTCTCAGCCATTCCTTTCATGGTGCAAGTGCTCCAATGGACTGTGTTTTTGTTCTATCATACCTTGCAGACACTTGTGTAATGGTCTTCTATAATACAGCAGTTGCGACAAAATGGTTGTTGAGGTTACTGAATCTTCATAGTTATCACATAAGAAGTGCATGTGCTGATGTGCGAAGTACTAGATATCCAATGTTTCCTATCGTCCTGCAACGTAAATTCCTCTGCAATACCTTGTGGACCGCTAATAAATGGCACTGGTCCTTCTTTTGTGCTATCATTTGATTAAGTTTTTCCCTCTGAAAGGCAAATACTGATATCCTGGGTCAGGATTCTTTGATCATGACTTTGATAAGTCTGTGCTTGATAAATGAAAAGTGGCCATTTTCAGACCTTTTTAAAATTCTTCCCTACATTGATATAAGAAGGGATGGAACAGATATTTTCTGATGAACAAGGGTTATTGACCATTAACAGGTTATACACCATCGATGGTTTCCATTTTCAGGCCTTTCCTTAAGTCCATACATCTTGTTTTTGATCTTTGGCAATGGTTGAGTGAAAACAACATTTGCCCGAGAAGCTTCTGAAAGAATCTAGGTCAAAGAAAAACACCTAGTACAGGAGCAGCTATAAATAACACTAATGCATGGAACTATGTATCTAATTTAACTGCACTCGGTTCATTATCTATTTCTTGCCATGAACAGTCCCAGTAGTACTCATGCAGCACATGAAGCTTCAATGTTTGAACCTGTATCTGTATTTTAAGCTGATTTAGCACTTTATATCTGTGTGATTTACAGTGATGGAGCCGAGCAGAAAGGCTACTCCTCTCTCCTATCCTTTGAAGTCCCTGACATAAATAGTACAGTAACAAAACTAATTTCACTGGGAGCTGAAATTGATGGTTCAATCAAATATGAAATTCATGGAAAAGTATTGATCATGGCATATTGTCTCAACCTAGCGTCCTTGCTAATAATAAAACATTAACACGCTGCCTGAGCAAATGTCTGGTTGAATGTACAGGTTGCTGCTATGCGATGTCTTGATGGGCATGTCGTGGGACTTTATGAGCCAGCTTGAGTCCAAGCACAGCATGTGAGTAATCTACTAATGTAACTTTATGATCATTGTTGAAGCACCGAGGTTTACTGACAGTGGAGAGTGTGGAAAGAGAAAAGGTGTGGGGCAATTTATTCAGGGGAATCTCATCAGACTTGTCTGTCCTCCACACACGGGGACCCATGTCTGTTCGAATCCTCTATTGCTGACCTCTGAGATTTTTTTTCTTTACAGTGATCAAGTGGCATATTTATTTAGAGTGACAACAATCACAGCCCATCTAGTTTTTCAAGAGAGGGTAATGCATTCCGGAGCAAATGATTCTTAGTTGTCATTGTATCCAAAATATAGCTATTTGTCTAGACAAGGAGAATAAACTGTTTTGTAAAAACAAATTAACTTTCTGATTTCTTAACACAACTGATGAATCGTTTTGTAAGTACCCTAAACTCGAGCAGATATTTTTACTTTAACTAAGTTTAAAAGCAAGTATTTTTTCTAGTCTACATAAGCGAGAAGTTAAATTAGTGTATAAATGTTCTGACTTAGAACGTTTTATTTCGAGGAATTTGGTGTACATAACTGGGCAGACTTGCCTCATTAGCTGAGTCAGCTAATGGAATAGACAAGTGAACTTGGACTTGACCATGCTGATTAAACGTTGTCAATTATAATGCAAGCAAAGCAGCAGAAAAAGAAAAGAAAAAGCTAAAACGAATAGTATACATGAAGAACATTATATGAAATAAGGTTGCCCTTTATGCTACGAAAAGCCATGTTCCACATCTGAACTCTAATTATGAAAAGAGGAAATAAGGTGGATCCTTTGTAGCACTTCCAGGTTCTCCCGTTTAACCAGGCATGTGGCCTGATTACTTGATTCTCTCCTAAAGCAAGCAGCCTGATTACTTGATTCTTTACTAAAGCAAGCAGCCTGATTACTTGATTCTCTACTAAAGCAAGCAGCCTGATTACTTGATTCTCTACTCGAGTAAGCAGCCTGATTACTTGATTCTCTACTCGTGCAAGCAGCCCGATTACTTGATTCTCTACTCAAGCAAGCAGCCTGATTACTTGATTCTCTACTCGAGCAAGCAGCCCGATTACTTGATTCTCTACTCAAGCAGCCTGATTACCTGATTCTTCTAGCAGCCTTGTTCAGATTTTCTAACCATATTATAACTTGCTGCTCGTCATCAAAACTTTTTATATATAACTTTACATTTTTCTATTTGGTGAGAATAACATCATTGTATTCTGTCATACATAAACTAGCATGGAGGTTCATTCACATGCCAACCTACGAGGGCCAGTTAATTTTATTTTAAATGAAGGGTCAAAGCTCGATGCCATAATACTGCTTTTCGAAGACAATTATATAACCCTAAGCTGATACTTTTAAATTTTGAAATGCCATAATCCAATTCCAAGTCATAAGCGTGCTTCCACATGTCACATATGATGTAAGATTTTTAACCTCGCAGTATAGCAAATGTAGGTCTTTTCAGTAACTGCCACCCTTTCCCACTCAGTCCACGACTCTGGCACTGAAGTTATGCTAGATGATGGGTTACTGGGAGAGGAACTAAGGTCGTAGGAAATATGAGAGTCGTAGCAGCTGGAATATATACTAACAGATTAAATTAGAAACATAAAAGTATTGCCAAGCTAGGCAGAAAACTTGAATCATTGAATTCAAGTCAGTGAAACAAAACTTCAAACATGGTTGTCATACTGGTTAATTTTCAACTCTTCTAACTGACTACTACAATGTTCTCCATATTACAAATAGCTATTCTTCTAATTCCATGTTCATTACAATACATTCAAAAATGGCTTGCCATGCAGTTCCTTTATAAGCTAAACTTTTGATCCAGTACTTCATAAAAAAACAATATTAAAAAAAAGAGTGCAATAGATCAGGATGCAGAGACATTTGATTTGATTTCATTCCCCCATTTTGATAATAAGAAATGGTTTCTCGGAATCTCCTGCAGATCCACCCTGTACACAGCTCATCCGCAGCATGATATTGCACAGCAGTGACGCGACGGTAGATAAAAAGATGGAGATGATGGAGCACCTTCGTTTGGTCGGTAATGGCGACCAACATAAGTATCTTCCACAGCACTGCAGAGATCGGGAGTGGAAACTTTGTTTCCCCGCAACCCATCAGAGGGAGTAAGAAAAAGTCGAAACACTAGCTAGAGATGGTGGGAACTCCAGAGGGATGGGGGATCACACGGCCCCAACGAATAAAGAGATGTCCAGCTTTTGCTTCCCACAAAGTAAAAAAGGGAAGAATCGGAGGCAGCTTTTGTGCTTCCCATGTCAGTCCAGCGCCACTTCTCCAGTGGCAAGTTCTCTCTCGCTCTCTCTTGCTGAACTATCTTTTCTGCCCCAGGGAGCGAAGAAATGTACCAGCGCGCTCAACCAAGGCAGCTGAAAGAGAAAAAAATAAAAAAATAAAAAAAATCATGCACGACCGTTTTGTTGCTGCAGAGAAGGCAAAAAAGGGGGTTACCAACAGAGAAAGAGAAGAAAAAATAAGAGCTCGCTCTCTCACCTGATTTAGCAAATATGGCTGATGAGCTCTCAGTAAAAACTCTCAAAAAGAAAACGAAACTCCTCGTAGAAGGCATATTGGTGGGTCAGGGGAAGGGCAAGAACTGCTTTCACAGAGATTCGCTTGGGGACAGAAGAAACACCACAACGCAAATGTGGCATTAATTGTCTTTCCCTCGCCAGCTTCAAGGATGGAATCACAAGAAAGCCCAGCTCCATCTTAGGGTGACATGGAAATGGGTCACTCTGATTCTGGTATTGCATTTCTCCCTATTGATCTTATTATCATGATAGAGAATTTAAGAGAGGGAACCACTGAAAATATATCATATTACAGAGGTAGTACAGGATCAATGTTTATGATCGTTTGCAGCTTTCTGCCAAGGCACCACAAAATTATTGTAATTGCTCATGTTAACTTGATATGGATAAAGAGATGCATACGAACCCCATTTGAGGATCAAGAGTACTCAACACGCCATGAAAGCGCCCATGCAGACCTTAGGACATAAAACGAGGATAGGATGAAGAGAGATACTGGAACCAAAACTTTATTAATTAGATGCTCTTATAAGTTAATCCAGAGAGCTACAACCCCCATTGGCAGTTCTGAGTCGCAGAAGAAAACACAGATGACTAACCTGTTCCCTAGAATCAGGTGAAGTTCAGTTCGCAATTTTCCGAGGCGCAACTTCCTCCCAAACCCTAATTACCTCAGCCAGAGAGGACAACCGAAGCATACCCCAATGTTGTTACCGAGGCAAGCAACTTCGTCAGAGTTCCGACCTGTAATTACTGTATCTGAAACTACAAAGCTAGTCGAGCTCAAGTGGCAATAAATATCCAGGAAAATACGTAATAAAAACTTGAGACGTGTAGGTGAAGATAAATTAATGTTGAGTACAATCACTGGAACGAAGAGGAAGATCTCCGATCAACGTGACATGCACAGAAGTCTGGCTAGGACTTGGTACTCGGAGTTATTTCTCGTCTTGTTTCACGGAAGAAAGTGAGCAAGGGCCCTGAGGGGTGTAGGTACTAGGTATCGATCAGATCAGTACTGATAAGAACTCACAAGTGGTCTGCCAAATAGTGACATTCTTGAAAAACCAACGACTTGACAAGACACAACCAGAACTTCGATATTGTTGTTTTTTTTTTTTTTTTTGCTTAAAAGATGAGAAGGAAAAGAGAGCAGCCAGTTGAAAATCCCAACTACAAACAAGGAAGGTAATACAAAATGATCAATAATCCAGGAAAAATATAAAATCTATCTTATCACCTTTTAAAGTGCATGTTAAACCTGGAAACACTCCTGGCAACCTCTGTTCGAGTTCGGAACTAAAGATTCGTGTCGATCCTAATTTATTTCTCCAAAAGCAAACAACAGTTTCACCACACCTTCTGCTGCACAATATCGGAAGAAGAAGATTGCACTAATATTAACCCTCCGTGTTCTTCTTCTTCATCTGGTACGATCTTTACGAGGCTAGATTTCATCGTCCGAATTAACAAGTTGGATCATCAAAAACAAAATACGGGCAACTTACCTAGATAAGGGAGCTCCCTTCAGTCCAAGAACAGGCAGTGAAGAGTTCAAACTTGTCTCCCGCATCATTCACTCATTTACCGAGCCCTGCAAATTCGCCCTCTTGCTTGGTATTTGAATGAATGAGTCGGCAGCTAATTCAACCCAACAACCACCCGTGAGTGGACTGAAGAAAAGCTCCCTTGCATACTCACCCGCACTATATTATGAGAAATTTAAGAAGAAAGATCACTTCAGATCTATTACTCTCTCCACACAAACAACAAAAAAGAAAGAAAAATAAAAGATATAAAATAAATAGCAGGCTCCAAACCCTCACCAGCTAATTTTTCGATCATGAATATTACAAGGGAGACAAACGAATAATAGCTGCAAGGAGAAGAGAATAACAAAAGAGATATATTTCATGTAGTATTAGTTTCAAACTCTCAAGTGCAACGAAAACTAGGAAACAGATGATGGGTCACTATCTTCGGAGAGAAAAAAAAAAAAAAGGAAAGAGGGAGATAGAGAAAGTGAGAGAAAGATAGGAGGGGGATAGAGAGAGAGGGGGAGAGAAGGAGAAAGAGAGGAGATCAAAGGCTCCCAAGGAAAGAAGGTAGATAAGTTTCCGTTTCAACAAACACCATTGAAGAAACTCACGGATCTAGGCATGGAAACCTCCGTCTTATATAGCAAAGAGGGAGGGTGGAATCAGAGCAGGCTGAAAGACAGGTAATAGTACTTTAGGGGAAAAAAAAAAGAAAAACTGAATTTAAAGGATACTTATTCGTATTCGCTGGTTCATCTCTCTGCACCTACTCTCATCTCAAGTGACAAATCCTTCCTTGAGAGAAGGAATAGCAGAACAGCCCATGCCTTTCTGTTTTTCTGTCGATCATATATATCCTTTTAATATAAACAGAAGTGAAACACGTCACTCCAGAGATGTCTCCATCCTTCCAATCCCCAAAAGGCCTCAACCCTAATTTCGATGGTACTTGAAAGATGAACTTAGTTTGGTTCTCTTAATAGTAAGTTTTACTTTAAGATACTATAAAAGCTCTAAAAGTATGTAAACGTGCTCACTTCTAAATGGCTAATTTGCTTTAACAAGAAGATATGGAAAAAAAAAACATGCTAATTTATCTGCATAAGGGTTTATTCGCCGGCTAAATAGTACCTCTATAAGACTATCACGTCGTCTCATGGAAGACCTTATTATAAAACAAAAATTCTGTTTATATACCTATATATATCTAGTAAAGAAACTAAGGTAACTCTTATATATTATAGAAATTTGGCCAATTTGCAAAAATTTAAAGATATTCGAAGTAAAAGAGAAGAAAGCAGTTTAAGATTATGATTTCTTGAATCTTTTAACTAATTGTTGGTTCGTTATTTGTTGAATCTTGATGGCAGTGATCTGCCCGGAAAAACCTTCATAATTGAATTATTGAACATTGAATGACCCAAGTGCAAAGAATTAAGTCACTGTCTTGATTTTCTTAAAGCTAAGAAAGATAGAGATTGTAGTTTGTAATCTATTGTTATACAAATTTTGCCTCATATATAGAATAATCAAGCAAAATTAGTTGTGCGTCATCTAAAAATGCTTAAGGCGCGTAGACAACTAATTAACTATTAACTCTTGATTATATATGCTTCAAAATTTACTTCCCCGAGTATTTAGTGATGGCCCCCATGTCAAATCGTCGAGACAACCCTACTTTGGTAAATTGTGTATGAAAAAGAAAAAAATTAAAATTAAAAATAATGATTAAACAAAAGAATCTCGCAGCTCTTCTTTCTGCCTCTATATCTATTGGGAGGATAGTTGGTGGCACATAGGCCAAAGCTACTAACTTAGTTGGCAACATAGTTCAATCGTCGTTGGCTTTTATCATTTCTTCCTTGTTTTCTTGTCCCCCTCTCCTTAGGATCGATACGTCCGGGTTAAAAGAACTAACCACCCCCGCCTGTGTGGCGATGGATTTAACCTTACTTTTTATGTGTCAAACAATTAGAAGTAACGTTTGATTCCCAAATGATATAATTAAAAATCAAAACCATCTAACAAAAAATGGGTCGTCCTCCGTGTCTCCTAAATGTATCATTATTAAAGTCATTATAAGCGCACAAAACTTAAGTTGGGTCATCCATTATATCAACACTTAATAATTAATTGAACTTGAGTCGTAGCTTGCAAGTTTTTATCTCGCGTCTATATTTCTTTAAATTCCTTTCACGTAGGATTTTTAAATAAAGGAAGAGAACTCCTATGCATTTAGTGTTTTGATTCGGTAGATGATATTAATTAAAAGCTAAATTCGGCACAAAAACTTCAGTCTAAATGTTATAAGCTAAATTATGCATAAAATATTTAGAAGCCATAAATTTGAGGATGTCACTGAATTGAGATGTTTATTGTTTACAACACATATAATGAAAATCATACTCATTAAAACAGGGTTACGTGCCAGAAAACGCATCTTTGTTACTTATTATCTTGGAATTGATCTTTTACTCCTACATGACAAAGCAAAATGCTTGTAAAGCATGATTTATTTTATTTGCCTGTGAGGGTGGTGAGAAGGAATTGGGTGCTAAAACTTCATTCACTTTTACCTCTCGAACGTAGATATTTTTTTCACTTGTTTTTTTATCAACTATTCCCGTGAGCTGGAATGCATATTTGAATTGTATTTCCAAAAGGAAGTTGATTGTTACATTATTTACCATGTAAGATAAAAGCAAAGCACCATTTGATCAATAATTCAAATGGTGGTAATATTCAAAAGGAAAAAAAATAACAATATGTATGCAAGATCGTATGCCCAACTTCTTTTTCCCTAATTTAGCCATCAATTTTTTTGTTTTATGTCTGTTGAGATCTAAGTACTTTTACCAGTGTGAAGCCAATGCAAAAAGTCATATAAACAACGTGAAGAGCTTTTTTAACATATTTAAAAAACAGGCTAACCAGTGATAACTCTTTTTATATAAATTTAAGTAAAAAAATTAAAGAAAATCATATATCGGACATTCATTTGGAGGTTTTCAGTTCAGTGGAGCAAGTAAATGGACTAAGTGGATTATGTCTACTTTCCACCCAAAAAATTGAAGTTTAAGAGGCTTAGCCAAAAAAATATCTTTTAAAATGCCTTTGTAGGAATTTGTGGAATGAATATGAATGCTATTGTTTTGTTTCGAATAGTTCTGTTTCGACTAAGGCATCAAATTTCATCTGGGTAATGACTAATTTGCATCTTTTTGTTCTGTTTTGACAATGGTCATCACGAGATAAGGTTGATTAGGGCATCAAATTTCATCTGGCAAATGAGTAATTCAGATTTGGCTGTTCTGCTTTGACAATGGTCATTATGAGATATGGCTGATAAGAGCATCAAATTTCATCTGGCTAATGAGTTATTTAGACTGTTCAGCTTTGACCACAGTCATTATCAGAATAGGCTGATAAGGAACTTCGCAGGTTCTCATCATGGGTTCGTGTGAAGAGGGAAAGAAGAGGGAAGAATGGAGGATGAGGGATCAGGAGAAATAATATATTTAGGGAGCAGATCTCATCAGATTCTCCGTCCGTCTTGTCAAAGAAAGGCTGGCTTCTAATAGCGATTGCCCCTCTCTCTCCACCATCACCTCCACGTCCAATCACTTCTGTTCTCCTTTTTTCCTTTTTCTACTGATGAGACGTTGGACATGGAGGACTGCCACTTCCGCCCTTTTAAAGTTTATTGAGAATCTTAAAACTGTGCTTTGTATGTTCCTCATTTCTTTTAACCAATTTTTTGTTAAAAAAAAGTATATAACAGAGAAAAGTAGATAGATCGGAGTCGGTCCTGTATATTCTAAATATCAGCCTCTGCTTTTCCGGATTTCCTGCCTCCCTTCGATCCATCTTATGTTCCTTCGTATATAGGAGACGAGACTAAAAAACCTAATGTTAATCTTCTTCGCTAGTCCAGGGGAAAACGAAAAGAAGAATTTGTGGGGTACGTGTTTAACGTTTGCCAGAAGCTCACAGTGGTAAGTGCGCCTTTGCTGCTTCTGGATTGTTCCATAAAAATGTGGGAATCCACGGAAGTCGCTCAAGGAATTAATCAAGTACCGATGCAGCTGGGATTAATAGAGTAATGGGGATTTCCCATGCATAAAGAACCTTTCATCGAACACCCTGCGCTTTTTCTCATCTTTACTATTTTCTTCAACCTTTCTGCCATAATGCGTCTGTCAGAATTTATTCAGGCAGACCCACATGCACTTCATCGTCTTCGATCCCACTACTCCACACTTAACGCCTTCCTTCACCTTCCCTCTCTCTATTTCAAGGTCTCAAATTAGTGACATTTTCGTTATCATTGTGCGTGTCTATCCCCGTTTTCTATTTCTGGAGACGCCTTCTTCAATTTTTATACGCGACAGTAAATGTATTATTGAATGTCACATTCAACGCCGTGTAGTCGTTTGTCCTGTCAACAGACGAGTGAATCAAATCAAAGGCGTCGTCGGATCTCAACTCAACTGTAGATGAACAGTCCGCGGATGGATGGACATGATGAGTACACAGATTAATCGATGCTTGAAGTTTATGCTACAGTATCTTCTCTCTCTCTCTCTCTCTCTCTTTTGGAACTAATGCAACTTTTTTTAAAAAAAATTAGTTATTTCTTTTTCTCGTGAATCGTAGTCAGATTAAAGTAGAATATGGTAAATTAGTGCTTATTGAGTGTCCGGGGAAGGCTAAAATTTTAATAAGCACTACACAGTAAACCCTCTCTAACCGACTTACAGTCTTTGATGCCTTGCCCTCTTTTATGTCAGTGTGGACGTGAGGCATGAGAGGCTTGTCGTTCGTACCTCCTTAGTCACTTCCTGGTGAAATATTCTGAACTCTCTGCATAACCAATAAGGCAATGACCCAGTGTACACCTCTAATTTATAGGGTGATTCTTCCTCTGCCCTCCATTCCTTTGCAGACCCCTGCCTCGTCTGTTACCTTCATAGCCTCCCGTGTACACTGATAATCATACCTATAAAGAGGAAAAAGAACAAAATGTCCAGCGCTACATATAGTACGTACATTATAGACAGACAGACTGAGACAGACGTAGGGAAGGCTCAGCTCCGCCTATATATAGCTCATCGACAGAAGAGCATGCATCAGCAATATTGTACTGTTTGTTACTTAAAACTAGTGTTCAACGTCTTCGTCGAGTATATATCTCCTGGGCCTCAGTTTAAACCATCGGGGAATTGGGTGCATCAAAATATAATTATACCGCGCCGGAGACCCAAAGCAGTTTCATGGTCTGGTCCGTCCTCCGTGCATGGCCCGACGATCAGGTGAGTATCGATTCGACTGCAATAATATATTGCGATAATGGATCCATTAACGAAAGTACAAGGGAATAGGGACTTGTTTACGTTTCGTTTCTTTTTACTTTTTGCTTGACAAGACAATCAGGAATACGAATATACGAAAACAAAAAAATTTCGTACTTTGCAGTCGTCTCTGCGGTGATGGACTTTGCACTTGCAGTGATCAGTGACAGTGTAGTTTAAATTTGAAACCCAGCTGCACGTGAAAAGCGACTTTGATCCACGAAGTAAGACGAAGAACCAGAATAAATTAACGTTTATAACACAAGCTGCCCCAGTAATATTATCTACCGATATAAGTATGTAATCGATCAGTCTGATCTAAACTGCATACTTTATGTAATTAATTTATGGAGATATATATATATATTTTGGGACTCTGACTCCCCACTAAAAAAACAAGTCAACAATATCTAATATCGAAGCGAAGTTCCTTCCTTCTCTCTTTCGTCTGGGAGGCCCAGAAAGAGAACACTAGCTAATAATACATTAAAACTGGGAAGAAAAGGTCTTCGGAGATGATCGATCCATGGAGGATTGGATGCATGGTCATGTCATCGGAGACAGAATAACACCGGGCGGGCCGCGGTATGGTCCTCTCCCAGCTTCTTGTGCACGTTGTTCCTGTCGGTGACTCCGTGTCGTTTCACAGACAAATATGAGCTCGTAACTCGTAACAGTCTCGTAACTCGCAAGTAAACTTCAAAGTTCTCGCTCCGTTCGTTTTCTTCCGATGTATACGTTAAGAGTGAAGCATGAAAATATATCAACCGATGTGACCGAGGAAGCCGATACGTAACGTATTATCATTTGTAACGTTTTCATGTGAGAAAGATAACGATTTTTCCTTTATTTGTTTTTCTATAGTAGTAAATGTTGTCCTTAAATTTCAGGACAAATATTCACTATGCATATAGCTAACTTTAAATTTTTGCAATATTTATACCTTAAACCCTAAATTAGGATATGATTACTTGTCTAAGTTGACTCAGATTTCAAATTCACCTGTTTGAGTCAAAGTCAGTCGTAGATCATTAATTTTAACTCAGATTGAGTTTGACTCACTCGGAGGTCAAACTAACCCGATTCAGTTAATCTAACTCGGATTTTCAGATACTAAGTCACACAAGCTTATTGGTAATCCATGTCAATCAGATGGCTCTCAAACACCAAAGGCAGTAGAGTTTTCCATTTTTATATAAACCAGGGTATGGTGGAAGCAAGATATGTTATTATCTCAGGACGTTTTTTTCAAATCATTGTTTTTCTTACATACGATTTTAAGCCTTTAGAAATGTCTTTTTGGTTCCCAACCCATGTAAATTAAAAAAATATTTTGATTTAATCTAACTTGATAACATTAATTTAGATATTTATAATTTATATTAACTTTTAAAAACTTTAAACTAATTTTAGAATACCAAGGGTCCAAGACAGATAAAAAGTGTCAGACTCTCAATATCCAGTCTCTCTCCCCACCATGACAAGGTAAACTACTTCAACACTAAAGTCGGTTTGGGTCTTAGCGGGTAAGGATTTCCTGTACTTCTCTCGTGAAACGTGATCAGATAAAAAGTCTCTTAAAATATCCAGTCTCTCTCCCCACCATGACAAGGTAAACTACTTCAACACTAAAGTCGGTTTGGGTCTTAGTGGGTAAGGATTTCCTGTATTTCTCTCGTGAAACGTGATCAGATAAAAAGTCTCTTAAAATATCCAGTCTCTCTCCCCATCATGACAAGGTAAACCTACTTCAAAGTGGTTTTACTGGCTAAGGATTTCCTGTATTGTCTCGTGAAACGTGATGAACAATGGGGATACTAAACAAGTTTTACGAAAATAATGCTATTTGCACGGTTTATCCTTTAAAATATAGAATTTTATAAAATAAAAAATATTTTTTTATAGTTTAAAAGGCTTAGATTAACACGCATGTCAGACATGTCTGTGGGCTAACTGCACCTAAATTACTCTTTTTACAATTAACCACGATAGCCCCTAAATTAATTGGTGGGAGAGAAGTGATTCCATGTTGTGCACAGATGATCTAATGAGGGGCAAATTTCAGTAAAATGGTGGTAACCTGACTTTTGTTTTTAGCTAAGATGTAACACTGTCCTCCGAGGTCTAGGATTCACAATCATTATGAGTGATAATGTTTCTTATGAACATAATATGTTGGTAGAGAGGTTGACTTACACACTTACAACGGCGACAACCTGTTCATTAAACGGTATATATAACAACTCTTAATCTTGAGTTGAACTATTTATATACGAAACTTACAAGGAAAGAATCACAAACTTATATGGTGGTATTATCGATTATTTTCATTAAGATAATAAATTAGTCTATTTTCACTCTTTTGTGAAGATAAACTATCAAATCCTTGATTTAATGTAAACAGACCTACGAATTAAGAACAAATGTTTCTATCCTTTGTCCACGTTTCATTCGGGGATAAATTAAGGCGGTTTGTGCATTATCAAGACATAGCATGCTCATATTGTGTTTATATGCTAATCTATTCACGTTAACGTATATTATAATGAACAGGTTCCTAATAGCTAGTACCGAAGGCAATATCTTTCTCCTCCGAGTGTAAGAAAACGAGAGAAAATAAATTGAACGATGGAAAATTCCGGAGCAGAAATAATTACTAAAGGGCGGAAGGGAACAAAGCAGCCTAGCCTGTTAAACAAATTAATATGAAAGGCGGTCCGAACTTAGTTAAATAGGAAAGAGTCCCAGTTTTCTGGCTTAAAACAGGAAGTGTGATAATTGTATTGGGAGCCATATCTTTCAAGGAAGAACAATCGGACTGCTTTAGGGGTAAAGGGGAAATCAAAAGGAACATTTTGAGGTCATCACATCGTGTCCTCTGATTCTGAAACTTCTCGTATAAATTAACAAGTTTTCAAATGCTAAAGAACAGGTTCATTTTCCTTTTTCTGAGACGAATCAGTGCAGCGCATCGACATGAGTATGAAGATGTCATCAGTCAAATCCAATTCCTAAAGCAGCACAGGGAGGTTCCCGTTTCTGGTTTTTCTTTTCTTTTTTTTAAATCTTAACCGGCACCCACAAATTTTATAAGCTTGCTTCGTTGATGAAACATGGTACTTGCTTACTATAGAAACAATATATTGAGGAAACAAAGGAAGTCAAAAACAGTGCTGAGTGCCTCCACCTGAAGAAAATCGATTGGCTTCTTTAGGGTTTGTTAAAAGGAAAAGAAAAGACCGAAAAGCAGACCTGCAGTGAAGAGAGAGATACTGGAAAAAGTAAAAGGGGGAAGGGATGCCAAAATCCGACCGTTGTTTGTCTTTCGAAGTCGGATTCGATTCAAGAGAGAGAGAGGGAAGATATTAAAGATGCTTTGGCAGGAGGGGCCGCCATTATCGGCCATCCCGATATATGCGACTCGTCGGTCCTCCTCACAGTCACCACACGCATGCACGACGCAATCCATTAAAATCCATTAAA
The DNA here is from genome assembly GCA_022405105.1 of Aristolochia contorta. NCBI lineage: Eukaryota > Viridiplantae > Streptophyta > Magnoliopsida > Piperales > Aristolochiaceae > Aristolochia > Aristolochia contorta. The sequence goes on along the minus strand of CM039667.1, from coordinate 601,825 downwards.
GAAAGAAAAACTGAGATTTCCTGGTACGCGTCTGTCTGTCGGTCTCACTCTCTCTCTCTCTCGAATTTCTCTCTCACACGTGACCCACCTCCCCCGCCGAAAAAATCTCCCCCTCGGATTCTCTCGTCGCCATCCTCCTGTGCTCCTTCGTCTCATCTGGGGGTCTCCTTCGAGTACTATTTAAGCAATGCTCTTCTGCCTGTCTCCGTCATCGTTTTCTTCTCCACCTTAATCCCGGAAGATATAGATGATGGTTTTAATTCCTTCGAGCTAACTAGCTAGCTAGTTAGTTATCGTTTGTGGGGTTTGATTTGGTTACTTGATCGAGGCCGCATAGGTGGTAATATGTAGGATGTAACGAGGTTTGTGGGGTTTGAATGGAGCTCCCTTCAGTCCAATACAGGGAGGAAGTGGGTGATTGCGGCTGCTGGTTCATGGGTTCCTATGGCTGCGCCAGGTTACTTAATCACTGCGCAGACCAAGGGTGCGCATGCACCAGGAGACGACTTCGCCTTCTCTCTTTCTTTCTTGGATTGAAGGGAGCTCCAATGACCTTCCTCTCTCTCTCTCTCTGGAATCTCCCTTCTTTCTCCATCCATTTATTTCTTTTAATGAGTGCATGTCTGTTTTTTTTTGTTCAAACATTTCTTTCACTAGCTAGATATATTTCGCCATTGAAATTCACGTTCATACATATATGCGAACTTAATTGTGCGTCGGCCTTCACTAACCCCTTCCATTCATCAGTGCTGGTATCTGTGTGTTCCATTTGCAGGAAGGAAATAAGCTGGGTCTCCCTGGCGTCGTCTGTCCTCGCCAGCGCCGTTCCCGTGGCTCGTTCTTCCTGGAGTAGGACTTGGTGATTCTTAATTAACTACGAAGGTTCCTAATGTAGAGATCTTTTGCTTCGCATTCATATTGACCGATATTTGTAGATCTAGCTGCTATAAAGATCTTTATGTAACGGGACCCATCAGAAGATTCTTGAATGCTGTATCTTTTATGGGATGCATAGTTGTAAATAGTTGCTGGATTACTGAGAAACATTTATGGGGATTTCATCTTTGATACTTTCTTCTCGGTTGTATCATTTACGGGCTAAATACTTATACAAGGTATCGGAGAATCACTCTCAAATTTCAAGGACTCGATCATGAGATGCCTAATTAATTAAGTCTCTGAGGCTCTGTACACTTAAACTTACACCTTGGAGCCTCTCCTCTTCATCTGAGTGGAATTATAACTTAATTAAGTACCTGATCAACTGTCATCATTTGATATTGATCTTCTCAATTAATTTCATTGTTTGGAAATGAATGCCACGATCTTTCAGTGATCTGAACACGTTTACCTAGTATCTATTCGATTAAGGAAACTGCGATATGGTTAATCATTGATATTATTAATTAATTATGTCCAACAAATCAGGCTCATGATCGCTGGACAAAAATCACCGAAACGATTTCGTCTCTCCTTTTTGTCTTCTTGGGTGCCACATGGAAACCCCAGTTGTCGTCGTTCTGTCCTCAATGTGCCGGCCACAACATTAAAAATATCATCAAATTTTAATTTGTTATTTTTTGTAAACCTTTTCTTTCTTAAAGCTGAGTTTAGGAATAACATATATGTATGGTGAAATTATTGGATCAATTCGTGATCCGGTTCGAATATTAGTTGTGCATGGTACCCAGTAAAATTATGCAATCGATCGTATTATTCGTATATTACAGTAATATGGCATCTAAAAAGTGGCATTAGAAAAATGTCATTTACACAATAATATCAACGTAATCATATTCGTGGTGGGCATCAGAATAATATAATAAGACAGCACGGGTCACGACTCACGACTCACGACCATGATCCACCCAAAATCTAGAAGAGTAAAACATCTTTGCACGCAAAGCATGTATATTTTGCGTGCATAAATGAGAATCTTAACCAAACAATCAAAGAGGAAATTTTACCGTAATTTATTCGAATTATCTTCTACTAAAACGTGGTTAGGTGGCCCATTAACGATCCGTAGACACATCCAATTTTGTTTTGGCTTCCCAACTTAATTAAAGAAGGTGATTCGAATGTGGCCGGCTTGACCCGGCAAGACTAAGCACTTTAACCCATTGATTGGGTTGGACTAACTGGCTCAATTTGGTTCTATTCGGACTTGAGAGACGAGTTAGTTGAAGAGAAATGGAGGGCTGTGTCATCGGACTGACTCTCCGCCTGGGTCAACCATACCAATAAGAATTACAGTCAACATAGTTTAGTGGATTAATTAGTTATATCCACATGTGTATAGTTAATTTAACCATAAAAGGTCAATTAGAGAGTAAAAAATCTGATAAAAAGAGCATATGTTCATGGAATAGTTTGAATTAACCTCGTTTAGATTTGGCCGTGCCACTAGGCATTATTTATTTAATACAAAGCTTTCTTTATATAATATGCTTTGGCTGCTCCACTAGGCATCATTAGTCTAATACGAAGCTGAATACATAGAAGAATAAGCAACCAACGTGTCAAACATGAACAGTACTTGTATACGTTTTAAAAAGTACAATCCAAATGTAGAATTTGTTTATCCATACTTATTTTGTGATTATACTTACAAAAAAGGACATCCATATTATGTAAAAAAAATCTCTAATTATTCCCGAAAGTACTTTGTTTGAAAAATTGAAAATCAAGACATTATCCTATTAAATTGGTTTTTATGAACATTAAGATCAGGATCACTAGAGCCACTCCGAATTGGGCGGCTTACATGTGCAAGCTTATGAATTGACATATATATATATATATATATTGATTTATTATTAGTCGACCGAAAAATTTCACGTGAAAAAAAACTATATAAAATATAAAATTGAGTTATGAACTGAGATCAGCTGTTTGCCGATTGTCGAGACTAAATGTCTTTTTTACCCCTTACCGGATTTAATTCTTAATTCTGGATTACTTAATTTAAATTAAGATGACGCTCTAGGTTAAGCCGATTGAGGAAACTGGAAAGGGCGAGAGCCGCGCAGAGGTATCCTATTTAAGAGATCAGGCGTCGCGTTCGACGTCTTCTCTCGAAAGGGTTTTCTTCCTACGTCCGGCTGCGTTTCGTCACGATTTAGCCTCTCTTTCCGCTGCTGGTTTCGTTATTTCGATTTCGCCGTTATTGTTGAGGAGAAGAGGGTTAGGGTTATCGGTTGGTGGGACTGGGTCTTGATGATCTTTTTCCTCTGGCCCATGCGTTTGTAGATCGGACGATGAAAGTATCTGCCTCGGATCTGTTTGATCCTAGAACGGTTATGGATTCAGATGACCTTCCGGACGGCAAGGGCGTGGCTTCTGATAGGGACTTCGCCTTCGCTTTTGACAACAATTATTTCTCCGATCGCGTTCTCAGGATCGAGATCATGCCGGGCTTGGCGGAGCATAAAAATGACGGTGATGGATGTACGAGTATTGCTGAGTGGGCAAGGAATCGGAAGCGGAGGAGAGAGGAGATCAAGAAGGAAAACGGTGAAGTGCTTGTCCTTGCTTGCTGGAATCTTTTGTCATTTTGGTGTTTTTGTATATGTTTTTTGTATTTGGGTAAGCAGTAGGCGCTGGATTTCCTTCTGTTTTGGTTTGCTTGATTCTCTTTATTCGGATTTACGCGATTTCTTGGGTTAAGAGATGATCTTTATGGAGATTTTCATTTTTAGCTCTTCGCCGAGATTTAAATGCATTTCATAGGTATTATTATTATTTTTCATTTGTTTAGAAATAAGAAAGATAAATTATGAGGAAACTTGCTTAGCTGGATTTCGTTGTTATTTGGTATTGAAAAGAACAAATTTCTCAGTTTGGCTCCTCATTTATGCGATAGCTTTGGCGGAGAGCCGGTATGTGAATGAGGTCTCTTATTTGCTTTATTTTTCGCCTCAGAGCTTGCTGTATGCCGGGAGGAGCTCATTTCTAAATGTGACCAGCCTGACACTGAAGATGGCGTGGCATATGAAAATCAAGATGACGAGCCTGTGGCAATGATTGAAGAATCTCCTTCTGGTATTACACTGGCTTTTTCACTTTGCAGCGTTTCTTGAAAATATTAATATTCAAACCATCGCATTAAACACGAATATGGAAATGGGCGTTTGCAGTTAGGTAGTATTTTAGCGGATAGCTGACATAGAGAACTGCAACTACTGTGTTCTGCCTTATACTTTCTAAAATGAACCTATTAAAATATGAACCATTACTAATAGACAAGGAAAGATTGATGAGATTGTTCTCTGTCCTTCATGGTGCATCAATTCAGCAAGACAATTTCCTTAACTTCATGAGAATGTTATCTAAATAACATGGAAAGATTGATAAGATTGTTCTTTGCCCTTTGCGGTGCATCAATTCAGCTAGACAATTTCCTTAACTTCATGAAAATTATAATAACTTCATGAAAATTATAATAACTTCATGAAAATTATAATAACTTCATGTGAATATTATCTTGTTCAAGCGATTTAAATAGGCTAGTAATTTCTCTTGTTCAAGGGATTTGAATAGGCTATAATTGCTAAATTTTAACCATAGTCACTAGCAGTCATTCCACTAACCTCTCATGATATCATTGCATCCTGCTTTTCTTAATAGTTTTTATCAACAACTGAGTCATGTCGTTTTTACTGAAAAATTGATGATCATTAAGCCTTGGCAATGACAATGATGAATCCTTGAACTATAAGTACTGTTAACTTCTTTAAGCTATGTGTGGCTGTATTCATTGATTGTTGTAACTAATATCTAGAGAAGTGTTTGTGCAAAAACTTATTGAACTTTTTTTTATCATATGAATTATGACAGCAGTTAGATAGTTTTTATAGACCTGAAGTTGTCTCTAATGTTGTTTTTATCATAGGTGATGAAGCTGCCCTTAGCAATGATTCATCTTGGAGTATGGATTGTACCATTGCTTTGAGAGTAAAAACAATACATATAAATTCTGCAATACTAGCCGCTAAGAGCCCATTCTTTTACAAGGTGTGATTTTATACTCTCAGTTTTGTAGATGGATTTTCACTTGTAGATGACTGAAGATCTTTATGTTCTTAAAGGTATTTTCAAATGGTATGCGTGAATCTGAGCAAAGACAAGTAACTCTAAGAATCAATGAGTCTGGTAATATTAATTTCTAATATGTGCATATAAACAATATCTTTTATCCCCACTTGTCAAGATGTAGCAAATAAACAATAAATTCTCTCGATTTGTTGCAGAGGAAGCTGCCCTCATGGAACTTCTGAATTTTATGTACAGCGAGACTTTAAGACCTACTACTGCTCCTGCCCTATTAGATGTGCTGATGGCAGCAGACAAGTTTGAGGTTGCATCTTGCATGAGATATTGCAGCCGTTTACTACGTGATTTGCCCATGACTCCCGAATCTGCTCTACTTTATCTCGAGCTACCTTCAAGTGTCTTAATGGCTGAAGCTGTCAAACCCTTAACTGATGCAGCTAAACTATACCTCGCAACTCTTTACAAGGACATAACAAAGTCAGTTTTATATTCATCTGTGATGTGAACACTCTTTCTTTGTTGAGTTTAAAATTCTGTAATTGACTTCTTTTGGCATCAGGTTTCAAGACGAAGTGTTGAACTTACCTCTTGCTGGCGTTGAGGCTGTATTAAGTAGTGATGAGCTTCAGGTGGCATCAGAGGATGCTGTCTATGATTTTGTGTTGAAGTGGGCTCGGTCTCAGTATCCAAAGCTGGAGGAACGCCGAGATATCCTTGGGTCTCGTCTCAGCAGACTCATTCGGTTCCCATACATGACCTGCCGCAAATTGAGGAAGGTACTTAATTGCAATGACTTTGACCATGAACTGGCTTCTAAGGTTGTCCTTGATGCTCTCTTTTTCAAAGCTGAAACACCCCACCGCCAGCGGACGCTAGCCTCTGATGAAGGCCCTAGCAAACGTTTTATGGAACGAGCATACAAGTATAGGCCTGTGAAAGTGGTGGAGTTTGAACTGCCCCACCAGCAGTGCATAGTGTACCTTGATCTCAAGCGAAAAGAGTGTGAAAACCTGTTCCCCTCTGGGCGTGTATACTCTCAAGCTTTTCACCTAGGGGGGCAGGGATTCTTCTTGTCAGCACATTGTAATATGGACCAGCAGAGTGCATTCCACTGCTTTGGCCTCTTTCTTGGAATGCAAGAGAAGGGCTCAGTTAGTTTTGCAGTCGATTACGAGTTCTCTGCAAGGACCAAACCTGGAGGGGAGTTTGTAAGCAAATACAAAGGTAATTATACTTTCACAGGTGGCAAGGCAGTTGGCTATAGAAATCTCTTTGCGATCCCATGGCAATCATTCATGGCTGAGGACAGTCCCTACTTCATCAATGGCGTGCTTCATCTGAGAGCAGAGCTTACAATCAAGCAGCACTAACATCCGAATGTATAATGCTTCTTGCTTTTTTATCTGCTGTACAGGTCTGCGCCCGTGCCTCCGCAGAAGGTTACTATTTTTTGTCTTCTTGTTTTTTTGGAAGGGGATGTATGTGTGCATCTTTAAAAAGGATGTAATATGCTAACTAATGTGAAGAAATGTAAGCCCCTAGGCAGCTTTATTTGCGACTAACAAATACTTGGTACTGAGACCTATTTTTATTCGTACCTAGATTTGTACCTAGATAAGATGTAGCTGCCTAATTGACATCTGATCGACAGGGAAACGCCTTGTTACGAGGGTGTCTTTACCTTTGTGCAGGACCCTTTTGGCGTTCCAGCCGTAGATTATCGGGGTTTAGAGTTTAAGATTTTAGAAAAGGTTTTAGGGTTTAGGATTTAATGTTTCAGTGTTTAGGAATTTAGGTTTCAGGGTTTAAGATTTAAGTTTTTAAGGTCTAGGATATAAAGTTACAGAGTTTAGGATTTAAGGTTTCAGGGTTTTGAATTTAAGGTTTCAGGTTTAGGATTTAAGGTTACAGAGTTTATGATTTAAGGTTTCAGGTTTAGGATTTAAGGTTACAGAGTTTATGATTTAAGGTTTCAGGGTTTTGAATTTAAAGTTCCGGGGTTTGGTGTTTTGCAGGTTTCAGGGTTTTGGATTTGGGTTTTGGATTTAAGGTTTTAGGGTTTTGAATTTAAGGTTTCAGGGTTTTGGATTTAAGGTTTGAAGGTTTTAGGGTTTTGGATCTAAGGTTTCAGGGTTTTAGATTTAAGGTTTCAGGGTTTTGGATTTAAGGTTTCAGTGTTTAGGATTTAAAATTTTAATGTTTTGAATTTAAGGTTTCAAGGTTCTGGATTTAAGGTTTCAGGGTTTTGGATTTAAGGTTTCTTGGATTTAAGGTTTCTTGGATTTAAGGTTTCTTGGATTTAAGGTTTCAGGGTTTTGGATTTAAGGTTTCAGGGTTATGGATTTAAGGTTTCAGGGTTTTGGATTTAAGGTTTCTTGGATTTAAGGTTTCTTGGATTTAAGGTTTCAGGGTTTTGAATTCAACGTTTCTTGGATTTAAGGTTTCAGGGTTTTGGATTTAAGATTTCAGGGTTTAGGATTTAAAATTTTAATGTTTTAAATTTTAGGTTTGTAGTATCTACGTCAGGAGGTACACACCCATGGGATAGCGAAATACAGCTAGCATTACTCTTAGAGAAAATATACGTTAAACGAGACCTTCTGGTCTCTGCCTCGGGAAACGACCGTGTTGTGAACTGCAACCATAAAATGCCACTAGGTATGCCGTATATTTTAAATTCAGTTTACTCAAGTGCCTTAACAGATAATGTTTCGATTAACAAAATTAGTATCCGACAATAAAAGAAGCGAAATGATGTACTCATTCAATGCTCTCCCCAAGATGATGTACTCATTCAATGCTCTCCCCAAGATGATGTACTCATTCAATCCTCTCCCCAAGATGTACTCATTCATTCCTCCCCAAAATGTACTCATTCAATCCTCTCCCCAAGATGTACTCATTCCTTCCTCTCCCCAAAATGTACTCATTCCTTCCTCTCCCCAAAATGTACTCATTCATTCCTCTCCCCAAAATGTACTCATTCATTCCTCTCCCCAAAATGTACTCATTCATTCCTCTCCCCAAAATGTACTCATTCATTCCTCTCCCCAAGATGTACTCATTCAATCCTCTCCCCAAGATGTACTCATTCAATCCTCTCCCCAAGATGTACTCATTCAATCCTCTCCCCAAGATGATGAACGGGAACAAGCTTCTCGCTATGGCCGTAAACAGGTAACTAAGCCAAGCTTCTACCCATCGTATCTTTATGGAGAAATGTATGGCACATTCCAATCTTTTGGAGAATCCACAGCCAAATTCCTTTCTAGTCTAAACTGTACCAGTGGCACACTCTTAACGACAAGTTCTTGGCGCATTCAAGCATTATACGAGCGATTGATTAGGTGGCATCAATATTGCTATGGTTTGGAGAATCCACGACCAAAGATGTTTAATGAGATTGACGGCCTTCGACCAAATAATCAAATAAAATCTAAATTCATATTTTCATTAGAGGCCAGAATACGTTATTTCTGAAGGTATCACTTGAAAATTAACAAAACTACAGTCCACGGATAAATACTTTCGACCAAAGAAGGATCCCACTTAAAAAGGGGCAACGATGAGCAGGATTAGTCAATCTAATCCTCAACGTAAGATGTGCAGAGACATAATTAACATCATACATAACCTAATCAGAAATAAACTTGAAGCTGCAGGTTGAAGGACAAGGTTAGGCAGACATCGCCAATCTAATCATCAAAATAAGATGCGCCCATAAACTGTTTAGAGCCTCAGATTGGGGGCAGATCTAGAGTTATTGCCAGTTTTGTTTAAAATCTTAAAAGACACGATAACTGAATGTTGCAGTCATTGTTCAAACATTAAAAAGAATCTCACTTGGCGACCAGAAAATTGCAATAGTCAGGACTCAACAACACTGAGAAAAAACATATATATCCAAAACTTGTTAAAGGCAACATGACAATCTCCGTGAAAACTGCAGTGATTTCCAGTCCTACGAATCTATGATAGTTAGAACTTGTTCAAAAAAAGAACAAAAAGGTAAGTCACACATAATGAATTTTGAGCATCAGTGAGAACAGGCATTTAGAGCCATATGATCAAATAAGATGTAAAACAGAAAAAAGAACCAGTTTATTAATCATTTTAATGATGCCACTAAATAGGGGAAGAAAGGAAAGGGAATAAAGATCTAGCTGCAAAATTGGGGTCGGTTATAAGAAAGCTGAAAAAAGGTTTTATTCAAATGGAATTACATAAGGTGAAAAGAAATAAATAAGTAGCTGCATGAGGAATGGATATAAGAAAACTTAAAAAGAAGAGGTAGGTTAGACTCTGTCTCTTTATTGATGATCATACAAACAGTCAGACCCAAACAACATCAGTCAAAACACATTCACAAATGCGAAGAAGTGAACGAATATAATAGAACGTCTTCACATCCACAATTCCCACCCAAAAAAAGTGGGTCAGAAAACCACGATGTATTAAGTGAGGACACTTATCATGGAGAACATATTAGACAGAATAAACAGAAGTTGCAATTTAATTTAATAATCAGAAGGAACAGACAAATATGAATATTGAGGCAACATATATATTACGAGCCCGCAAAATAATTATAACTAGGTTAATCAAGACCGAGAATCATATACAACAAAGACACCACCACACAGGCCATCTCAGGTCCCAATCCCATGTTAGTTCATCACCACCAGCAATATGATAAGATTCCGGCCAATCGTGTTTCAGTCAATACTTAAAAATATATCTATTATTCCATTTCATTCAACCTCCGAGAACCTAATCCAGGTTATATATATCACCACATAACTGGAATCTCGAGCAAAGTACATAATAAAAGCGCGTATCTTAGAAATTAGATAACTTAAAAAGTCCACAACAACAGTACAGGTCGATATACAGAGCAAGGAAGAAATTCCAAACCCTAGATCTTGTCGATGTCCTCGTCCTCGAACTCTATATAGCCCTCGCCAGCGTGATCATCCTCCTCATCGAGGCCACCAGCGATACCTTCATTGAGTCTGGTGTTCTCCGGCAGCTCACCGTAGGCCTTTAGGAGCCTGGCCTCGTCGGGCATGTACTTGAGAATTACATCAGCCTTGTCGTCCTGATAATCACGGAGTCCGACAAGGATGATATCGCCGGCAGCGATCCATACCTTCTTATGCATCTTACCTCGGATATGGCAGAGACGCTTGACGCCGTCGATGCACATGGCCTCGCATCGGCCGTTGCCGAGCATCCGAAGGACCTGAGCATACTCCTGGCCGTCTTCCTTGAAAACGAGCTCACGCTTCTCGTCATCGGCCTCGTTCTTTCCTCTCTTGCGGTTCTTACCTCCCTTACCTTTATTCTTCGGCATGGCTGACTGGCGTACTCAAAACCCTAACTCGGGCTACCCACCTCTTTTCTTCCCTCGTCGAGGGGGAGAGAACCGGGTGCGTGCGAGGGAGAGAGAGGAGGCGGTGCGCACTGCGTGACACTTTTCTACTGGTCTCTACGCTTTAATTAATTTATATCACGCAAGATATTTATACGGCTTCTTCCACTTGCCAAACTTTTACGAAGGTTCTTAGAAACTAGGATTGGTTAATCTAAACTAAACTAAACTAAACTAAATTAAATTAAATTAATTAAATTCGCAGCATAATATCTAGTTTGTGTGATAAATCATAAAATATTACAAATTTAAAATATATAATATGTATTATCTCTCTACCCACAAGCCAATAAAGGTTTTCTACTATGATAATTTTTAACTAAATCAAATAATTAGGTCAATTGTTTATTTTTTAAGTGTCATCTTAATTGCGTGACAACTCAGAGAGGAACTAGAATATGGAGACCCGCATAGCATAATGAATCGGCCAAGTCCGAGTACCCACTTAGAATCGATTCCAATAAGCATCCAGCAGCGTATGGTCATCAGCCTTCAAGGCTATTCGGCCACCTATCTGTAAAAAAGGGTCCACCCACAGAACCTGTCGCTGCAGATTGCGATCACCTAGGTCTTTCTGTTCCACACGGAAGCACAACCAGATAGATTACAAGCTTTTTTTTTTTTTTTTTTTGACCTTTTCTGGCTGGAACAAATTCAAAGGTTAGGAGCAGATTGGCGGTAATGAAAAGATTTCTTATTACTACGAAAATGACAAGCAAATAATTGTCTTAGTCTCTTAAACAAATATTTATCGGTATCTTAATTGTTAACAATTAATGTAATTCAAAGGTACGTTTGTGTCATCATCGTGTTGTGTGAGAGCTACAGATAGAAGAAGGTGCGCGGTCATCGTTTTTTTTTTATAAAAGATCAATCTGTCTGAAACAGAGCTTTCTTCGACTTGGTGGGTTCGCAAGAAGAGGTAATCCCATGGTTCGTTCGTCTTTCGTCCCTGCCCGAGCTTCCTACAGTCTGCTTGACGCGCTCGATCCCCACTGAAGGCGTCTCGCACACAACGTCGTAGCCGCGGCGACGTACTCTGCCTCGCACCTTCTTCTTCGATGGCTCCCGACTGGATTCCGTCTTGCCGCTGGCGAATGGCCTCGACTGTTGTTTCGGGGCCCAAACCCTCTGCAAATCCGGTGTCCAACTTGTGAACGCCGCACGCCGCCGCGCTCTCTCTCTCCTTTCGCGAGCTTCCATAAGTCTAACCTTCTTGTCTTCTCCTTGAGCTGGATATTCCTGTTCATTTTCTTCCTGGGTTCTACAGTTCTCGTTCTCCTTGCTATCGTGCATTGAGCTATTGCCATCTTCATCTTCTCTATCGGATGACATAAACTCCATTTTAGCGTAAATTCTGTGGATAACTTCTCCAAGAGGGCCAGCATACCTGCAACATCCAGTTCCATTAGTACTTTGATTGATTCCTCAAACAGCCCATAACAAGAGCAGTTCGATTTGAAGCTGTTTGAACGCATTTGAACGAATTGGATGAACTGGATTGTGAGCCTCACCAAAAGCACTTCTCCTGAAATATTGACTCGGGGGTTCTAACAAGAAAGCATGACACAAGTAAATGGCTTTTTTGGGTCATCTTATAAGCTGACACAAATTTTATAAAGCTTTTGCCTCCATATTTTTTGTGAATAGAATCTAGTATACAATGGAATGCAAGCCACAATGGCACAATATCCTCGAAGCATTGTTGTTACTAATAGCTCCGAAAATAGAAAAGAAAAGGCAATGTGCTCTCTTTTGCTATTTTAGAATCAGAAAAACTTGCCCTGTTTCTTTTTTTATATTTTTAAAAATTAACGTATCCTGTTTCTTAAAAAGTTAGAAACATGACTTAGTTAGTCAAGGTAAACTTTAAAACCTGAAAAGGCCACTTGAAATAACACGCCCAACTCTTTTGTATCTCGTGTGAGATGAGCTGCTCCCAGAAAAAAGAAAAAAGTAAAAAAGCAAAAAACAATAAGGGAAAACATGAAACTCTAGGAGACGGTAGAATCCAGAGGGATAGTTCAATCACTGCCAGAAGACTGATGAGGCTAACCCTTAAAAGACAAAAACTAACCTTTTATAAGACCGTTTCGTGTGACCATTATTCTGAACTATCTCAATAACGGTGGGAATTACTTCAAATAATAAAATAAAATAATAAATGTTGGAGTTTACAGTCAACATTTTGACCAAATTTTGGATCATCCTCAAAGGACAGCCTTCAAAAGCTTCAACAAATTATTAATAGAGGACAGAATTTCTCAGCCAAAAACAGATGTTATCCTCAATTAAATGGCAGGAGAAGCAGAACTTCAAATCCTAAGAACCTATAAAGTGACAAGAAGCTTCGTATAGATCTACGATTAGGAGCATCTTGTGCTTATTATATAGAACTAGCTTTAGCTTGGAAAAGAACTGGACTCAACTTATATCTCATATGAGGCTTCGGTTCAAAATTGTCCACACTGGATAGTTATTAACAGGGTCCACAAGTAGGGGAGAAGGTTAAGAATCAAGGACTTAAAAACAAAGAAAAAATTTACTTAGATTATTGTTTGAGAACAGATCTCCTTGCTTTAAGCAGTCATCTTGTACTGGATCTAGTCCGACTTTAACAAAGAAATAACAGCTATTTCAAACATAAATTCTTCTCTAATATAATTAGTAAACCATGCACTAATAAAAAAAAGTGCTAATACTATTTCAACTGCAAAACACAAGTTTATGAATAGCCAGCGTACCTGTTTTTTAGTATCCTTTCTGCAAATTCGACAAGGCTTTCACCACCGAAAATACCCCCTTGAAGGTTATAGGTAATATTCTTCAATAAGGAGCAAATATCCCTCACAAACACGTGTCTTCCACCATCTTCAACTCTTGCTCCAACCTTTGACTGTAGTATCTCCATCCGAAACAGAATCTGCAACTCATGTCTTGAGTGCATTAAGGAATCAAAAACACCAAAATCTGCAATGCTAAAGGAAAATCTAAGAAACAAAACCATAGATACATTAGACAAAAGGATACTCTCTAACTTTCTTTGTTGGAGTGTTGCACCCCTTGTACTTTGTTACCAAATCCTTGGGCTTCTGTAGCAGAAGGTTTACTAACTCATTAAAAACTGTTGGATCGATAAAATCTTTGCTTTCTTCAGAAATTAGATTTTCTGAACCGCCTGTCTTATGTTTTTCATGCAGCCAATATATAGATGAGTCTACAATGCGCTCTGCAAAAATTCCCAGGTCCACTTCTTCGGAATCAATACCTTGCTGAATTTTCTGAGCAACAGACTCAAAGAATTCTTGAGTATCCAAAGAGCAAACAACCTGGACCTCCTCACTCTTTGTTTGACTCAAATGATTATCTCCAACAGAAACAGAATGTGAAGCAGTCTCTTGACTTTCCTGTAGTGAATCTACAATTATGTCTCTATTTTGGAGATCTTCTTTGACTTCTAGTTGATCTTTTGTTTCATCTGATCTAATATGACTAGGCTCTATTGACTTCTTCATCTGTTTCATCCAGCACTTTAGAAACCGTAGTTTCTTAGAATTGCTACATTCTCTTGCAAAGTACGCCTCTTCCATGTCAAACTCCAATTGAGCATCTCTGTCACTCCCCTCACAAGAACGGCAAAGTACTGCTTGCCGGAAGGCATACCACGTAAGATCTTGACACAAATTAGCATTTCTTTTATGCCGCTTTCTCCTCGAATCTGTGGCACTTGTGGCATTGCATAGACTAGAGCTCTCAAACTTGGAATCAGTGAACACAAATGAGCAGAGTGAATCGGCAGCAGCTCCAGATATCTTCTCAGAGGTAGTTCCTTCATCTAACAAGCACAGAATGGCAGAATGTATGGTGAAAGGCCTTAATATTCCAATAACAGAATTCCCTGTAGCGTCCAAAACAGAAACTAAGGCTGAAAAACCTTCTCTATGGAGAAAATTAAGAAGAAGCTGCCAAGCGGGTTTACCAGCTAAAAATTCACCCTTTTCCATTCTTAGCAACTCAAGAACATTATCCACAAAAAAAACGCCCAATTTGACATTTTTCTGATCCTTTTCGCTTTCAGGTGCAAAACCACGTAACAGAGCAACATGACTTACACAATCTTCCTTAGTCCTCAAAATGTTCTTGTTCCTTGATATCTTTCGAATGCAGATCTTTGGGGGAATATCACCCGCGAAGAATTTCCCCTTGATCCGCAAATTAGTAAGTAACTCAAGATCAAAGTTGCATACTAAGGGCTTCTGATTCACATCCAAGATCTCAAGACTTAATTCCACCCGACTGGGACTGACCAGAGGTCTCACTGAACATGCAATTCTGGGATAAAACAACTCAAAAGGAACAATAACGGGGCCCAATGTAATTGCATCCGTGCAACAAATACCCCAGCCCAAACTCTTAATTCCCTTCTCGAAAAGCTCCAACTCAGAGCCGCTCTCTTCTTCTCCAGCCTCCTCGCAGTCCTCATCAAAATTAATATCGACCCAACACAAATGAATATCCCTGATAATAAATCCCTCATTCACACCGCTGAAAATCAGAGAAACCTTATCACAGAGTACCTTATCATCGTCAAGCTCCGCGCCAGCAAACTGAGGCAGTTGTCCCAGGCGTCTAGGGAAGGGCGAAAAGAGAATTACCAAGTTTGACCGCAGTGATAAGACTGGCGTACCTTTTGGATCACGAATCGCAGTCTCCCAAGGGTAATCGTAGAGGATCTGGCGAAGGGACGCTGCGATAAGTGAGGCACGAGGGACGGCAAGGCGGTCGGTGTCAGAGAATGAAAGATTTGAAGCAACTGATCTCAGGGAGGTGGCTAGAGAAGTGAAGGTCGCTGAAGGCAGGTCGAAGGAGAAGGTGGATGCTCTGCCCAGAAGTTTATGTATTTCAGATGATGAAGCGAAAGGGGAGAGTGAGGAGAAGAAGAGCTTGTAAGCAAGCAGAGATGAGGAATAGAGAGAGGGAAAAGATGCGATGGTTTTGACGGCGGACAGAACGGCTGAGATGTAAGGGTTAGGGTCTTGGAGATGAAATAGAGGATAGAGATCTATGAGGAGAGCAATACGACGAGTCTGGCGAGGATCAATCAGTAAAGACGCCATTACTGGGGCGAAGAGCGATATCTGTTATTTACAGAGGGTTCCCGCCGGATTTTGAGTTGCAGAAAATTGAGGGAAGGCAAGCCGCCTTGGAGGGAACGCCTTTCAACCAGTGTTTAGCTTAGTATTTAGTTTTCTTAGTTAAGGCCATCAAGTAGCTGGAATAGCTCAGTTGGTTAGAGCGTGTGGCTGTTAACCACAAGGTCGGAGGTTCAAGCCCTCCTTCTAGCGAAATTTTAAAATTTTTCTTTTTTTTTTTGAGATTATTTTGTTGGTTAAACATTGGAGAAGCTCTCAACGAGTCATCCTCATAACTCAGCCTTCGACGACTCTGAGAGTGAGTCACCACTCGCCATAGATCGTAAAACCGTAAGAATCGCTCTGTCGTCTCGCCGACGTGTCTTCACTTTCCGGGGAATCGGAATCGGTTACGTCGAGTTGACCGAGTATGACAGACGACCCACCGATCGTCCACGTGTCACCCGGAGAAGACACCAACCACAGTAGTACCGAACACGGTGGTCGTCAGCGACATGCATGGGAGCGATTGGACGTACGACCGGTTGGATCCTTCTCTCTTCCCTTTGCGACGATCCCTTTCTGCGGCCTGCAATTCTTTAATCTCTCTCTCTCTCTCTCTCTCTCTCTCTCTCTCTCTCTCTCTCTCTCACAGGCCAACTCCTCTTTCGTTGGCATCGTTTTGATTATCAATTTTTCTTCTGAAGCTCCCCTAACTAAACCATGTTGACCGGCCACTAGAGAGCAGAAACTAAAAAGGAGATGATGGATTCGTTCATCATCCATGGGAGGAGCGACTGCGAGCTGCTCTCCACCCAAAATTGTCCCCCTTTTCTCATTATTATTCAATTGATCCGACCATTAAAAATATACAACTCATTTCTCTCTCCTCCCATGTGGTCTCCACCCAATTCAGAGTCGAGTTCGAGTCGGGAATGCCCGACGGAGTAACGCAGTACTCAACTGCGGCGCTTCTGGGTTCCCCTGTTTCGCTGCTGCAGATCTCTGTTTTGAGAATTTGTTCGAAGATATGCTTTCTGGTTCAATTGTTTGAGTGATCGATGGGTACTTGTCGAGGACAAATTAGAGGGTTGCTTTCCCTGGTTTTGCTTTTGTACTACTTGATCCGTTTATTCTCTTTCGCTCAAGCCCTTCCCGGCGTTGAGAGTACTGAATCATTGACCAGTGTTCTCCGAGACTATGCTTTTGATCTTCTCAGGGGCCCCCACGTTCATTCGGCTATCCTTTACCGGGTACCTCTGCCGGCCAATTTCTCCGGCGTCCGGGTTAACGTCACCCGGCTTAGAATCGGGAGCTTCTGGACACGGGGAGTAAACTACAGCATTTTCCGAATTCCGCCGCACGTTCGGCCGTCGCCTTACGCGAGAAGAGTGGCGATAGTTTACGACGATCTGGCGAACTGGTCTTCCTCCTTGTACAAGGTGCCGGGTCACGCCCTGGCAGCTCCCGTTTTGGGGTTCCTGGTTTACAACGCGACGTCCTATTCGAGCAATGTGAGTGTCGAGCGACGACTGGATCTCCGCGTAATGGGGGCTCCGATTTCTGTTAATTTTACGGAATTCGCGCCGCCAAAAGGGTGGAGTTCGTCGGCGAAATGCGTTAGGTTTGGCCTGAGCAGGGTGCCTCGTCTCAGCGAAATGACGTTTCCCGGCGTGTGTTTGACGGCGAATGACGGACATTTCTCGGTGGTGATTCCGATTTCTCCGCCGGTTGCTCCTAGTCCGTCTCCTCTGCCTCCGACGAAGAAGAAGAAGAAGAGGAACGAGTCGAAGACGAAAAAACGGAACGTATGGGCGGTGGCTGTAACCGTGTCCGCAGTTGCGGCGTTGATTTTGTTGGGTCTGGTAGCGTTTGCGGTGTTCAAGTTAGTGAAGAGGAAGAAGATTGGGGAAATGGAGAGACGAGCTGATGAAGGAGAGGTTTTGGGAAGCCATTGGGTTGGAGGGAGTAAGATGCCTTCGGCCACTTCCATTAGAACCCAACCAGTGCTTGAAAATGAATTCGCTCCATGAATATTGTTTCCCTTCTTTGAAATTCTAATTCTTTGTTTTCTTTTCGGACCCATTAAGAGAAAAAGGTCGTCATGAGTGGGAAATTGAAACACTTTTTATGTTAACGATGAACGAGCTCACATGACAAACAAGGACAAGATAAAAAGTTACGAGATTTTTAGTTTAATTTTTTGCAGTCTTTTCGTATCTCCCCTTTGCTTCCTGTCAGGGGATTCATATTACTCATCTTCACCATGGCACTAGCAAAATCAGCATAAAATGTGTCGGAATCCTTGCTGTAGGTGGTGACAATGTCATCCGCGGCGCCTCCGTTGAAGAGCTCCTGATCAGAGTGCATAAGCCCCCTCCTCTGCACAAGTGCTTGGTAATAGTTGTTTCCGAACCGATTCGGGCTCTGGTGATCCATGGAAGACATGTTATCGTCCCCGCCACTCCTTGGGCAGTTGGATTTTCTATCAGTTGCCACCTGCATCTCCAGGTTGCTTCCATTGTAGAGATGCTCACGGAACACCGAACAACGAGCCACTCCGATTGAGTGTGCCCCGGACAAGGCTACCATGTCTCTGGCTGTGAGCCCCTTATCGGTAAAGCTTTTAGTTAAATTCGCGAGATCTGCAAATGGGGACGGAAGGTTCTCTGCCGCAGCTCTGTTCGCCGTCCTCGCATCTCTTCTTCCAAGAGGCACAGACCACGAAGGACCTCCCAACTGTTTTGTTATCAGCAAACAGGGAAAAGGAAAAATTAATCTTTGCGGCTGCTCTGTCAATCGATACTTGCGACGACAACTCGCTGAACTCACCTCAACGACTGAATCCCGAGCTGCAATTGCGAGGACATCGGCACAGGAAACGATAGGCCCTGCGCAAGCTTTGTCTACTGCACTTTTAATCTTATCAATCAGCTCAAATCCTCTCAGAGAATTTGCGTTGGGTCGCGCTTTCTTCTCGCTGTCGATCCTGGGAGGATCGTCGTCCAGTAACACCCCTGCGTCGCACCCCTGCAAGCATCATCACAGAAAAAAAAATGGGAACAAATGGTAACATCTAATTGAGACGAATTGCGGCCGTTGGACTGGAAAATTTTACTTACGGCGACGAAACAGTCGTGGAAAAAGAGACGAAGGATGGAAGCTCCGATTCTCTTCTCGCGGTTTATCGCAGATCGGACAGTGGACTTGACAGTATCCAAAACCGAGGGGCATGTCTGGTTGTGAAAAGAAACAGAGAGTTGAGCATTACAAGGGGTTAAAAGCAGCAGAGCAACTAAAACCAGTGCTACCGGAAGACATCTCGTTGCAGCCATTTGATTCGAGATCGAAGACAAATTACCCAGAATTCGTCCCCCTTATATAAGAGAAGGGTCTCCGTCGTTGCTTGAAAATGTCCACATTTTCTATTGATGCAGAGGATGAATTTTTTTAAGTCTCTAGTGGAATCGAGATAAGCTCCATGAGAGTTTTATAGACCGAAAGTGCTCTTGGATCTTGATATGAAACAAATTTTATAAATGCCGGCGTTACCTTCCCTCCCAATAATCTCTGTAATATGTGCTCGGATCACCAAAAGCCACCAGCAGCCGCCATCTTCCACTTACTCTAAGTGCGGACTGCGTAAAATCTGCACTCAGATGTTGGATTACTCCATGTATTGTGAGTAATTAATCTGGGACCTGCACTGATACGAGTTTCGTATCGGTTATCTCAAACTCCGATAGTTCTTTCCGGTAACAGTTACGGTACACGGAATAAGATAAGTCACAGTTTTCTTAAATAAATAAAAACAGTTTCCGGTAACACTTTTCTCGTCACTCGTCTCCTCGGCTTCCCTGGTTCCCTCTAAAAATTTGCGCAACTCAGCAGCATTCCTTTGGAAGGGAAAATTTTCGCAAGAATGAGCGCGGTTTCGGCATCTTTGGCTTCTTCAACTGGCCTCCGATCCCTTTATTTTTCTTTCTACAGAGAATTCACTCCGCGTCTCCAAACACGTTCATATTCTAAATGCCGAAAAAAATCGTTGGTCGTGTGCAGAACAGCTGAAGGGGAGTGGCTCGAAAAGCTTCCGGATAAGAAGAAACCCTTGTATTCTCACAGCCTTCCCTGTATCGAGGCGTGGTTGAAGAAATTGGGGTTTTACCAGAGCAGGGAGGATCGAGCTGTCTGGTTCGTGGAGAAGCCCGACTGGCACGCCCAGCTCTCGCTTGATGTTACTGATCTCTATATAAGGTCTTGGATACCCATCCTTCTTTCATCTTCTAGACTTCTTTTGCGTTAAGATTGTGGATTGCTGGAATGTTAGGGCTCCGAGAATTGGATTCCGATCTGTTTAATTATAGTTATTAAACAGTTCTTGTTTCGACATCATAATCTCACTTCCAGAAGAACAGTTGTTCCTGTTGAATCACCCAGATGCATTTTCTATTCGCTCGTTTCAATTTCACAGTTATTTTGGGTTTTAAATTTGAAACTGTAGTCTAATAACATGCAGGTATCTTAAGAGCGGACCTGGAAATCTTGAGAAAGATGTAGAGAGGAGATTCAGCTACGCATTGAGTAGGGAAGACATCGAGAATGCCATTATTGGGGGACCATAATCAAATGTTAACACAAAGCTATTCTATTTCCGATGCTAGTGATATGAATGCAGCTGAAAAAATATTTTTAATCTCTTCGTTTTTAGAAATTTCTTTATCTGATTCGGATATGAGATATCTGTTATGTGGCTCGAGAACAAAGTCAAAATCCCGGGTCTGTGGCAATGGTCTGAACCGTTCAATTGAGAATCAGAAACTTGTAGCTTCAGAATAGCGATTATGTCTTCAGGAGAAAATGTTACACATTCATTAAAGTGGAGCGCATTTGCCCGAGCTTTTCCCGCGACCAACAACCTCAGCGGCGATCAAGTGATCAACGATGAGAAGATGAAAATTCACTGGAACATAGTGGAGTCAATGTTGGCATCAGCGGTGCGAGACCAGTATTCCTTGACAAGGTCCCCGAACAACGAACCTTTTGTCTCCATCAGCTTCATTGGCTCATCATATTCTACTATTTTTCCTGCAAACAGAAAAAACCATTTTACTGTATACTTCCGAATGTTGTCTAGCAAATGCAAACACAGACTGCTTGTTGTAAAACAAGGTGTACCCTCTGGAAGAAGATTGCTACTTACCATCACTTAAAGCAAGTACCATGTTGCAGTCCATCACAGTTGGAATTCTATGAGCAACAGTAATGACAGTGCAATTAGAGAACTCAGTCCTTATTTTTTTCTGAAGTATTGAGTCTGTTGCATTGTCAACGGAAGCCGTGGCTTCATCCAGGACTAGGATTTTGCTTCTCCTCAACAAAGCACGCCCAAGGCAAAATAATTGCCGCTGCCCCATGCTCCAATTTGATCCATCGTCTGTAACTGATGTAACAAGAATTTTAAACAACTGGATCTGAACGACAAAGTAAAGAACCGTTCCATTTTTAAATGCTTACCTAGTGAATCTAGACCCTCCTCTTTCTCTTTAACGGCATCATGGAGCTGACACTTTAGAAGGACCTTTGGAATCAACAAGAAATGAAACCAGTTAGCAACAAAAACAAACAACAAGCAGTCCCAACTAAATGATCACCTTATTCTTTGAACTACTCTGTAACTATTCAAGCAATCAAACAGAAAATAATCCGACAAAAAATCACCAAAAACAAGAGAAGAAACTATTTATCTGCCCTCAATTTAAGATTAAGGTTGGCTTGAGAATCATTAGGATTGATAGTGGTAACATACAAAGGAGTTTTGAAATTATGTTGCTATTATTATTCAGGTAAGCTATAGCAATTAGAGTTTGATGTTAGGTTTTGAAGTACTTGCTTCAAGTGCTACCATTTGTGCACAAACAAGTCATTCTGCCCGCAGTGGACAGAACTATAACCCAGTCCTTAAAAATGAAACGTATAAAACGCATGAAAAGTCTTCTTGTGCAGGATCAACTACTGGTGTTTGTAATGAATGCCACACCACCACCCCACAGTGTACATTTTAAATTGAAGCATAAATTGGTATGCAGAGCCGGAGGCTATAACTTCAAGTTCAAAAGAGTCAATTATCAAATGGGATAGCTCTTGTCACTCGTATGAAGTCCTGTTTAGGACCTACATTCCAACACCCAGGTCAATAACCTGAACAGAAATCTGCAAAAGGGTAGCAGAAATTTACCTCCCATATCTCATGATCTGTATGTTGTGATAATGGATCCAAATTGAATCTCACGGTTCCATGAAAAAGGGTTGGATCTTGAGGAATAACACCTATATGCGACCTTAAATCATGAAGTCCAATCTTGGCAATGTCGATGTCATCTATGATAATTTTACCTCCAGCTGGCTCTACCAGTCGGAACAGTGCACCAATCAAAGTTGTTTTCCCGCTGCCTGTTCTCCCAACTATTCCTATCTTCTCGCCTCCACCAAATGTGCAAGCAATCCCTTGAAGAACCAATGGAGTATTGGACCTGTATCTGATCTGGATCATTGAATAAACTTCGACAAATCACTGCCTGATTTTCTCATATGAGAGTAAATACAAAAGAAATAAAACATTTAAGCGCTACTTGTTCACCTTAAGGTCTTGGATCTCCACTTTACCAACAGTAGGCCAATTGTGAGGAGGCCGATTAGTTTCGATGACTTCAGGAGCCTCACTTGGAATATGCATGTATTGATTTAGCCTTTCTACGGATATGATGTAGTTTGCGAGAGTGCACTGATTTTGAATGGAGAAAACAAGAGACATGTTCAAAGAAAGGCCATAAGACAAAGCCATCCCAATAAATCCTACACAAAAAAATGGAAGCCACAGGATCATCAGAAATTTTCCATAATCTTGGGTGGGTTTGATTTGGTCAGATGTAGACTGAAACATCTATGACGAAAGTGTACGTGTTATACAAACTGGACTAAACATGAATATAAATATGGGATACTTTCTACTCGTTTTTTCAAATAAAAAGGTGGTATCGCTGCAGAAAGTTAGTTGCTCTGCATATAGATTACTTATTAGGAGAGAAAAAGACCATCCTTACCAGAGCTGAAAGTTCCCTTTGGAAGCAGCGTCATAGCAAGTGCTGAGGAAGAAATAACAATGGCACTCAATGTTTCCAGACGTTGAATCAACCACTCGTTTGCTGCAAAACTGTGGAAAAATGGACTGGCATTCCTATCAATAGCACCAAGATTCTTCAAAAAGAATTGATCTTCTTCCTCAAAAGCTCTGATTGTCATGGCCCCAGATATGGACTCAGCCAGATGATTGGTAACAAAAGACTTTGTTGTGCCATTGATTCGCATAAACTCCTTTGCTGATGCAAAGTAGTATTTCTGTAAATGAAAAAATATATCAGTGAAGAAGTGGTATAAGTGTTACAAAGAATATTTAAAAATTCACAGGGTTTCTCTTCTTACCTGTAACCGAATGGCAAAATAAATAACAGGTATCGAGACAAATAAAACTTGCCATGTAACAACAGCCAGCACCCCAAGATTGCTGTATGCATTCATTGTCGAACCAGCTGTGAAGATGAAACTGAAAGGCAAATCAAGATCGACAATGCTCAAATCAGAAGATACCTGCATTCCATGTCAAAAATTTCATAGTCACAACACAAAGGAAATGCAGATAGAAAATGCTCAAATCAGATTATACCTGCATTCCATGTCAAAATTTTCAAAGACATAGCACAAAGTCCCTTTTCAAAACATAAGATTTGAAGACAGAGAATTGACCATTCATGTGCTTACTCGGCTTAATATTCTTCCCAGCGGTGTTGAATCATAGAATGATATTGGTGCTCGAAATAAGGAGTTCATAAGTTGAGTGAATAATGATTTTGAAGACTGGAGACCCAAGATAACAGCAAAGATAGACCTTAAGAATAGGAAAAAAGCTGAAGAAGACGCTATTGCCAAGTAAATAGAGATTAATTTTCCATTGCTGACAGCAGGATTCTGAACATTGGCTGCCATCCAAGAGTTCTGCATGATCCCACCAGCTACAAACATGACATTAGAAAGTGCTGCACATAAGAAGTAGAGGTAGCCTTTGTTCTGATTCAAATATTGTAAGTAGGGTCTCAGACCCGTATCTCCTGATTCCTTCTCTTCTCCTTTAATCAATTGATCTCCTATTGATACTTCCAACTTTGTCTGTTGATTCTCCATATGCAACTTCTTGATTTCCCCTATGGGAGCTTTGTGCAGTTGAGAAGCAACAACCACCGGAATCCTTTCTGCACCGGCAGTTTCTTTATGAGCTATCACAAGCTCCTGAAATTCTTTACTCGAGGCCAGCAAGTCGGTATAAGGAGCTGCGTGCAAGATCACCCCATTGGACATCAACTGTCATCAAAATAATTTGCCACCCAAGGACAGAATATGAAAGGTCATTTATATCTACAGATAATCATAACCACTTTAACTTATTCAACAAAAAATTAGAAAAAAACCCTAATTCTACCTTCTTTACTGAAAGAATCTTGTTTTTCATGGTGTGGTATATTACAGAAAAATTGAATTTATATTTGATTAATAAATCTAAATGATTCAGTTGAAATATCATCCGGTCCAGGCACTTAATATGGTCTAAGCTTAGACAGCAGCATATGAAGAACAACAGCAGGGTTCAGTTCAGGAAAGCGAAAAAATGAATTTCCCCATAACCAGAAAAGATAAGCAACCAAAAGAGGCAAAAGTAAAATATCTTGAAGGTAAGAGTGAAGAAACTGGCAGGATCCGATCAGACTAACCAACACAGAGTCAAATGCGGGGAGGAAATCAACTTGGTGTGTCACTAGCAAAACAGTTTTCTCTGACAGACATCCCATGATGCATTCCTGTGCACAAAACTTACAGTAAGGTATGACATAAATCAGTATTTTGGACACAAAACCCAAAGAATTAGTGATGTGAATATCATTACATTAAATAAGCTTGTTGCAGTGTGGGCATCAACAGCACTGAATGGATCGTCCAAGAGGTATATGTCTGCATGCTGGTAAACTGCACGTGCAAGTTGGATACGCTGCTTCTGTCCTCCACTTAGATTGACACCTCTTTCTCCTATTTCAGTTAGATCTCCAAATGGTAACATCTCTAAGTCTTTAACCAATGAACATCTCTCAACTGCTTCCTGGTATCTATTTTGATTCATGGGAGCCCCAAATAATATATTCTCCTGTATTGTCCCCGTCTGAATCCATGCAGTTTGAGAAACATATGCGAGTTTTCCTTGAACTTGAATCTAATTTGACAAGACACAGAACATATTCGATAATTACATGTCTAGGAACAGAATGACCAGGCACAAAAGTGGAACATCAGAAAATAAATAACAGAATAAAAACAAACTTAGATAACTTTCTCATAACTAATAAGCTCTATAGGAGCAATGCTGAACTTGGCAGATTCAGAACTTTGCAGCAGCCAATCTGATTGCTTTGCTAACATTAGAGCGTGCTTTATTTAATGGCACACAGAATGTTCTCATAGAATTAAATAGGACAGGTCATTAAAAATCCAAGGTTGACCATGTCATTAGTTTTTCAAATTAGCCAAAAAGCAACAAGATCCTCTTCCCAACACAAACCAGAGTCATAAATTTTATTTGTTTTAAGATACACACCTTAGTTGGAGCCACCTAAATTTAGAGATAGATCCACTGGGTGGTCTTAAAGGTGATCTGGCCATTAAGAGAAATTGGTTGAAAGAGAAACATGCAATTCTTACTGATACGAATAGGAAAAAATCATTAACCAAACTATAAGATAACCAATACATGGGGATCACAGCAGGTTGATATAACCTTCAGAAAATTCAGAAACTGGATAATCAAATCAAATAATTATTAATAATATTATTATTTATAACTAATAAAAATAATAGTAAAAAAAAAAATAATAATAAGCGGATCTGATGTGACTGGATTAACGTGGATCTCAAACATAGGAAGAAAAGTCAAGTAAAACCAAACAAACAAGATGATAGTGACCTCACCATGCCATTGATGTTTGGGATCTCTCCAAGAATTGCTGCTAGAAGTGTTGATTTGCCTGAACCAACCTCTCCACATATAGCCACTTTCCCACCAGGTTTGACTTCCAAATTTATGCTTCTTAATGTAGGCCTAGATGAATCCCCTTCCCATGAGAAGTCGGAAGAATTGATGACAATTGAGTGCTCGACCTCACCATTGAACTTCTTTCTAACATGATCATTTTGCAATTCTAGAGCCTCAAGGAACCTTACAATTCTTGCCAATGCAACCTTTGCTTGAATTACAACTCCAATGACATCAGGTATTGATCTGACTGGATCTTGAACAAGGCGTAAGGTGGCTATGAAGGTAAAAACATTACTAGCGTATAGAGGAACATTAATAAGATAGCAAGTCCCAAAGGTGGCAGCCGAGACCAATACAGGAGAACACCAAAAGAGAAAGCTATTATATGCTTTCCGCAACTGAACAGCAGACAACCACTTATATTCCACATTTCTTAAATCCTCTATAAAATTTTTGAAATGGGATTCCCAAGCATAAAGCTTCAAAATTTTCATGTTCATAAGAGCCTCTGAGGTAGCCTTGAGCCTCTTATCTTGTGCCTCCATGAGCTTAGTTTGAAATTTATGTTGTAATTTAGCAAGGGGTGCATTACAGATTACTGTAATTACTATTACCAATATGGCTGAAATTGTAGCCAATCCAACTGCATGATAAAGAATCACTAAAGCTATACAGAGCTGGAGACTTGTTGTCCAAGTTTGGTGAAACCAAAAAGGAAACTCACCAATCCTATAGGCATCTACAGCGACGTAGTTGATGATCTCTCCTGCTGAATGCATAATCCTAGACTGGTTTGACAGCCTCAATTGCTTTTGATAGATAGCCGCTGACAGCGAGGACCTCACTTGAACACCAATCATCCTACTCCGGAAATACCACTGCCTCTGGGCTAGAGATTCTAAACACTTGGCCAAAAAGAGTCCTCCTGCCAACAAATAACCCTCATATTTAAAAGTCGCCTGCCCTTCAGCCACCTTGATGAAGGCATTAAGCAGCATGGGACCAGCTGAAACTGTAAGTATTTTCAGCAAAGCAAAAAATCCAGAAACCAAAATCTCTCTCAAGTGGCAGGAAAAAAGTGTCCACAAAATAGAAGGTCTACATTGACCTGCTTGTCTTTGTCTGTTCAACTGCTCCAGGAACAGCATATAACTACTTTCTGCGCGGTCTGCCTTCGCCAATTGGGGTATGTCTTTCTCTTCAATGGTTTTCTCCGTACCCTTCTTCATCAGTGAGTTCAACCACCAAAATGACACGCAACTAAGAAACCCAGCAGAAGCAAAAGGAGTCACATAGTCACTTGAACAATTGTCATTGCCACTTTTGTGACTATTCAGAGGCATATAAAGAGATCCATTAGTTGCCTTTTCTTCATGTTCTGGACCTTTGACTGTGCAGGATGCCAACAAAATTGCTCCAGGGAGAGATATGATATCCAAAACAATTTTTACTGATACTTCTCTGTTGGTGACAATAAACAAAGCAGATGTGACGCAGAGGAATCCAGCAAAGATGCACATAGTAGCTGACCATAGTTTCACAAAAGTCCTTGGCAACTGGCGGTCCCTAAGGAATATGGTTAGACTAAGGAACATCCACACAAGGCCATGAATAAGTATTGCCAGCCATGGATGCAAAGGTGCTACTAGAGCTTTCCTCAGACTTCCTTCAAGGATTATAATGCTTAGGCACAAGTAAGCCAGCCCCAAACAGCAATTTGTAAAGGCAGTAAATAGATGCCAGGGCGAATAGCTTCGAAATCTTTTAGGGATCAGAGCTGCTCTTGGCGGTGCCTTATGTAGCCATTGGAAGAGGAGCATCAATATAAGTACAATATCAACAGAAATTATGAATATGTGATTGGAACATGAATTTGGGTGCATGATGTTTGTGATGATTTGAAAACTATGATTGCAAGTCTTTCCGCCATCATATGCACAGTTAGACTCCCCACAGAAAGCCATCCAAGCACCTGCAGGTTGAAGAGAGACATACGAATTTGAAAGATTAAACATAAGTAAAACATCATTTCTTTCAGAGATTTGGTGTTATCACTAACCTTTGAAAGTGTGTTCCATAACTTAGGCTGCTTGAGTTCGGCAATGATTCAAAAAATAGATGAAGAGACACAGAGAGGCTTCAGATTGTCACAAGTTCAACAAAGAATAATTCATAGTACAAGAAGTGCGTCCAGCTTGAGTGACTCCAACTGCAATGCCATAAAAATGCTTTTCAGTTGTTCGTGTTTTGAAAATGTATGACAAACTCTCTTCCCCCACTTAAATATCAGTTATGGGTTTAACAATAAAATATAATACATAGGAAAATGATGGCAAAAACTATGTAACAATCAACCATGTTAGACTATTCTTTAACACCACCTAACCTTTTCCAGGTTGGTCTCTTCAAGTTGGTTTTGAAGCGTGGCTGCATGGATGATAGAATCTCAAGCTTCAAATTGTAGCAATTATTTTCTTTACTCTTACCGGGATTTATATTTCAAACTTCAAAAATTGACTATGCCCAGCAGGCCGTATTCCACCTGAAACAGCAGGGTGTCTATAGCTGCGAACTTTCTGTATGGCCACTGATTGTTGCTGACAGAAACTACAATGGAACGATTTACTTCCGTCATGACCAAACAGATGCATTGAGTGAAAAGCTTTTATCATAAGAACAAAGAAAGTCGCAGGAAAAAAGAGGAGAAGATAGGAACTGTTATACCTACTAGCAGTGGTTACCTTCAGATTTGTACACCAGATACCTCCCCTGAAAGAAAAAGGTTTGAAATACCTGTAGATAGACTTCTCTAGTGAAGACCTAGTAATCAAAGTTTCCAATAGAAAAAGACGCAGGGTCGTGAGCCAAACCATTCACCTCCCGAAAGCAAGATCAGCACTAAATGTTAAATAGCTCTGTACGTTTGATCGCTTGTCAGAGGAGAAGTCTCATCAGTAAAATGCAAACTACAGCTCAGATTGTCGAATACGACTCGTAAGAAGTGATTCACAGTAACTCCTAAAAGACGTTGAAGTACCGAACAACTATATATTATATGAATTCTTTATCTCCGAATTCTGAAAGAATTAAGTCGTCGGAGATCTTTGAACAGAAGCGCTCAATTACCTTTTTTTTTGCGGGAAACCAAGCAAGAACACCCTCCTGGTTAGTCGTTTCCTTCTCTTTTTTCTCTGTTTTAAAGGCGCGCCAGATGCTCAAAGTGCAAAACTTTTGAAAGATGCTTAATAAACTCAAATGCTCCAATCATTTTATAATGATCTCTTATGCTCATCAGTACCATCCCCACTCAAACCAAGGACATCCTCATAACAAAGAACCGTCTCAAGTTTCAAGTTTTCGACTAAGAAGTAAATCAAAATTCAGTAACTTCGACGTTTCAATTCGGGAATATCATTGGCAATCCGGCGACTACTAGTCAAGCAATACGACAAAGAATCTCCACACTGAAGTAAAAATGTCAGCTCTGCCGAGTGCCGACAACTGAAGAGACATGGAAGTGTGAGAGAAGCTGCCGAGTCCAAATTCATCTCATCACAATGTTATTTTAGGCCATAACGTCATTGCTTACGTAGTGAAGACAATCTGACAAGTTCGTCATTGTTGACTTTCAGCTTCCAGTCGTGCAATTTTATCAAACTCTTTGTTCATCTCCAGAAGCGGACAGGTGCTCAACGAGGAAGAATCACGCAGTAGAAATGCAACTAAAGAAAAGGGCAGCGAGAAGCTTCTGTACCAGAAAGGGCAAAAGATAGTCCGCTTTCTGTCAACAGAATCGTTCTCCATGTGACTTACTGAAGGCGATCGAGACAGCGAGAGGGGACTCCCTGCACCGCTAATTTCAGCCTTTTCATCTGCCATGAGCGCTAGCGACAAGCAAGAGATATGAGCCCCCTCGATCCCTCCGTCGTTTGACACTTTGTGCCACTCTCACTACACGGTGGAAGGGATATAGCGTTACTCTTATTGAAAATATGAGAAAATCAAAGATATTAAAATAAGGGTAATGCCAGACACACTTAGGACCTATCCGTACAAGTTAATTTAAGTCTTTAAAAATATTTAAAAATATTTTTTTATAAAATTTTATTTTCTAGAAAATAAACTCTAGGAATCTGATTTAACCTCGTCTAAGTGTAACTAGCATTACTCTTAAAATAATGCTACGTGAGGGGCCATTGTGTCGGTCGAAGGATTATTCTATTGAAATTTAAAAATCGTGGATCTATTTCTTTATTTAATAATAATAATAATTAAAAAAGAAAAGAGATCTCTTTTCATGTGTTACCCGCATTAATAAGAACCAACCATCCAAATCTGATTCTATATAATTTTGTACTCGTTGACTATTGAAAATTATTTGGCAATATCTTCGAAGGGGGTTGCATCATGCAGGTGCAGCACGCTTTCTAATTTCAAATTGATTATTTGAGCCAATGGACTTATGGACCGAGAAATTGGGATGGGCTGCAATATAGATACATTCAGTTTAAGTAAAACGCCTAAAGGAACAGAATTGAGAAAGTGGGAAAAAGACCCATTGAGGACGGCCCATGCAATGACCTGGTTAGCATCTCTGTGGCATAATCAATGCCTTCCCAGCTCTCGTAGTTTTGAGGATCTGAACAAGCTTGTGGCAGTCGCGTTGCTTCCATTGAAGATCTGAACAAGCTGTGGCAGTCGCGTTGCTTCCATTGAAGATCTGAACAAGCTGTGGCAGTCGCGTTGCTTCCATTGAAGATCTGAACAAGCTGTGGCAGTTACAGAACGCCATCCACGTTACAGACGCAGAAAGTTTCAAAACGTCAGCCATGAATGGTTCGTTTTATGTGATAACAAACAGAAGAACCGCAAAAAGACGTTTAATCCTAGCTGACAGATAACAAATCAGAGAAGAGGGCTTTGAAAGATGAGACAAAGTCAACGAGAGTCTATCCCTCTGCGCATTTGGGTGGAAAACCAGGTGAGATGCAAATAAGATTCGCTTTTCTCTTTGATAAAGTTCCGATTCGACCGACGAAACAGAGGTATCAAATTAATCGGGTATTACTATATGGAATCTAAGTAGTTGGAGTGAGAGAGATGCTGCTTTTATTTTTTATAAAGTAAGATACTGAAATAACCAGTTTGATCATACAATAGGATGCAAATCGCAGAGCTTGGAGAGTGGAAATGGAGGGTCGAAATAGAAACCGCTAAGAATGGCCTGAGTGACGATTCTGTTCGCGGCTTCAGTGGCATGAATACCGTCCCAGCTCACGTAGTTCTCGGGATCAGAACAGGCTGAAGCTGTTCGTAAGGTGCCATTAATTTTCCTGCTATTACCGCAGTACAACTGTTTGTCGTAATTGTTGGGGTCGCCACCGTATCCGCAGCAAGCTCTGGTTCCATACTTGAGACCTGAATTTCAGATTCGAAGCAAGATTTCAGGGGAGTAAACTAAACTTGTATAATTTCCTACAATTGCGTGGCTGAAACGAGGGCTAGCTGCAGGGAAAGAAAAGGCAGGAAGAAGCTTCTTAATTAGTACCATGGGAGCGAGGATGCCTGAAGAGTTGGAGCTTAACAGAATGGGTGTCCACATAAATGACAGAGGCGTTTCTGAGGAGGCCTTCAGTTTCGTGCAGCTTCGCCCTGAGCATCTTATTGTAGTCCGATACGGCACCGTTGTAGGAGATCATGCACCCAAATTGGTCTAAATCGGAGCTGTTGCGAGGGAGTTCTGTCAAGAATGCCGGATAGCAGCCGATGGGAGCGAGATTGGATACTAGAAATGTTCGGCTGCCTTCAGCGTACAATACCTGGGAGCGTGATTGATTATTCAAATTTGGTTGTAACAGATCAGGAGAAATAAAAAAGTATCGATCTGCAGAAGAAGAAGAAAAAAAAATGAATACGAATGATTTACTTTAATGGTTTCAACAATCTGAGAGACAACTTGGGGCAGAATCTGCTTCACGCCCTGTATGCCAATAGAAGCCAGGTTGGAGGTGAAGTCGTTCTGGCCGATATCGAAAGTATACAGAGATTTCCCAAACACGTCTGGAGCTGGAAGTCGAGCTGATCAAAGACGGTTGAAGTTGGGAATGTTAGTTTACCCCTCTTATAAGCACTGATCAATTCCTTATAATGAATGAAAAATTTGCAGGGTCGAGATCATTGGCTCTGTACCGTTTGGTCCTTTCTTGAGCACGTTCACCTTAAACTCCTTCATCTGATTGAGCTGGATTGCCAATGAAAAAGGACTGATTCCTGAAACAAAGAGGGATGTGTTGGGCAATAGCACGGTGGATGCCAGAGTCGCATAGTTGGCGCCGTGTTTGTAATTGGATCGAACGGATTGCAAGTATGGACTCAGATACGGAAATCCAAGAGCTTGAGCTGCATGACACGAATGGGGAAAAAAAACGAAGTTTCAGTATTGATGCAAGAAGAGACCTGATCAGTATTGACTGGTTGGTGTCATGAACAAGGTTTCACGTGATGCAAAATGCCATTTTTCGTTTTTGGATTTCGTGACGAAGCTGTAAAGTTTTAATACGCCGAGCATTGCCAGTTCATCATAAAATCAGGGTTGTATGGAATTATTTGATCGGATCTCTAAGAAAAAAGAAAAAGATAGCCATGATTCCTCCTGTTACTTTAATGGATGATTGGAATATGAGCAATAGTCGCAAATTAATGGATGCAGCTCTGGGTTCGTTCGTGATGTTCGGAAAGAGAGAAGTAATCCAAGTTTTGATCGATCAGGTATATATACCTAGGAAGTCAACGGCGAGGCGACCATCGGAAGCGCGACCGGAAGGCCTCTTGAAATATGTCATTCCGAAGGGACCAGACTGCGCCGGAAAAGCTGCGTAGAAGCCACCCGTGTCCGAGTTGGAATCTCCAAAGTTGAAAATGGCTTCGAATTTACACTTGCCTTGGGTGAGGGAGACGCAGCTGCTCAATGTTACAAGTAACAGTACTATAGCCCGCATAGTTCCCGGAAGTGAAGTTTCTTTCGTCAATCCTGCAGCATAAACTTTCACTGAGCAGAGAAGCATTTGGATCCAGAGTCTCCGTAGAATAATGCTAGAAGGAACGAGGAAGAGTTCCAAGGACCGGAAGAACTGAACTGTGAAGTCTCTCTGGGATTTAGGGATAAAAAAAAAGTGGAGAATGGACGGGAGCCTTATATCAACCGACGAGCTCTCGAGAATAAATTTCTGAGTGATGTTCAAGTGAAGCACGAGAATTACTGAATTAAGTAGTCTTCTCTGAGCAGGTATGGACAGATGTGATGGTTGGACCTCGCCTGCGATGTCCGCGAACTAGCTATCTTTTGCCCGTTTCTGTGCGTATATCACCGGCCTCCTCATTTCCAGGTTAAAAGACCAATGAGGCTCGACGGTTCTGTCCTCATGTGATAAATGAGATAGACACGCGTCAATTAAGCACGTGTCTCGGTTGAATAATGAAGATTTGCTTTGACAGCCAAATAAAAAGAAAGAAATAAAAAAGGTCAAAGAGCAACTAACAGTTACACGGAGGGAAAAAGGCATAATTATTGTCTGATAAAAGTAACGCTAGACGCACTTAGCCGATGCATATATCAGACGTACATGTTAATCTATGCCTTTAAAAAGTATTTTTATTTTATAAAATCTTATTTTGTAGAGGATAAACTCTAAAGTTTAGATTAATAAGTGCTTGAAATAAGTGCGTGAACTAAGTGCAACTAACATTATTCTTACCTTAAATGACTACTTATTACTTATAAGAGGTATATCTCTTAAGGCGGTAATGTTGTCATTAATCCCTGTAATTTCTTATTTGAAACCATAAAACCCAAACATCATCAACCTTTGTAATTAGGCCTTTCTATGTTTTCTTTAAATTTTATATTTTTATGATTGAATTTATTTATTTTTCATTGCTTTCGATATCCATTTCCTTTGGAATCTTTTCCTACAGTTATAACTTAGAACTCTTCTCCGTTCTCTCTTGTTTTTATTAAGAGTAATGCTATGTCAGGATTACTTCTTTATTAACAAGCTATGAATTATGATGTTTTTTTTCTTAAATGAATTTTACTGTGCATGCACTTAGTGCACTCCCCCCCTCACTGTAACAGTGGGACATTAACATATTCCTGGAGTGCGTCCCACTGCTCCACGTAGGGGGGAGTGCACAAAGTACGTGCACAGTAAAGTGCATATAACATTTTTCTTTTAAGTAATCTAATCTCACCATTCCTGTATAATGAAGTCGACCACTTGGCCTTTAAAGTTCGCTCTTCATCTGATTTTATAGCTATCTCGATATGGCTGAGCTGCTAAAAAGAGTTCGGCATGGGTCTGCTATGACGACTGGATACCGAAACATTGCCCGGAGAACCTCGTCATCAGAGGCAGCAGAATATATTTCGAGCTTCTTTCTCCCTCTTAATCAAAAGATAACAACATTAAGCAACTTCTCAGAAATTCAAAATGAATTATCTTTTCTCGCAGAAGCTTGGAATGTTCTAGTCAAAATGACCGGTTGTATGCCAACACAATTTTACAGACTAGTTAGACTACAGAACATATCTTAGGTAAAGGCATCCCAAATCCCGCTACAAGATTGTCTTGACTTGTTCTTCACTCTCTGATTCAGTAATTCTAGTTATTTTAATATAGTCGCCCACATAAAGATATAACAACAACATGGGACTATAAAGATCTTCTGGATCCAGGGGGAACAACATAGAATCGTCCACTTTTATCCACCGCAGAGAGCACGGGTACAAATTAAGTTTGAGCCAATTAGTGCTATTCCGTCCTCTTATCCACTTACAAACACCCATGCTTGCAGTAAGGACAATACCGAAATAAAATAAGTATTAGGGGACTTTGAGAATTCAGAAAGGATCAGCAGTAGTGCAAATGCATCTATTCCTGAAGGCCTTTCTATCTAGGTCAGATATTTTGGACTCTATTCTACAACAATTCATTCTTTTTTAGAATAGCAGTTCAACAATTTAAGGCAGACGCACAAAAAAAATGGTATTTATTATTGGAATCTTAAGTTCTCCTTCCTTCCGATCCAATACAATCAAAGTACCACGTTTTGAACTAATAAAAACAAGCCACTCACAGTTGAATAACACAAGCAAGCAATAATGAGAACAGAATCACGGACCATCTGAGAATCTTCAATGAAAGAGAGGCAACAGTACCAATGTACAACACTGATCTACTACAGAAGAATCTGTCCAAACAGAAGCTTACGGATCTGCCATAACGAATCGAAATTACATTGTTATACGAATGAAATAAGCAATCAATCCAGGAAAAGATCAGATGATAGAATCAAGCAATCAGCCCAAGAAAGTCGCTGGTGCTCATTACACAGAGAAGCAGATTGCAAGAACAAAAGATAAGAATTATCTTTAATAAGAAACCCACAGAAAAAAGAAAAGAGTACTTTCTTTTAAACCCAAATTAGCAAAATTAAGATGCTTATAACAGCCTAAAGTTTATTTTTCACAAACTTAATAAAGATATTCATAAAAAATGTCAAAGAAAGATTGAAGAATTGGGTAGTATATATACCTCAGGCAGCTTCCTTCTGAAAACAACATCCAACCTTGCGTTGAGCGTGTTTTCGCACACAATCTTGCCATCTTTAGAAGCCAACACGACTCCTCCCGAGCTGAATCACCACAACAAACGCTGTCAGTCTTGATCACCAACTCATTTCCCCAGTTAACAATGATCAACATAAATTAATTATATGTGTTTATCAGCCTACCAATGCTATTGGACTAGATAACCATAACTTGCAAACAAAAAGTCACAGGAAAATATGATAGCGGTTTTGCTAGCCCTATAGTTTGCAGAGGTAAAGTTCAAGGACAGTAAATCAAGCTTTCTAACCTCGATCACTGCTGTCGCACTTTGTCAAAAAAATAAGAAAAGACACTTATTAGTTGTAATTTTGAGTAACAGATTATAACTGATGCCTGACACAGAAGGCGAGGATGAGTCTCCAACAAGTGTTTAACCTGTTAAAGGGGCTGTGCGTTACTAATAACAGATATAACAGCATGAAGAAAGAAAATATGACACATGGCAACTGAAAGGCCTAAGAATTGCTTGACTTTGAGATACCAATCCATTTCAGTTGGAATAACTTTAACTAATTTTCAATTAGAAGCTAGAACCAGGCCATCTTTCCCCAGTAGTCGCCATGTTGACACAAAACAAACTCAAAAAGGATGTATAAGATTATTGTATTATTTGTTTTAATGAGAAATTGATAATTTTATTTAAAACAGCGACAGATGATGGAACAACTTAAAGGGGTTGTTTCTAGAGTGAGGTCCTGGGTTCAAGCTCACCAGGGGGTTAAGGCCTTAGGGAGGGGTGTGCAACACAAATTTCACATTTACAAGAAAAAATGCAAAAATAATAAATATATGAAGGGAGCCATGGTTTGTTGCCTTTAAATGATTGATCTATTGGATTTCATTAAGGTAATGAAGAATTACCAGAAAGGTCCATGTGCATGATGGTGACTGGGAGCAGGAGGTAGGTGCACATCATCGATAAAAATCTCAGGGGGGTGAACTTTTGCTTTCTCTGCATATTCATGCTTTGCTGAATGCAGAACAGACTCCACCAGATGAAGATCCGCTTTCCGGCAGCGCAAAATCACAGACGGCTCCTTCAGTCGGAGCAAGCTCTACAAGAGAATAAAAATATAACCTAACCAAAAATATAAAAGGTATTTGAAGAACTTCATCTAGTATTAAATCCATCAATGTGAAGGATAGGTATACATTCAGAAATTCAAGCACCTCAAAGTCTTTTGTTCACAGAACTAATGTATGATATAAATCCAAATATTAAAAATTAATAAATTCAATGAATTTTTGTTATAGAAATAAAAATAATCATACTAACAAAAAGAGTGGATTCCATTTGGTAATTGTCAACTGTTTTACCTGCACAATCAAATCTTTAAGAAGTTTTTCATAAGCATGATGATCATGGCTGACATGCAGAAGCTCCTTCCCAGCTGCCTCCTTCATGGAGCTTACCAGATCATCTTGAGCTTGCAAAACTTTAATGCGAGAAGCATTAAGCTGCATGGAATACTCACTGCAAAGAGAAAGTACAGAATAGTTTTGCATTAACAACAAGATATCCTCGAGCACAGTTACGGTTGGCATATTTTTACAATTTGAACCATTTTCCAGTCTGGTACTAAATATGACTATTTCTTTTGTGGCTCCATGGCCTCGACTGAATTAAGTTATCATATTTTGAACTTTATGAGATATTTTCCCCCACCAAAGCATTACAAAAGGCATTCAAGCCTCAAAGCAAGGGAAATACCAACAGATTTGACCACATGCAGAGATTAATGAAACGGAACATAAATACACTAGGTAAGGTTCGACATTGTACATTTTCTTCCGAATTTCAACCTGCTTCTCCTTGCGTTCGAACTCTTGTCTGATCTTCTTCTTTTCAGCTTCAACCAGTTGAAGTTTCTCTATGTTAAATTCCTAGAGGAGTGTTCAACTTCATTAACACAATGCAACCAAAGGAGAAAAATATGAACCGAAAATATATGATTAAAATTTGAAACCGCGCCACCTTAGAAAGGCTCCTAGCAAGTTTTAACAGTACTAGCCTGAATCAGACCAACATAAAACTTGACTGCCGAGAGCTCTAAAGCTTCTTAAAAAAAGTCAACCTTATCTTCATCTCTTTTCTAACCAGAAAAGAGGTTATTGACATTGAGATGATGTATTCGCTTGCAGAGGAGGAAGTTGCATAACCTCATGTACACATGGAGGTTTGAGGTCTTACCGCGAATGAACTGAATATAGTAAGTTTCAGTAGAGTATCTAAACTAAACGACTGCAGAATCCAAGAGCATCTGTAAAAACAACTGATGATATCGATTTAAAGATCGCAAGCAGCTTTACCAAATACAGAGGACGGCAGCTTAATTTGACATTTGGAATTCGGATGGAGAAACTAATCTCATATGAGAGAGGAAGAAAAAACATCACGTATAAATTTAAGGAATACACGAAAAGGAAAAGAGACACACTTCTTCAGCGGAGACAGAGATCTCATTAGCCTTCTCCTGCGCCTCCTGGCGAATGAATCTGACCATCTGCTGGATCTGCTTGGAGACGTCTGCGTCGTTCATTTTCAGATCGGATGAAGAGGCTGATAGTTGTACTCGCTACGAAATCCGGCGAGATCGATTCCTCGTCAGAGTTGATGAAAAACAGAAATGCACGAACTGAAGGCAGCTTCGCTTCTAGCTTTGAAGGTGTTTGTCCTCACAACTACGTACTTACGGCTAGGAAATTATAACTGCGGGGGGGTCATTAGTCGACGGAGAAGTAGCAGTAAGTACTAAGACAGTACTGCGTGGGCGGGGAAGGGTCTCACAGCCGAGATCTGCGACCCGACTCAGTCCCCTTTCGAATCTGGACGCAGCCGAGAAGTACAGACTTACAGCTAACGACTTTATAGCAATTTAGCGGGATTTTCTCGCGCTACGACAAAGCCCAAAAGGCCTTCTCTACCGCATGTGCCACCAACAACAAAGTCGTTAGTGGTTATTACTCCTTCCTACGAGTCCGTTACAGAAACCTTCTATAAGACAGACGAATGCTACCTAAAAGTCCCTCCAAACAAAATTTTTCCGAAGAGAATTCTTACAAAGAAGAGTTGTCTGTTCTTTTATCAAAAAGTTTGGCCAAAACTGCCGCAGAACAACTTATTTAGCATTTTATACCCATTTATCGATTAAAACTAAATATGATGTTTTATTTTTTGCAAAATATCCAGAAACCGTTCCATATGTATTAATATTTATGAAACCCCATTAACCAAAATTCATGTAGGTGTATGGCTTGGTCATAGGATCAGGCTCTGGACCGCCCCCAGTGCCTGGTCATGTGGTCCAGGCCCATTTTTCTCAAATCATAAGGCAAGTACATATAAGCGTTAAGACTACGAGTAATTTGCACTTTTGGCAATAGTCGAATTGTCTGAGCCGACAGGAGTTCCTCGGACATGGTATCCGTTCTGACAAGAGGGAAGCCCAATGGGCCTGCGTCGGAAGGTGGAGGGAAAAATCATTCTATACGTTCTCACTCCCGCTCGCGGTTTATGCCTTTTATGCACAAGTAACTTCTCCTGGTGCCTTGTAATTGCAGCTGAAAATTTGTTCGAACGTCCGTTTTGGCGTTTCCACCGGACAGGGCTGCGCTCATCTCTGTTCATCCACCTGCATTCGAGATTTATTCCTATTGGTTTCAGCTCGAGTGTCACTTCAATCTGGTTCCGGAATCAACATTTTCTCGGCCGAGTTGTTCTAACGGCCACGGCCCGAGCCCTGAAAATCTGCATCATATGTTACTGTAGAAATGCAGAGTCGGGGATCGAGTGCCAGATTATCTGGGATGGCATTCCGGTCTCGAATTTCGACTCTGATGCTTTCGATGATTGCTACAATGGCATCGATTTACGTCGCTGGCCGGTGAGTCTTTTTGTGTTTCCGGTTTATTTTTTCATTGCTTCTCCTCTGCTTGCTAGATCTGCTTCAAAGTATGCGCTTGCGTGTCGTTCATTGAGAACTACATTAGTTTGGTGTTTTGTTTTCCTGTATTTTTCGTCTCGCCGGGCTTCAATTTCCTGCTTCTTGCGTTTCCACTCCGATGCAGGCTTTGGCAGGACGCAGAGAACCGTGTTTACCTTATTAAAGAGCTCGATAGGAGAACTGGTCTGGTATTTCTTTACATTTGTGTTCTCTTTTAATTTTGTTAGACGAGCGGTATTTTTTCACTTGCTCTTTTGGCTTCATTTCTGCACTTGCTATCTTGTATGTGTGCGTTTTTATGTTGCACACGATAAATCAGATCCCGATTTATAATTAGTTTGCGATCTTCAGGGGCAGTCGGCCATATCAGTTGATGATACATTAAAAGTTATAGCTTGCAAGTAAGTTCATTATGCCATTTACTATATCAATTGTATGATAGATCTTTTTGTCGTTCCAAACTAGGAAGCTAAAAATTCAATCTGTTGGTTAGGGACCAGAGGAAAAAATTATCCGCTCTTGAGATGGAATTGGCAGCTGCTCGTCATGAAGGTTTTGTGGGGAAGTATTTATCTGACAAAAATGAGAAGCGTTCACAAAAAAAATTATTGGCTGTCATTGGCATTATTACGCAGTTTGGCCACAAAAACAATAGGGATGCAATCAGGAGATCATGGATGCCAACTGGTAGAATAACCTTTCCTTTGTGAGTTTCGTCCTTGGTTGTCTGATCAAGAAAAAACATGATATATGGGACAAACTTCAGAAATTTGATGTAAATAAATATTTCTTATTGTCTTTAAATATGGTTTGACAAGTACATGTGTATTCCTCTTCTGCTTGCATTGTGACAAATGACAATCCTAGATACACAATTGTATGGAAAACAAATGGGTGAAAGAGCTCGATTGACTAATGTATCCAAATTTTTATGCTGTGGGATATTTTTTTTTTGAAAGTTATGCTGTGGGATATTTAAATAATGTTGACAGAATTTTAATTACAGGAACTTAAACTATTAGATTATTGCTGAAGTCATGAAGCAAAACAAAGAAAACTAATGTGGCAAGCTTCATATAGAAGCAGTCTGTAACTTGAAGATGCAGCATCTCCATTTTAACAAAAGAAACATATAAAACTTGTTACTGTAATAAAACTATATTCTGTATCTATATTTAGTTCACTTGGTATCAAATGTAAAATCCAATATTTTTCACTAGTACTCCTGCTCCCTAAGCTTTGTTCTTTTTGGTTGTTCCCTGGGAAACTCTTGAACTGTGGACCTCGGGGATGCATTTGGCGCCTGGGTTTCTTTAGTACTTTTCCCCTCTATGTAACTAGTCTGATCTTTTGTCCAGTTCCTTTGTTTTCTGTTGATGTGATTAGCGCAGGGGGTTGGGGAGGGGTTGGTTTCATTTGTACTCATGCTAAAATACTTCAATGTATGGATTAGAAACTTATTTAGTCCATATACTGTTCTGCATGCAATGAAATGTTTCATACGGTTCGAAATGTTGGGTGGAGTTAGATTCTTCTTGAACTGCATTCGTCTTCCTTTACTTTATTATTTTTATGCCATTGAGCTGTCTCTTTGTGGCTATTGCAACCTGAGAAGCTAAACTACTTTGATAGGTGCTGCAAGGAAAAAAATGGAGGA
Source organism: Aristolochia contorta (assembly GCA_022405105.1). Lineage (NCBI taxonomy): Eukaryota > Viridiplantae > Streptophyta > Magnoliopsida > Piperales > Aristolochiaceae > Aristolochia > Aristolochia contorta. Next base: position 560,804 of record CM039667.1, on the reverse strand, counting down.
AGATAAAGGCATCATTCTTCGATTTGTCATAGGAAGAAGGTTTCAATTTTAAGCACACTGCAAGTTTTTGTATATAAATTTGGGTGTAAAATTTTACTGAGTAGCTCAAATGACGTGCAGTGCAAACCGAGGGGACAATCTGGACAGGGCCATCGACAATGAAAATAGGCAGACAAATGACTTTGTCATTGTTGTAGGTCCATCTGATTTTTTTTTCTTTTTGTCTATGAAGCTTTCCGTTGCATTAATAGGCATCTCATACTTGTTTGCTGTTTTAAAGAATCAAGTTCTGGCCATCAACTCAGATGATTGGCCGAGTCCTGATCAAACTAAATTGAACAACTGAAAAGAACTGGTTCCTTTTTAACACACAACATCCCCTTTATTGTATTACGCTAGAATTGATGGTGATAATCACTGTTAACTGGTCGAATGAAACAGCATTACTGGTTTTTTCATGGTTTCTGGGGATTCAACATTCTGGTTATAAGACTCAGCCTGGCCCCAGAGGTTCATTTCAACCCAGTTCAACGAGCACATTGTTTTTTTGTTGCTTTTTGTTTTTGTTTTTCTCTTTTGGAGATCTGCTACATAATCAATGTTTTAGGCTTAATTTTTAAAAGAAAAAATTTTAGGCTTAAATACAGGATCTTCAACAACACCTGTCTGGTCTGGAAATGTTTTTTGGGGTATCTGCATTTTTCATTGTGGTAATCAATCTTCTTTGCTTTTGGTAGGATAATCACATTGAGGCTCCTGAAGAGCTTCCGAAAAAGGCAAAGTCATTTTTTGTTCATGCTGCTGATACCTGGGATGCTGAATTCTATGCCAAAATGAATGATGATATATATGTTAACATTGGTGAGACATCCCTTGTTAATTAGATGAACTTTGAAGGACTTTAACTTTTTTCTTTGCTATAGTTGGAATTCTTTTTAAATGTGGATTTTCTGCTGAAAACATTTTGACAAATGAAAATCATGAGTGTGTGCATAACACCTCCAAATTATGGAATTGGCAGAGGAAGCTGAAATATGAGTAACCCAATTTGTCACCTCTACTAATAGGCTTGTTCAGAGAACTACTGCTCCGATCAAATGAAATTGTAATATGTATACATTCCAGTATACTGCATTATGCCCAAGTTTGTAATTCTAATGAGACTAACTTGTCTCTTTGGCTTTTGTTGTCTTCCTTTTCCAAAAATTATGCGGTTTTGCTTTTAGAAGGTCAATGAGTGTGCTGTCATTTATCAGATAAGTTAGGAATTTTAAGCCCTAAAGGTACTAGGAGTATTTTTTTTCTCATCCCTATGCAGTTGGTCTTAATAATGTATTAATTTATGTAACGGAGATATATCTACGATAAATTTTTGCTGTTTCACCCTCAGATACCTTGGGAACAATGCTTGCAAACCATCGTGACAAGCCTCGGGTTTACCTCGGATGCATGAAATCTGGCGAAGTTTTCTCTGAGCTGTAAGTTTTCTCTGAAATTTAATCACATTATAAGTTTCATTAAACCTATTGGCTTTCTGAATATCCATGCACTTGACATTGCTAGATTGTTCCAGGGGTCACAAATGGTATGAGCCAGACTGGTGGAAGTTTGGGGATGGAAAATCGTGAGTAGTGCTATTCATGTTCCCTGCTGCTTACTGTTATAAATTTCTTTTGTCATATGCCAACCCTCCCTCCCTGTTGAGAGATGCTCCATTCGGACCTTGATTCGGTCTATGGACATGCTGAGAGCTGATATTTAGTCAGTATGAACAGCATGCTTGATATTGAAATGATAAATTCAGCTAATATTAGTATGAAGAATTCGCCAAGAAGATGCAAACTATGATGCAAGCAATCCTATCTCTGCAAAATCTAAATCTTTCCTCAAGTTTTATATACTCCACCTTGTTTTAAATTATGTTGTTTTTATAACTTTCAAAAAAAAAATTATGTTGTTTTTATGTTTGGTCATACTTCGATATAAATGAAATTAATATTAAAAATTAATCCATGTTATACACAGGTACCTCCGCCATGCATCTGGTGAAATGTATGTTATATCCCAGCCCCTGGCACAATTCATCTCTATAAACAGGTGAATATGCCTGTGGAGTTCTATCATGTCCCTTTACATTTTAGTATAAGAAAATATGGAACCTTTAATCAAGATGCCCACACAGTTATTTGATCCGTGTCACAGACATGGTTTGTGTTTCCAATAGCTGATTCACATTTATTCAATTTTAATCCAGAGATCTCCTTCGTACATATGCTCATGATGATGTCAGTGCTGGTTCATGGTTTATTGGCCTTGATGTCAAGTATGTTGATGAAGGGAAGCTTTGCTGCTCGTCATCTTGGACTTCAGGTGTGTTTTTTGCAAATCATTGTCTCTGCTAGTTAACCATGTTAGATTAAACTATTTTTGCATTGAATAATGAGAATTCCTTTTCTGATTTCTTCATTAATTACTTTTCCTCATTGCTTTCTCTCAATCATTTATGTACATATCCCAACAAATTATTACCCCCACATTCTGTTCTCAGTGAAAATAGAGGAAAGTAGGTTTTAAAAGTTAAGAACATGAAGATTTGCGCACAGCATGCTGTAACTTGATACCAACTTTGGCGAACTGATCTAAAACTTAGTATCAGTTATAGTGTCGTACATACAATGTTGCTGTTTCTTGTTGTCACCTGAACCTTGCCGGGTATATAGCTTTGCATCTTATCAGTTATCAGCATTAGACTTTCAACAGAGATGAGCAAAATTTGAATTCCATTTATTGCATCTTATCAGTTATCAGTGGTAGACTTTAAAAGGAGACGACCCCAGTTTGAATTCCATTTATTTGGTGGTTGCTAGGGGTTTGCTGGTTTCTTCCTAGTAATTAAGTTCTAGTATTACATTCTAGAAAAGCCAGAAACGGGAAACTATTTTTCTGAAATTTTCAGTTTGCTTAATTAAATTCCCTGGCATAGCAATTTGTCCTTCATTAGATTTCCAGCAATGCATATAAGCCTTGTTACTAGTTAGCAGACAAAGTCAGCCTCTCTAAACAGTGAAGGTACAACCTGATAATGTGGAAGTATTTTTAAATTATTCTGTGTATAATTACTTGCTTGTTCAAAGACAATAAAATCCTTGTTTATTCCGAGCTATTTGTTGTATAGTCGACAAAGAGGGTACCATTAGTTAACTTTTCTCTTTAAAGTCTAATAGCAAGTGGTAACATGAACCCATAGGGTCTGTAATTGCCATACACTTATTTCTTCTATACTTTTCAAATACTATGAAGACTCCTGCAACCATTTGAGTTAGATGTCTTTTTAAGGACTGTTGGATTCCGTTTTTCTCATGGTAATGCATTTTTTGGGATTCTTACCATCACCCATTTCATGCTTTTTCAAGACTTGTTTCTGTTTTCGTTGAAATTGAAATAATTTTTTCAGTCTGTTTGTCTTGATTGCCCATGATAATTTTCTGCTAGATATTTTTTATGGCATACTATGTTTTTCATTTTAGACCAATTTGGAATAAGTATCTTCAAGTTTCTTGCGGCTTGTGTTTCAGGTGCTATATGTGGTGCCGTTTGAATGCGCACAAGAATGACACCTTTTGTTTCATACGGGTTCTTTACAAGTCCTCCAGATAAATGATTCTCGTCAAATACATTCAGCTTCAACTACGTTGAATAGTGTTAAGCTCCTAGCCATGCTGACTACCATCAAAGTTCGTTGGAGGACTACGGGAGTAGCTTTGTTTCTCCCCGAGAAAATGACAGATTCAACTCAGGAAGTCGAGATGCCTGTTCCTGAAATTCCAAATCCAGTTTGAGAGAGCGAGATAGCGTTTCTTTATTTTATGGTTGTACTTCTACTACCCAGAGAATGAAATTCTTGCACTAAAGTGGCTGAGATGGAAACAGAGTTTCAGATAACATTGAAACGCATAGATAGGTAAGAGATTGAGAAGTGTAAATAAATCTTTTAGAAAAAAATTATTTCACACGCAGAGTGAAAACAATAGCAGGTTGGTACATTAGTCGGTGGAGCCCGCGGATAGGATTCTAACAAAAATCCTTAGTTATCGCCTTTCATCTCCTAGTACAGAAGTCTTGAACTGGATGCATTATCAATTTATGACAATGGTGTAGGTAGATTCTTACTCCCATCAAGTCTCAACTGTTTACAATCTTCTCATGAAAATCTTTGGTAGCGGACTTTTAAATAACTCTTCAGAAGAATACTCTATAAAAGTCTCCATTTAGAATCCTTCAAAAGTACTATTCATCCAAGGAGCTAACTTTTTACACCGAATTGCCTTTTCATCCAAAACGGAGTCTCCAAAATCTGCTTACTATAGCTCAGGAACTGGAAATTAGTAATGCCCACTGAGCAACAGTACTCCATAGCCCTCTTGCGTTTGCTCAAGTGGCAAACACTTCCCAACAGCAAACCAAACCAATTATCTTAAGAAACAATTCAAACTTGGAAAACGGCCAACACGCCTTCCTTAACTCAAAAGCTCCATAAATTGGTAACTTAGGATTGAAATACAGTGAGACAACAGTTTTCAACACAAATACAGACCCTCATACACAGAATTGAAAGCTTTTTATCCAACTCTTAAACATGCCTTCAAATACTGTCAGATGAAGCAACTTAATACATATGCAAGTACAGGAACCTATACAACAAATCTTAAAAACTCACTCTTCTCATGAGGCACTATTAAGGAAATGTGCCAATGCCTTGTCTGTATCATTATCATACATAGCCAAGACTTCAGCAACATTCTTCGAGGAGAATCCCATTTCGCGAAGAAGATTATAACCATGTACAAACTCCCGAACCTGCATTTTGAAGCTTTATTAGCTCAGCGGACAAAACAGCTTGACAAGACCAACGAGGAGAATATTTATCCAAACGAAATGCAGAATTCAGCAGGTGTCTCATCCTTTTGCACCTTTGTTCTTTAGCTAAAACAGGGATGTCAGGCCTGTACATGTAGGATCTGTCCAGGTCACAAAGAGGGTATCACATTACTAATTCAGTGATAGACCCTAACACTTACAGGTTCAACAAATCTAATTCCAATGATGGGAAACCACCCTAAATCAACTATTGGTTGAATTCTATAGATTCCCATCCATCGCAGAGTTCAATGATATACTTCCTAAGGCATCAACATGACCACTGATGCCTTACACATTTCAAACCATTGTTTTTTCCTTGGGTTGAAATATATACAATGAAAAGATGGTAAATTCTTTAAAAACTTGCTTTAGGTTAAGATCTGTAACAATAAACCACCAAGTATTACCGCATATCAATTTCAGATGTAAAACTTGCCACGTTACCTTAGGAGGATTATCTCCATAATTTGCCACTGCAAGGCTTACAGCCTCACGGCCAAGTCCCGACGTTACATATTTGTTCACCACTGGATCCCCAGAGGACGTAAAACTCTACAAAAATCAAAAGAAAAGACACTTAAAATTGAGTCAAAAGGGTTCTTAACATTCATAGAATCATAAAAATGGTTGGGGTTAATACATCAAGATCACGAAGATTGTCACCCACACAATGATTAAACTTTTCTGATTATAGAAGCTATGACTATAACATACACCAGAAACATTTGCGAATGATTAGAGGGCTACAGGAATTATACCACAGAAGTTGTTGATTCTGCAGTCTTAGGTGCATGTGTTTCAGCAATCCTGCTCCAATTTTGGCTATCCTTTTCCGCTTCAGCCAAAATCTTTCTTTCGAAGTCAAAATCAAAATTGAAAGTGCTCCATGGAATATCTGCCAATACCGGTGCCATTTGAGGCTGTAAAATCGGCATAGTTGTTAAATGCAAATTCCCGGAATAAAGCAAAAGCTAATTAACGTAAGACAAAAGATAGATGAAAATCTGCTGACAACTTCACTAAGAAAGCAGAAAAGGATTCCATAATCACTGAAGATTACAAAGTCAAAAACCTCACCGGTGGGGTAATGCGATATTCTGGTTTTATTGCAACTCTGATTCCTAATCCAGCTGCAGGAGAAAACACGAATTCTTTAACAAAGGGAACCAACAGGGAGAGGAAATTTATTATCAGAAGAAAGATAGAATAAATCCTAAACGTTTCATGTGGTTGCAGCTTTTTTCGGTTGTTCAGTCAGAAGGATTCTACATGATCTTTACTAACAAAATTAATATCATCAGGAAATTCTTTTAAACATTTAACTAGGATATCATCTGCATTGTGAAGAAGTACAGACTATCCCGTTTATCTAACTTCTCTTTTTCTTTTTCATCAAATTGCAACGCTAGAATAGAAAAAAAAAATCTTGCTTGCGTTGCTCTTTATTTTCATTCTTTACTCAAATGCTTAGCTAGAGTTGAAATAAAGTAGAGGCATGAACTTGGACTCAGAAAATGACTTATACCTAAAAATCCGAGTCGTTCTGGGTCGGACATTGGACTTGGTTGGATTTGTTAGAGATGCTTGTCCATGTGTATATAGGGGAATATTATGTAATTTTAGTGATTCACCCTATAAGGATATACTTGTTATTATGTACTCTTTTATTCTTAATGTAAGAAGAGTGCTACCCTATTTAAAGGGAGCACATGCATGTTTTAGGGTTAACCACGACCCTCGCTGAGTGGAACAACAACTTGTGTGTCTTCTTCTTCTCCTTACATCCTTACATATTATCTTCATAAAAATCTTTAGGATTCTGCCTGAGTAGGAGTAGATAAGCCTATTTAAAGAAATGTTTGTGTCCTGACGAGTGCAGGAGGTCTGGGGATAAAGCCTCCTCCCAGTCACAGCCATTAAAGTATGGAGAAGAATCCTTTGCACCTATAGATTTCTTATCAAACTACTAGCGCCTAGTTGAATAATAAAAGCTCAGCTATCTAAAACGATAATCCTTAGTTAGATAAGTAAATTAGTCTTTATTTCGTAAGTTTTAAATTGCATTAAATCGATCTTCTCCCATCATCATTTCAATTTTTTTGTTCAGAAAACATAACCCATCAAAGATAATTATGAAAATTTATACTTCAGTAAGGGTGTATACAGAGCTTCAGATCATAAACATTCTTATGGTCCCAGTGTTGATTAAACCAGACTCAGTTGTGTCAAGGTCAATAATGTATGTCATGAATTTCGGGAAACAAAAGAGTGTTTGAGATTAAAACACAACAAAAAGAAACCATTCAAAATCTCAAATATGATAGCCTACCAATGTAAATTGGATTAGGGAGCTCAAAGAGAGAGACTGGACTGACTGATCACCTCTTAAAGACCCGGAGTAAAAGGCGGAAATTATACTCTAGCACGGAAAGAAGTCAACTAAAAAGTAATTTCACAATCAGAACAAACCCAAGATGCAAAAGCTTACGAGATGATGTAGAAGGGGATTGATGAATAGAAGAAGCGCGGCCAAAGGGAGCACCGGCGGGCTGTCCAATTTTGGGATAGGAGTGCGAGGCATGTGGGGTTGATGATCGCCCATAAACAGGCGCGCGGGAATCGTACGCCGGAGGCGCCCGGTTTCGAAAATCGTAATCCATCCTAGGAAGAAACAAAAACCGGTCGTCCGATCGCCGGTAGTCAATGAAGTTGCAGAGAACGAAGACCGACCAGCCTGATCTTGGTTTGTTCGGCGCCGCGGCAAGAAACATAAATCGTATGCAGTACTCTTTAAGAGCCTCAGCCCATCGGCTGTCAACGGATCCGGACAATAACCGGATATATATGCAAAAAGTCGTATAATATCCGAATCCTTAGGTTTGGAACCATACCGGATAACCGACTCAGAAGACTTGACTCAGTGATATACATGACGGTCCGGATTCGAAATCTAAACGAATTTAACGAAAGGATCCGAACGCGCTAAAAAACCTACCTTTGCCCAAATTTCCCTCGCTGCCCTCGACCTGTTTTTTATTTATTTTATTTTATTTTTATTTTTTTTAATCCAACCTTCTTTGTCTCCCGGCAGAGCAATTCGGAGAATTCGAAACGACTTCGCCCCTTTTGATGTCTCCGCCGAAACCTTATCCTGATTTATTGATATAAAATTTTCCCTTTGCTTGTCGCCTTTCAACCTTCCCTCCATCTTCACCCAGTACAGAAATCCGGAAACAGCGAACAAAAAAATGGGACTGAAGCCAACAAGGGAGTGGAGAAGTCGTTAGTTGCAGAGGATTTTAGAAGCTTTAATCATCGGACTGCTGAAAGTCTTCTTCAATATTACAAATGTACAATCCCCAGTTAGATGACTGCTGTGGCATGGGTTTTGTAGGTGATGAGGATGGCTTCTTCTACTGTCCTGTTTGTGGTTCCCAATCTCAAGATACATTTCACACCTCTCTCGAAGTTGATAGTGTCTATAGGGATTCATTCTATGGTAGAGTAGTTGAGAACTCCAGTCGCAGTGAGCCCATATATCAAACTCAGTCACAAGAATTTAAGGTACCTAAAGTGGAGCCCACCCCGAATTCCTTTCTAGATGACACTTCTGTTCCACTTGACTTTGGGAACCCTAAAAGACCTGTCTTGAATGCAGAAGAGTTGAGTGATGGTATCAGACTGCGGTACATTCAAGGGATGCAGGTCATGATACAGATGCAATGTGAGACTCTTGTAGAGAAATTTGGTGTGAGTGCCATGATATGTGGTATTGCTGGGACTATCTGGCTAAGGTTTGTTGCAGTTTCTGGTGTTCTTGCGGATGACTGGGTGAATGATTCAATAATGGAGTCAGAGATTCGGTATCAAAATCGTCAGGGTGATGAAGAAGGTAGAGCCTAAAGTGTGTTTCTTTTTTCTTTTGTTTTCCTGTATTTTTTTATATATAAAAAGTGCTTTACAATAAGTTTTAAAAAAAAAGTGTTTTACATCAGCAAAAAAAGAAAGTAATATCTCTTTACATTTTGGGATGTTAGGTACAAGGACCCAAGAAACGTTGTGTTTTCCCAGTCCTTACAACTTCTGTGTTGAGGATTAATATTGGCCGTCATTGTAGAATTAAGATCTTTGTCTTCTTTCTCGAGGACATTTTATCATGCTTTGTGCTTTAGTGTGCTTGGTTGACATGGACCTGTCAAATGTCACTGGAGTGGGTGTTTACAGAACGAATAGGTATAGTGCATTTTCCTTTTCTCAAGCTGAGCTGCTTCAGGAACCTTTACTTGCAATGGAACAGTCATTTGCAATTCATGCTTATCTCTGTATTTGAGTCCTAGCACTCATTTGCAAGCAGTGGACGTGGCTTCTCATTTTTGGTGTCTTTCATTTTTCCACACATCTCTAAGTTGGGATTGAGTACTGAGATATAGCTTATCACACTTGTTTAAAATTCTAAATGTAAATTCCTTCTCTTTTTTTAAAGGAGAGTGACTTTTTCGATCCAATTTTTACATACTCCAATTTTTCATACTCCAGGACACTTAAACTCAAGACCTCCCGTTACACAACCGTCTGTGTTACCACTAAGCTATGCTCAGGTTCACGTAAATTTCTTCTCTTTAGAGGTTTCATTTCTATCCTAAAAAACAAAACCACTATACAAGTGCTTTCGTTGTACCTGTCATCATCAAATTTGAAATGATGGTTGAAAACCATAGGTATAGATAGCTGGAACTTCCAATTAGTTGTTGAATATCTATTTATCTGATAACTCCAGCGCTATACTCACCAGAGCAACATTTGCAAAAGGCAGTGTTTTGCTACTGTGTCATCCTTTTCATAATATTTTCGATCTTGAGGGTTTATGCATCTGATCCTAGATTTGTTTCTTTTTTTCTTTAATTTTATGTATCTGGTCCAAGATTCTCCTCTTTGCATGCATCTCGTTCAAAACCTTTTGGGTCCTGTTAACCTCTTTATTTTTGCAATGACCCTCATTTTAAATATTCATTGATATTTTTTTCTAATATCTGCAGTTTCATTGACTATTTGACCTGTTGGATGCATAGTTAATTCTATATGCATCATATAGCTAAATTCTTGGAAGGGCTTCAGATTCCAGAGTCAGTATGTCTTCATTCTCTCCCATCCATTGTTTCTCCTTTTTGGGCAGGTCCCTTTCTTACTTGAAATTGTAATAAGAAAAGGCAAGGAGTCAGACCAACCTATTATTAGTAGGGACATTCTTTCCAGTGAAGCTGCGCACGAAAAGACGTGCAAAGGGGATTGCATTTTGATAGTATAGAACCTCCTTTGCAATTGAAACAGGTAAGACAAAGGACTTTAGGACACCTTTGGGGAAATGCACCTGGTGGAGTAGCTAATAGGGTGGATTTAGAAGATAACAGAGAAGAACCACTCCGTATTTTTTGTTTCAGAGAGTAGGTATTAACTATGATCTCCTTCTAATGCTTTAACTGTTGCACTTTATCTGCGATAATTTTAAAGTCGGATAGTTTCTCCATTGTTAAATTGCCCACCGATGGGAGCATTATGAGACAAATACATCTTGCTGAACACCCTGATGACCACCACAGAAAAACAGTGAATGTTTAACTTTTTCTTAACATAGAGAGAGAGAGAGAGAGTAAAATTTTGGGAAAAAATAGAGCGAAGGCACTTCAATTTGGAAGACCACCTAAAGGCAGAATATCTATTTACTGTCTTCTCCATCCTGTAGGTGTGAGAATTTTTACGTTTGGATTTACTTTTCAAGAATCAGTGTAATGGCACTAGCATAGAAAACTAAAAGAAAGGTTAAATTTCTATTTTGCCCTCTTCTAAAAACTGTTTACAGGAATGATTCACTGTAGGCTGTCTATAGGATGCCCCCCATATATTGGTTGTAACATGGTCATTTCTTGTTGAATTGGTTGCTTGTTTTGAACACACAATATTGTGCACTTCACACAAGCATGTTGGGTGTTTCTCGTTTAAATTAATTCAATTCTTGGTATCTTTTGCTGCAGATACGGAAAATGTTTCCCTTCCTGCTAAGAGAAGACATAAGTCGGAACTTTATAATCTGTATGGTCAACGAGGGGCAGTAGTTTGGTTCAAAACTCTACGAAGGCAAATACCTCGTGCATCATCTTTAGCCGTTTCCTTCTTAGCTTGTCATTTAGCTAGGGAATCAGTGTTACCAACTGACATTGAAAAATGGACACTTGAGGGGAAGCTCCCCTATCTGGCTGCTTTTGCTGATATAGAGAAACATATTGGAAGTCCATCACATGCATGCCCGTTTTCTTCAAGGTCGATGTTTCGGCCTCCCCGAGCAATTAGATCTTGGTATGTAGAATCTCTTGCTGGTAGCATTGCTCACACAATTGGCTTGCGACTTCCTCCTGTAAATTTTTATTCAATATCTTCTCGTTTCCTTAATCAACTCCTTCCCATTGAGAAGATTTTTCCACAGGCACGGTTCATCTTTGAGTGGTTGATGCCCCCTGATTTGTGGTTATCAGCAAATCCTAATAAGTTGCCTACTCGGGCTTGTGTGATGTCAATACTGATAGTTGCAATAAGGATTTTATATAACATACATGGATATGGAATATGGGAGATGAGTTTGTCAAAGGGTAGGGAAGCTAGTAAATCTTCATCAGATACTAAGACTTCTGAATACAATACCATTGACTTGCTGTACCACCTTGAAGAAATATACCACAGACTTGGTGATAAACATGGTAGGATAATTTTGTTTTCTTGAAATGAATTTAATGTTTTGAGTTATCTGTTTCATCTTTATTGGTCATTCTTTCATTTTACTAATCTTCATATTACAATATCATATTGTTGTAAAAGATTCAAATTTAGTTGCTCTTCTTTTCAGAGTACTCAAATGACTTGGCAACATACCTCAAATACTGCAAGGATATTGTCTTTCCTGGATTAGTCATGTCATATGAAGAAGAAAAAATTGCTGAACAGTTGTGGAACTTCTACAAGAGTGATGAGGTACCCGTGTTTTAGCTTACATGACATAACTCTTAATAATTATTTTTGTATTTTCTTATTGTAGTTTTCGATTATTTCTGTATATAGAGAGAGAACTATCTTTTGTACGATTTGTAACAGGAATTTTGTATATTAATGCAATTACCTGTGTATACAGTCACAGACAACACTTCAGACAATCTCTAAAAGATTAAAAATTCTTATGTACAAACTTGAGCGAGTATTTTATGACTCACTGCTTTATAGTGGATTGCATATAAAAGTATTTTTGCTGGTGTTTAATAGCATAATATGATTGATATCTAGAGCTATAGCTTCATAGATTATTTAGAACTTTTTGGCTTTATTATTTTTATTTCATATCTTTTCTTGATGTTGCCATGTTTGTCATGCTTTTCATTATAGGTCTTTTTTAATTTCTGTTTGGTTTTTGTGGAGGAAGAATTAGCTCAAGCTATTGACTTCTCGATTTTCTTTAGTTTACTATATCTTATCATAGCCTTTGTTCTTTTTTTTTTTTTCTAAATATATATAGATCAATGTTATCTGTTACTGGATTTGTAACAGGAACTTTGTGTATGTATAGACTCTTACGTATATATATATCAATGCCATAAACATTCATGTAAAATGTGTATATACGAGCTTCGACAAGTTCTTATGGCTTCACTGCAGTATATTGAAATACAAATAAAAATACTTTGACAGGGGTATTTAATAGCATGCTGGAGATGATATCGCAGATAGAGTTTTATAGTTTACAGGAACTTTTTTTTTTTTTGGAAGATGCTTTTACAGGAACATTTTTTTCTTGAAGATGCTTTTACAGGAACATTTTTTTTTGAAGATGCTTTTACAGGAACGTTTTGACTTTATATAATCTGATTCAGCTTTGCTTTTGATGTCTATGCATTTATTTCAGATTTTTTTTTCAATTCCTCTTTGGTGTTATTGAGGAAGAATTAGGTAATACTGTGGACTTTGTGATATAAATAATTCAATAATAATAGACTTCAGTGAAAACAAATCGTTGTCCAGCTGTTTATGTTTGTGACGGGCGTGTTCACTAGCTTTGTACCTATTATTCCATAAATTTCTCCCCATGGTTAATGCTCATGGTTTTATCTGTTTTCAGGACATTAAGACATCTGTCGAAGCACAAACTGGATGTGATGCATTCAATCAGAAGCGACATGGGGTTGCAAAACATGATATTAGGTCATTGGGTGACAAAACCTTTGACTCTAGAGAGCAGATCAAATCTCAGGTAAATAAGAGCAACTCTGTCCATGCTGAGGCAATTCTGGATAGGGATGATCATGGCACCAGACCAGTGATGAAAGGCGAGACATCAAGCTCAGGAGGAGAAAACTCTCTGCCTGAGGACATAGCACTTCGGAGGTTGATAGCAGACATGGAGGAAAACAATTTCAACTATATTCCTCCTAGGGGAGTTCGTTCCACATCTCGCAAGGAAGGATATTTATTCTACAAAAGGGTGATCGTTGGGGGGATATACAATTATGTTGCACATGCCGATTACTATATTTTGCTCCGGGCTTGTGCAAGAATTGTTCGGGTTGATGTACGGGTAATGCATGTGAGCGTTCAGAGACTTGAGAGGAGGCTTGCTCGGGTTGATGAATGGATTGATAAAGTTATGCAAATGACGACTGATCTTTCCAGTCAGCTTCGCAAGCCTGATCGATCGGATGTTGATGATGCTGATAGACTTAATTTTTCTGGTTTAAAATTCAATCCAAAGTTTTAACTTTTTTTTTTTTGTTTTTTTTGTACGTTCTTAGAGTGAAGTTTGCAGTTGTTTGGTCCGCAAATTTGTTATGCTGATGGAACGAGCTTCAGCCTTACACTTTGGAAAGATAATAAGTTTCCAGTTTTGTTTGAGCTTCCTCATATACCAGGTCTCTACAACTGCGACAATTTAATCTATTTAGAATGATCACATTAGAGGTGACTCTGTCACTTGCCCATAGCCGTCAAAAAGGACATGAAGAAAGGCTAGCTGGTGACTATCCAGTAAATTCTGCGGAGCCCCTCAAGTTCCACACTTCGCCACTCGCTGTAACGGCCTAAGAAGCAATTCAGGGATTGGAAACTCGCGGAGGGCCCTCAGAGGCCTCAAACAACTTTGCGATGCGACTTCTCACCCGTTAATGCTGCCAACGAATTGGTCCTTGGTCGCTTGTCAATCAGTCAAACTAGGTCATCTACACATAACATAATGGGGCCGGCCAAAGTGTGAACACGTATATATGAAATCAGCGCCGCAGTGGCAAGATTCGGAAGATCGTTGCTGGCGTTGACGGGTTGATTTTTATATTATGATTTACTACGTGTTACGAGTTACGTGTTACGGATTACGAGTTACAGGTTACGAGTTACTGGTTACGAGTTACGGGTTACGAGTTAAAGAGTTCTCCGAGGTATAATTTCAGTTACAAGGTACGATATGATAAAAAAAAAGTTTATTTTTATATTTCTTCTTGTTGCTCTCTCCGATGGCACGTAAAAAACAATATCAAGAGAAGACCAGATCGGACGACGACGACGTAGGCGTAGCGTCCACGTCATCGGGCCCGCGCTTTCGGCCACTGCACATCTGATCACCACGTCTCCCTGTCGGACTGGATTTCCACGTCAGATCTGCGCCCACTTGTCTATATCTCTTGCAACCCGAAGCCGCCGTCCGAGTCGGTCAAGCCCACCACCGACGGCTGCGATTCACCGGTCTTACGTGGACTGAACGCGGCTGACGTCAACGAGCACCTGCCCTGAGTAACATGGGCCCCTTAATTGCACTGCCGCTGCAATTCCGAGTACCTTACACACCCAATAAGAGTCGGACGCCTGTGACGGTTCACGTGTCGTACCTCCGTCCCACGTCAGCGTCGTGGTCGGCTCATCTTCTCTCTTTATGTATTTATTTTTTATTTGCCCTTTTCGAGGATCCAGTAGATACAGGAGGACCCTCGCTTGCGAGCTGGCAAAGCGTCCCCGGCGTAGCCCACGTGTCTGGACCACCAATCCGATTTCTAGGCGGACCACGTCGACCGACCTGCGTGGGAAAAGCCCACGACAGATATGTGGAGCCAGAACGGTTCGCGTGGTACTTTTTTATATTTTTCTATTTGTTCATTTTTCGGTGCGACGCCGTGTGAGTATGATACAAGTCAAAATGTAGGATTAACCTGATATGGGAGCACCAAAGAGATTTTATACCCTTTTTTATGTCAAAATTTCGTGCTACCTTTGTTATATTTTATTATCTAACTGTAATATTTTTCACGCAACCCATTCAAAAGTGGGTGGAATTATCGCATATTAGTGGATGTCTGCACCATTAAATTTGTAATTGCCTTATAAAAAATACTACGGGATCATGATTCGTGTCCGTGTTTGGTTTTAAAAATGCAAAAAAATAAAAAGAACATATCTTAAAATTAATATGAAATTTAAGGGTCCGTTTATTGGGGGTATGTAATTAAAAAATCATCAACGGTGAAGCCTTCTCAAAAAGGTCAACCTCTCGAGGGCATATACGGGAAGAACAAACGGAGCGGCTCCGTCGTCCAAGCGTGCTAATTCTTTAATGAATTAAGCCAGCTCGAGACACTAAGGTCTCAAGTGTCCAATCCAACTCAGACAGATCTTCAGATCTGGCGCGTCACGCCTGCTGGACGCGAGACGCTCATTGAATTTCATTCATAACCCATTCAGACGACCACGTCAGCCACATGACGAGGAAAGGCTCGCTGGCGATGGAGATCCCATCCGTTGGACGCGTAGACGCCTCCGCATATGGCCACGTGTTCCGCTCTAATTAATTCAAATAAATTAATGTCGACGTTCGAATATCGTTGTCCAACTCCATCTCCGCCGTAGATTGGTTGCATACAAGCTGTACACCGAGTCAGATATACTAACACGTGTCTAGGTGACGTGGTCACCAACTGGACCCACCACCACCTCCCTTTCCTTCCGTCCTCCTCCTCCACCCTTCCCCCCCTATGCCTCTGCAAGCGTGTCTTTTTTTTTTTTTTTTTTCCTTGGCTCTTTTTCATTAGAATAGCGGGAGCGGAAAGCCAAAGCTGGAGAGCTAGTTTCGGTCGTTCCATTCCCTGTTCCGAGTCGAGGTTTCGCTATTTGAGAGACTGTGGTTTCTTTTCTTCGTGTAAGGTAGTTTCTTTGGGGGCCAGGGGCGGATAATTGGGGTCCATTCTGAGGCTTCCTGAGCGTTTTGAACATTCGACGGCAAAGGTATGTGTATAGTTCGACTTGCTGTTTTTTTCTCCTGGAAAAGGTAAATTGTATAGTTTTTTTTTCTTTTTTTGTGTTATCGGAAATCGATTAGATACATATGATTTTAAGGACGTTTTTCTGGGCCCAAACCTTTTGTTTGGAATTCGTTTCTTTGAGACGTTTGGGATGATGTTCATATTGCCTGCATTCATCGTGCTGTCCTTCTGCGCTGCGGGGTTGGAAGCACAACCTTGTGTTTTGAGTTATATTTGCATGGTACCAGGCCATCAGAATGTGATATTTGTTGTATGACGACTATTAAATGGAAAGAGTCCATGAGTGAGGGAAGTCCGTACGACTTTTAACTTCTAGGGGTACAGGATTCCTCTTGGAAAAATGGAGTTTGGTTAAAAAAAAAAAAAAAAAAAAAAAAAAAGAGAGATGGAAAATGAAGCGGGTCGAAATAAAGGAAAAGAGTGGAAAAGGAAGATCACTGGAAAATACTGAACGATCGAGTATATTTGTCTTCTGTGCGCATTCGGTTACAGCGTTGAGCCTCCAGTCTGTATTCGATTTTACGATGAGTTCGGAGTCACCGGAGAAATCCGCTTGGTGAGACCTCTGTTTAACGACGATGGGAAAAGACCGTACTGGAAATGCAAGTCTCCTTTTTTTTTTTTTTTTTCTATAACCTTGTAGTTATATTTTTCAGAAAGAGGGCTATCGCCGTCTTTTTGTGCTCTGTCTTGAGCGACCTGATTTCTGTGTTCTCATTGATTCGATTCTTATTTCCTGAGGCCGATGCACGTGCTACCTGACTGATGGTGTTCTATGTTGAAAAAGACATGTTTGCCCCTTTCTTCCGTTAGAAATGCCATCTGGTGGCCATATTTTAGGAAGGGCGAGAGGATTACTGATAGTATGGCTTGAAAATGATCGGTAGTTGGAACTGACGATTCGATGTCCCCTGACCTAACTGTCGGTGCTGCCTCTCACTGAAAGAAAGAGGGGAAGAAAAACGAAAGTTGTTAACCTTTTTATAGAAAAGGATGAACATGCCTTGTCACTGTGATGGAGCTTTGAACGTGTTAGTGATGCATGGGGAAACCGAAAGTGATATTACCAGAATCACTGTTTGCTTAATATGTAAACAGACCCTATCAGTACCGTATTGGACAATGTCATGTTTGCTGAAAAGTATTCCTAGTGTTTGACCTGTGATGTTTTCGGTCTTTTTTCTTAGCTTATTAAGTATCCAACATGGGTTTGTGACTCGTTGCATTCATAAATGAGTCACTGACATGAGTGTGTAACATATTTCAAGGAAATGGAGAGGTATCCATATCAACCAAGTGTGTCAAACATGTCACAAGCAAATTGGTAATAGCATCTCCTGGCAACTATAAGATGAATTCTACTTGGATGCGAAAGATTTAGCTTTACATGGATACGACAAACTGAACTTTGTATGAATATTGCAGTTGAGCTTCACATGAGTACGACAAATTGACCTTACATGAGAATTCTCAACTATAAGATGAATTTACTTGGTTACGACAAATTGAACTTTATATGTGAATGCGTTTTGGCTACCAAAAACAACCCTTTTCTTTGAAATTTATTAATTTGTCTTCTCATTTTGAATGCGGGAGTTCAAAGTGGTGCAAAATGATTTAAGTGCTGGTAACGTCTTTATTAACCTTCAATGTTGTCAATAGGCTATTGGCATTAGCAAGATTTTATTCATTAGTTGATCATTAAGTTGCCTTTTAAGTGCTTCTCAACTCCGTTGGCCCAAACAAGTAATTCTCCTGGCGGACATTATTTACATTCCAATATATGAAGGATAACTATTTTTTTACCTTTTTTGTGTTTTGTTGGTGCACAAGTAATTTGTTCCGAGTGTTTACCCCTTCGCTGTTTGGAGAGTCACAAAAAAGGCCCCAGAAATTATCTGTTGTGGATCATAGGGAATAATGACATTCTGAGTTAGTAGGCAATATTGTGTATCCACTAGCTGTAATTAGATGCTTTATTTTTCGTATTGCTTCTTTTTTAGTTTTTCATCTGGTTTTGTTTTTTCTATGTCAACTGCAGTTGGCTTGAACTTTGTCGTAAATCCAGAAAAATTCTTGGCTAAGGTGCAACGTTTGCCATAAGCAACCAGATATTAGTACTCTCTGAAATTAGCTGCACACCCATGGGAAATGATGAGGCAGGGACTCCCTCTAAGACAGAGAAAGCGCCTTCCCCTGTGCAGGTGAAATGTTTTCTTTCTTGAAGAATTACCTTCATTATGCTTTTAGGCATATTTGAATTACTGAGCAGGTAGAACCTTTTAAATGCTTGTGGTGTTCCTCAAAAATTTTCAGTTTTCATAGTGATCAATCATTCTTGTTTTTCTTATTCCTGGTGATAAAATTTGGATGCCCTGTTTCATAGTTTTCCAGACAATGATCTTCTGAATCCTATTCTCTTTTTGTTTAAGTTAGCTTCAGTCTTACACCTGACGATATGATGTTTAAATTACAGGAGCAGACTAACTATCACGCGTATCCAGACTGGGCATCAATTCAGGTTATTTTTCTAAAATCTGACTTCCTTATCTGGTTCACTTGTTCACTTGGGGGATATCTATGGGCGTGATCCTGGCCCCTGGTGGAATACTTTTTTTAAAAGACATGGCTTTGAAGTCTTTTCTTATGGATTTGAATCTGGATGGTGCAGGCTAATCCTTGTCAGGCCTTTATTGATTCGTGCAAGTTAAAAATTGTCACTGTACTTTTCCACAATGTTATTGAAGTCAAGAAATGTATCTTTGCACATATCAAGGGTTTCAAGGGTACTTTAGAGGGAGTTTCATTCCAGAATTTGATCTGAGAGCTGTCTGGGATGGCCTTAGACCGGTAGAAAAATTTTGATGAATTTGATTACCTGAGATCACAGCATCTTTTTTGTTAAAGTTTAGTCCCGCATTGATAAGCGAGTAAAATAAATCGTGGCTTATTAGTTGGAAAGAGGTTTCTTAACTTCGGCTAGTCATTTTGGGATAGGCCTCAGCCTAACTTTACATGGTATTAGAGTGGGTGCTCGTACTTGGGCCTCCACCTAAGTTGTCCACATGTCGGAGTCCAAAAGAAGGTCCACAGGTGCGGGGGAGTATTAAAGTTTACTCCCACATTCATAAATGAGTAAAATAAAACCTGACTTATTAGTTGGAAAGAAGCTTCCTAACTTCGGCTAGTCATTTTGGGATAGGCCTCGGCCTAACTTTACATTTTTAAATCTAAAGAGTGTGTATTCTGACTCTATTAGCGGTCTCCGTTGTGAACTTTTTACATAACTTGATGTTTATAGTGGAGATCTTGTATATTTGTTTTATATATTCATTCTGAACTTTATAGGCCCATCTGTGCCTTTCTCTGAGCAAGGTTCCAAATATGATGTTGGATTTGTTGGCTGATTCGCATTCTATTTTAAATCATCTAATTTGGACCCTTTTTACATGACTAGTCTGCTGTTCAAAATTTCTCTCCTGGTTATTTGAATTATAACTTACTGATCAATTGATTCTTTTCAGGCCTATTATGGAGCAGGTCTCGGTTTACCACCTCCATATTTTAGCTCACCTATTGCACGGGGCCATCCTCCTCACCCATATATGTGGGGCCCACAGGTAATTCATTTTTCATTGTTCTGCTGAAATGTTATCTTTTGTAACTTGTAGTTTTAGTTTAGATGGCCACGAGAAATATTTGGGAGATTTTATTTGACAATCATTGACATTCAAAAAATATCTGAGAAAAGCTTTTTAACATAAAGATGAGAATGTTGACCATGTTTTGGAGGTCTCAATAATTTTCAAGTACCTAAATGGATACATCTAAAATGGTTTTGCTGATTCTTATCAGGAGTGGTTTGGTTGCATTTGGAATAACCTGCATGTTTCACTTCTCTTGTTTTACTTTCTTTAGATTATTTTTAATACTTTTTTGATAAAATCTGACGACCAAGTGTCCGATCAAAATCCCTGCTATTGATGCTTGTTTACTTGTGTTCCAGCATATCATGCCACCTTATGGGTCACCATATGCTGCAGTTTACCCACATGGAGTCTATGCTCACCCATCAATGCCTGTAGTAAGTCCATATCCATAGTTCAACGTTCGGTATTCTTACCAAAATCCATAGTTCAACGTTCAGTGGCTTTTCTTGTACTTAAAAACATTATGAATGAAAATGACTTTAGTGTCCTCATAGTTGTAACTGTTGTGGACTATTCTTCGGTATTCTTACCAAAATCTCTTTGATATGCAGGGACCAATTCCACATGCTCCTGGCGTCACTTCATCTGCGCCAATTTCTGAACATGTACTAAATGTGTCTTTGAAATCATTGCTTGTGACTTAAATTCCTCAAACAGAGTTGGATGGCCCAAAAATAAATTTCTTTCATATTTGATTTCTTTGTGATATTGTTAATTATTTTGACCGACTACTGATTAAATTTCATTGTTGTTCCAATTCAGATGGCATCTCCATCAACTGTTGAGAAACGTGCTAAATCAGGGAATAAAGATAGAAGTTTAATGAAGAAATTGAAAAGTTATGATGGAGGTCCTGTCTCTGTGAACACTGAAAATGCTGAAAATGCATCTGGAGGTGTAACGTGTGGGTCACCAAGGTTGGTCAGTTGATGTGGTTTTTGTATATCCCTTTCATAGTTGGTAAAGTTAATGTTTACATTTTTATTCTCTTGGTCGGCTGAGATTGCCTTTTCAACCTTGGCTTTATAGTGAGGAACGTGATCAGGACAATTCAAGTGACGCAAGGAGTGATGAAGAGGTTATAATCTTCTACTTATACTCAATTTCTAAAACTTCCACTTTACCATAATCATACCTTATTCTGATTCTTAGTCTGAATTTTGTTAGGGGAGTGACTCCAAGAGTAGAAGAGGTTCTGAAGGCATGCCAATGAAAGGTTGTTTTACTGTGCTCATCTGTTTGTGATTGTAAGGTTAGACCATGGGCTTCGGAGATGCCACTTAACAGTGAGGTGTTGTGAAAGTGGGTTATTATTTCTGGGACATCCATTTGTAGCCATCATGTGCTGCACATAGTTTCTTGCTTTTCACTTGGTTTAGAAGAAATATGTTAATGATATTCTTTTGGCTATTTATGTTGCTTGTGTTTAATGATCTGGTACTACTGGTTTTTCTTTCTACCTATCTGATTTTCATCTTTTCTTCACTCTAATAATATGAGGTAATGTTGCAGGAAATGTCCCATTAAGAGCAGTTCCTGCTTCCGATGGTTTACCATCTGAATGTTGGGGGCAGGTATGGGCTACAATTTTTGACTCTTTTGTGATGCCTTGTTTTGATTTTCTTTACTTCCAAATTTTCACTAGCCTAGATTTGAGATAAGGGCCTTCTCTTCTTATTTTTTACCAGAGTTGTGTTGCTTATGTTTTGTAGGATGAGCGGGAGTTAAAACGAGAGAGGCGAAAACAGTCAAACAGAGAATCTGCTAGAAGGTCAAGGTTGAGAAAACAGGTGAAGGAAATATATGGGAATCTCATCATTCTTTTGTATGTTGTTGTTGTCTTATGTGTGGCTCAGAAATTTCCGTACTTTGTTTGCTCCAGGCTGAGACTGAGCAGCTTGCTATGAAAGTTGACATGCTGAATGCTGAGAACTTGACTCTCCGATCTGAGATGAATCGCTTAACAGAGAATGCACAGAAATTAAGACAAGAAAATTCTTGTCTACTGGTACTAATTCCTTGCTTGAATTTTACGTGTTTCTGACATTCTAGTATGTTGGCTGCTACCTGCATAAACTTGTATAGATTAAGATTGTCTTTAAAACTTGTGGGCATGTCTTGGAACTCATTCACATTTACCGTTGCAGGAGAAACTTGAAAATGCACGGCAAGGAGATAGAGAAACGGGTCCTGAGAGGATAGAAAAAAAAGAGACTCCGCCCGTCAAGATTGAAAATTTTCTGGCCAGAGTGAATAACACTAACTTGATCAGCAGAAGCAATCAACTTGATGGTGAGACTCGCGAGAACTCTGGGAAGCTCCATCAGCTTTTAGAGTCTAATTCAAGGGCTGATGCAGTGGCAGCAAGCTGATGCAGGCAATGAAGAACTCCTACAAGTTCGTACTAACACTAACAATTTAGCTGGTTAGTTTTACGGAAGCATTTGCAGAGAAGCAAAGTATCTGAACCAGAGATTACCCGCAGCTGAAATTTTCCGCCCCACTCTTAACATGTGAAGAGGCGAAACGGGAATGCAGGAGCATGCTAACCCTTATCAATCAACGTATCGTAGCAGTAAAGCAGCCCCCCATGGAAGAGAAGGGGTGTAGACTCTAGACATCAGTAATATACAATCTACCTATCCTTGTTGAGCGGCTGTTAAAAAATTCTCAAGTGGCCTATATCTCTTGTTGTTCGATGGTGTGTTGTGTATAGGACAATGGATAATGACTTTTTTTTTTTTCTCGAAGCTTGCCGATGTTTAATGTTTACATATCTGAGTTGTACTGCAGCGCATGCTGTTTAATGGAAACAGAGCTGGAAAATATGTTTTGTTTAGAACGATGAAGTGTAGACCCTGCATTTGCAGTCACAGCAGAAGCCAACTCAGGTGAGGCGGACGGTCTTCCAGCCCAATTCGAATCCCATCAAGCAGCCGGCCGTCTCCTTCGCCCGACTCTTGAATCTGCAGTTGTTGAACATGTGCAGGAGGGAAAGCATTTCAAGATTCAACCTTGTGAATGTTGATGTCCTCCTCGCCTCGTACCCGCCCAGAAACAAAACAACTGCTACCGTCGCATCTGCGCCAGTGCTCTCTTCGTCTCTCCCACTTACACGTGATCTTGTTGATATTACTAATCTAATTCACCTGCCTCGCCCCTCCGTCTTCTTCCCTGCTGCTCTGTCTGGTGGAAAATGGGCTTTCTTGAGAGGCCGCCAAAACTTTACAAATACAGACGATAGATGCAAATTGAGAATCTAAGTCGTTCCGCAGAATAGCTCTCCAGATCCTGCGTATGAAGCCCGACAACCAAGACTAGGCACAGTTTTTGATGAAGTGCATATTCACCGCGATTGACCTGCAAACAGTTTTCTAGTGTTCTTTTTGTGCGAGGAAACATGGGAATCCTTTTCCGCCTTTCTATAGTACTTTAGATTAAGAGACGGGGAAGAAACTCCATTCTATCCTTTTCACTCAAGGATAATAATCTATATTTGTGACGTATCAAGATAAATATCAAATGAAACAACAGAAACAAAGTTTCTATATTTTTTTTTCTTGTTTAACTCTATAAATTTTGTAATTAGGGGATTAACTCTAGCCACAAATCAGGGATAGAGTGTGACGAGGTAGTTTTTGGACGTAGATGCAAATAGATTAAAGAATGGTCCTCCATCCGTTTTCATTTCATGAGATAAGTTCGGAGTCTCTAGAGTACACCTGTTCCCGCTGACGTTGGACTTACAGCAATTTACGTCGTTGTCACGAGATTACTTGCTTACGTGGCTCAGTTTTACTCGATGGAGGCGTCTGCTGTAGCTGCGGATCCGGATCATGGGAGCTTCATTATACGTCACCGAGGCTTCTTATACGCTTCTCACAGTAACAGTTCCGACGAACGTAATTTATTATTATTTTTTTTTCTGAAAGGAAAACGTAAAGAAACTGATTTTGATCGAAACGCATTTGAAATTTGACCGGGTCGTCCAGAGTCCAACAGTTCATCCTTGATTTCTCTGCAAAATCCAAAATCTAAAGACTGCTCCGTCAGCTATTTCTCATGATTCAACAGCTTTGCCGGGCTATCCTTTTTAAGCTACGCTTTTTGGCTCTCTTTCTGGATTTTTAATTTATTTCCCGATGAATCTTGCTGGTAAGAAAAAAAAAGCGCCTCCTTGTAACGCTGTTCCCCTGTCTTGCATGAATCTTGTTTTGATCTCTCTTCTGCATTTATTTGCCAGGAACAGGTCTTGGAGGCAGGCTGGGAAGGCGAGCGGGCAAGGGAGATTTATGGTACATACATACCTAGTTTGCGAAGTTCCCTTTTCTCAAATGGGTTGTATGATTTCGGAGTTTATGATTTGGCGCTCAATTTTTAATCAAATGTGACGAGTCTTTTCTGAAAATCGTTACTTGAGGTACAGTGTTCACGGCTAGTTTTTCGATCTGTTGTTTATTGTAGAGCTTTTCCATGCATCGGTGTCTCTCGGTTTCGATTTCAGCGCTTTGTGGGAACGGAAGAAATTAAAATTCGATGGTAGATAGCTTTTGGTTCTGATTCACGAGAATATGAGCCCTGTCACAAGAAAGGTGTTGGATAGTTCTGAGTGCCAACTATAATAGTGAATTACAAGTGGTGGAGTCTTTCTAGCCGAGAAGCGTTCGAGGGAGTGACGGGCTGAGCTAATTGTTATCTTTATTTCCTCTTTCTGGACCTCAAGTTCTAGGAGATGGGTCACTCTTCGGCAATTTGGGATCAAAGAGCCGCGGTAGAAGTGACAAAGGACTGGAATGGAATCGATCAGGTCACACTTAGAGTGCCGCGTGGTAGTTCTGCTCGGGTAGATACTGCTCTCTTCATCTCATAATTTTCTTTTCTAAAACAGAGCTTTTGATTATTTTTTCAATAGTGGAAGCAGTCTGTAGACTGAGCAATGGGGAGTATATGGTTATTAACTGTGATGGTAGAAGGAGGAAAATAAGTGGCTTGTGCGGCTGGGTTAATTGTTTGCCTTTCCAGTTCTTTCTTTCTAACTTCTGGTTTTCTCCTGATATAACCTCTTTCTAAAATGAAGGTTAGCCTGCACGGTGGGCAAGTTACTTCTTGGAGGAATGATCGGGGCGAAGAACTCCTTTTCACAAGTAGTAAGGTGAGACATTGTTGCTTTTCCTTGCCTATTACTTAGCGGTCAAGTGTGCATGATTTGCAAGAGGAGCTGCTTTTCAGTTAAATCTTTGTCCTTGATCTGTACATTAAAGACTTACTTAGAAGTCATTGGCTAAACTGTCTCGTTATAAGATTATAGGTATATTCTTATGTGTTGATCAAAAGATTAATAACGGTGAAAGCATTTCATTTATATGTTGTTATGCTCTCTGAAGTTCTGAAAATTGCAAAGATTACTGTCATGACTTGTTTAATCCATCTCTTACCACCGTCTGTGAAAGTTGTCTCAATTCTAATTCTGTGTGCACATGGTTTGGAAACACAAATATATGTTTTTTTTTTTACAGAATCTGCTGATATACCTATGTTTTTTCTGCCGATTCCTTTTCTATTACTATATGCTAATATGCATCTGTTTCCTCTGCTGATTCCCTTTATTTACTATCTGGTTATATGCATCTGTTCCTCTGCCAACTCCAGGCAATCCTGAAGCCACCAAAAGCCATGCGAGGAGGCATTGCCATTTGTTTCCCACAGGTGAATTCTAATCCCACCACAGCTTCATTTCACTTCTAGTAATGGTATTTTTACATCTGATCAAGTATGCTGTTATGTTCTTGAAGTTTGGAAATTGTGGATCCCTGGAGCAACAAGGGTTTGCAAGGAACAAGATTTGGACTATTGACAACCATCCTCCTCCTCTTCCTCCAAATGACAACAATGGCAAAGTCTTTGTTGACCTACTTCTTAAACCATCTGAAGACGACCTTAAACTCTGGCCTCATTGGTACGTTTTTTTATAGCAGAGAACTATTCATGTTTGGTTGTTTGATCTCAGCTATTGTGTTTAGCTCGAACAAGAGCGTGCATTTCTAATTAAATCTTAGGTTCAAATTTTGTCAAAAGAACAGAATATTTAGAATTAACTTTGAGACATTTTTGTTCGTATTGTAGTAAAATGGGGAAACAAAGCTTATTTTTGTTAAGTCAGTGGTGCTTCAATTTAAACACGAGGATTTTGCAGTGTTTTCTAGTCTTGAATGAGGGAGGACTCTTTTCATGTATACAAATTTTATGCTCATAAACTGTCTTTTGGTTTGCATGAAGGCCATTCTTTGTTGTCATTTATATTTTTTATTTGCTGCAATATTATATCCTACCAAAAGCTGGACTAACATCTGTCTTTTCAGTTTCGAGTTCCTACTGCGGGTGTCTCTTACATTGGATGGAGATCTCTCAATGATATCACGAGTTAGAAACATTGACAGCAAGCCATTCAGCTTCTCCTTTGGTTATCACACATATCTCTCTGTTTCTGACATTAGGTAACGGGTTCTCTGATTTGGTTCAACCAAACCCCATTCCCTGGTTAACCAGAGAATAGAAGCACCTTTTTTTGGTTTGTAGCATTTTTGTATAGGTTTTCTTTTTTCTTTTGCTTATTCAGTCAAGAATCCAATGGCATAAATCTCATGAATACTTCATCTGTTTATCAACAGTGAAATTCGGATTGAAGGACTGGAGACACTTGATTATCTAGACAATCTTTGCCAGCGAGAACGCTTCACAGAACAAGGAGATGCCATCACATTTGAGTCTGAGGTTAGGGGCTAATATAGAGCTGTTTTTTTTCTAAAGTTGATGAATAATTTTTACTAAATGCTGCAATGATTTTGATATCAAATTGGGGAACTAGGTTGATGAGATGTGTCTAATGTGCAGGTAGATCGAGCTTACCTTAGTGCTCCCAATTTTATTGCGGTCCTTGACCATGAAAAGAAGAGAACTTATGTTATAAAAAAGGAAGGACTGCCAGATATTGGTAAGAGATTCTGACAGATACAATAGACAATGATGGACAAACTTCTTCATGGCTGTAGAAAATACACTTTCACTTCAATGAGTTACCGCATTTTGTAATGAGGTTTCTCCTCAACTAATACAGTCAACTAATCATATTATTTGCAGCCGTGTGGAACCCATGGGAGAAGAAA
This sequence comes from Aristolochia contorta, assembly GCA_022405105.1. Classification (NCBI taxonomy): domain Eukaryota; kingdom Viridiplantae; phylum Streptophyta; class Magnoliopsida; order Piperales; family Aristolochiaceae; genus Aristolochia; species Aristolochia contorta. The sequence continues at coordinate 533,675 of CM039667.1, read as the reverse complement.
TCGAAGTCCATGGTAGACTTTGGAGACGAGGAGTACAAACAGATGCTTTGCGTTGATGGTGCTGCAATTGAGAAGCCAATCACTCTAAAGTCTGGCGAGGAGTGGACTGGCCGGTTAGAACTGTCTGCTGTGCCCTCTAGCTACTGCAGTGAGAGGTTTGGATGCTAAAGGGATTATCTGAGAAGGTGAAGCGGACTATTGACTGTCAAGTCCACCATCACCTTTAAATTAGTGCTTGTAGTTTGTTGTCTAGTGAAGGAGTGGGATACTGAAATGCAGAATTAGGAGAAATGTCGTTTGTAATTCTGTGCCGTTCGAGTGACCTATGCTGAGTTATATGCTGCAGCTATTGTCATCTATTGCTTACTTATTCGAGTGGATATGCTCCACCCCCAAGCCTTATCTTTTTTTTGAGGAAATCACAAGCCTTATTTTGAACAGAACAATGCCTCTTATCCTCAGACACCAGTAATTCCTCGACAGCACTGTAAAGCTGCACGAGCTAAGCTCTTCCAGTAACGGGAGTTCACATTTGGTGTAATCACTCCCATGTCTCACATATTATATTCATAGAATTGCTTGTGTATTATTATGGAGTATCTTTTAATTCCCCTCTTCCCTTTCTATACTCAGGACAACAGCTTAGAAAAAATTTACTGATCACCCTAAGCTCAAGTTATGTATTAGTAGTTTAATGTAATTAATGTAATTTCACATGCAAGAATTAAAATGGAGCCGTTGAATAAACAAACACTGGAGATGGCACAGAAGCTTCAACTCTTCAAGACTCCTCGAAATGCAATATCGAATCAAAGAGCAATTTTACCTCGGCACAGTAAAATGAAGGTAATTTTTTTTCTTGAATATATTTATTAAGACATGCTCTCTCACAGAAACATACACACTGAAATGAAAAATTGAAATTAAAAAACGTAAAAAAGTATTGGATAAAATAACCAATAAAGATATATAGGACATCCATACTTTTTATCATCTATTTTACAGGACTCGAGTGGGGAAGAAAATGGCTTGACGTTCTTCCCGAAGGAGTTAGAAAAGGCAGATTCTAAAATAAAGCTGTCAATTGTCCAAAACAAGAAGAGGACTCAAGTGGAAAGTATATACACCTTATGTTTGTTCTTCCTGAATGAATTAGAGAAAGAAAGTATTTTACTCAAGGGTCTTCAATGTGATTATGGCAGCTTTCAATCTTTGAGGAGGATTTGAGGAGGAAGTATGTCCACAGAATCTGCCACTAAACAAAAACACTTTAAAAAACTAATTATTTCTATTTCCGAAAAAAAGACACCGTTGCCAATGCAATGCTTTTCCCTGCATTCAGAACACGAAAACGACTTCTTTTAAGGTAAAAAAGCTGAAGGAATGCTTGATATAGTGAAAAGGAAGGTATCTGAACAGATACAAGCAGCGGTTGGGAAATATACTGCCATAGAGTTCACTGAGAAGGAAATTCCGCTGTGACTTATTAGGAACCAAGGAGATGGAAGAGTTAACTTACATGAGGCTTCAACACACTATCAAAAAATTTGTGTGAAATGACAGGTTAAAATGGATAAAACCAAAGAGGAACCAAGTCCATCCAAGTATAGCTGCAAGCAACTAACATATCTATTACATACAATCTACAGCTTCCATTTCAATCTTTCCATTTTCTACATTTTTACCCATTCAGTAACTCATGATTGGTGTTGCTTTCAGTTGGTTTCCTAAATCTTGAATATAACGGGAGACTCGTGAAGGGGATAAACCCAATATTTAGCCTATAAACCAATGAAAAGATGATTGATAAATAACAATAAAAAAGTTGAGCTGAAATGATGAAGTATTCACAAAACAAAGATGACAAAAGGCTTTACAAGAATAAATCCAAGAAGTCCGGAAGAAAGGCATTATCGTACTGTGTGGGAAAGAAGTAACAAACAGAAAGCACAAGCAAGACAACTTGGAAAAGATACTCTTTTACGGTTACAATCATGGAAGAAACCAACACTTCGCTTCAACTAATTAAGAGTACATGAATCCTTTTCTCCCGTTTAGGTATATCATTTCAGAGGCCGAAGGTTAGCTTTGCCTTTTAGGGAGTCCTATATCCACAAGCTGCAGTAGTTCTGTCTCCATGCTTCCTCAGTTTCATGCAAATTCAACCACCAAAATTGACAAAAGCCTTATCAGTGATGAACTACATTACATCTTCAAATCATCTAGATTCATTATCTACCACTGCCACTTAAAAGTGTTTCCTCACTTAACACAGCATGAAAGTTATGACAAAAATACTGAAGAGAAGATTCTCTAATTGATTATGACTACCAGCCTTAAAGATTTTGACCACCATGGAATGAACAATTAATAACTGCCAATTAGATTTTTCCTGCCAAAAAGTTCCGCATTACTTTTGATGGTCGATGTTTGCTTTTGAAAAAGCCACAAATACTGTAAGAGACTGCACACTTAAAAATGTCAACACTTGCTTTTGATGAGAAGTTAAGGAAAGCAAATTTCATTCATAAACCAAACTTGGAATAACATTTAAAAATTGTGGCTTCATTCTCATCCATCTGACACAGGAAAAGTCTCAGCGTTTAGAATTTCTATATATACATAAAAGGATCATCAATGACATACATTGCCAACCACATTATGTGGTTGACTAAAACACTTAAAAGGATATTGAGTAATTTTCCTACCTTGTTGGTGAGCATATACATGACTTTATCTCATTAAAGGGATGTATTACTGAAAACAACATATTTCCACATAATTTGATACTCTAGTGGTACTGGCTAACAATTTTCACCTACCTAAAAAATTCAGGTAAAGGAACAGCACAAAACTACAGTCACAAACCAAACATGTGGTTGGTTGGACCAAATATGGCATTGGTAAACTGTCTTGTATTCAAATCACCCCCATCCAGAGCAGAACCAAACTGATCCAGCCACTGAGTTGGGTTTGTGTTATCTGTCTCTTCAACCCAATCTGAAGTCATATCAATGTCATCGACTATGATAGGATCAATATCTGAAGGCTTCCCTTTAGCCCTGCTTGCCAGTTTAAGATTGTAGTTTATATATAATAGATCGTTAAGGGTTTCTTTCTCTAACTTGTTTCGCTTTTCAGAGTGAATCTGCTGAAATGTGCTCCAGTTTCTCTCAAAAGTAGAAGCACTACATACTTGACTAAGAATCCTAACTGCAACTCTTTGAAGGCCCGGTGCTGAATCTCCATATTGTTCCCACCATAACCCTGCATATGCAAGACATATACGTATAACTTGAGAAAATAATTGATAATTATACTTCTTGTTTCTCATATGAAGTTTAAAAATGTGTTGCAGTGAGTACCTGGCGAGATTGTGTTGCGTGATTCTCGAGCAAGGTTGCATCCGAACAACCCCTGCGCCTTCTTAAATGCAAAGATTTGGGTAGTAATATCCTGCCTTGATTCTGGAGTCGGTAATAATTTCTCTAAAACAGCTAAAAATTCTTCCTTAATAAGCCCTAGAAATTTAATCTCTTGATTATATTGAATACTTGGATTTAGAAAAGCTGCAGCAGCATGTAGGGGCGAATGAAGCTGATTTTGCCACCTCATATCAACGATGTCTAAAAATGTCTTACACTTACTCTCATCCATTATGTAGTATGTTCTTATAGATTCCTTTGCTTTAGTCATTGCTTCATAAATAAATCCTACAGCTGGTTTCCCTCCAGTAACATCTCTCAACACTTTCAGCAGAGGCTCTGAAACAGCAACTAGTTCCTCAATGGACCTCCAAAATTCTCCATCCTCAAGAATTTCAGTACATGAAATGCTTTGCGCTTTGTTAGCATACGAAGATGAAGAGTACTCTGGACTATTGAACATGTGTTTTAACCTTAATCGATGCTTCAACATGGACTGCAAGGTTAGGAAGCTAGAAGCAGCCTTAGTAATACTAGTTCGGACAAGTTCTTGGCCCCCAGTGTATTTTCTCATTATATCCAAAACCCACATGTTATTATAAATAAACCGGGAAATAGTTTGGGCTCGTAAGATGCATCTATTGACCCAGTCAATCTTCGAGAAATCTTCCAAGATCAAGTTCAAGCAGTGAGATGCACAGGGCGACAAAAAGATAGAGCTGTAGTTTTGCACGATGTGATTTCCTACTCCCACATAGTTCAACGCATTATCCATGATAATTTGCACCACATTTTCTGGACCAAAATCTTGAATGACTGAATCAAATAAGTCAGCCATATATTTTGTGTTTTTGAAGTAAGTTGATGCATCAACTGATTTGTAAAAGAAGGTTCCAGAGGGAGAGGAAACCAGGAAGTTTATTAAGGCTCTTGATTTGTTATCAGTCCATGTATCTGCAATTATAGTACAACCTGTTGTTGCCCACTCTTTCTCTATTTCTTTGGACTGTTGGCTGACTTCTGACTTAATCCTCTGCAACCATGTAGTCCTCAAAGTTTCAGACGATGGACCCCTGAATCCTGATCCACACTTGGTAACTGCATCAATCATTAGCTGATAGGAAGAAGAGCGAGCAACAGCAAAGTCCAGCTTATTTTCAAAAAAGAAAAGAGCAATGCTTCTCTCTGCATTCTCCCTATCAAATGATGGGTGAGGACCAGATGGTGGACCAGAAGGAAAAAGTTTTGCAATTGGAGATGGTGTTTCCATGGCCATTAGGTTTTTACTGGATGGCATATTTCCAGGAGATTTCACTTCGGTTAATCGTTGCTTTCTAGCACTAGCTTCTTCCTTTCCCTCCTCCTTTAATGCTATAATAGCTCTCACTCTGTCAGTCACATCATCTCTTACTTTGCTACATGGATGAACACCTTTGCTTGGCAATCTAGACAAATGGTGTTTCAATCGGCTAATTCCTCCATTCAGAACTCTCTGACAAAATTTGCATCTGACCTTGTTTCCTTCCAACTTCTCACAATATTCCCAGCAGACATCCTTCTCCCGGACCACTGCACAAATGTACATGTCAGGCACACATACTCTTTTAAGAAGAGTAATTTTTTAAATGAAGAGTTAACTCCAGAAAAGAAAGTAAAAGAGAAGCAAATTAGAGAACTTACTGACGAAGACTGTCAGATCAAATGTCTTGCCAACTGATAACCTTCAAGACCTTTGATAAAAATATTAATTGGAAATAAGCAAAATCAAATTATAGTCCTTTTCATGCAGAATCTACATTCTAAAATAAAGGTAAAGGTCTAAATTTGTAGCTAGCAAACATTAAAGCAAACCCAATTTTACCTTCTTCAAAATGGCAAAATAGGCATCAGAAGATAAATAGTTTACATGAAAACGATGCCGTGCAACAGGATGTCCCAGGGTAATTTTTAAATGAGTGAAGGCTGTTCATGTTATTTGCCACCTTTGACTGCCCAGTACTAAAAACAGAAATTTTACAAGTTAGGAGATTATCTTCAATAGATCATCATCATAATTGAACAAATGGAACAAGGATTCCTGCAAATCTGTTGTATTTTTTGGCAGGTTCTAACAGCAATACTCATTGACAAAATTTATCTCACATTAAATAAGATAAGTATGAGAATTTTCTTGTCATACTAACAGAACCCTTTGGATAACGGAACAAGGATTCCTGCAAATTTATCCTCATGCTTAGTACCACCTTCTCCTCTATACTAATTCTCAATTCCTTGACTTTCAGAACGAAGTTTAAAACATTGTATTGCTCTCTTGTTTAGACATCCGATTTGATGGAACACATTTTCCTTACATAAAAGCATTAAAAACCACAACAAGGCACCCATTTTTTTTTTCTGAACAACTTTGATCTTTCTCCCATTTATTAGTTAATAGTTCTAAAATTAACTCTTTATGGGCATCATATTTATTTTCTGATAATGAGACTGATAATTATTAGGAGAAGAGAAACAAAGAGGATATGTATTTTTACACCCGCATAAACCTTCTTGCTGATCACCAGTTCAAATTCTGGTCTCACTGCAAGTGACATTTTAATAAAGCAGATATCATGCAACATAACTATTTCTTCTGTATAGTTCTAAGTCGACTGGATGCGGCAAAAAAAGCTTAAGGTTCGGCTGAGATGCCCTATCCTCTGACATTTAACGTAGGTTTTTGTGTGGCATCTTCGTGATAAATTACAGTAACATCTGAACCATAGAAGAAGCCATTCTACCCAGCATTCATCGGCTTAGTCCACCAATACTAATGGTCACTAAAACCATGAACCCACTGAACGGCATTTTACTCCGAAGCATCGCAGCCCCACAATGTATGTATCGAGCTCCTTTCCGCAAACTGACAATTCACGAAAAATCCTTCCTTTTTCAGACCCAGTAGAGCACCTCGGTCTATAGCCTACCCTCTTGGAAACTTGCCTGTGATTAAAAAAATTACAGTACGATACTTGTCGAACATTTCAGTTTCAGAATGATAGAGGCTTTTAAGTTGCAGCGGATCATGTATTCATGATCAGAAAAAGAAGAGAGAAAATATTCTGAAAAAAATTAATAGCGTGTATGAAATTAAGTGCCTAGAAATTTCCTCTACATTCAACCACCCATCCCCACAAATGTCCTGCTTTCAAGGCGCAAACCAACGACTGCTAGCAAATCAAATTACTCTAGTCCTGTGAAGTGATGAATTGCAAAAGAGAGTGAAACGAGAAGAGAAAATGGAAAAAGAAGAAGATGAAACAACGAAAAAGCAAATAAAAATAGAAGATATAATGGACCGACCTGGACGTTGGGAGAAGAAGAGATGGAGGACGGGTTTCTCGATTCTCAGGGAGGAGATGGAGCTAAAGAAGAAATATCGCGAGATATCGATGTAGATCTTTAGGGTTCTCAGTCGGGGCGGTTTTTTATCGCCTTTTCTTTTTCATTTTAGTTAAAGTATTTTTGCTTTGACAGCCTGTAACGCGAGAACTTGACGATATATTGCGTATGCGTGTACTGGAGAGGAGACGTATTTTCGACGGTTATACTCTTATTAAGAACAGATCATCAAAAAACCATTCTTAAGATTAATCCTCAACCTTCTATTTTGGCAACGTAGTCTTAACCTATAGCACTTTATAAAATATTTTTAGAAATAAAACGGAATATGGATCTAAGTATGTGGACTTTTTATTAAAATTTTATTGAAGTAAGCTAGATTAAGTCAACCTCGTGTATATATATTCCTTATTCTTGATTTTAATTTTGAAACAAGTTTGGGAGTTGTGAGACGAACCCATTAATTAAAGAACGTCGCGGGCGGGGGTCATTCATTACAATTTACTAATGAAATTCTTCTATGAAGTCTAATCGTATAAACACCGTTGTTTGTCTTGCTTTAATTGTTTGCCCGTCAAATCCTTCTCTTTTTATTCTCTCCCTCGGCAAGGACTACAGACAAGACTGATCCGTGCCATGAAAAGCTAATTAACCAGTCCAACAAAGAGTCACAATGTGTGGGCTGTTAAGACCCAATCTAAAAGGATAGACAGGAATTGACCTTAGCGAGACAAATTTATTAGGACCGGAGACATAGGTCGGTTGGTTGCTAATGTTATTGTAAAAAGTACTTTGAACAGCGCTGAAAAGTGAACCATTTCGAGTCAGTTTCAACACCTAATGTCGAGAAGTTAGGCATGGATTTTGAGATTTTATCAATCTAATCACGATAGTAATATGGTTCTAAACATTCTTACCAAACTTTCCTTTCATGATAATTTATACATTCTAATTTATCATTTACCTGTTCTGCGTAAGTTTTTGAGTAATAGCTGAAACAACAGTGGCGTCTAGGGACTAGGAGAAAAGCCACGTACGTGCACGGTGGCGTCTGTCGGGCCATGGAAGTCAAGGTCGGCCAGCGCCGTGGGGGCTGGTGGCGGCGTCGTCGTCGATTAAGAAAATCGATAATGCGCCACACCCGGCTGTAGTGGTTATATCTCACATGCAAATCCACTTTAATTAATATGTACTAAACCGATGGCGATAGAATCCCACTCTCGTCTCATCAGTCACGACTCATCCATCATCCCGACTTGGCGACTTTAAAGTAATTTAATCTGTCGTGAGTAACGTAGGAGACGAGACGAAAAACGAACTTAATTGAAATGCAAAACTGACAATAGATTTGACAGCAGAGCGGGAATATATATATATAGGCTCTCAGAGTCTCAGACTCTCAGGGGGAGGGGGGGCTTACTTTTGGAGGAAGCTGCTTTTGCTGCGATTCGTCGCCATCCATAAAATTTCGGCCAAATCAATTGAATGAGGGACGCATCGGGGACTGCATCGACTCGGTGCTGCTGTTGCTGCTGCCGCAATCAATGGAAGAGCAACTCGATTGGGCAACATAAATATATATATATATATATATATATATATATATATATATATAGTGTATAAATATTTAGTTTTCGTCGAGGCGAGTGGTCCCGTTTCGTGTAGTTAATGCTCTGATTCGTCGTCAGTGGGACCTCAGTCAAGAAAAATGTTCCGAAGACTCAGTAGTCAAGAAAAAAGCCCAACTTCTTTTCTTTTCTTCTTTCCTTTTTTGTTCTATTATCTTATTTTCGGGACTATGACTAGATGCCCATGCATACAGTAACCGAGTATCTACGTGAAAAATATAAGAGAAAAATCTCAAATTTCACAATGGGTTTATTTATAACTACAAATTCAGTCTCTCGATACGGTCGCTTACAATACTGTTTGCATAAATTTTAAGTACACCCCTCCCGTAGAAGTGGGGTATTAAAATATTCCTTTTGGGGATCCTACTTCTACAATGGTGTACCCAAAATATACTCAAACAGTAATATATACTTAGTATTATTCTTAAAAAAAATTGAGGTGCCATTATCTTGAAGCCCCCGGCCTGGGCTAACTAAACCAGATAAATTGATGGCTTAATTTACTAACGTACTAACGTGGGAAAGGTAATTCGCTTTTTTTCGGTGTCACATTTTTTTTAGCAGCTGAAAGTTTAGGTGATGGCAAGCATACTATATACTATAGAGCATTGCAGTAGACTTGAAATCATATATAAAAAGATAAATTAGTTTAAAATTTAAATAGATGACGGCCGGGGAAAGTGGGAAACTCTTTACTTACGTTTCTCCTTTCTCTTTCCAGTTTTCCACTCGAGGCGTATCGTCTCGACGTTCGTTTCAAGTTTCAACTCAAATAATTTGGCGTTTCAGAATTCGGCGTATGATTTTGCGGGTTTTCAGGTTTCTTCCTCGCTCCCCTCCTGTCTTTCCCGTTGCACTTGCTTCGTTAGAAAACTACTCTCTTCTTCGTGTGTACGTTTTTTTTTTCTAGCTTTTAAATGATTCGAATCATTGTAACTGGCAGGTGATGCTGTTCTTGAAAGCAAAATTCAGTCGGAGAAATTATCATTGTTTTCGGTTTTGCTTTTTGATTGTAGGTAGCGACTGCCCTTCTGCTCGTATGTGATTCGAACTTGATATTCAGCTGTTTGGGCTTCAAGTGCATATATACTTGGCTCTTTGTTTTTCTCTGCTACAGCTTACAAGTCCTGGATCAATGAAGATCGTATTTTTAGGTTAATTCTTCTCGGATGAGCACGTCTGATGATCGGCAAGGGAGTTTGACTTTTTTTTTTTTTTTGTTTCGACCACGAGCATTCTCGGAGTTCTGTTATATACGAGCGAGCGAGCTCGGAAGCTGCAGATTTGACTTTCAGGAATCGACTGAGATACGAAGTATCTCCTTCAGCTGGATCGGCAAGTGATCAGTTCTAGCGCTACACGGCCGACGACGGTGCGTCGCTTTTCTTGATCAGAGCTTCGCGAAGCAAGTCGATTTTGGCTGCCGCAGAGGCGAACTTATGATACGCTCGGGGAAAAAGATTAAAAGGCAAAGTTCGTTCCGTGACGGAATTCGACTGAAACAAACAGTTAATTTGACTGAAACGGACGACTTAAAGGCCTGCGATTTTTGTCTTTAAAGAGACAGGCTTCGAGGAAACGGCTCGTCTTTTTACGAGCAATGCCGGAAAAAATGATAATGTTCATGTAAAATCATGTTCTCCAGGATCCAACTTCGGCCGGACTAGGTTAGGCAGTATATATAGAGCTCCGACGACTGGGTACTGCTCTACAAAATCAGCCCCCTGGTCGACTCCAAAAATGAGTGCTTCTTCAGCTGTATTCCTGGCGATGTTCGTAATCGCCACGATTCTTCCGCATTCAATCGCCGAGCCTGTCGAAGACAAAAGAGCTCTGCTTGATTTCGCCAAATCTCTCCACCACGGACGCGTCCTTAACTGGAAGGGGAACTCCGCCGTCTGCAAAAACTGGGTTGGTGTGAATTGCAGTTCAGACCACCGACGAATTATTAGCGTGCATTTGTCTGGAGTTGGATTAAACGGCAGCATCGCTTCTAACACCCTCAGCCGTCTCTCTGCTCTGCAGAGTTTGAGTCTTAGGTCTAATGGCATGACGGGACCTTTCCCGTCCGACTTGATAAAAATTAAGAGCCTTGCTGTCCTCCATCTGCAGTTCAACAACTTCTCAGGTTCATTACCCGCCAATATCTCTCTTTGGAAAAACCTCACGGTAATTGACCTCTCCTTCAATGCGTTCAACGGCAGAATTCCATCTTCGATCTCGAATTTGTCCCAGCTTGTTTCGTTAAACCTCTCAAACAACTTGTTTTCGGGTGAAATACCCGATATGCATCTCCCAAAGTTGAAACAACTACACTTAGCTAACAACAGCCTTAGGGGAAGCATCCCAAAATATTTACAAAGTTTTCCGAGTTCGTCATTTGTGGGTAACAATCTTTCAATTATTTCTCCACCACACTCTGTATCGCCTTGGCCATCCCCTTTAGCTTCACCACCGATTAACAGAAGCAAGAACAAAAAACTCGGACAGTCGGCAATATTAGGAATTGTGGTGGGAGGATGCGTGGTAGTGTTTATTGTTTTGGCACTGTTAATTATTGCTTGTTACTCGAAGTGGAAAAGGGGGAATGGGAGTTCGAGTAAGATTGGAAAGAGGAAAGGATCACCCGACAAGGTAGTTGGGGGGAGCCAAGACGAGAATAATCGGATTGTATTCTTTGGAGGGTGCCGTTATGCATTTGATTTGGAGGATTTGTTAAGAGCTTCTGCCGAGGTCCTTGGCAAGGGCACGTTTGGCACAGCATATAAGGCAGTTCTGGAGGATGCTACAACTGTGGTGGTGAAGAGGTTGAAAGAGGTCGGTGCGGGGCAAAGGGAGTTTGAGCAGCTGATGGAGGTAGTGGGACGAATGAAGCATGAGAATGTCGTTGAGCTGAGGGCCTATTACTACTCCAAGGATGAGAAACTCGTGATTTATGATTACTATAGCCAGGGGAGCGTATCCGCCTTATTACATGGTATGTCTGTTTCTGGCAAGTTGTTTCTTAACCAAGCTTATTCTTTTTCCGTTGTCATTTATTACTTCATTGATTGACTTCCCTTGTACTATTATGTCTGGTATTTCGCACGTAAATCTATCCATTCTGATTTCCATATCTAGGTAGAAACTAATGTTGTTATCTGCATTTCCGTATCCGTTATATTGCATTCCGAGGTGCTGGAAAAGTGTACGAGGTTTAAATTTAAGAGACACTGTCAGATGTTCACCAGTTTGACCTTTTAAGGAACTTAGGTGATCTCTGCCTCCTGTTTGTTCAAAGTGATGAAATTTCATCATTTCGTTTGTTTACTACCCATTCATTGGAATGTATAAAGAAACTATATAAGAGCAGCAATGTGGTTGGCTGCTATGAATATCTTTGCTGAGAATTGGATAATGGATGTCTGAGTTGACAAACAGATCTTTAGATATAAGAATGAAACAAGGATATTATTGTCATTTCTGTAAGTTGATTGCACTTAATGCTAAAGAATTTCAAAGAAACATTAAAAGGCAGGATGGAGGAAGAAGGGGGGGAGGGGGCGATGTATTGGAGTGACTCTCTCCCTCCTGTCCCTTTTGCCAGGGGAGGTTGGATTATGTGGAGTTGATACATAACCCATCTTTTCATCTGCTTTCTTCTTATTCGCGGGAGAAGTTGAGATAGTGGTGGTTATAGAAGTTGTAATTCATTGAAATATAAAGAGAATGTGATTGATATTCCATGGAAGATCTTACCCCTGTTTCATCAGATTTCTTGGTTACCACTTTTCCAGGGAAAATGGAGATTGTGGAGATTATGGTATTATTAAGTTATTAAAAATAAAGAAGTTGATCCATTAGTTTCCATTGAAAGACCCATCCTTGGTGAAGACTGCTAATGAGTTACCAATTACTTAAGATATTAGCTCACCACTTCTATCAAGTACTATCTCAGTCTTTTTAGAATGCTCTGGTGTATCTTGATTTATGATCCTCTGCTCTGCTGCATCTTGCATTCTTAAGAAAAAAATAAAGGTTATGAAGCTTTATTTAAAACTGGAGACGTTATGTTGTTTTTTCCAAAGAAATGTGATCGAAGAATAGTGAAATATGGATCTAACAAGTGGTCCAGTTCTTGTTGTAGGGGGTTGATTCATTAGGTTAGGTAAGCAGTATACCAGAACAGCATTATCTATGATCAAATCCCCATGTTTGGTTCTGATAATTTTCATATAATGAAAAGAAGGGAAGGAGAATAATAGGACCAAGCGTTCTCATTCTCTATGGGAACTTGGTCTATTAGCGATGATTGCATACAATTGCAGCATTATGATTCTTCCTAGGCTTACACAAATATCTTATGACGAAAATGTTTTTTGTTGGACTTATCATTCTTCTTTTGGAACTAAGATTTGTTGTCATTATCTGTCTCCTCTAGTAATTCTTTTCATGAATTGGATGAAGTATAGTAAAAGATTACATATCAAAATGGACTAGAATTATTTAAGTGAAGCCAAAAGTGATAGAAGCAGTCTATGACAATTGTAAACGTGTTAAGAATCTTAATAAGTTAGAATGAGATGGCATGCTTCATCATCTCAATAAAGTCATTGTACATAATCTAATTAGAAGCGTAAATTTGCAAGATTTTTGGTTTCAGAAGTTCGTTGTCTTGATTACTCCGAGTCTAATGGTTCTTTACTTTCAGGTAAGAGAGGTGAGAACACGACTCCTTTTGACTGGGACACCAGGTTAAACATTGCTCTTGGAGTGTCAAGAGGAGTAGCATACATCCATCTGCAGAGTTCTGGAAAATTTGTGCACGGAAACATAAAAGCTTCCAATGTATTTCTCAACTCTGATAATTACGGGTGCGTCTCTGATGTTGGACTGACCAACCTGACGAGCACTCCTGTTCCATTCTCACGGGCAGCTGGCTATCGAGCCCCAGAATTGGTGGACGCCAGAAAAGCTTCTCAGGCCTCTGATGTGTACAGTGTTGGGGTTGTTTTGCTTGAGCTCCTCACCGGGAAATCTCCTGTGCAGTCCTCAGGAGGCGATGAGATAGTTCACTTGGTCCGCTGGGTTCAGTCAGTAGTGAGAGAAGAGTGGACAGCTGAAGTGTTTGATGTAGAGCTAATGAGGTATCCAAACATAGAAGAGGAGTTGGTGGAGATGCTTCAGATAGCAATGTCATGTGTGGTGAGAATGCCTGAGCAGAGGCCTGAAATGGCTGAAGTGGTGAAGATGATCGAGGATGTTAGAAGAGTTGATACTGGGAACAGGCCCTCCTCTGACGGCGACGGCAAATCGGAGGAATAGGGTCAGGCGAGTGGAAAATCCAGTGTAATTAGAGTGTAGCGCTTCCCAATCCATGAACTTGTTCTCTTATTCTTCTTTGGATGGTTCACCTCGTGCAACACATTCAAAGCTATAATCAATCGGCGTGAATCTTAAGCAGTGTTTGATTTTCTTTGATGGGGTTATTAAGCTGATCTTTTGTCGTGGAGTGTTAGCTTGTTCGTTGTGAGGCAGCCAATGGACAATTCTGCCGCTCAAAAAACCCAGAATAATGATGGCTGCACACTGTTCGTCATCCTCATATCTTGCCCTGTTAAGAAAAACCAACAAAATTCCTAGCTCTGTCACAGACTGTCAAGCTTCAGAAGTTGAAACAACCAGATATTTTTACTAAAAGAAAAACCTTTGGCGTAGGTGCTCGCCAGTTGGAACTTCCTTTTTCCCCCGTCTCAGCTGCCATCCCAAACGTAGCATGGAAAGCCCCAAATGGCATAAAGAAAAAAAATATCAATTTCGGATAAATTACGCAAAGAAAACAACCACGAACGCGTCGACCAACTTTATATCCTCGTGCCCAAACGTAGATGTGGATCCACGAAATATAGAAAAGTCCTACTTTTAAATTTCTTAATGTTCATCATCCCGATCTAACGCGTCGGTCCGATCACCATCAGTCGCGAGTCGTGTGACTACCGAGTCCGAGTCAAGCTGCCGAAAGACATACCACGAGCGGCGCGGAATTTTCATCAGCGCATGTTAGCGAAGTTTACTGGACCTTGGTTCGATTCAGCAGTTGGTTTTAGCGTTACTGTATTTTTTCTGGGTCCCTCCAGCGTTCAGATGAGCTACGATGCGCGGGATGCACACGGCGCAGCCCAACTTTTAACCGTCAAACATGGGCCATCGGAATATGATTCTTTGTATACAAGACCACATTTCGTGACGCGCTTCTTTTTCCTTCCCTTCCTCTCCAAAGCCCCAAACCCTTATATAAAGTCGAAGGAGATCGATTTTCTGCTCAGGTTTGCCCGATACTTTTGTTGTGTATCTTCTTCTTCCTTCTCGACTTCCGGTTCCGCCCGTCTTACCTCTCACGTTTCACGGTTCCGTAACTAGGGTTTGTCATGGCGTCGAAGAGGATTTTGAAAGAGCTCAAGGACCTTCAGAAAGATCCCCCGACGTCCTGCAGCGCAGGTGCGAACGCCTTCCTTCTTTGGGTTTTTCGTCTTTGTTTCAGGCCCGTGACTTGTGCTTGTGCGGTTTCTTGCGTGTTGATCTCCGCTTTCTTTGTTGTGTACCGGATATTGATGATATAATGATCATATCTGTAATACTCGCTCAATTTCTATATATGTTTTCTGCTCATGGATTGATTTGATTTTGTAGAATTCTGTTTTTTCGTGGATTGATTATTTGATGTTCGTTTAAGATGATTGACCTTTTCTTTTTGCTGATCAAGGTATAAGAGATTCATTTTTTTGTGCCGTCCGATATGCAAATCTAGCACGTATTGGTTGTATTACTGTTGTTCTAGATTTTCTCTATGTATGCTCTTGACTAATCAAGCTTTAAGCTTCAATAATGATGTTTATATTACAACTTTAAACCTTGCGTAGGCCTATACCATTATCCCGTGAATAAGTGAATTACTTTAGCATGAATGAAGATTTTACTGTCCTCTTTAAGAAGATCGAAGTGTCTACGGTTTTTAAATCTTACTGAAACATTGCAAATTAAGAGAAATAACTGTCCTTATATGTTGTGTTCTTAACCTTATGTCTGTGTTTCTCTATTTTTGTAGTATCAACCTTGTATTTAAGTTTTCTTGTTCTGTGGTTTCAACCTTATCTATGACTTTCCCTGTTGTTGTGGTGCTTAACCTTATCTATGACTTTCCTGTTGTTGTGATGCTAACCTTATATATGACTTTCCCTGTTGTTGTGGTGTTAACCTTATATCTGAATTTCCCTGTCCTGGTGTTGATCTTCTCTCTGAGTTTCCTTCTATTGTGTTGTTAACCTTATATTAGGGTTTCCCTATTGTTGTGTTGGTAACTATATGTTTGAGTTTCCATGTTGTGCCATCAACTTTATCTTATCTGCTAATAAATGCAATATTCAAGGCTACTTAAATGATCCTCATTGTATACGTGCATATTTTTACTCAATTGTGAGTCAAAATCCAGCCTTACTTAAATTTTCTGTCGCACTTTCAATCTTTAAAAAAGTGTATATGTTTCTTTTCCTGCTTGTAGAGATGGTTGTCTAAATAATTGGTGCTTGTATAGAAGAATTTCTTAAAATTATTTTGAGTGGGTTAGGTTGTTTCAATTGCTTGTGCACCCATTCTATTGTGCCTTTTTGAGTGGCACTAAAGTTGTGTCACATTCATCCAAGTATGTTATCCTTAGCTTGCTGTAATATCCATGTTAGGTCAAGCAGTATCAGATGCTTCAGTTATCAGATTTTTTTTTAAAAAAAAAAAGCTGAGTTTGTCTCTCTGCTGTTCTGACTGCTTTCTTTATTTTGGTGTCACTTATTACTTATATCTGTGCTGTGGTTTTCCTCAAAAAAATATCTGTGCTGTGGAGTTGGTTAAAAATTTTCGTGGCTGGTAAGGAATACTGCCTTGACTTTGTTAATATTCTTTCTTCCTTTTTTTCTAAATAAAGGAGTTGCATTCAAACCTTGAGTTGCTGTTGGTGCATTAGAAAAGTTAATATAGATGAGATAAATCAATCGCTAAAGAAGTTTCAGAAATGAATTGTGTATGGGTCTGACAAGAACGTAAAAACTTTGGTTTGTGCTAACTTGTGCAAAATTTCTGATGCGTGTGGATTATGGACATAGTATCATTGACCAAGAATTTAATTTATTTTTTAAAGTTTCCTCGTTGACTTTGTTTATGTTGATATCCTTTAGGCCCTGTTGCGGAAGACATGTTTCATTGGCAAGCTACAATTATGGGTCCCCCAGACAGTCCTTATGCAGGAGGAGTCTTTCTAGTTACTATCCATTTCCCTCCAGATTATCCATTCAAGCCCCCTAAGGTATCTGAGGCTAAATACTAATGATTTTAAATGTATTTATTGAGTTTCTATCTCATATCTGGACTTTTACTTACGACAATTTGGAGCTGTAGTGTGCTTGGCTGAGATTTGGATTACATTTACTGGTTCTCACAGGATTCATACCAAGAATACGTCACCTACTCTTTAAATGGGTGAAAGAAAATACTAAATTATAATATTACTTGGTAATTAATGCTTGAGTTGATGATAGGTAAAATATAATTTACAACTTTCGAATTTTTAGTTCACCTTCCTCAAAAAGAAGAAAACAAAAAAAAAAAAACTTCTGACTTTCCAAGATGTTTGTTGTGGTTTTTATTTTAAATATTTCTCACTAAGAAGAAGAAGAAAAGGAAGAATAACCTTGGCAATGGGCCCTCCACTTATGATACAAGAGGTAGGCAGCCCCTATTAGCAAAGATGCTTGTGGAGGAAGAGTTGTTGATATCCATGAAATTACTGTGGTATCTTATTCAGTTGAATCGGGAAATGAGAAGTGTTTGAATTATAGCATAACACCTGCGAAGGCATTTGGATACTTCTTCTACAGAATTACTTGCACCTACTTAGCCTGAGAAGGCAGGAGGCCGACTTTTTCTTCTCTTTTTTTTTTTGGGGGAAATAGTCGGTTGCCATTAGTTATTTGAGATAATATCCAATCTGCTGTCTCCAATCTGCAGTAGAAAAGGAGTTACCATTGCTAAAAAATGCCAGGAAACCTCTTCCTTTGGCCATTTTGTAGACATTTTTAATGTGTTGTGCGCAGATACAACCAGTGGAGTGCCTTAATAACTTCCTCAAATGAGGTCAGGGAGGAGGGGAAATATCTTCATATAACTGATGGCAAATGCAGAATCCCTCTACGAGAATTGGTTGCGAGAAATTCTGACTGAGTAGCTTGGCAAATGCAGAATCCCTCTACGAGAATTGGTTGCGAGAAATTCTGACTGAGTAGCTTGCTCATAATAATGCTTGTATCGCTGCTTTAGCAGAAACACATGTGCCAATTAGGCCTAAGAAAGATAATGGAGCAGCCTCTTTATGATATCTAGTGTCATGCAAATGCTGGCGATTGAGGTGACTAGATGGATGAGGGGTGGTGATGAAGTCTAGATTCATGAATGATTGTGACTGATGATCATATTGTGATAGAAAGAGGCAGAGAATTAAGCCTTTGTGCAGGCTTGCCTAAATAGATCTCTGGGGTGTACTTCCGATGAAGCTGCTAATTGGGATAACTATCTTAAAAAGAATAGCTGACATGCATTCTAAAGGAAAGCAAGAAGATTCCATGAAAAGCATTAGGTAAGAATTGATGAATGACTTGGGGCGTGAATGTGGATACCTGTTTGGAACAGCACCCAATGCAAAAAAGGAACCTGGGCTAAATTGTCTAGTTGGCTCAATTGGGCCAGAAGTTTTGTTTTGCAAATTCCCTCTGTCTATCTTTGCCTTGATACTTAATCAGCGCGTCGCTATTGGTTCATCTCTGTCCATGTTGCAGGGTAGCTTGTAGGCTGTGTTGCATTTACTTCTCTATTTTGAGGCTGCGTCATGATGAACTTCCTTTACGGGCTCTTTGTGAGAATATAATTTTTTCTTTCACTTAAAAAATAAAAGCTCTAGATCCAGTTACATGTTAGCTTGGTTTCTGGGATTTTGGCTATAAATTCTTCTTACACCTTTCCCGATATTGGACATTAGTGATTTCAATTTCCTTGTGAATCTTTCTAGACTGTTTTCATTGTGTAACATCTTGTCAACATTTGCCTTGTAGAATGTTTCCTTTTTTCAACTGTTTAAGCTGCTACTCGCTTAGATCTTATTACAGTATAAATTTTGCTAATGGTAATCAATGATTTTAACTCGCAAATTGTGCAGGTTGCATTCAGGACTAAGGTTTTCCACCCTAACATTAACAGCAATGGCAGCATTTGCCTTGATATTTTGAAGGAGCAGTGGAGCCCTGCGTTGACTATCTCTAAGGTCCATTTCTCTTCATGTTTACTTTTTGAAAGTCTGTAAATTATAATGATTGTAAACTAACCAAATGTATTTAGGCTTGTGGATGATAATGCTTTTACCTGAAGGCAAAATCTATTCACATGTGGAAGTTCCAAGCATTTTGGTGGCTTGCCCACTGGAGAACATCCATTGGGCACCACTAAATTTACGCCTGTTATGTGAGCTGCTGGATGGAGAAAAACAGTGTACCCCTTAACAGCACCTAAATGGCTTACTTTTGAATTAGCTTTTAACGTTTTGGCTTTTCTTCACGAAAAATAACTCTGGTTTAGAAAAATCTTTCCAAATAACTAGGTTTATATATTGAATTAGTTGCAGTAATATACATATCGGTGTAAATTTGCACTTAGAAATTACCCATACTTGAAGTAAAACTATGATTGGGATTTTGTCGTTCTTGACAATTATTTTTGTTATATCGCCAGAGTCCGTGCGAATTTCTCAGTCTTAAGAAGGAATGGAGTTTATTAACATGATTGGGATTGTTTGTTGTTTGTGTGGATGCTATTTTGTAAAAGTGCTTTTATTTACGCGAATGGGAAGCGCCCGTGTTTGCTTTTGCAGGTGCTGCTGTCAATCTGTTCGCTGTTGACGGACCCAAACCCGGATGATCCTCTAGTACCAGAGATCGCTCACATGTACAAGACAGACCGGAGCAAATATGAGACAACGGCCCGGAGCTGGACTCAGAAGTATGCAATGGGATGAGATTTGGGTTTAGTAGCTTGTACGGAGGAACTTCTCCTATATAATTTAGATTTCATTAATATGTAAGAATGCGAAGCACGCCTCTATTCTGCGAGTAGAGGTCTTAAATCTGCTCCTCAAAAACTCAATTGGTGCATTTGATTGCTTGTATGGGAATTTCATTTGGACCTAGCTGACTCTTCTCTTTCCCTCCCTCCCCGTCGCTACTCTCTCACTCCCTTATCCCATCTCGGTGATCTGTGTGGGCTAGCTACGGATTGGTTTTGAGTTTCGATATATATGCTCATGTGTGAGTCATTTTGTTTCAAGCGGAGTGCGCCGAAGGGTCAGTAGAATGTCCCAAACCATCCTTTTAGCCGCTGTGGGACAGTCGAGAGTGGCGTTGTGGAACTTACTGCAACTTCATGGGTTAACTCAAAATCCAATGAAACCGGTCTGGTCTGCTTGAGAGAAATATATCTTCTGCTTTTTCAGGTTCACACACACGTACAGCACCATTCTCGCCCGTCTGACTGCGAAGCGTTTAACGTTTATATGCTGTGGCTGTAACTATAACAATGGCGCGTCAAGCGCCGACTGGATTTTGGATCATTGTGGGGGAACCGTTGGGTCTTTTTGTGTTGATGTGCGTGCTGGTGTCCACCGTGTAGCTAGCGTTGCCGTTGCCGACTTCTTCATGCTTTCAAGCTCATTGGCTGCCCGAACGGTAAAGTCCATTCAGGACGTCGGAAAGTGGATTCGTATCAAGAATTTAATTTAATAAAGAGGAAAGAGGGAGAAGAAAGAAAGAAAAATGTCGGAAGTGGTTAAGCAGTAGTAAGCCCGTGTGTGTGAGGAACGTGGACCCGAGACTCGCATCAACTGCTTGAGCTTTGTTTGCTGCTCTTAAAGCGGTTTGGAAGGCGCCGATACATGAGAATTACGTCGACTTTGTTCCAGTAAGGCAGTAAGCACGTTGGCCTGGAAAATTAAAAGCTGCGCCTGGGCGTACGTAGTTACTAAATGTTGATCCACTGATGTCGATGGTTCACGTTCCGTTAACTACGATACGAGTTTTTAATATTTATCCGCGTTGTTCTAACCAGGTGGCGGTAAGAAGTGTCATTGTCGGCCTGGTTCTTTTTTTTTCCCCTCTTCTCTTGAACATGTTCCCGTTCTGTACAAATCTTTCTCTCTCTCTCTCTGCAGTACTTGTATGTGTGTGTTTTGTTAGAAAATTTGCAGGAGTCAGCACCTCTGTGCTCTCGCCAGTCGCGTCCACCTTCCGTGGCTGCTTTCGTCCGATCTTCTGCATATATGTTTTGGTCCCCGCCCCCTTCCCAGGTGCATGCATTTATCCGTCGTAGATGTGTGGAAAGAGAGAATCCTCTTCTTTTTCTCTGATACAGGAACAGGTTACTAGTATGTCACGTCCTAGTCGAATTCACTTCCAAATCCATTCACACTAAACTAACCCCATCGAGGGTCGAGGCACGTACCGACACATCTTTTTCACAGAAAGCGGCACCTTTAGAAATCGTTTCTGTCTCGCCCCTTTTTGCCCTTTTGTCCATTAATTTTGCACTCGTTTCCCACGGCAGGCATTGAATTCAAATGATATGATTACCCCCTTGATTTAAAAGAGAAATTTAGATACGGAAAAACATGATTAGAAATTCGTCCTCGATTTCCATTTTGGTAGCTTCTCCTCCGTCTAACCGCTACTTGCATGTGGAAGGGGGAAGTCTTTTTGCATTGGACCAATCTCAGAATCACTAATTGAACAAAGCAGATTTTGCTCTGTCGGTCTAACGTCATTCGTTCTCTTTAGTCTATACTGAGCATTACTCCTCAGTATTCATTCCATTCTCACTCACTGTATAGCCTTTTCGGTGGCCTTTTCAACGTCGTAGTCCACCTCTCTGGGTTGGGAGGGTCACCATATCAAGCCGCGTTTCCAGTTTGGACATGACTAATCTGTTTTAATGATCTGATGAAGATCGTGCAAGGTTGAATGTCAACCCTCTCGACCCATCTCGTTTTTCCTTCATTTACGCCGCGCCTCTGACCCTTCTTGTGGATTCTTCTCCGAGTCCTTTTTGACTCTTTGCACGTCGAAGAGGCCAGCCTCACCCCGTTTCTGAAACTCGTTCTACGCTCAGTAAACTAATCCGGCAATTGAACTGCCCAAGAATTAACGGCTTCTTTTCTATCTCAACAAATAATACGTTGCATATGACCACGCTTTGATCATTCGTTTCCCGTTAATTTAATCCACTGGAATGATTTTGCGGCATCCTAAACCCAGATCTCCTGACGCTATCACGAACCATGCCGCTTTGTTTACTTTTAACCTCCAAATCTAATCGAAACGGAATTGAAAGAAGAAAAAGAAAAAGGAAAAGCCCGGACGTCTCACTCTTACTTCCGACTCTAGCTAGTAGAAGAAGAAAGAGCGTAAAGACATAGTTACAGAGAGAATCCGAGTCATTAAGACCCAGACATTGCGAAGCCGAATAAAGAAAAAACTGCATCGAAAATGGGGACCCATGTCGCATTTTTTAAAATTATTTCGAGTGAGATCTTCGAAATCTCCATTAAAATACAGAGGAAGCCAACACTTCTCTCTGATCCTTCTCCCCACCCAAACCCACCTTCCCCTCTCTTCTTTATCTTTTCTTCTTTTTTATTTCCTTTCTTCGCCTTTCTTAAGCTTCTACCCGTGCTCGGGGCTTTCACACGTGTGGGGCCGCATGAGTCGAATGTATCGCAATCCGTGGGCCCCCCCCCCAACGTGTCCCATATAAAATCTCAGTTCCATAAAGGAGTCGTGCACACGAGTGGGAGGACCATGGGCCGGAAAATCAGGTCCCCAGACCTTTAATTATTTTTTATAAACCTGACGGTTAATAATAAACTAATCCCTTGTCCCCTTGTCCCGTGGTGAGGACAGGTTCAAGAATCACTGGGTCCATTTATTTTTAAACATTTTCACACGTTTGCACCTCCCCTTCCCAATGCTGACGTGGAGATCTAGTAGGCCAACACGTAGGACCCTCCATGCAGTCGCTGACTCGGATTTGTTGCCCATTTAATAAATTTTTCTATATTATAACCACAAATTAAAAAAATGGTAATAAAAGAAAATGAATGAGGCCAAAAACGTATGCTTTAGATTCCACATAGTCAAATCAAAATAGTGTCTCGTCGTTATCAAGACAAATGAAGGATTAAGTGGTTAATTGGGCCAGAAGATCCCAGTTGGGATGAACTGGCTGTCGACCTCTCTTATTATTCTTCTGCATCGCTGTGTCCCACTTAATTAAGCATCTGCTCCACTTCAAACTACAAATCATAATTGTTGAAAGAAAGAATGAATGACACAAGTATATTAATGCACCCAAAAGATGTGCTCAATTATGAGGTTTGACAGAATTAATGGAGTTCAACCTGTAATTTGCTGCATTCATATTTCGCCTGCCCACACTCAATAATTGCTATTAAGTTACTATTAAACCTTTATTAGTTCCATTTATGTGGCACTCATGGGAGTAGTGATCTTGTTCCCACGATTTATGAATCATTTACGTACTGTATTAAATTTTATACGTCGACACTATTATATCTTATTTTTTATTTTTTTCTTTCATATGTTTCTCTAAGTAGAATATATGTGACGGTTATTCATTTTTTTAAGTTAATAAATAATATTATATAAGTTTTTATGCTAATTATAAGTGCAGTGTCCGCGATAAAGAGTCCGCAGCTCGTCGAGGGGTTTCTTTCCCACGCGATGCGGGAGGCCACGTAAGGACGCACATGGGGGAAAAGCACACGTGTCGGTGGGTAAGAGTCAAAGAGCCGGTGACCGGCCACGAAGTCGTGGACCAGGGGGGGTCGCACCCGGTTGCCGTCCACACTGCCTTCGTGTCTCTAGACACAGCCCGCTCGGTCCGGTCTTCTCTCCGCATGGGGCTTCCCCACTTCTTTTTCCGTAAAAGTAATCCGATTTGTTATTTTTATCCCCGTACACACTACACTACACTCCATCCTCTAATAATATTTAACGTTTCTTGTATAAAATAACTCCCATTTCCTAATCCTTTCATCCACACTTAATCTTCAACTTATTGAATAATGTTAGAGTATAGATAGAATAACATACTATTCGCAAAATAAAAAGAATTATTGTAATACAAGAGTATAGATAGAGCCTTAGCCTTAAGTAAGCCGCATCCACTTCAGAAGACCCTTGCCCTGCAGGGAGAAGGTTACGTTAAGATTAAATTATACTTTGTTTATTGAAGATTTTTAGTATCGAGATATCTTCACGTGGGTTCAGTCTCTGGGCTTGGTCTAAGTTTGAAGTCAAAATATTGAGAACCCTTTTTTTGTCTATTCCTACGAGCTTCTTTGTTGAGTGCATAGACTGAATTTTCAGGAAAACCAATATTTCCCCCGTTTTGATAAATCACAGAGAAACAGTACTTCTCATTGGCTGGCTACAGAAATCTGTTAAAGAACGAAACACGTCGCTAACTTCAAAGAGAGAGGCTTGAAATTCAGTGAGGAGGGACCGGGGATTTGTGTTATACTCGTTTGTTTTTCTTTTTACTCTCTCGGCTGTCTCTTCTTTTCTTGAGAAATCAAAGAGTTTTTTTTCTTCTTTCTCCGGGCTTTATTCGATTCCTTCAAACTCCGAGCTATTTTTGTCTCGTCCCGTTGCCGGGGAACACTTGAAAATTCACGGCCCTTCTTTTCATGACAAACATTTTTATTAGCGACGTCGTCAAGTACTAATCCTTTTTTTTTTTTTTGGGATTTACTTAGCCGAA
The DNA here is from genome assembly GCA_022405105.1 of Aristolochia contorta. Taxonomy (NCBI): domain Eukaryota; kingdom Viridiplantae; phylum Streptophyta; class Magnoliopsida; order Piperales; family Aristolochiaceae; genus Aristolochia; species Aristolochia contorta. Next base: position 509,341 of record CM039667.1, on the reverse strand, counting down.
ACATGGGGATTAATCCTTGCATTTCATCTCGTCTTTCGATTTGCCAACCCGACGAGTGACGACCACGTAATTAACTATTCCCTCGTCCAAAACGAGGCTCCGAATTCCGAATCCGCCGTCTAACTTCCCGCCATTACCATCCCTTCCTCTAATTAATTTGCATGGCCAGTTAAATATATATCTTAATAAAAACGTATGCAGTTGGATTTTTAATAGTTTTATAACGTTCTTAATTAATTACCAACGTGCACAAATATGGAAATTGCAATTACTTAGATATATATTTTAGGTTCATCGATCATTGAATATTAAATGTGCGAAAGAATAAGATAATGTAGCCGATAAGATATGTCAAAAAAATCAAACTTCATTGGACAACAATGTACGTAGGTAGATACATCCACGTACCGAAAATATATTGGAAATGTATCCTACAAAAAGAAACATGCAATATGTTTTCTTAATGTAGATATTGGGTACGTTATGGTGCACCAATTAAATACCGAAATTTGACATGCAATTAATAAGGTTAGTTCATTATTATGTGATATGGTTGGTCAACACTAGAAATATTCAATACACGACTAGACGAATAAATGATATAAGGTCCCGCTTCCTTGACTAGATCACACATGAATCTCTTGTCTAGTTTATTCAAATAGTGTCACATATAGTACCCTCTCGATATTTAGTGAAAAGCTCTTATAAACACAAGTTTTGACATGTAATAGATGTGGTAATTAGTTGGTTCGAGACTAATTAGTAGTATCTTCAACTTCTAATACCATGTAAGAGTTAAGCATTACAGATAGATAGTCAGTAAAATGCTTCTTTAGAGGAGCTTTTATATGATCACTAGCTCTCAGGATTTTGCATAGACACCAGGTTCGCAAATATGACAAATTCTATCTTTCTTAATCACCCACTGCATAAATATACAATTTATGGATGTATTAAAGTAAACCCTTTTATTTACATAAAGTTAAATAAAAAATATTCTGGTTTTAAATGGGACCCTATATGTATCAAAATGGGTAATGTAAGTAAAAAACACAAAAAAAATGATTAGAGAGTGATTGGAGAGTAGGCATTGTTAAATAAGGGGACAAATAATATCTAGGTCTTGGCACCATTGACTTATCTCCAGTGTCCATTTTAAGTGTAAGAGCCATATATATGATCAAGTGAAGTGGCTAGAGAGTGCCCGGGAGTGCATGAAGGAGAGAGAAAGAGATCCCCATGTTTGATATTGCTGCCGCGAAGAAAATATTTGCCTTGAGAAGACAAAAGAACACATTAGGTGTTGTTATCTTGCAATTGGTGGCATGTATGTGTACTCTTGACGGGGCTATTAATTACTCACATTGTCGTCGTCAATCCACATTGACGATGGGATCTCAAACACATTTCTATGTACACGTCTCTCCATATAAGTTTGAATTATTTTAAGATTCTATATTGGTTTATTGAGAAACGGCATAGCCTATGATTTTGTGTCAATGACACTTGTGTCTCTATTGATACACCCAATGCACCTAATTTTCTTTCTTTAATTTCCCTTTTCACCAAAGACATCACGCTAATAAATATAATTAAACCATTAGATTCTCCCAAGAATTCCTATCAGTTCTCACTGCTGTTCATGATACGTATATACTTGTCACTCGTCTCTAAGAGATTATTACAAAAAAAAAAAAAAAAAAAAAGAGAGAGAAAGAAGTGGAAGAAGCAAATGGGGTATTGGACAGTGGAGTGGACTTTTTGGCACTTACAATAAGGTCATTGAAGTAGCTGCCCAATAACATAGAGCTGTGAAATACACCAAAATCGTCGTGTAAGTACAAAACCTTAACAGGAGTTTTGTTTATTTTTTTTAGCTTCTGTTGGATTATTTATAAAAATATTCCAAACTCGATATTCCACATTCCGGCGTCAAGGGAGGAGTCCAGCGATTCATTGAGGAAGAGAGTACACCAACCAATGATTATTCGCCACGTCACAACCAAAGGTCGAAGAAAGGAAGAGTGAGAAAGCGATAAAACGGGAGGGCGGCCCAGCGGCCCCTCTTGTCTCACTCGTCATCGTTTCGGCCGATACTTTTATGGTCTCGCGGTGTTATGTTGTGTGGCCTTTTTGAATGATTTGTGCTTCCCGTGTGGGTCCCGGTTTGAGCTCCGGCCGTTGAGGCACCTCAGTCCAACACGGTCCCACAAACCTCCGGACCGGCACGGCAGTCGACACCGCATCTTTCCTCTTTTTTTTATATAATTAATTTATTTTTAATTTCTCAAGTGAAGGAAAGGGAGCTAATTAAAAATTTTATTTTATCATAATAATTTTTTTATAGCATAGACTCAAGCGAGCCTATAGCTAGACTTGAAATTTAATTACATGTTATAAATAATAATAATAAAGGTCGCGTTGTAGATGCAGATACCTAAAGGAAGTGTGTCTCAAGTTTGGCAGACGACGTCGTACGTACGTACGATATATATAAACGAGCAAAGTCGTGAATATTATGTTTTGTTTCTGAATCTTTATCGGCGGGTGTGAAATTGAATCCCGTCACAGACGTAATATTATTTATACACGTCCGATTGATACCAACCCCACATTGAATATTTCAGTAAAACGCTTCATCCACCCTATCCCGAAGCCGAGACACGTAGCTGCAGGTTTCATGGTTGCTCGTGGGAAGACTGAAACCCAGCACGGAAATTCACGGCTCCCTGCTACATGTCGACGATCATTAAGTAACAAGGAAGAGAGAGAGAGGGAGGACGACACCGATAATTGGGATTAAATTTGTCTCATGAGACTGAAAGGGAGACGAAAACGGGCACGGAGAGTGGAGGGAGTACTAGTACTGGAGGGAGTGGAGAGAGTGGTGGCAGCAATAATCGTGGTCGGAGACAGAGATACTGGGAACGTTCTGAACGACATAGCGTAGTCTCTAAGATTGGCTTTCCGACATCCCAAACCTTCTCTACACGTCTTCTAATCATGCCTTTCTTAGCAGCTCCATGCATGGGTCCCCTCCGAGAGCACGTACTACCTCGCTACCCGCTCATAAAATCTCTCATCTTCCCAAAAATCTAATTCTTCTCTCATCCAATAGGCATCTAATTCCCGGATTATTAGTCACACTAGACACGATCGAGTCCGTCCATTATAATTATATTTGAGAGGATGGCTGATTATAATAAACCCGTGTGCCCGTGTAATTATAATTCCAAGCTTCCCAACTTAAGTGTGCATGGTTGGGTCTGCATATGTGTACTGCCGAAATTTATGAATGAAATATTAATTGAATCAGATACCGGCCGGGTGTCAATTCCTCTGCGGTACCGTATTGGTGTGATTCAATTTGATCAGTACCCACTTGAAAATTAACATTATCTCGAACAAATTATGTGAAGATTCAGAGCGGAATTAAATCTGGATTAATATCATAAGGATACATTCGTGGTCCCGGCTTAAAAGGAGGGGCCCAGGGTGAGGAGAGGAGGTGGGGTCAAGGGGCAAAGGGGCGGTGCCGAAGAGGTGCGTGGGGTACGTACCCTGGAACCGGAAAGATTATGGCGATTAAATATGGGGCGCTGGAGTGTTGCATTTGCATTCATCATGGGTCTTTCTTTCCTTTCATTCCTTGACTAGAAGCCGACCCCAAAGTGGACGATTCCCGTTTCCGAAACCCCGTCGCAAATTATGGGAAGAAGAGTTTCCTTCTAAAATGACATTCGCCGCCGTTTTTTTCGGTTTTTTTTTTCTTTTTACTTGGTTGATTCGAAAATTTTAGACGATAATACTTTTGGAGTTCCCGATCCATGCGGTAACTTTGCTCGCAAGAAATTACCTTTTGCAGTTAAAATGGAGTTTTTTACCTTCTTTTTGTACCCCGGGACCGGTGTGGTGGGTTATGAAATAAATAAATAAATAAATAGAGGGAGGCCATGTGAACGTAAAAAAGTAAAAGAGAGAAGATAGAAAGAAAGAAAGAAAAAAAAATAACCGCAACTGGGTTGTGCTGTCCTGATGGCGGTGGGGAAAGCGAGGCGGGTCGGGTTACGGCGGCAAACCCAGCTGTAAATGATGAATAGATTCCCCAATCAGATTACAGAAGGAGGGGGGTAAACAGTAAACGCTAAACAGTCAAGAATCGGAGGAAAAGACGCAAGTGCCTTTCGTGAGTCACTGGGACTTGTTGCCGTTTCACTTCGTGAGGAGAGGGGGTGGAATTAGGGGTTGGCACCGTGGGTATTTTAGATATTTTCTTTTGCGGGACGGGAGGCGATTAGTGGGGAGGATTAAGAGAGGGTCATGGGGTTGGCTGTTTGCAGTCAAATGGCACTGACGTGTTGCCTAAAACCAACGATTTGACCGTCTTATTTAACGGAATCGGGTGTTGCCTGCTCACGTGACCGAGCTGCTAGTCCCGGGCCCCGAGGCCGGGCCGGTGACTCAGCACCACCCAATAGGCCCCAGCATCTGACGGAGGCCCCACTGAGCCACGCATCGTTGTCGCGCCACATCACTATCCCGGATGCGGCGGCTCGTGATGCACAAGGAGTCGCGGCTATTTGGGCGTATACGGGAGTATCTGCGGACGTAGCCGGAATCTCCGGCTCGGACGAGCCAGACCCAGAGGGCGCTACTACTACTACTTCTACTACTACTTCTACTTCTCATCTCCCCCCCGTTTATTTATTTATTTATTTATTTATATTTAAAACTGGAAATCTAAAAAGAGATTTTCAGGAAAGAAGAAAACTTGGAAAGGGATGAATAAAATAAGAAAATTCGAAAAAATCGGCATTAGAAAAAGGGACTCTCCATCCCGGGCTTTCCGATTTCGGCTGTTGGGGATCCTATAAAACAGCGATTTCAGCGTTCTGGTCTTTCAACACCAAACAGAATATCTCTCTTAATCTCTCTCTCTCTCTCTGGCCTACTGCTTCTTCTGAACCCCTTCTTCCTCATATTTCTTCCCTCCCCTTCACCCCCCTCTCTCTCTCTCTCTCTACACACTGTTCTGCTCCTTCCCTTCGCTCTGTTAGTACTCCAGTACCGTCGCATCTATTATCTCGTCCTTCTGGAAGAAGCGTCCATCTGCGGAGGATAGAATAGGCCGGATTTTAACGTACGCAGCGAAGAATCTCCGGCAGGGAAGCATCAAAAGCTTCGTCTTCTGCTCCTGCTTTACCTTAAACTAGTCGTCGTTCCTCGGAGACCATTACCCTGGTAAACATCTTTTTTCTTCTTTACAGACCCTTTTTTGGTCACTGCGTTACTTGGTAGTTTCTTTCATTCTTTTCGGCTTCCCCTTTGCAGCAGATTCTCTCTTTCTTGTTCCCCCCCTCTCCCTCCCCCCCGTGAGCGATTTGCTTTCCCGCACGCTCTAATCTTTTTCTCTACTTGTGATGAAATTTTGGTGCATTTAAGTAGATTCCTTTCGCTGCTTCTGCAATCGTTGCAACTTGGGGGTGTTGAATCTATGTTTTAGTTCGTCCCGCGGCATTTCTTAAAGTCGTCTTTTGTTTCTCCTTTACTGTTTGTTACTTCCCCGAAATTTCGACATTTAAGAGACAGATTTTCAAGCCTTTCCTTGTGTTCTTATAACTTCACTTGTGCTCGCTCTTACAACATTTCATCTTTATTCCTCCGAGTTCAGGAATCTCTTTTTTTCGCCTCTATATTTCATTCTTTTTTCTAGCTAGATCATCGCCTCTATATTTCATTCCTTTTTCTAGCTAGATCATCGCCTCCTCACCCACAACACTGCCTCGGCGCCGTCCTCTCTCTCACTCTCTCTCTCTCTCTCTCTCTCTCTCTCTCTCTCTCTACTCACTCACCTATTTGTTTCTCCTCGGAATTTTCCAGAAGCAGCGCCCGCGTACAATGCTTCGAGTGAGAAGTTGCTGAAGAGAGAAAAAAATCTCGACGACATGGAGCGGAACATCTTCTCACCCATCAAGTTTTCTGAGCACCGTACCCTCACCAAAAAGCTGTCGAAGCCGTCGGTACGACCGAGAAACGTCTCTGGTTGCCGAAACCTTTCGGAGACCGCATGTCCAAGAGTTGTACGCATCTCTGTCACCGACCCCGACGCCACCGACTCCTCCAGTGACGAGGAAACCTTGCTCTTCGACGGCCGGCAGCGGGTCCGGAGGTACATCAACGAAATCAACATCGAGTCGTGCTCCCGCGAGAACGGCGCCGGCGGCGGTGCCTGGCGCAGCAGATCGGCGAGGAACGGCCGGAAAAGGACTTGCGGCGGACCCGACGTTCCGGCCGGCCGGAACGCGTCGCTTCACCAGTCGCCGTCGAACGGAAGGAAATTCCGGGGCGTACGACAGCGGCCGTGGGGGAAGTGGGCGGCCGAGATACGAGATCCGTCGCGGCGCGTCCGTGTCTGGCTCGGCACATACGACACCGCGGAAGAGGCGGCCAAGGTGTACGACAACGCCGCCATTCAGCTGCGCGGCCCCGACGCCATGACCAACTTCTCGACCTCTCCGACGGCCAAAGTCAAGCCAGAAATCCACCTGACGACTACGTCTTCCGGGGACGAATCAAGCGACGAGTGCCAGAATTTGGCCTCCCCGACGTCCGTACTCCGGTTCTGCTCTTCCTCCTCCGCCGCCCCCGAGGAGCCGTTGATCAAGCTGGAGCCGACGGCTGTCAATGAAGTACTGGAAGACGAGAGCGGCGGCGGTTCGTTGTTACCTCATCAGAACTTGGGCGAGTTTTTGCCCCTGGAGACGTCCTACTTGGACGATATTTTCCCCTTCGAGGACACGGTGCCGGATTTCATCGGCGAGGACAACTTTTTGCGGGACGATTTCGGCGATATCTTCCTTGGTTTGGGCGAAGACGACTTGCGGTCGTCGTCGACGTGGCAAGTGGACGATTACTTCCACGATATCGGCGATATATTTTCGTCGGATCCCCTCCCATCCTTCTGAGAGACTTGAGACTCTTGGACTCTCACCAGTCTGGTTTCCGTAGCCGGCCTGCCGACTAATCGGCAGATTTTGTATCGGCGGGAAAAACAGAAGCGGCGTTCGTTCGTTCGTTCGTTTTTTTTTCTTCTCTTTTTTATCTATTTGCACTTTTTTTTCATTTTATTTAATTTTTGTTGGACTCTTTGGTATGAATGCTTGGTCGTCCGTTCAAGGTAACGGCGACGGAGCGAGTGAGTGAAATTAAGTATGTTTTTTTTTTCTTTTCGTTTTCATCTTTTTGCTCAAGGCTATATTCCCCCATGTATCTTCAGAATTTTCAGAGAGTTAAAAAGTCATCTCGAAATCTTTATTAATTTCTGCTTGTAAATATATATAGTTCAGTTATTCATTCCGATTATTAGACGATTTCCATCCAGTCTTCTAGACCGACAGTCTGGCCATCGAGAGTGTGTACAGCGTGTGTGTCTCTGTGTGTGAGACTGAGAAAGAAAGAGAGAGAGAGAGAGAGAGAGGCGGCAACGGATTCATTCAGAGTTGGGAAAGATCTGGAAGACCTTTTCTCCCCAATCAGAGGCGCTGCATGCGATTCGATTTCCAGTGACATTTGAATGTGAGTGAGTTTTCCTCTTTAATCTGTTGTTGACTTGTCCGTGAATCTCTACTGCTGCTTCCATTCTGTTGTCTCTTCTCTCTGTCTCTTTTTTTCTGCGTGAGAGCGCGGGACTCGATACACAGTGTCCGCGGCCCGGGCGTGGTGGTGTGATTTCGCCGCGCGGTGACAACTTTGGTTAAGTTTCTTCGGCTCTGGAGGAAGCGTTCGAGGGCGGCTTTTTTGGTGTTTCCACTGTCGGTTGGTGTCTGGGAGGCGTTGTGGGTTGTGGTGGAGCCCCCTCGAGTGTCGTCCGGTTTGAAAACTTTAAAGCGATAAAAATTAACTCTCTCACAAAAATAATCAGGTGGGAAGGGGAAAGAGGAACTGAACTGGTGAACGCGTTTTAAAATTATTAGTCGCGACTCTGCTGACTCGGTCCACCTGGGCCACTCGATCGGCAACCTCCCACTTCCACGATCGATCATCTCCCTCCCTCCCTCCCTCCCTCCCCCCGGGGCGACCACTAGAGTGAACTAGTCCTTCAAAGCACAAATTATGAGAGTCTTTTCTTCTTTCATTTTCTGTCCCCCCAACTTGCGCCTGCTGTCACATTGATAGCATATGTATCTCCTCCATCTCCATGGCCGAAATTTCTAAAAGAGAGAGATGTCTTTTTTAAGTTTTTAAGCTTCTTTTCTTATCCTCCATTTAATCCAAGACATTAATTTTTCTTGTCTTCGCTTCTTCTGTGGGGGACGCGGGAATAAAGGAGCATGCATGAGAAACCAATTAAAAAGACCCCGTTTCCAGCACTGATTGGGAGAGTCATGAATAAGTAGAACGTACTGCCTGTTTGTTGCTATACATGAAGATGGGGCAACAACTTGGTGGGTTAGAGAAAATCTGTTGTTAAGCCGCTTCCTTGTCTCTTGCGTGGGGAGTATCAGAAATTTCGAGCATTCGGCATATCCGGGAAAAAATTAAGAATAACGACGGTGATCACACGCCCTCTCTAATATATATAGCAAGCGAATATAATGATGATCGGCATTAATGGAGAGAAACAGATGCGAAATCCGCAAATATTGCTTGTCGCATCTCGCCTAGTCCAACGTTGTTGGCAGTCATCTGATGAGCTCAAACACCTGTGCATAAATACTGATAAGAATAGAGTCTACATGAGGTTGTGGACTTGTCTCATTTTATGTGGACCTCCTTTCGTCGTTTGCGCTGAACCTTTCGGCTCTCTCTTTCTCTCTCTTTCTCTCCCTCTCTGTCTCTCTCTCTCTCTCTCTCAATATCGTCGAGCACATCGAGTGCAGGTTGATTGTCCATCATCTCTCATCAACCCCACCATGAGTTTGAAAGAGGTGGTCTAGCTTCACTGTTTTGAGTTCATAGAGAAAGTATTTCCCGAATTGAATGAAATATATGTATGACCCTCCCAGCAGGTCGCTCACGCTTTTCCTCTCTGACACGGAGGACTGCATGTAGTTTGACATAATCTCAAGAGAGAATGGTTTGCTGCGGAAAGAGCGCCACGGAGGGTTGTGATATAGTTTCTCCAGACCATCAAATCCCCCAAATCCTTTTGCAAAAAAGCACGTCTATAAACGGTGCGCTTTTCCCTCTCTTTTACTGGTCCTTTGAGCAGATTCCCTTTGGTAGTAGTAACAATAGGTAGTGAAGCAGCTTCTTTCGAAATTAACTTTCTTTCTACTACCAAAAAGAAGTAAGGTTCTTCTTTAGTTAGTTTACTGAGAAGCTTGACTCTGAAGAAAAACATGAGTACTACAGATAGATAGCTAGCACTCCGTCTTCTGACCATCCCCACCAAAGTCTCCTTGTATTGTAGACGAGTTAAGAAGACGGAAAAGGACACAACAATGGAGTTTAAATGGTTGGCGAATACTGGGTTCTGTGTCAAAGTGTCAATAAATCGTAAATAAGCTTCAAGGCGAGGGAAGATGGACCAGATGCTGCTGCTGCTCTAAAAAGGAGAAAAGTAGTCTACCCTAATCTGCTTTAGGAAGAAGCACTCTGCGCCCCTGAATTGCAACAACTAACAACAGGGAAGAGCTTTAGGCACGTGTGATCTTTTTGTGGGTTCGCCCATGGTGCCGTCAAATCTCCAGTGAGTCATGCTCTTTCTCTCATGAGTCATGCTCTCTCTCTCTTTCTCTCTCCCAAGTCTCAACTCCCTCTTTCTCTCTCTTCATTTAATCGAGTACGGCCATTGTTTTCTAGAAATGCTCAGACATTCCGGCGAAATACCATCTAAAGTCGAAATGATGCCGAATTTATCGACGGGTGGGTTCTTCTTTTGGGAACCCCGGTGCAATTTGGGAAATCGGGAGCTATTTCCGGTCATCGAGCTGACGCTCGTATTCCTCGCAATCGTGAAAAAAAAGGAAAGAAAGGCAAGTAAGTGCAAGGGGAGGTGGGGGGGCCGTAGCCCGCAGGTGCAGTGCTGCAGAGGCACTGCAGCAGTTCTGGACACGGCGCCGAGGGGAAAAAAAAAAGAGAGAGAGAGACAGAGTCAGTTTTGAGTTTTGACAGAGATGCCAAGTTGCACCTACCCTGGCTCACTCTGTTTCTTTCTTTCTTTCTTTCTGATCTTCCTGTCTTACTGCAATTTATTGCACAAGGACAGCACATTGTCCCATGGGGGGAAGGGATTGTCTGCACTTTTTTTCCCCTCTTCCTCTTCGTGCTTCCTCTTCCTGCATGGTATCGAGATCTTCGTTCATTCGGGGGAAATCTCTGGTGCAGCTTCGCCCAGAGGAGAAAAACGTATACAGTACTAACTGGACTTACTGAATATATCAGAGCAGCTCGAGCTCAAGCTAGCTTATCTAGCTTTGTAATTTCTGTATATATATATATATATATATATATATATATATATATATATATATATTTGGCAACGGTACGTATTAAAATTTCCAGGTGGGAGTGGTGTTTGAATTCAACGGTCGCTGTCCCTGGGAGATCTTCTTTTGGGTAATCAATAGAATCATGGGATGTGGGCTTCCCATCATTCACTTGCCATGGACGTGGAGGGTCCTACCCTCCATCGACCGCCAGCTTCCTGCATTCGGGTCAACGCAGCCTTCTCTCTCAGAGCGCATACCGACCGCAAAAAGGACCCCGGCCAGGAGCCTGGATCGTTGTTTTTTTTTTTTTTTCTCTTTTTCCCCAAGTAAGCAGAGGATCAGAATCGTCGATTTCGTAAAAGCATGGCAGGACAAATTACAATGAGGGGCCACAGTGCCCACATAACTACAGAAGAGATGGGGAATGTTATTTCAGAAACGTCGAGGTATATATATACTGGAAGCAATTAACCAAGTTGGAAGAAAAAAGGGAAGATGCAGCTGGGAAATGTCGCATGGAGCCCCAACTAAGCGTTTAATTGTTGGGCTGCCTGACTGCTTACGAGCTGGGAAAGATGATCATCAAAAGAATAGCAGCAGCAGCAGCAGCAGAAATGGACAAGAAAAGGGGATCTCGATCGATCATCTTTATTTTTGTCTGTGAGGGGGTGCAAATGGGTGAAAGCAGGAGAGGGCCGGAGTTGGGTGGGTGGCGGTCGTGGTCCCAACCCACCCGCGGTGGCCCTCTTCTCATACGATCGATCGAGCACTGGGGCATTGGGGGCGGGCCCGTGGAGAGAGCCCCTGCTTTCATGCATGTGACATCGACTTGTCCACTTCTCCGTTCGCCAAACCCTCCCTCTCTCTCTTCTTCTTCGTCTTCTTCCTGACCGTATAATCTCACGCCCTTCTCCTTCTCATTTAATTTTTACCCGTACACGATCGAGTTGGACTTTTGCAAGGACGTCGCTGGCAGGCGGTGTTAACTAGAATCCATTGCGGGCGGCTCTAACTTGCGCCGCCTAAATAGGTACCGTTGAACTGCGAACGAAACGCTCTACAGGTTTATTTGATGATGTTCATCCGATCGAGGGAGGGAAAAGTACAACTAAAGGCACGAAGGAGAGTGAATGAGTTCACGTGAAATGTGTATGGAGGATCGAGATGCACGTAATATGTACTCCAAATCTTCTTCTGCTACCACCGTCGCTGCAGCGATGCCCATTCGCCGCCCATTGCCCCCCATTTTTGAGTTCTCCCCCCTCCTGGGAGTGGGAACAAATTAAGAAAAGAAAAGGGACAAATATGTAAATTAAAGAGAAAAAAAAAGTAGTCCAACCAACCCACTCGACGTCGGACAAAGTGGGTCCATTTCTCAGGGCACGCTAGAAAGAGGGACCCATCCTAACTGACAACGTCGGCCAGCCACCGTGGCAACAAATCCTTAAAAGACCGTAACATTGGATACGTTACCAGTCTAAGTGGGGTCAGGGGCGATCACATTGTAGGGGCCCCTACAACAAGCTGGGTCGAATTGAAATGACCCTTTCTTTGTAGGAGAGAAGGGAGAAAATTGGATCCTCTGCCTCCACCAACCGACAAGTCTGTGGCTAGTTATTAGTTATGGGAACCAAGGAGATGCTCCCTCCCTCTTTAATCCCTCTCTCTCTCGACCTGGGTTGCTTGCTTTGATAGTCTAACAGGGCAATAAAAGATCTGGTCCGGTTCCACCTTCCGATTTATAACCTTGCTTTTGTTACGTACGCAATTATGGATCCAATCTTATTTTTAGGTAGACCCTGCAGCACGTGCGTGGTAAGTTGAGAGTGACATGGTGGTCAGTCAGATTTTTTTTTTTCCCAGTATGAATGGCCCCCGCTCACGTTCTCTTTCTAATTCGTTGAATGGATGGCCAACAACAAGGAGAGACATTCCATACTTTTTCTCTCCCTCCCCCTTTTCGTATCTACAAATATTTTTTTTTTTTTCTTCTTTTGATAAGGAAACATTCCTACAAAACACGATATGGGCAAAGATGGACTGACAGAAGCAAAAGCTCGATCACTCAAGTCTCGATTAAGAATATATGATGTGATTTAATCAATGAAGCTGGTTAATTATTGGGGTCCAAACAAAAAACAAGGTGTAATTGCCGCATAAATTAACTTATTCTGATTCTACTAATGTGTATCATGAGTTGGGACACAGCTCGTCCGAATAATTAATTGTAGGGAACAACATAGTCCAATAGTGGCTAGCCTGTCACCTCTGGCCCCCGGGGGTTTCATACATATATGTTCACGAGCTCTCATGCGCAGGGGAGAATGGAACCCACATATATGAACCTTACAACAATTATTATTGTGTGCTGAAGAACGTCCCTAATTACCCCATGCCCCCGCTAGGAAGCTTGAACCTGAAATCTCCCCATGTGACCACTGAACTGAGGCGCCGATGTTCACTCATGGTGAGTTGAAAAGATGAGACAATGGAGTTGCAGGGACTAGCAGAGATGAATAAGATGATGGGAGAGAGTCAACTGAGTCCACGTATCACTCACTCTGTCCCCCCCTCGGTATTTTATTCTAACATTTTAATTTGGTCTAATGCGGTATCAATGGACTGGATCGGTTTACTGTGGCCCATCTACTTTGTCCACTCAGTATTATGTCCACCCATATCCATCGACACTACGATGTACAGTCTCTGTACTACAGACGGGGAAGCAAACAAAAAAGAGAGGAGGACCCTTCAACGCATGAATCGAACAGAGCAAAAGCAGAGGCCGAGGGGGCGGAAAGTACAAATGATTTCTCCCCCCCAACCAACCCATTACGCCATTACAGCCAGATGAAACCTTTCAGTCCCCTCCACTGCATTTCCGTGGGGCCATGAACCGGAAAAAAAGATGTGAAACAAAGGCTCTCATGAAGCGGCACCGATGATATAATGGCACTCCCTTAGCTCTAACGCACTGATCTGATGGGATTTCGTCTGATGGAGCCAGCGAGGAGCCTGCAAAGTCTGGTAGAGAGAGCGTGGGAGCTGCATGATGCGATAAGCAATGAAATCCAGTTCGGTTGTGTTGGTTTAGGGGGTTTATTCCGCCCACACCATCGTCATCATCACGCTTTTGCCGGCTCGAGCGAGGACCCATTTGCGGCTGAAAGGAACAGTTTGATTGCCATTAGGGATGCAATGCGTCTTCTATACCTTGCCCTCCTCTCTTTACAGGTTACTATGTTGTTTCCTGCTGCTAGGGTGAATACTGAAGTTACTGTAATTGAGCGTTCGGTTTTGCAGTTTTTTCTGATGTTGGTTGTCATAGAATGTCGTGAATTATTTCATTCAGTTTGAGTTCGTTGGTTTGTCTCTTCCCTGTTTTCACATCTCCCGCTTCCGTACTTCGAGAGAATTAGATCCTGTTCTTACTTTGTTGCCAGATACGGCACATTGGTTTGAAATTCTCAGCTCAACTTTTCCAGGGGAATTGTCATCATACACTAGCTGAGAAGTTCCGTTCGAATTCTAAGGATGTCTTCATCTAAACTGATTGTGGTAGATAGGTGGACAAACACTACCAAAATTTAATTCTAAGGTGGACAAGCACAAACAACACTTTTAACTTTTTACAATTATCGAGCCATTTGCTTCTTATCCCAAAGGCTGCTTCTTTGAATGTGATCGCACTTCAGCTCTAATATGAATCAAGTCCTTATGTCACTCTATTTTTGTTCAAACACAAACATGATAATTAATCCATGTAAAGGTTATTGAATTAAGAAGACATATAAAAGTTCAGTGATATAAGGCAAAGATAGTGGAGTAGATTAGAAGATTAGTAACGTGAAATTATATCTATAGTGCAAAGTCTGCATGTAAACAATTTTATTGTGTTTCTTTTTCCCAAAAATGGTGATATGCTTGTACTTTTTATCAGAATAACGTGTACACACTGCAAAGTATGAGAATGTTTTGCTTTTATGAACAGAAGATGCAATCGAGGCAGAAGATAGAGCAGGAGACAGCTCAGATGAAACTGGAAGAAAGCAGACTATTCCTTCAGCAAAGGATAGCAGAATACCCTGGCAGTGCACCAAGTGTGATACATGAGACGCTCAAATTTTTAAATGACAAAGAAAATTCCTTTGATATCGATTCAGGTTATCCGATCAAGAATAATAATATCCTCCAGAATACTAACGATGTTCATAGAAGACAAAAGAGATATATATTTTTGGGTATTTGTGGACCTTGTCTTCGAGTTTTATCAAATTCATGGAGGTTACATAATGCAGCTGGAGTACTGGGGAAAATAGTTGTAGTTGCTGCAAGCCTGTTTTCTGCTATTCACTTCTACAGAACTAGGGATTACTATTTTCAAAGAAAAAAGGGCTGTCTACAACAAAATAGCCTTTCTCACGGAAAGAAAGAGCACATCTTTTCTAAGACTTCTGGAATAGGAGAGTTTCGTTTGCTCCAAAACTTCTCTAATAATCCTTTAGATGTGGTCTCTGGTAGGGGTTGAGAATTCTCATCAGTTTGTTACCGGTCAATAGATTGGTCACTGGAGATTGTTTTCCCATTCTGCAGATGCAATTGAATTTGTAGCAATCAAGCATGGGGATCATTGAGGCATATATGTGAAATCACAATGGAGAGTATATCATTTAGAGAGGGTTGAAGAACAAGGACTTCTGTATGGTTAGCATCCATTGATTTCAAACTCTTTCTTGGAACAAAAACTTCTTTGTTTTAAGACTTTTGAAACGTGGTTCTTTCAGAAATGTGAAAGATGTGGTCCTGCTTGAAAATGTACAGTAACTCTTGTTTACAGGTAGTGGTTGTGCATATTTGTTTTGTGCTGCCTTTGTAATAGGTAAAGAACAATGGTGACGACTGATGATTTACCTAATGAAGTCCCATTCAGGAAATATGTTGGAGAGTTTAGGGTTTTTTTGTTCGATTGAAAGCTGTATTTTTATTCTTTTTGGTTGAATTGGAGCCTGTCTTGGCTATTACTGGAACTTTGATGTTGTGGTAGTGTGGTGGTGATATTCTTTTTGTAATAAATTTCAAGTTATAAAATGGGAGTGCAGATATCTGATGGATTACTCTTTCTTCTTTTCATTGATATATACCATATAAATGAAATCCTTACCTCATTTCAACGGTTCCTCTTAGTCAGTTGTATTAGTGTAATCTTTTCAGTTTAACACTATTAGTCAGTTGTATTAGTGGACTGTAACATTGAATGAGGATCTGCTCTAAAGTTCACCGATGGTGGACTTTCCGTTATTCTCAACTTCAACAACATCAAAATTGGAATTTGGAATCGAAATTACTAAGCTTCAATCCCACATCTGTAATTCGACTCCCTTTGACTGAGTTCTGAATGAATCAGTCCCACATCTCAGCTCAAAGCCTCGAGAATTTATATACTTATGCGTAAAGCTATTGAAGCTATTCACTGTGAGGCCTTCCTGAACTGTGACTGCTTGGTTTGGTACAAGTAGAACAAGAAAAGAAATGCATTCGGTGAGTAAGAATAGAAGAAACAACAACTCCATGAGTATCGCCCCAGTAACAGAAAATTATCTCTAAGTATTTGAGAGGAGCATAAAGAGTTGATAGATGAAAGCAACTTAAAAAGTGCAAATCACTCATCACAAGTATCGGGAACACTTAAAAGGTAAATACAGTCCAAGTTCTCTGGTTACAAGAAAAGTATCTGCACTCTCGAAAAGAAAAAAAGCACCCGGAAATCTTTCGTTACAAGGGAAGTATTACAACAAAATGTTTCCGTAGTTGCAAGCAACACGGTGACGACAGCTTTGTTGAAAATAAGCTACCATTTAGATGCAGTCAACACGGTCAACCTGTCACTCTTCCTCTCAAGTTTGTCCCTTATATGCTTCAATTTCTTACAAGACACAGGGGAAAAATAAATAAAAATAAATAAATAAAAGAGAACACGCAAGCAAGAAAGCATACAAACATTGTGGAATGGTATGATTCTATTTCCATGCCAAAAACCGGTACAAGTTCTAAGATGCAGCTGGTACAAAGGGAAGCTATATCCAGGAACGATTCTTAACCTATTTGGTCAGTCTCTTCAAAAGTGAAAGCCAATGGGCATGTGGAACAAAAACTTTCAATTTCCCAACCTTACCAACAATACAACCTTTTATCACAATCTCAGCCTCTAGCTGATAATACATCCAACTGCTTTACATGACCACTAGAAGATCCCTCCAACTTTCGGATACCATTCTTCTCACTTGTTTCAAGAATAAACTCATTCCTGAAGGCCATGTGATGAAGCTGAAGTAATGCTACCATGCTCAAAGCAATCAAGGTAGCATTCCCTATAACTCCTCCCATATTCTCTAGTCTAAGAGACTTCTTAGCAAAATTAATGCCAAATCTGAAGACCTGAATAAGAATATTGGATCGCTTGCCCTCACAATTTTCCAAATTGTGAACCGACTGGCTCCGTGGTGCTTCAAAGAGATGCTCAGGGGCAATGAAACGACTCGCATTGCGCACATCTCCAATGAATGCTTGAGCTTCTTCCAAGACTTTGTACTTCTTGCCTTGGTGGTCAGCAAGTCTCATGGCAAGAACAATGCGGCTTTGCTCTAAACGAGCTATTGCAGCATCCCTCTCTGCTTGCTGCTGAGACTGAACGCTCTGCATCCAACAAAGAAACAGAACACAGATTAAGGGATCTCCCTAGAAAGTCATAAGTAATCACAAATATAACAAAGAATAAAAACAATACCCAGTTCGATGTTTAACATAGGTTACATTACTGTAACCAAAGACATGCTCTACATATTATCCCATATTGTAAAAGACTAGACACTCTTGCAACCGTGGGTAATATACAACCAGCAATTACATCCCAGAACCTCTAAACTAGGCTTATCAGGTTCCTGAGTTTGTCTTTTTTAATGCCTGAAGGAAGGTAAAGAAGTTAGAAGGAAGCGGGATAAATAAGCAAAAGTACCTAACAATTCTAGCTCAAATCTGCCTACAAGTATTGTTGAAAAATTTCACTTGAACAAGAGAGGTAACTAAGAGTGCTAGCTCTGATGGAAATGACTTACTACCTTTCAAATGAATACGAAATGATACATCAATATAATATTTAAACCAGAGGAACGGGAGTTTTGCATAGTCAATATCGCTTATACCCGCCAAACACAGAGTGCACACAGAAGCATGCCGAGCTTCCCTATGCTTCCCGCACAAACCCGCAAGACGACATTAACCGATTTACTAAACTAATAAATCAAAAAAATCTATACTTAGTTACCGCGATGGATAGGGTGGATGCGCAACTACAGCATCCAAGCATGAGTTATTAAAAAAATAAAAAATAAATAAAAGAAACAGCAAGCATACACAAGATGAAACCATATTATAAAGCATGAGTAAGAACAGAGAAGGGTAAATTAAAAGCGCACATGAAAGAACTCCAGCTGGTCTTCAAGATTCTCAAGCGCGGTCCTAATAGCGTTGAGGCTCTTCGCTTCCGCAATAGCCCTATCATCTTCAAATCTAAAATCCTTGACAAAGACATAACCGCTGTGTTCGTCGTCACCTTCGCTGCTGCGCGTCTTACTCTTCACCTTGTTGTCGACGCGTGCGAAGAAGATGTCGTCAGGTTTCCGTGAAGCTCTGATGGAATTGAGAAAATGGGACCGGGAAATGGCATGGATTGCATCGCTGAGCTTGTCGTGAAGATCCCAGATCTTGTCGAGCACCGCTTCTACCTCCTCGACCTCCATTTCCCACCTCATTGGAAGAAGATAATAGAGGGGAAGAAGGCGAAACAAAGGGGAGAATAAGGGCTTCGTCCTTACTCTGCAGTGGTCGGAACTGCAAAATGAAGGGCGTGGCTTTCGAACAAGGGATGGGGGTAGGGCATTCGAAATAGAGCAAGTGACAACAAAGGAGGACGCAAATGGAGAGATCGAGAAAGGAGAGGAGAATTTTCGGAGGGAAATTTGGGGCCTGAGATTTTGGAACCATGTTGAAGATTCCTAACCAACTGTTTTAAGCTTCCGCAGACACGTGTCCTTTCCATTCATCTCGTTCAGTTAGACAACAACAGAGTTACAGGATTAATTATTGGATTACGAAATTAGAGAAAAAAAATTGGATTTCATTGGGCTGACTGAATCATGCAAGATAGAAACTTGGTGAATAATATAAAAACTTTCAATACATTTAGTGCACGAAACCCGCCCCTTACTACATCTGCATCGGTTAATTTTGTGCAAGTATTGCTTCAAAGTTCAAACATATATAATAGTTTACGAATAAAATTTATAAATCTTAAAATTAAAAAAGTACAAAACAATAATTTAAAAAAATATCTAAATATTTCTCGCAATTCTTGGAGAATTTTTACTAGTCCTCTTTTTATTTCTTGAAATTAATTTATATATATATATATATCTGAACAAAAACTTGCAGCTAGCTGAGACTAGTTTAATTTAATTTGTTGTCTGGATCAACTCTTTCTGGCCATCTCATTAATTAACCTGCAGCTGTCTCGTATGTGATATTGAACAATATTAATTGTTGATATTATATGTATAAACAACACGGATAATGAAAAAATTAGGAAAACCCAAAATTTTCTGGACCCAATTCGATCGGCAGCTACATTATGTATGTTGCAGAAAAAGCGCAAAACTGAAGAGGATCGATCATGTTGTTTAATAACTTTACTATACTACCCGATCAAGCAACAGGTAATTAAGGAAGGATTTAGCTAGAAGAGAACAATTGTAATAGGAGCATTAATAAATATTGATATAATAATTGAGAGGAATAATTAGTAGTTGCAGCAGAACTAGATTCATAGAGGATGGCGCCGTGTGTGCTGTTGTTGTCTAGAGCGGCAGGGTCGACGGTGACGTTGAGCTTGAGGCCGTGGTCACAGTGCTGACCCACGCCGCAGATGAAGTAATGGTTGCCCGGAGAAGAGAGCCGGACGATGGCCGGTCCGGCGAAGTAACCTCTGCTCTCGAAAGAATGGGTGCAGGCCCCGAACTGGCTCTCCGTCACCTCCATCACGTTGTGAACCCCCGTCGTGAACAAGAAAACTGCATCCATGCATGCATTAATGTGCATGCATGCCACCAAATTCATCATCATGCATGCATGATCGACAGAGATTATTATTATATATTTGCAAGGTCGGTACGTATACGTACGTACCCAGTTTGTCTCCGACGACGAAATGCCTCATATCTGCCCAGGATTGATAGAAGGAGGCGTTGGAGGTGGGAATGGCCCAGCCGGTGCTTCCTCCGACGATGTGATCTCCGGCCCTCACCGACCCTACGCAAAACGCCACCAAACAATACACCATAACTGCACATATTGAGGCTGATCTTAATTCACGCCCCATTTTATAAAATAATATGATCTGCTCCTTAATTCATGTACTGTATATATAAAGTTCCCCTGTATTTAATCTGAACTCCGATCGAACCAGCTCAGAGTCGAACCAGCTTGGTTTGCCGGTGCCGGAGGACGGCGATCGATCCTCCGACGTACAGGAAAGAAACAGATCACTTCAATCTGCTGCGCACGTAATTAATCTCCTTTCTCATCTCCTCCTCTTCTTCGTCTCTTCATCGGATTTTTTATTGTTACCAGTCTCAAAAGCGTCGTTTGTCCAATCAAATCCTGATGATAATAATATGTGGACCTACTAGGTAAACCTGCCCTTGTCCCAGCTAATTAAGGATGTTTAACCACCCAAGCTGGAGTAAAAATGAGAAAGAGCAAATTAAATAAGGTATGATGAATTCACGTAGCCGCATATTAGTTGGATATATATGATCAAACCGACTCAATTAATTTGGTGATCTAGATGAATTCTCTTCTTGGTACTTACACCTTGGTTTTATTTTTACGATCAATTGGTTAATTAATTACCTTTTCATTCTAATCATCTCGGGTAGGTTTGAGAACACAAAAAGATGAAAGACCAGTTGGCTTAACTAGGCGTTGAAAATTCTTTATGTCGTTCTTTACTTGGGGTACATATTTTATATAAGTTACAGTTTCAAATAGTCAATGAACTAATTAATCAATTAAGAATAGAAGATAATGGTGGCATACCTAATTAGACCCTCAAGTTCGAAATTTTGTTTAGGTAAATGATAATAAAAAATTGGAGTTAGTTGACTTTAATTTATTGAGCTAGTGAGTACCTCATACAGTAGTCGTACATCTTGTCTCAAATAAGAAGACTTCGTGGCATACATGTAAAAATAAGGGGTACTAGATTTCTAGTGCTTACATGTAATACATTTAATCCACCAATTAAGATGGGTGAGTATACATCGATCATACCGTTCTTGGAGAGGTCATTTCTATATATATATATATATATATATATATATATATATAGATAGATAGATATTTGGGAACTAATTGCGAGGAAGCCTTTCTGGATTACAGTAAATATTATTGCTTCCATGAACAGAGTTCCATTAAGTCTCTAACGCACGCAAATCGCATCCATTAATGGAGCATCGATATATCTGATCACAGGAAATTAACGACGTAGCTAGAATGAGAATACAGAAATTAAAAATTGTTTTTATTGTTCGACGGTGATTTGGAGCTTCTGGCCGTGATCGCAGTGGAGTCCGATGCCGCAGTAGAAATAGCGAGTGCCCGGCCGATCAAGATCGATGACGGTGTGGCCTTGATAGTGCATTTCGAGCACGTCGTGCTGGGTGCAGAACTGGAACTCCCTCTCCGTCACTTCCACCAAGTTGTGCGCCGAGGGCGTGTAACGAAACACTGTAAATTAATTACGCATTGTTTCAGATCAAACGCCCAAGCGAGCGACCAAACACGTACGCTAAATTTGAATCGCAGAAAAAGATCTGAGAACGTACGTACCCAGTTTGTCGCCGACGACGAATTTCCTGCTCTTGGCCCATTCCTGGTAGAAATCCATTGACGGAGGAATGTTCCATCCAAAGCTTCCTCCCACGATATGTTCCGTTGCGGAGGCGGCCGCCGAGGCGACTAGGCCGAGACACCCGATTGCCAAGTACCAGAGGTGACACGACGACGCCATTTCTTCTTCTACAACTCGATTCGTCTCTTAATTCGGATGTCTTTCCCTCTCAAACTTTTTAATACCACACCACACCAGCCTTAATTACGGGCTTGGGGCTTCTTCGATTTCGTTTAGGAGTTCGGTTCTACGACAGCACATTTTTTGTTGAAAATAAGAACTGTAATTTTGGGCATCCCGGATTTACTGAGAAAAAAACTGGTTTTACGATCAACCATCTCAAGCCAAATTGTTGTGCGGCTCATTTTTCCTTCAGATTTCTAAATTTGAAAAGGAAAAAAAACAGAAAAATGCTAAATAAGCACATAGGAAGGATAATTATGTGACCATTTAGTATTGTATAAGCATGGACGTAACTAACCCAATAAAATACACATTTGTTATTGACAAGCGTCACGGAATAATGTCATAATGGTTACCAGATTTGATCATAAATCACGAGTACTTTAAAAAATAATTAGCCTTTCAAGTATTAAAATTTGCGAAGTACCATATGACTCCGACCCGCCTAGTCTTTCGGCAGAAGGCGAGCTTTGTAACCCATGCTTAAGAACTAAACTGCAGAGAAAATACTTTATAATATTGTATTTAATCCAAAATGAGTTAAATAAATGTTACATAGGCATCGTAAGACTATAATCATTGCATCCCTCCTTGAGAATTTGGCAGAACAAGACACAGCTGACAGGCATTTCCAGCAAACCTACCCAGAGTTCTGTTGATTGCGAGTAAACCATTTTGAGAACATCCCCTAGATTTAATTCCATTTTATTCTTCACGTCATCACCTTTCTCATCTTTTTTCTTAGTTTTCAAATGTATTGATACATCAAATGTATGTAAGTACAGCAGGATATATAAATATACCAAAACCTCAATAAACAATGAAACAATTTAACCAGTACCTCACTAAGAACGGAGACTACAAGTTATCCGTCACGCCATCAGCTGTCCTTCATGAGTTTTCATGTAAAAGTGTGTGGGGCAAAAGGACCCATGGTTTTAGAGAGCTAAAAAAATGATGCTTAAGTTTTTTTGTTTTTTTTTTTAATCTCGAAATGATGCTTAGATTCGACAGGCAGCGCTGCCCTCGAAGGCTGTTGTTAGCAGATGTCTGAAAGATGAAGTTACTTAATGTGGTTTTGGCACATAACCATCCACAGCAAAATTACGGGTGGCTGATGGCAAAGCCAAGCGAAGGCCATCAAGTTCAGGCTTTGCAATAACTTGACAGCCCAACCGTGACCTGCAAAACAGCCCATCCAACAAACAGTGTGTGGATATTGGTTTTAGTACCACAAAGATATTAAAAAAAGTGATAAGCTCGTGGATTTAAGAGATACCCACGTCTCTGTAAGCCCAAAAGCAAGATCCAACATGTCATTTTCCTCATCTGTTGGGTCTGGCAATTTGTTGTAGTAATCCACATCCTAGGAGACATACCAGGTCATAATTCATCAACATTTTTTTCAGAAACATACACTATTAAAACAAATCTTTCAAATGCTCCAGATAAACAGTGAAAATTTACCGTTACAATCACATGACATGTGGAACATGCAAGCGAGCCCTCACATGCACCTACAATAACATCAGAAGAGCCACTGACTTCTTAATACTGTTTCCATGTCTGAACTTCGCTGGTACCATTGAATAATTGTAGTCATAAGGAAGATACCAAGGATATGCTACAAAATAATAAAGAGAGAAGTACTGACTATTCCAGGCTCCACGGAATATAGTTTCCAACACGTAGTAGAGAGAGAATACTTTCTGTCATTCAGCTAACTCACATTCAACCAAATTACAAGTCCTCCAAGAATTGGGTCCAGGCTCCAAGAATTGGAAGTTCTATATTAAATAGTTTCGTAAAAGAGCTTTGAAATCTGGAGGCCCTTATTTTAGGAAGTCCTCTAAGAGTTAGTTTCCGATTTTGAGTTAAGAACTAGCTTCCTATTTGAACTATGAGTCTCTATTTCCTATTTTAAGTACGAGTCTTTGCTTCTAAGTTGAATAATATCTCAACTGTCCAAGCAGTAATAAATGTCCTAGAAGTAAGAGAATGGGAGCTTCTTATATTTATTGACTTCAATTCTTATAAGAGGCTCCATAAGCAACCCAGAAATTAGTCTCTTTATCTGTTATTCTGTAAGTAGTAGAAATCTTACATTCTGCCTTTCAAGCTTTACTTGTTCCATTTGTTCAAAAAAAAAAAAAAAATGTTCTACTTATTCCATGGTAATAGCTGCAGAACATTACATGGCGATCGATGAGGTTCAAATATTCCACAGAAAAAGCAAATAAAATTGGATCACTAACCTTCAAGTTCTATATCATTTTCATGAGCAGCTTCTAGCATAGACATGCCAACTGGTACCTTAATATGCGTCTCTTCACCATCCTTATCGACAAATGTCACTGATATTCTGCAGAAATGGAAAGTAACACATCATGTTCTACCTTCATTCTATAATCAGCGAATGCAGATTTGGAATAAAAAATAAAATATAATACAAATGTTAATTGGAGAATTATGCGGCAAAGAAAGCCACAAAAATCACTGTCCAAAGACATGCACGCGTACAACACGTTTATGCTATTTAGGAAAAACTAAGATGACAAAGAAGTATATTTAACCATGTGAATCATTCTGATTGTCAAGTTTATCCCCACAGTGAATGAATAAAATATGAAGACTGCTTATTGGAATAACCTGCTATGTAAAACAAACTACAAACATAAAAGTATGCAGTATAACAAACAGCAAACCAGAAAATAAGAATATATTGATTTCTTAAAAAAGGCTAGTACTTACTGATCTTTCTCTAGTTTTCCTTCCTCACGAATTTTCTCTGTGGCAGTGGTGGAGGAGCCCCTCATCTGAGAGTAAAATTTAAGCTCATTTACATTTTATCATGTCAAAAATATGAAAAGAACATGTTATTATGATTAACTCCCAGAAACAATTTTTAGAATGAGAACCAAATCGGCTGGACTTTTAGTATACCTGTGATAAGAAATACTAGGAACATTCCCTGATTAACAAAGAGAATTTTGTCTTGAAGAAATTACAAAAACCTACTTTAGGCCTTGGTTATTTTTTATTCTAGAGGACTACTGGCAGAGGAGAATTTTAGTTATCATCTGCACTATTAGTCTCAATAATTATTATCATGAGTGCTTTTTTGGTTTTCCCTCAATACCCCTTTCATATGTTGAAGCTTCATCTAATAAATAAGTGTAAGCAGCGAAAAAAGAATACCGTGGCTTAATAAATGAAGGTGCTAACAGTTTCACTAGATATGAATGTTTTCCAGGATCATAAAATCTGCAAAAGATGTAGACTCCTAGTAACAGAAGGGAATATAACCAACCATAGACTGCAAATTATGACTGTAGTGACACCGGAAAAACCTTGAACTTTCTATGGCATTGATCGGAGCTGCAAAAAAGAGAAAAAGAAGAAATGAAAACGAAATTGTTACTGCTGTGATGTATTCAAATACTTATCTCCCAGATATACAGTACGGCAGAGTAATATTACAACTCTTATTTATTTCAAACATATAAGCTAGTTTGTTCAGATCAAAGTCATCTGGAGAAATCTACTTCGCTCTTCACTCATATATAAACAGATTTGTCGTCTTACTTTTACCATTCATTCTTCCATTCAAGAGCTTTTTTTCTTCCAAATGAATGAAATTTTATCCCAAAGAAAACCAAGAGAACAAATACTTGTGAAGGGGTCCCCTTACTACGAGAGATTGTAGGGGCGTGAATCCAAACACATATTCGGACACAATATCTAAAAATCACGCGAGTACTTCCAAGTAGTAATTCATCCTAGAGCTTCGAGTGTAATTCTTCACAAATTCAAAGAATTATTGAAGGTACTACCCCATGCACACTTTTTATGGCTTCCACAACATAGTGATCTAAACCTTTTAGTTGGATTTTTCTACCTATTTTGTTCCGCTTAATTCCTTCTAAAGTATAGATCCTTGGTGATTGCACCTTCCGCTCTACCTAAGGCCAAACAGTTCAGATATTTATCTTAACTCCAAGTTAAACTACAGGTCCCCACCGTCCATCAGTCCAAAGTTATCCAGAAGAATGACGCCATGAGCATCGGGATATTCCCATTAATCGGATGTAAAAAGAAACATGTGGTAAGCAAATAAGTAGACGAAACTGCGTAAGAACAATTGAAAAATCAGAACTTTGTTTGAGAGCAAACTTAAAGATACCACCTACCCCTTCTGAGCTCCTTGGCCCTCCAAAGAGCAGCCAGGGAAAGTCTACTGAACATAACTGCTCGCAATTCAGCTCGAACCTACATACCAACGTTAAGAAGCGATCAGTACCTTTCAGAAATGTAATAAAGCTCACCTCATTTCCGTCATTTAAGGACCAGAACATTCAGCGGCAATTATCTGGAGGTGATCGTCTGAAGAATTCATATATAATAGGAAATAGCGAAATGGGAACTCAAAAACCTTGGAGTCGAGGCGCGTAACTCTGATATTACAGCTCGTCTCGAAGTACTGATAGGCGTAGCTCCCTCTGGTGTTCCTCAAAACCCGTAAAAGCCTTTATATGTCGTGGGTTTTGAGCGCGGAAGAGGAGAAGAGGCGGCTCGAATCGTTCCACGGGCTTCGAAGCTTCACTGCTTAGGGCGGTTCACTTATAGACACTTGATTCCATGTAAAAACATTGACCGAGTTTGTGAAAGCCGGGCTATTGCCTGTGGTGCACCATGAGCAGAGCGTGACATGGACTCTGACATGGAAGCCACGTCAGCTAACATTGCTGGAGCCCGAGTGAAGTTAGTTATCTGTGTTGAAGAGCACAAAAATTGTGGAAGAAGAAAATTCCCTGAAGTCATGCATAACCAATTTGGACTGAGGCTACTTTATTTGGAAGTTTGCTTTGACGGAGGAATTTTTTGTTACTTTGGAAGAGCACGAAAAGTAACTCTTCCAAAGAGTAGAAAACTTCTCTTAGGCAGAGTCGTTCAAACATTTTTTTTAGACGCGTAACTAGTTCCAATAATGTTAGGCGTACATTATTGTTTTAATATATTTTGGGTACACCCCTCACTTTAGGAGAGGGACCCTTAAAAGGAATATTTTAATACTCCGCTTCTATAGTGAGGGGTGTACCCAAAATATACTCAAACAGTATTGTATGTATATCATTATTCATCTAGTTCAGAATGTCCACAGTTGTTCATACGACAATGTGCTCTAGGTTTTTAATCTGTATCAAGAAAGACCCTCCTTCCGGGGTATTAAACTTGTAGACAAGATGAGTATGTACTTTTATGCCTAATTGGTGTCTTAAGATTTGGTAGTTCAGCTAGCGTCCTCTCCCGTGACTTCTAGCGTGCTTCTCGTCATTGTCTCATTCTCCTCTTTTATTCACACACAAATAAAAGTACCCTTTACAAAAAAAAAAAAAGAGTACTCAAAGTAGTGGTGATATAAGTACTATGACTTTGTACTTCCAAGTCTTTACAACCAAACATGGTGTCCAAGTTGTAGTCCAAGTAAGAGATAAACAAAGAGATAAAATCTTGTTGATTTTATTTTTCTAATAAAATACTATCTACCTATTCTATGGGTAAACTCTAAACCCTAAATTTATTTCTCAAACTATACATCCGTCACGATGCAAATCCTCGAAGTAAAATCAGGAAGTACTGATATTATTTTTCTGTTGAGAGGTGATAACCGTACTGCCAATTTTTACTGTGATGGTTTACAATGTGACTTAGTGTCCTCGTTGGCAGTCCAGATAAGAAACAAAGTAAGAACTATTTACCTATTCTTTAGGTAAGCCTAAACCCTAGACCTTATCTTGACTATGCTACCAACAGGACAGCCACATTGCTCACTTTACCCAGATCTTGTTGTTAAATTTGTACATATAATAAAAATTTTTTAAAGATAACAGAAGAATTTAACTAGTTCAAAACTTCGAAATTTAAACAGCCATACATAGAGGAAAGGGTGAATACAAAAGAACGCATGTTCTAACTCCTTATTTCATGTTCATCCATGGTCCTCTTTTATAATTTATTAGATCAAATTCCAAAGACTATGACCTTATCTATAAGATATTACATCAAATTCCATGGTCGTCTTATATAAGATATTAGATTAAATTCCAATGACTATGATCTCATTTATAAAATATTATATCAAATTCCGAAGAATATCAACAAAAAGTTGTAACCCAATGTATTTTAATGTTCCTATGATGAAGTGGAAAAGAAAAAATACATATTGTAGGCATAAAAGAAGGTTTAAAGACAAATTTAGAATCTCATATTTGCAGTTTGAACACAAGCTTAATTATCATAGGTGAATTGTCCCGTATCAAATCAAAGAGTACAATGTTAAAAGTTTCAGTGCCGATGATCAAAATGGAAAATTTGTCATCTTCACCAGGTGACCTCAAACGGAGATGGGGCACTGGAGCAAAGGAAGCGAGTTCATGTTGAAGGCAGAGATGGATATGAATACGGCAGAGATGGATATGAATACGGCAGAGTTTAGATACAGTATAATATTGCATTCCCAAATTAAACTGATTCCAGATGAATAGTGGAACAAATGGCACAAGCAATGGCCAAAAGACTAAGGGCGGGTGCCTTTCTCATTTTCTTTATTAAAACTCAAAAGCCTTTTCAGACGCGCTAACTTGAAGTAAAAACATTAAACAATGATCCCATGCATTAGTTCCCTGTTAACCGAAAAACAGTTACCACCCCCACTCAATCAAGTGCAAAACATTTACCATCCCCTCCAACTCACAATATGCGTTTATGGCCTTCACCTACAATATCGTGCAAGCAGTATATTACCTGCTTTCCTAGCAAACAATTATTTTTCGTTGAAAGTAAGGATTCCAGGTATCCTCATCGAAGTTCAAAATTCGTTTGTTCATGTCTCTTATTTACTGAAAAGCTCCGCCTTGTGCCAGACAAAGTCAGGAACTGCACTGTCATACAGCCTATGCAAAATCCTCCAATTTACATCTCCGACCACATTTTTTTGTCTGAGGAGAATATCCAACAGTATAATACTCCAATAGAGAACCAATTCAAGATACATGAAGATCATGAAGAACTGTTAAGCTAATCATTGATTGAACACATACCATTATCCAAAAATAGAAATGTTTCACATTCAAATTTTGTCGTAAAGGCATGATTTTGAACTTCTCTTTCTCAAACCTCTTTCAAAATTTGCTAGTTCAGTTAGTGCCTCCCTCAAAACACTTGTTATTGTTAGTGTTTCTCCTTCCCACTCAAGTCTGCCGCTGGACTGTTTTGTTCAGTAAGAGAGAACTTTATCACTTTCTGCACAAAAACAAATGTCATAATTTATTTATTTTTTGGAAAAGAACATGTGTAGTAAATTGAGAAGCAAGTAATAAGGAGAGAACCATGTAACACAAATATGAAAGAAAGAGAAAGTGGAGAAATAGTTATTTAAGAGAAGTACATAATATACGATGGTCGAAAACATCATTAATGCTGCTTCGCTATGCACTAATGAAAAGGATTTTTCACAGCTTAAGAAGACCAAAGAGTTTCTTCATGGTATGCGTGCCTGTTACACTAACAGAAATCACAATCTTTTTTAACAACACCTGGTTTGAAGAGATATCACTCCAGTCATACATAACAGCACGTGTACTCAGTCCAGTAGTTCAAATCCTTGAGAGACCAAACCATTACTTTCACGGCAAATTGAGTAAAGCTACCATACAGAACCTTTTATAAAACATATCACAAGTCATATATATATAACAGCCTGACTATAGTTTAAGCTAAAAGTAACTGGTTAACTCTAACCTCCTACTAGCAGGTAGAAATGAAGCAGAAGCTAAAAGGTATAAAAACACAGCTGACTTCCAATATTACATACAAAATTCAAATGTAATGTGTTTAGAATGGCTCATTCCAATACTTTGTTACCAAATTAAGTGTGGCTCCTCACTTTAGAGAACAGGTCCAATGACAGAGCAACGAGAGTAAATAATTGAACCATTAACTTTTAAAAAGCAGATACAGCCAAGCATACACATAACCTTACACTAATGCTACCACAAATTTGTGAGTAAATATTTCAATAAGCCGTGAAGGAAGTGTCATGGAAATTTTTGCAGGTGAATGCGAAACAGCAAAAAATCTTCCAAAGCTGGAATATCTGACAAATTCTGTCGCTCAATCACCCGGAAAAAAAAACAAAAAAACAAAAAGTAGCTCAGTCACCTGTTGGCATTATCTTAAGTAGTCCAACCACAAATTCCCATATGAAGAAGGCATAAAGATAGCTTCACCTATGCAACACATGGTTCAAGGCCTAACTTCCACGCTCACTACCTCTCCAAGCACAACCAACACTATCATTCTGTTCCAGTCAGAGAGCTTGTTTATTTATAGTACTAAAAAGGGGATCTACGGACTACAAAGAAATTAATAGTTCTGGCAGTCATCTCAGTTCCCTGAAGAGGTACTTAGAGAGAATAGATTCATGACATGACGTTAATTCCATCTCATGCAAGACCAAATTCGTCTGCGAAACATTAGACGTGGCCGTCTCGCTCTCTAAGAAATCACCACTAGATAGTGGCCCCTCTAAAGACAAGCGCTTAAGGTCATCAAGTACCAGGTAGTAGAAAATTCATCTTCGAGGCAAGATCCTCAGGTAATAATATTGGTCAAGCAAGGAAAAAGTGATAATATCCGCAAGGAAGAAGTGATAATATCCGCAAGCAAAACGACGTTTGATCACGAATATTATGCATATGCATTCACAACAAGTACGACTAGCTTTAATACAACAGAAGAAAAGATTTAAAACTTTCAGGGAAAGTAAGCCGTGTTCAATGAAACTACTGACCTTTTGGAGGATGCAATTTCGAAGAGAATTCAACATACGCACACATTTTTCCTGATCAAAATTCGGTTCGGCGACACAGTTGAGCAGATCGAGTGCCTCTTTCCCGCAGATCACCTGGGGAGGAGGTTCCATGACTATTCCGTGAAAATAAAGCAATAGTCCGGCGCTCACTGACCGTGAATCTTTAAATCCTCGAGAACGCTTGGGCCGGTGACAATGGTGGGCCGGTGACAAACGCTGTGGTGGCGGGGGTCTAGGGCTTCAGACAAACCTATTCTCCCGCCCTTTCTCGTTTCTAGGTTCTTGTGTCTACCAGTTGAAAGTTGAAAGGGCTGCCGCCTGGGCCACGGTGACACCACTAGGCAGGGTGCGGTAGCGAGTGAACCCACTCGACGCGAAGCGAGCATGCGCATCGGCGCATGATATAAGAAAGGCATCATCAGCACGGGAATTACATCATAGTATATCTGAATACAATTTACACTTTCTCTGACGACCGTAACTGTAAAAGCTTAAACGGGAATTACTGATAGTAAGACACAGGTATATATATATATATGGATTCTACATACAGTCAAAGTATATAATAACACTCGGTCTCACCATTTCACGTCACTGTAACAGTACAGTACAATATTACATAGTACATACAGCTCTTTATTCTTTAAAACGATCAAAACATAAACAAGACGCAACTCTGACCTTCCGTTTGACTTATTGTGCGCGATTGACTGAGCAAAGACCCGAATACTCACGTACTTACTTCACAGGCTACGCATGGCCATCTCTCTATCTCTTTTCTCCTCGTCGTCGGCGCCACCGTCCTCCCCTGTGATCTCCTCCAGAGACCGGCCTTTGGTCTCCGTCAACAGGAAGGTGAAGGCGAAGCCGAGCAGGTTGGTAAAGGCTAGAGCAATAAGGGTTTTCTTGATCTTACTGGTCTTCGCGTCCAGTGTGTACGACTGCACCACGAACGCCCCGATCATGGCTCCCGCTTTGCCGGCGGCAGCGCTGAGTGCGTGGCACGTGGACCTCACCCGGGTCGGGAAAAGCTCCGCGGGGAGGACGAAGGTGGTGCTGTTGGGGCCGAAGTTGGCGAAGAAGAAGGTGAGGCCGTACAAGACGGCGAACAGCATTTTGTT
This sequence comes from Aristolochia contorta, assembly GCA_022405105.1. NCBI lineage: Eukaryota > Viridiplantae > Streptophyta > Magnoliopsida > Piperales > Aristolochiaceae > Aristolochia > Aristolochia contorta. Next base: position 477,730 of record CM039667.1, on the reverse strand, counting down.
CTCCTCCTTGAGGTAGTCGTACTTGACGCCCAAGATGAACATGAAGACGGACATCATGAAGAAGCCCACGAGCTGGATGATGAACCGGCCGATCTTCTCTATGAAGAAGACGGTGAACCAGTATCCCGGGAAAGTGCCGAAGAGGGCCACCACGAACATGGCTCGTGAAGTCTCGAACACTTCGTCCAGGGCGTTGATCTCCTTGGCAGGTCTGGTGAGGCCGATGGCCGGGAAGATGTCCTTCTGTGTCAGGTTCTGGCTGTAGAAGGCGATGTCGAGTAGGAACCACGTGGTGGTGGTTCCCACCAGGTGGGCCCCGTGGCGTCTGACGAACTCTCTCGACAGCAGAGGGTACTCGTTCGCGCTCCTGAAGCTGGCCAGCTTCTCCCCGTCCGCCTGGAGATCGATGTCGAGCACCCGGCCCATGTCGACGGCCGCCTGCTTCGCGTTGCCCTCGATGATGGCGGTGTAACGCCCCGTCTCCGGCATCTTCATCCGCCAGTAGTAAGTCAGAAGCGCTGGGACTGCCCCCAGCATCAGCACGATCCGCCACAGGAAGTCCGCCTCGGGCTGAGTCGACAGCACCTGGTTGGTCGTGAACCCGGGAGCCGGGTTGTACCTCTTGAAAAGGGCAGAGAGGGTCATGGACACCATACCTGCGGCGATGATCCCGACGCCCTGCATGGCGAAGACGGCGGCGATGAAGGCCCCCCGGGTCTTCTTGTTCGCGTACTCCGACATGATCGTGGCGGATAACGGGTAGTCCCCGCCGATGCCGAACCCGAGCCAGAATCGGAAGAAACAGAGGGTCCCGATCACGGATTTTGCGGTGGACCCGAAGGATAGCCCGGAGCAGATGGCGCATATGACCATCAGTACCAAGGTTATCCCGTAGACCTTCTTCCGGCCGAGCTTGTCCCCTAGCCAGCCGAAGACGAGCTGCCCCGTGAGTGTCCCCACCAGGGCCACTCCCACGACGAAGTTGTTTACGTTGTCCGGCAGTTTCCCGGGCTTCCCCGTCGTCGGATCGTAGTAGTACAGACGCCCCAGAAGCTTGGATATGGTAGAGATGCAGAACAGGTCGTAGGCGTCCGTGAAGAATCCCATCCCGGCGATTACGATCGCCGTGATGTGGTACCACTGGGTTCTTGCCGTGTCCAGGGCATTCAGCACCGCGATATTATTAGACGACGACGTAGCCATTGCTGCTTCGTTTTTTCTTTTTTCCTTTTCTCCGCGCGTTTTCCCTTAATTCGCCAGCTTCCGACGGCTGATCGACAGGAAAAATTAAGATCTAGAGAGAGATGATTTGCATGCAGCTCACACGATCGGGATTATTTATAGTTCTGATCAGTTGTAGTACTTGAATACAATTGACGTCCTGTTCTAGGATTTCACCGCCGAAACAAGGCGGAGGTGACGTTGATAGAAGGATATACCAAAAGGAGTTAAGCATTTCATGGGATGCTTGGTCTGTCTAAGAGCTGTATGCTGTCTTCGACTCCCTCTCTGCGTTTTTAAACTTTTAACATTTAAGAATATATATTAGCCTCCTTCAACTTATCCCAGCTTTAACGGAGTTCTGTAGTACTACCCAGAGAAATAAATAGTGACACCTTTTTTATTTGTATAAACAGGGCGGTTTAGTTTATTTATGGTTTTGGAAATGCAAGTGGGTCATGATCAGCTCTTTAATTCGGGTAGTTTCGCAAGTCGAGGACCGAGGCTGAAGGTCGGACGATAGGACTCGACACCTTTCCGAGGTCCAGGTTCAGTTGGATCTTATAGGATTACACGAAACATTTTGTCTTGTATTTTGTTTGATGCCTGAGTTTTATCCTCTAAAAAATAGGATTTTATATTTTTAAGGGCTTATATTGACATGTACGTTAGATAAGTCCGCTAGGTGCGTCTAGCATTACTTCTATGGTAATGTGAACTTGAACAAATTATATATAAGAGTTATATTAACATTTTAGAAATTCTCATAATTTTAGAATGAGTTTATCCAAAAAGTGACTCAAATAAATATTATTATAAGAGCTGGTATTTTGCCTAAAAAGGAGCTTAATTTCAAGCTCAAAAGACTGAAAGAGTGAAACCAAACATTCCCACACTCAATTCTCACATTCACCACACACGATGAACAAACTAATATTAGAAAAGCATTATATATTGTACACGATATATCCATACCGTTCAATTCAGTTTGAGTAGTAGTGAAGTTCTCCCAAGTTTGATTCGCGTAAACTTGAGTAGAAGTTTAGTGGTCACATGGTATAATTTATGTAGGAGATACAGGGTTTAAGTCTCAATTAGATGTGTACGAGTATTGGATTAAAAATAACACTCTTTTTTCTTAAAAACAAAACCGATTCCACCCAACCTTAAATCCCAAATCCATTTCAGCAAAATCCTAAAAGAGTTGTGATCAAATTAGACTTTATTCCCAAGATTTTTACGTCAGGTTGAGGCAAGTTTCAAACCTGACTTAGAAGGTACCCCGGCTACACCCTTATAACTCACCCGTTACCCCATGGGGTATACCACGTATCCACCACCTTATGAGAGAGGTATTTAAGGATAAGTCCTCGCTAATTATGTAACAAAAAATAACGCAGCGTTTGGAAAAGCTATTCGGTAGAGAAGGTCTGGATTCATAGACTCGACTGTTTCAGACTATCGAGTTAAATTTAAGGAGTTGGAGGTTCGCGTGGCGCGAAGCCGGTATGTCGCTACCCCGATCCCTGACGCCGTGGATGAAGTGACGTCTTGCAGCAGCACGGCCTAGAGTAAACATCATACTCTAAGACTCTTCAAGTCTGTATCACAGTCGAGATCACGAGGCCGACCCTTTCTGTTCGCGTTCTCTCCGCTTCTTATACGGTTCATCAGTCTCTGATTATTGGAGAAACCAGCTGGTATTTGAATTTTGCGTGGCTTTTCAAATTGAGAGCCTACTTCGCGACATGTTAATGGCGATTGAAGATGTCGAAGTAACGATTGTTTGGACTTCGGCTTCGAAGCATATTTATAGAGAAAAACTGGTATATTAATCCCCAAAAAACAAAAATATGTGTTCATATGGATCAGGAGAACTTACTGGAAAGTTATGTCCATGCGGAAGAGATCAATAGAAAAGCAGGAGCATGATTTAGGGTTTCGCATCGCTGGTTGACTCTTAAGAGAGAGAGAGAGAGAGAGAGAGAGAGAGAGAGAGAGAGCAGGAAATGAGTACACAAAGCGGTCGGCTGAAGATGGAGCTGGAAGAACTAAAGTTAACAAAGGTTGCTCTCGAAGAGAAAGTAGCGAAGTTCACGAATTTGTGCGACAAGCTTGGGATAGAGGTTGCACGTTTGGAAGAAGATCTCGTGGTTGCAAATGAAAGAATTTCCGAGCTGGAAGATTGCAGACGGAGAGATGAAGAGGAAATTGGTCGCTACAAGAGACGCTGTATGGACGTAGAAGAACAGGTTTCGCGATGGGAAAAGGTAAATTGCATGGGCACAAACTTGGAAGCGAAGTCCACCGAATTGTTTGAAGAAGTTTCTCGTCAAGAGAAACTGGAGAAGAGTCCATCACCTGTGTCGCAGAATAAACTGAATGAGGCTGCGAAAGGTTTAGATATTCTTTTGTCGACTCCAAGGCTGGTGGAGCCAAAAAAGTTGGACTACCAGAACTTAGTTGTCGAGGTCGAATCTGCTGGAAACTCTCCAGTCAGTGGAAGTAGTCCTCTACAGGGGAGCGGTATGCATGACTTTAACTTTGTTTTTCCACTTTTAAGTAAAAATTGGTCGTAATATGTTCTTCTTTGGTTGATAAAAAGTTCAATTTCCTGGGAGGTTGGTAGCATGAGGCATGGCTGTTTTTAGGTAACACTCCGTTGTGTTTAGTACTTTCGAGGAATTATCCTTACTATGTCTATCTGGTTTATTTCTTTAGATAAGTCGCGGCTAAGCGGAAAGCCCATATTTGAGGCAAGGCTCTAACTAGTGAATAACACGACTGAGGTTCAAGCTGTAAAAATGGCAAGCTGAAGTTACTCATAACCTTCATCTGGTTTAAGTTCTAGTCAAAAGGATAATATCCAGTGCCAAATTTGACTTTAAAGGATGTTTTGTTAGCTCTTCTCAATTGGTTCAAATAGAAACCAAGCTCATAATCTAAATTGCAGTTGACTAGGGTAGATCAACTATGATTATAACATTTATCTTTAACAAAAATTAATGACAAACCATGAATCATTGCCAATTTCTATCACTCTCCACCTTAGTGAGAATTATTAATTTGCCAGTCATCTTCATCTTATTCTCTAAACGCCCTACTGGTTGTCTGACAAATCTTCTTGAGAGTGTTATTGTTTCATGATTCTACTGCAGAAATATTGGAGAAGTCATGGTTCACTATTTACTGATTTTAGATGACTTAAGAGAACATGTAGATCCTTGATACTCCTCCTTATGAGAGGAAAATTATATTGAGTGAATTTATGAAAACGTTTTGGTGGCGTATGAGGCTTTGATGCAACATTTACAATATATTCATTCCGGATTCAACTCTCACTGATGCACCACCAACATCTGGGTTCAAATTTCACTGGTGATGATGTGTTTGTATATGTATTACCAGTATTAAAGCAAAGAAAGGAATTTTTTTGGAAATGAAACAAGTGGAAAGATGTTCTGAGATGTGAACAGATACAGTCTATATACCTCTAAGTATAGAGAAATGGTAGGGTTAATTATTTAAAAAGATACTTTTACCCTCAACTTTTATCCCGATGGCCACCGTAGCTGGTGTTAGAAAAGCAAAATAAGTTGTTTTCTGCTTCATGCTGATTATTTTTCTTATACAGGACAAACCCCTCCTGGCGACAGTATCTTTGACTCCTTTCAGAATTACAAAGCCGAGAAGATTGATAATCTTTTAACAACCAGAAGAGGATATTGTGCTAGAAAGTCTCTATCCTTCAGTGAGGACGGGGCCATATTGGATTCAAAAACTAATGGTGCCAAATGTTTTTTTAGAGAGGATTCCATACTAATTAGTGATGATGATGATGGCGACAATGAAAAAAAAACTGACCAAGCATTAAATGAAGGAGTTATTCAGGATTTAGGAACAGAGGATACTGGAGAAACTATCCAAGGTGGAAGGAATATATCGACTACTTTGTTTATCAACAAACCTTTTGACCAAGATATTGAGTGGGCCACCCAGGATAACACTAGCTGCTGTAAGAGGAATTTTCTTTCACCATCTACACCTAAAAAGAAGCGTAAACTGAAAGTGGTTTCTAGTGATACAGAGGATGATGCTGATATGGACAAAGGTGAGAACAGTATTGAGGAAATTGAAGAATCTCCTGATTCTGCAGCAAGACAGTCTGATCATGAGTCAACCATCCCTTCAGATGGTGATGATATTGAAGAACCTGTGAGTCCTCAGAGAAGACGTTTGCTTCCACTAAGAAAGTGCAAAAAAATCCCAAAAAGTGCCAGTGGATCCTTTAGTGGCTCCCCAATTGGAAAGCAAATGCCTTTAACAGTTGATCAGATGCATGAAGAAGACAACCAGAAAATGGCAAAAGAGGATGGAATTGAGGAAGTTGAGTCAGGTAATAAATTTGAAAGTGTAGGTGCTACTTCTGGCTGCGTGGATACGAATAAACCCAGAAGCTCTATGAAAAGGCGTTTTCTACCGGTAAGAAGGTGCAGGGTGAAAAACTGTTGGACGGAAGAAACCTTAAATGACTGTTCACCTGAGCAAAATGGAGGCACTGCGACGGGAAATGGGGCGTGTAAGTTGCCTAAAAGAAAAGTATCTACAATATCCTTGGAGGATGAAAAGGAAGAAGAGTCAGAAAGTGACAGTGAAAGTTTGAGTGGGTTTATTGTAGACAATTCCAGTAGTTCAGGTAGCGAACATTCGTCCAAAGACTCTGCAGATGAGTCAGACACTGATTCAGGACTAAGTCAGCTTTTCAATAGACATAGTGAGTCTTCAAATTGGGTGGATGAAGGACAGATGCTATCGTCACTTGGAAAGAATCCAGAGCTGTGCATGAAGGCTGTTTGTGCTCTTTATCAGCGGCAAACCTCAGAAGAGCAATCAATGAAAGGCACAATCTATCACAATAAACGTGGTTTTAGCACCATAGATGCACTCAGGTTTTGTAAAAAACCGTTATATTTTGTTACATTTATTTTTATTTTGGTATTAATCATTTGAGATGTTCTATTTTCTGATATATAAGTTTTTTCTTTTCTTTTGAAACAATGAGTTTGTTTGTTATTTGAGTATGCATTCAATATCTGAAATAAAATACTTGTATATACATGCTAGAACATTGAAAACACTTAAGAGGAACTGCATGAAGTTTCATACTGGAGTAACTAGGAAGATAAAAAAAATTTATGCTGTAAGAACAATGTCTGTGCATTGTCTGCCGTACCTCCTCTCTCTCTCTCTCTCTCTCTCTCTCTCTCTCTCTTTTGTATGTAATTCAACTTACTATGTATCACCATTTGTTTAAGCCCTAATCCTGCTAAATGGAGGATCATATATATGAACCTCTCTCATCCTTTGATAGCTTTATTGAGGATCACCTATGATATGGTAGGTTCATTATCAGCTTTACTTTTTCAAGCATTTTCACACCAAATGCTTCTTGTCCACTCTAAATATTGTTTTTATGTGAATTTCTTGAAATTCAAACAAAAAGTGATGATGATACGAAGATGAGCTAGGCTCAATGCACGAGGGAAAAGAGTCCCAAAAAACACCATAAGGACGAGAAACGCCCAGTTTCCAAGTTGATCAGACTTGCTGTTTGCAGCATGGAAAGCGGGCTGCCGAGTTCTGCTGTAAGCCGAACTTCATCATACAAGTGTCTAAGTCTCCACATGGTTTGCTTTATCTTACTAATACTGAGGGCCTAGAGGTCAGCACAAGATACAACTTAAGATACCAATTGACCAAACCTCTGTTAGAGGTAAGCAGAAGATCCATCGTTCAAGATGTTTTTTGAAGCTAGAGTATGATATAACTGCTGGGACAGAGCAGGCAAGCATGGTGTGGCTGACAAGTTCCTTAAAGATAACCTTAACTCCAGTAGGGCCTGAGTATATCTTAGAACTCCTCATGAAGCTGGACTAAAAACTTAAAAGTGCTTTGATATGATTATGTTGCTTCTAAATTATTGATTCTCCTATATGAGGATAAATGTGAATTGACAATTGATCATTAAATCATATTTACTTCCACAACTTTCAAAAAAAAAAAAATCATATTTGCTTCATCTGTTTAAGGACAGAAGTTTTAAATGGTTTTGGCCCTTACTTTTTTTTTTGTCTTTTTTTTTCTTTTTTTTTGTTGTTGTTGATTTGCTCGAGTCACTTATGATGTAAAACTTATTTGGTACATGTGCATGATTGATCTTGCAATTATAGTCGGTACACAATGATGTTAAAACGAGCTTAGCATGTCAATTTTCTGTGATATAGTTTATTGCACCTTGTTTGGGAACAATCTACTGCTGATTATGGGTTGAATGCAACCACCAGTTACTAGTTTTCTGTCATATTCTCCCATGCCATTGAAACGCAAAAATTATTTGAAGTTCTTTTTTCACTTTCAAGGAAAATATTTTCCTTTAACCTCTTGTGATTATCATTCAGAGAATTTTTGGTCATTCAGGGGCTCTCAATTGGCAGAATTTCTTACTGATGGCGATCCATGCGGCCGAGTTACCAAGACCATGCAAGACTTAAAGATGCATGATCCATCTGGTCCTGAACTATGCCGCCATTTGGCCTTTCGCTACTCTAGGCAATTATTTCAAATCTATAAGACTGGAGAGGACCCCAATTTCCATCCTTAACATGGAGCTTATTGTACAGTTCTAAAGCTTTTTGGCTTAAGGGATTGGTATAACTGAAGCTTTTTTTTTTTTTTTTTTTTTTTTCTATATTTAAGTATGGTTTTCAAGTACAGAGTTGTTGTGTTGGAACTGATAGATGTGCATAGTAGTTTGCGTATGGATTGCTTCTTTTTGATGTACAGAATCATGTCAATGTTGAAACCTTTCCGATGGGTTCGAATGTGAGAGGTTTCTTCAGATGTCTTTAATCAATATTCGGTGAATGTGCTCCGAGGTTTGAACAGTTGGGGCTGTTAGGTAGCCCGAATGACCGAACCAGCTTGCGATATGGACAGATATAATTGTAAATTTTGATATCATTCCACCTTAGCTTAGTTTCAAATCAATGATAGTTTTAGCTTGAGCTGGAAAATTGGAGTGTGACTGACAAATTCAGATACTTTTTGTTTGCTTTGACAGAATCCGTGTTGCAGAATAAAAATGGTGTGAACGAAATTTTTTATTTATATATATATATATATATATATATATATATATATATATATTAAATCAGACTACTAAAATAACTCTGATACTGTGGAGTCAAGAAATGGAACGGGCTGATTCGTCTCCTTCAATTACAAAGGGAGGCCCGCCTTGTCCATCCTTTCTGTACCCATGTGTTCGGGAATGCAGATAAACAGAGCTAAGGGAGGAGGGACTTTTTCGTCCTCTCATTTTCTATAGAGAAAGAGGGAGTGAGAGAGGTTTCACCTTCCATTTATCTTTTTGTAGAAGAGTGGTTGGCATTGCACCTCGGTCTCTCTTCCTTTAGACTTGTCGATTCTTCCTATTTCATATGCCTTCATTGAATTTGGATTGGCTAGCACTTATATGGGGTCCGAAAACAACAAAATCAAATGGGATGGACGTAAACTCCTCAACTCATTTTAGTTTAAGTTGATTTGATCCGTCGAAAAGAAAATTGATCATACCTCCCATTTAATGGGCGATTTGTTTTCATAACACCAATTTGATAGTGAATGAAGATTGTATAAAGAGTTGACTTTGGGGGGTCATCGAGTAAAAGTCAATCGAATAATGTGAAGAATATTATCAAGTGAATCGACGACCTGCTGGCGCCTCTTTTTCTAATGGTGCACGAGATCAATTCCAGACTGCATTTGTCTGAAACACAAGTTACGAACAGGAGAAATGAAATGTAGATCACAGCTGATCCACGCTCCCCTTGAAGTTAGAACCGACCCCTCGAAAGGCTGCGGCTAATTCCTGCTCTGCATCCGCTGGCTTGTAAGAGAGGGGGCCTGTAGTCACTGTATTGTATTATATATAAGTTGGGTGCTTCTGAATCTCTGATGTAGTTATCCGGTGACTGGTCGGTGCGCGCACGGCCGACGCGTGCATATCCAATATCCATCCAGAGTTTTTGATAATATTACTCGGAGGAGTATCGGGAGCCGGGGGAGGTGGTATCCGGCCAGGGACTGACAGTTGAATCCCGAGAGCGGGCGGCGGCGAGTTCCAAAGCGCGAAGCGGGCACTCGAAAGACCGACCATCGGCGTAGTGCCACGGCACAGCTGCGGCACGGCTTCTCCTCCTCCCGATACACACACGTTTTTGGCTTCCGCGCGCGCTCAAACAAAACCCCCTGGAAAGGGTTTTCTCATTCATGTCGCCGACTTGGTCGTGCTGGCGGGGTCCGGCCCTCCTCGGGTCCCGCCCGCGATGTGGAAAAAAAGGATCTGCGGCCGCTGCTTTTTAATCGGAAGCGTAAGACCCCACGGGTTGACGGGCCAGGTCAACGTGATCGCCATATCCCGCGCGTCTGTCTCCTACCCGGTACGGCGGGACCCCCCAAGTGGGCCCGCCCCTCCGCCCACTCCGTCCCGCCCACCACTCGTTGCCAGAAACGTGGCTCATTTTTTACCTCGGCCTCGTCTCTTCCCCGAAAACACGAATAAAGAAAAGAAAAAAGACCCTTTTAATTATCCTCATTCCTCCCCCGATGGCTATATAAATTAATTGTTCTTCCTCCGCTTTACCCCTGACGATCCCTACATTTACCATACGAACCACGCCGTCGGTCCATGCATGGCGGCGTACGTCCCTCCACCTCTCGGACTGCTTTTTGTATTTCAATAAACACGAGTCTCACTCTCACACAGTCTCTCAGACGCAGCCCCGAGAGAGAGAGAGAGAAGCCGGACCAGTGAAGTGAGAGAGAGAGAGGCCTCCTACAGTACCTTATGTTCCCCCTGCACCCCGACACATGGCCGGCCGGAGTACGAGTAACGTAGCGCGGAGTCGAGGACCGAAACGAGACACGTTTTGTACGTACTTCGCCAATCTCACCCCAGAAAGGTGAAAACTTTTAAACTTGAAAAAGGCGCGGCTGCCATACGGTCTTGCGACGTAATTTTTCTTCCACACAACGAGTGGCTTCCAAGTAATATCTCCTCAACGGTGGTGTCTTTTTAACCAAATACTTCTCTGATATCTAATTTCATTTTCATAAAAATAAAGAAAAATCTCTTTTCGTTCCGTTTGGTTTGCAGCTTGCACTCGCTCAGCGTCCTACAGCGGGATTCTGTGATCGAGTGGTGGAAGAAAAGGGGGGGCGAAAGTCTTTGGTGTTCAAAAAGTACTTTTAACGGGAAGAAGTGCGAGGGGGAGATTAAATTGTCGGATTCCATTCCCAATTCGGTGTTGGTCATCTCAGGATCTCAAGAGCACTCAAGCGTAGTTCAGTAAATAGAAATGCGTAACAGGATGAGATGTTGTTGGAGCTTCCTTCTTCTAGACATCTTTGTCTCACGAAACGACCGTCATCTCATTTCTTCGACCTCAAGTGAGTGTCGAAACACGGGATTTTCAATTATTCACATAGTTTGCCCGGAAATCTTCTTTCCCATGTTTTTTTGCTTCACTCTTCTACCTCAAGCTTCGGCATTAACCACGCCCCGTTCCTCTATCTTATTTTCTATTGTTTCCGCCTATATTTGAATCTCTTATGATAATTTGGTTTTCATACATGGAAAATGTTTTCCTTTTTAGGGATTTTTTTCCTTTAGAAATTGGGTGTTGGTTTTCAGGTGAGTCGTTGTTACAATTATGGTATATTCTGCTCTTGTTTATCTTTTTTTCTGTGTAATTAAAGACGATTGTTTTCATTTTCTTGTTTTGCGCTGCATTTTCTTGTCCTTCGAATTTCATTTTAGTTGACTTGTTTGATGTCTTTGGGGGAAATTATCAGGCTGACATTTCACCTAAACATGGTCGTTGCAGCCCGAGTCCATGGAGGTCTTTCAAAAACTAGAATTTCATAGACCGATGCTCACGTAAGCTATAGTCTTTGCATCAAATATATATATTTTTATCATTTTCTACTTTTTTTTCTAAAACTTATAGAATTAGTTTAATAAATTCATACAATGCATCTCTAGAAGTAATATTTGGAGTGACTATCATGATTGTGCTTATATTAACATTTCTGTGATGTTGATAAGTTGTTTTAACCTTTTATCCTTTCATCTAGATTTATGACCATGGATTAGTAAACTTTCACAATCAATGGCGTGAAGTTCACTTACCTATAATGGAAGGTACAGGAGACATGAGTGGTTCTATGGAAGATGTGGTAGAAGGTCTACACCTCAGGAAGAAGGATGATAATTCTCCACAACAAGAAAATTCTAAGCTCTTAGACTCATCTACGATGTTTATGTCTGTACAGAATGAGTGGAGGGATCCGGTTTCTTCGTTGAGGTCGCCTGAAGCATTCACAGAGATTTTGGAGGGTAAGATCTTAGTCGACTCTGGTGGCACTAACACAATGCATGAAAGCCCTTGTGATATAAGTCATGGTGCTATAGCTGTTGAAGAGATTACTTTTAACTGTTTGAAGGATTCAAATTCAATGACAGTTGGGTGTTCAAATAATCGAGAAGAAATTCCGATGAAAAGAGGCCAGGGTCAATGGCATCATCTATATCAATTGGCTGGTGGCTCTGCTAACGTTAATTCACGTGGGGACTTGCAATCGAAGGAACCTGGGAGGATTGATGATGAAGAGGCTGCAAAGCTTTCACTCACATCCAAATATCTTGAAAGACCTTTACCTTCTGATAGCCTTAATGAAGAGCACACTGAAATGCCTAGGAATTTGATCACCAATAGCAACACTATTACTACCAACAGTGTAGGGTTTTCACGGGGGATTTGCACAAAGGTTCTTCCATCATCAGGTTTTCGTCAATATTTTGTCAAGAACACGCTGAAGGGAAAGGGTGCTTTGTATGTGCATCCAGAAATACCTCCAAGATCCCGCGAAGGATCCAAGCTTGTGATGAAAAGCGAGAATATTGAGAAGGATATTAGAGATATTGGGTTACCGTTGGATGCTTGGCGAGGTTCCTGTACTAAGCCTAACAACATGACGTCATGTAGTGGGGGTAGCATTGTTGGGACTGACACTTGTTTTGGTGGGGTGAACTTTAGAGAATTTCTCAAACTTGGTAGTCAAAAAATTAGTAAAGTTGAGGGCTTAAATATATTTATACAAATTGTGGAGTTGGTTGATCTTGCACACTCACAAGGTGTAGCTTTACAAGACTTGCACCCTTCATCTTTCTTAATTTTGCCTTCAAACAAGATCAAATATATTGGATCATGGGTCCCTCAAAACAAGGCAGGTCTGTCAGAAACGCATCAAGATGCTCAATTCTTAGAATGGCAAGCAAAGCGGAAAAGGGGTTTGGAGCAAGGAATGCAAACTAGCTCTAAAAAGCATCAGAAGACTTCTGAGCAAATGCATTTTGTAGGTCAGCGTTCCCATCATTTAGGTAGGAACAGCTTTAGACATGAAGTGGTTAGAGAAGATGATACCAATGGCTCCAAGGCACACAATTTTGGTTGTGAATTCAAGGAAAATTGGGGATTGGAAAGAGGTTATAAAACACAACTTCCATTCACTACTAATAACAGCTCTAACATCTCACAATCCTTGCAAATGGGTGTGTTGTTGGAGGAGAGATGGTATGCTAGTCCTGAAGAACTCAATGGAGTATGTACATTATCTTCAAATATCTACAGTCTTGGTGTTTTTTTGTTTGAGGTAAGAATTCTTTTTGTGCTGTGAGTACAATGTTGTCTTGTACACATGTACATGTATTTTTATTTTAGATTTGATCGAAGGATTTGGAGTTAAGAAAAAATGAAGTGCTTTTTTTGGGTAAGGGTATCTGTTCTGCGTATTATTGATGTGACAAAGTTTACCAGTGGCTATATGTTTTTTGTTTTCTCAGAGATATAGATGTTGATTAGGACTGTGATGTTGGATTTAATGGTTATAAGTTAAAATATCTTCATTTTGCATAGACCTAGATATCAGGTTTTATATTGCCACTCACAGTTTTTTGTCACTGAGAATATCACATGTTGTGCATTTTGATATTTTATGTTTAGGTTTGCAAAGCATTGTGGTATGGATGGACAGGACTTGTAGTGTTAAATAATTTACATGCATGAATATTTTTTGCGTTTTATAGTCAGTTACATTTTTATGCTTTTGAATAAGAGAAAAAGGGTATGACCTAAATACAACAAAGATTGGCTGGAGTGAATATAATAATTTAAAAATATCTTTTTATGATTGTATGATTATTTATTTTTGTATGCTTTCGTTTATGTTTTGAGAGTGTTTCCTATATTTATTAATTTATAAAATTGAGATAAGGGCAACCAATACAATAAAGCAGCTTGTTGAAAGAAGGAAAAGTTGGGTACAGCCCAGCTTTTTTGGATTTGGCTTGCCTCCTTTCCGTCTTTGAAAATTTGGGTGCATTCAATCTCTGGTTTTTTAATAGAAAATAGAAGTATCATTTTCATTTTGACTAGGAAAAGAGGCTTCTTATAGCAAGTGTACGGTTGATATCGTGGGAATTATTTTGTGTTTAATTGGAATTTTAACTATTGTAGTTTGACCAAATCGTACAGTACTTCATATTGTTTTAGAGATTCAATGTATTCTTTTTGACTATCTTTCTTTGATTCCTCTTTCATAAATGGGTTTTCCATTGTTGTTTTTAAGATTCAAAGACTTTAAATTTCCATAGAAACCAACAACATAATTCAAGTGAGATACAAAAAATTTCAATGAGACTAATTATTATTTTGCTATTTTTCAGCTTCTTTGCTCTTTCGAGTCATTCAATTTGCATACTGCTGCTATGTCTGATCTACGCCATCGGATTCTCCCCCCAACTTTTCTCTCTGAAAATCCCAAAGAAGCAGGCTTCTGTCTTTGGTTGCTCCATCCAGAACCTTCTTCTCGACCGAAGACAAGGTATGGCAATTCTTATCTAGGATAATACCCCATCTTTTGTGAATTTTACTGTTTCCACTAGAATTAATCTGTTCACAAACAGATATAATTAGAATGTCTATTAAATTCATTGTATACGCTCCTTTAAGCAACAATTTTTATAAAAGATGTTTTTCTAATGATATTAAATTGTTGTGAATGGCAGCGAAATTTTGCATTCTGAGTTGATGTCTGAAGCTCGAGAGTCATTCTCTGAAGACCAATCATCTTTATCTATTGAGGATGAAGACATTGAAGCTGATTTGTTGTTACACTTCCTCATGTCCTTGAAAGAACAAAAGAATAAACAAGCCTCAAAATTGGTTGAAGATCTTGGATGCCTAAATTCAGACATCGAGGAAGTAGAGAGACGACACTCTCTGAGAGCTGGATCTGCTTCTTTGACAACAAAGGACACTTATGATATCTCAAATAGATGTCATCAAAAAGATACTCCTAGCCCGTCCCACTTGCACCTATCGCAGAATAATGAGGCGAGGTTAATGAGAAACATTGGTCAGCTTGAACAAGCATACTTTTCACTAAGATCCAAAATTGGGCTTTCTGATGCCAATGTCGAGGGCAAGTCCAATAAAAATGTTACAAGGAACCAAGATAAGTTGCTTCTTTCACAGAATGGACACGAGGGTTTGACAACTAGCAATCAACCAAATGACCGGCTTGGAGCTTTTTTTGAAGGAATATGCAAATTTGCTCGGTACAGTAAATTTGAAGTAAAGGGTACTTTAAGAAATGGGGACCTTCTCAACTCTTCCAATGTTATTTGCTCTTTGAGTTTTGACCGAGATGCGGAATATTTTGCTGCTGCTGGTGTGTCTAAGAAAATTAAGATATTTGAGTATGGGTCACTATTAAATGATATGGTGGATATCCATTATCCCGTGGTTGAGATGCCCAGCAAATCTAAGCTGAGTTGTGTTTGTTGGAATAACTACATCAAAAACTACCTGGCTTCAACAGATTATGATGGTGTAGTTCAGGTCTGTCTTTCTTTATTTTTATATTTACAGGTTTCATTTTGGTCTTTCATCTATTTGTTTCCCGACTATCTCTTCCTTATATTTAGATCTAAAATGCTCGATGAGTCTATTAAACCTACAACGGCCTTTCTTGCCATCTTTTGAGCCAATCTGTTGTTATTTCCTTTAATGACCTAAATCTTTAATATAGTGACTCAGGTTTTGCTTGATATGCTGTTTGTGGAAAATAAAAACAATCAAGTTTATAATTTTCAAAAAAAAAAAATCAAGTTTATGAACTTTGCAACTTACCCCAAAGAAATTATTAATGACAAATATACGAAGAAACTGTATTACCTGGTGTTAACAAAATTGTTTAGTCCCTTGGTGCACCTTCTTTATATTAATAGGACTAAGTCACCTTCATAATGTTCAACGAGTGCAAAAACCTTAAGGAGCAGCCCACTTTGTACTCATTCATGGCACATGGAGATGCAATGCGCTCATTCTAGAGAGGAGGAAATGGGGAGGGTAAGGCTCCCCCTTCCCTTGTAGCTCAATGTGGGTGATTGTGCATTGTGGAAAGAACCAACGTATTCTATTAAATACAAGCATATAATATTAAATAGATTATTGAATTTTTTTGGGGAAAGCTTGTTTTATTACTGCAATGTTGAATGAAAAGTAGATTACAAGTGGCAAGGGGGAGTCTTAACAACTAGGGATTGTTATGGGACTTCCTCTTTAGCCAATGCGTCAGCTAGATTATTGAAATATTTAAACCCCTTTTGTGCAGCATAAGTGCAGGAAATTGAGTAAACAGTTTAAAGTGTTACAAATGCTCTTCAAACTCCTCCTGCAAATAAATAAAAGAAAATATGGGCTGGTTTTTTGTAACTTGCTTAGGGGTAAGGTAGTCCAAGTATTATTACATTATACGAAAATAAAATTTTGATGGTAACAAGGAGAATGCTTCACACGACCAGGAGAAGTGAGAATAACTGGTTATCCCCAATGCATTTTTGACCCGACCACTTTTCTAAGTCAGTGGATAACCCAGGTCCTATAAAACATTGGTTTACTGCTCATATCTGCATTGGGTGTGGGAGGCAGCAAATTAATTGTATGCTGCTTAAAACTTTATATATATATGAAGGGCCCTATATGTACTAAAGTGATGTTAATAGAAATATAAGTGGCTAGATAGTGACCTATTTCTTAGATTCTTAGAAGAATAAAAGCTGTCTTGCAATTGTATGATAGTTTGAGATAGTACTTGTCTCATCTATCATGGTTAATTTTTATCAGTTAATATAGATGCTACTTGTATACCTATTACTTAACTCATGTATTCATATTTTAAATTAATGAAGGTAAGCTGTTTATTTTGCAATTCATATAAAATAGCCCCTATTTTTATGATTTTTTCTTTTGCAATCTATTAAAAAACATTTTCCCGTTCTTTCTGCTTTATATTGTATCTTCTCTGTTTTTGGAAAAAATAATAATTACATTTCAGTTTCATGTTTCGCTCTTTTCTTGTATATTATTAATTAGCTCGAAATGTGATGCAGTTGTGGGATGCAAGCACTGGTCAAGGGTTTATGCGGTTCACAGAGCATCAGAAGAGAGCTTGGTCAGTTGATTTTTCTCCTTTGGATCCTACAAAATTGGCCAGTGGTAGTGATGATTGTTCTGTGAAGCTATGGAGCATTAATGAGGCATGTTCATACTACACAATTACCTTTTTATTACGGCTCAAATTGACATTTCTAATGTTTGAATTCAAAATTTTGTTTTCTTGTACTTATGGTTGGTCTTCTACTTTATATATTTTTTTGCACTAATTATCAGTTCTTTCTTATTGTCTTTTCCTGAAAGAAATTGATTTCGTATGGTTGCAGGAGAATTGCATTGGCACAATTGGGAATGTTGCGAATGTATGTTGTGTTCAATTCTCTTCTCATTCGACTCACTTGTTGGCTTTTGGTTCTGCTGACTACAAGATCTACTGCTATGATCTTCGGAATACAAGAAGTCCGTGGTGTACATTGGTAGGCCATGGTAAAGCAGTGAGCTATGTTAAGTTTTTAGACTCGGATGCACTTGTTTCAGCTTCCACTGATAACACCCTCAAGCTTTGGGATCTCAATTGTGCAACAAATGAATTGTCAAATAACGCTTGTAGCTTAACCTTGAGTGGGCATACAAATGAAAAGGTATGTTGTCTATTTACTGGCTCATCTCATGGTACATTCGAGGCAGTTTACATTTTCATGAAATTCTAGTGTTGATATTAATTGTTGCTTTGGTTCAGAACTTTGTGGGCTTATCGGTTTCTGATGGTTATATAGCATGTGGCTCCGAGACAAATGAGGTATGTTCTCTATTTAATTTAGTAATTTTTGTCTTGTTATGGATAAATAAGTTTGTTGTCTATTCTTTGCCAACTATTCTGTTTTATATTATTTGGTGGCTTGTATGTGCTTGGTAATGAGACTGTCAGGATTGGAATTTTAGGCAATTCTTTTCACTTCTGCTCCACATCTTTGTTAAGTCAGATGAAACATTGCTCTTCTCCACCTCGGCAGTGGTGGTTCATTCATGAGTCACGATGAATATTTTTGTCTATCTTCTTCACTCTTCATCTCTAGGCAGCAAATTTCATCTATCACCATTGCAGGAGATGGTCACTTTATATTTTTCTTTATGTATTGAAAGCACTCATTGGTTAGCTTGAATGGTTTACACCCATCTTGTAGTTTTGTTAACTAATATAATATATAGACACCTATCCTGTTTTCTCTCGTAGTTAAATAGGTATTTGACATGTACAGCATGTACAGCACAAACTATCACTCAATAAATGTATTGCAGTATATTTTTAGAATAATGCTAGTTGCACCTATCCCACGTACCTATCCCACGTACCTATCCCACGTACCTATCCCACGTACCTATCCCACGTACCTATCCCACATACCTATCCCACGTACCTATCCCACGTACATGTTAATCTAAACCATTGATGCCTAGGGTTTATCCTTTAAAAAATAGGATTTTATAAAATTAAAAATATTTTTTTACAATTTTTAGGGCTTGGATTAACATGTACGTCAGACATGTACGTGGGCTAGGTGCACCTAGCATTACTCATATTTTTAACCATCAAATACTGGTGTCATTTCCTCCGATGGATTGCCATTCTTTATGATTGCAAGATGCACTGAATTTTATTTTCTTTTCTCGTTTTCTCCACGAGTAAAAACACTATGAAATCTTTCTCTAAGGACTTAGTAGCTGGCTTTACATAGTATTTTAAAATTTGTCCATGTCATGTGGGTGTGTTCACTTCGCAGGTTTATGCTTATTATCGATCTCTTCCGATGCCCATAACTTCTCACAAGTTTGGCTCCATTGATCCTATTTCCGGCCAAGAGACTGGTGATGACAACGGACAATTTGTTTCAAGTGTCTGCTGGAGGGGAAAGTCAAACATGGTTGTTACTGCGAATTCTAGTGGTAGTATAAAATTGCTGCAATTAGTGTGAAGAATGGGAAACTTGTATTCCGGAGTTAAGCAGAATCATGTCAGTGAAACTTCCCTCTGGTAATTGTGGAAGAGCCTTAATCTGAGTTTGACGTATTGGTTGATTGGGAAAAAAATTGTAAGCGGTCATCTTGATGTGTTTATTTTCCAAATACCAAGATAGAAGAGATTGAAGAACAAGCACTTTGGATATTGAGTTTCAGCTGGGAATATGAAATCCAAATGGAAGAGACAGCAAAGCCATGTAATTGGACACTCTTCATGAGGTTCGTTCCAAACAGTTCAATATGAAGATATATACAAACAAACATCCGAAGGATTCACATGAGTTGGTCATTGTAACTTCGAAAGGTCTCTTGGGGTTTAAGAGTTACTCCGGGAAGCTGGTGAACTATTGAGCAAGAGAAACTGAAGAAGAAACCAGGCTTGCTAGGGCTTTTGAAGGTTGCACACTTCAGTCATGTGAATATTTTTTATGCAGTGGGGAGGGATGCCAAAGGATATAAAATGCATTTGGATTTTTTTTGTATATTAGAGGTGGTAACATTCTTGTTGAGGTTGTGTTAAAGTTGTTGACACACGCATTCCTTCAGTTTTTTGTATGGAAAGGGATGTGCTTTTAATAGCCAAACAAAATTGATACATGAGTATAGCAATGAAATTGATCTTGGAAAGAAAGTTTGTGTCATTTTCCCCTTTTTCGTGTTTTTCCATATTTCTAGTTGGTAATTTGAAAAGGGGAAATTTAAATTAGAGATGATTTTCCTTTTTGTTTGTTGAATAAGAGTATAAAACCGTTCTCTTAGTTGACAAAATTATCTGAGCTTTAAGCCAAGTTGAAGCATTAAATGAGCTAACACAACCTAGGATCAATACATTATGTGAGGGTCAGTATTTTTCCGAAAATGGTGATAAATTTTTCAATGGGATATATGTAGCTATATATTTTTCTGGTTTCATATTTAATATGGGGATTAGATTGTCAGAAGATTTCGAACTTCCTGTTACATAGAATCTCCACTCTAAGGTTGTTCACGAAGGCACGAAACATGGTTTTTCAGGCACTCGGAAGAGATGTGTCTGAAAGGCTCTCAGTGCATAGTTTTCTACAAAATATATTCCTTTGGCAATGATCCGGTCAAAGCAGAATAACTGGAAAATTAGTTCATGGAAACTCCTGTGGCTGCCTCTCGGCATAATGTTGGAGCAGAACCAGCTAAACTGCATAACGTTAATATGGGATGCAAAATCGCACTGACAGAAGAAAAACACATTAAAATTCTCCGTAGAAGAAGAAAGGTTCTTCCGTGTGTGTGTGTGTGTGTAATGCTATACCGTGTACAAATGACATTTCTATGAAACATCTATGAAACAAAAAGGGAAGTACTTGGAATACGAGGTCTCTAAGCTAACTCAGAATCTGACATATGTCCTGATTTTCTTCTCCTACTTGGATTCGCTACCAAAAGCTGGCCTTCCGAATTCATTCTCAAGCTTCGTCCGCAAGGGGTCGTTTGAGGAGGTCTCAATGCTCTCCCGTTGCGGATTGGTGCCGTTTGTTGTCCTGTTGAACTCCATGGCAGTCCTGAAAGTGAGTTCAGCGTTCAAATTAACTAGAACGTGGCGAAAAATCTTAACAAAACTTTGAGATCGATGCTTCTGATAAATGTCTATAATTGACCAAAAGGAAAGAAAAATTCCAGCTCGACTTGACCTGCTTGGCCTTGTTTGTGTGGGTGTGTGTTTGTCAGGTCGATTAAAATCATAAAATATAAGAGGAAGAAGCCAGAGCTAGAAGGGAGAACAGAACAGAGAATGCAGGGATTCATAAGATATGAAATATACCTGAAGATCTGCTTCCCCTTCTCTCTAAAGACTTCTTCGTTGACGTCCTCTTGATTGACCCATTACTGCTCAGGGACGGGGACCTTGACCGGACCGAAGGCGCCGTGAAGGGGTCATCTGGTATGGACACATTCTCGTCTCCACAAACTGAAGCTCCATCACTCCCCGACTCCGAACTCTTCTCTTTACTGCTAATCGAGGTTTTATCTTTCTGAATCACTCTATACGCAAACATCTGAAACGGTATTTGAGATACAGAAGCCACTTCTTCCGTGGCAGCCCTTGAAGCGAACCTCCTGGAGAGGTTTGCTTCCAGGTCAGAATAATCAACAAGTGGCACAGGTGGATCCGGCTGACTATGATCAGGGTTCATCATCAGAAACCTCTTTATGTATCGGAGAATCCTGCAAATGGACGAGAAATTCGGCCGATTTGCCGGATCAGCTTGCCAACACCTCTTGGTTAAGCTGGTGAGGTACTTTGGTGTTGGATAGGGGAACAGAGGTCTTTCTCCTGCCCTAATGTTTCTGCTGACCTTGTCTCCTTGGAGGTGACTGTCTTCAAACGGAACTTTACCCGTCAAAAGTTCGAAACAGACCATCCCAAAGCTATACACGTCTGCTTTCTCTGTGTATTTGCTGGTACAAGGGTTTCCCGATTGTTCTTGCTCGGACAAGACCTCTGGGGCGTACCAGATATTTGGGTTGGCGACCGCTTGGCTGGGGGTACTGTTCCGGGAGTGACAGTTCTTAACCGAGGCGAGTCCAAACCCGGAGACCTTGGCAAGGAAATAGCCGTCGGAGCTTCCGTTTCTTGCATTCACAAGAATGTTGCAAGTGTTTAAATTTCCATGGCAGATATTTCGGGAATGGAGATACTCCATCCCTCTCGCAATTTGGAGCATTATATCGACGGCGACGGGAAGAGAGAACGGGATTCGCCTCCTTGGACTGCAGATTTCCTTGATCAAGCTGTTGAGATCCTTGTTCATCATTTCCATGACAAGAAAACACTCCTTTTTCTCTTCGTCGGAGAAACCGCAGAGGAAGTGCATCACGTGGGGGTGGGAAATGGAGGAAAGCAGCGCAATTTCTGGGACGAGGGGCTCGATGTTTCCGAAAATGTGGCGGACGGCAAAGCTCTCCCCCATCCATTCGATCTCTTTGTACTGACTTCCGTTTCCCAATCTCCTCTTCAACTTGTAATCACTGGAACCGACCAAGAAGGAGCTCGGGAAAAGCTTCCCTTTGGATGGCTCCAACCGGTCGAGATTCTCAGACAGGAGCTCGGAGATTCTGTGCTCCGGTTTCGTAAGAACAGATGATCCCAAGCTTCTCTTCTCGCCGATCATCTCCAGAAGTATCCAACGATCTTCCCTCCACGCGCTGTCTATTCTGTCACACAGGTCGCGAGAAACCAAGTACTGCTTCCCGAATTTCCTCTGGAAAATTTTTGGATCCATCCACTCTTTGTCGTACATCTTTGAGAACATGATTCGTTTCTTTCGCATTTCTTCCTCGTCACAGCCTGCAATTTCTCCGGCTACCTCGATCGCTTCGTGAACGACGGGAAGGCAAGACAAGAGATTATGAAGATGAAACTCCACGCAGTCGGTGTTTTGGGCGAGGGATATGGCTCTAGCCCACCAATCTTTGGTCTCCAAGCACTGCCGAATATACAGCTCCCCTTCTCTGAAGATTCGATGGAGCTCCTTGAGGGGGTGCTCCAGAGCCTTCCATTTTGTTGACTTCTCTTGAAATTTCAGATTGTGCCTAATCTCCTCTGCAATTACTTCGAAAGCGTGATTGAACATGTCAACGAGCAGACAACACTGCCGCTGATTGATACGGATTTCCTGCCAAAACACCATCAGCGCCTTTAAACTCCCCAAAACTTCTCCGATCTGCCGGAACTGCTCCATCGCCGGCAAGAGAACGGAGAAAATGGGAACAACTTGTTCACCACAAGGAGCCAAAAAAAAAAAAAAAAAAAAAATCCTTCTCCTGTCTACAGAACAGCGTCAACAGAGGACGCGAGGGGAAAACAAGACAACAGCTTCTGAACGACGAGGAAATCAAGATACCAGACAAAAATCCACCGCCGTTCTTTAGAAAAATCGGGAGGTCGCAGGCGCGAGCGGATCACGCGCCAAATTCCCAAGGATCCAGAAACAGAGGACTCGAGAAAATTCCTTCCTCTCGCAGATTTCACTATGGTACAGAAATCGAAAATGGGCACCCGAAAGAAGAGGCGAAAATCGTCAAGAAACAAGACCACCAAATTCTTCGATCGGGGCAGAGCGTTGACCCCTCCGTCGATTGGAACGACGATGACAAAAAGAAGGATGTGATCGGAGACAGTGATCAGAGAGGGAAAAAATGGATCGGAGCCGGACCAAGGTCCCGTAATTCTCCCAGTCCGCGACCTTGACCACACACTTGTCTTCCCCCTCGAAGAATCCGTCTCAGTCGGGAAGGCTTCCCTTTAAAATGAAAGAGCGCTGCTCCCGCGTCTCTCAAGAGTTATTTAAATTCAGGTCTTCTGTAACGGCTAACCGTTCCAACGAAACACGTTTTCGGCTGACGTGGATGACTGGAAGCAACAACGGAACACTGACGTGCGACAGGTAGAAACACAGATGGGTTAAGAGTTAAACTAAGCATGCTCTGCCACGTGGCGATGTTGAATAGGTCGGCTGAGTCGTTTCTTCCTCCTGCGGCCAATAACAGCGATCAAATTGGACTCCGTGACCTTCCTTTCCAAGAATAATACCTCCCTCCCCCTTCTCTTCTTTCTCGTAATTTCCTCATTAATCTTTAGTAATAATATGTATGTTTTTTTATATAAAAGAAAAAAAATATCTTAAAGCACAATTCCGCGTTTCCTTAGTCTATATTTTATTGGGTGACGGCGTCCGTCCACCGTCGTGCACGAAGAAAGACCGGGTATTAATATGGTGACCTCGTCGCCTTCTCTAATGGCAATCGGACACGTGTCAAACGAACTCAAATCATGCTCCAAGTCGAATAATAATAGTCTTGGTGCGTGGGATCGTGCCAAGCATGTTTCGTCCGCTACGCATTTGGGCTTTGTCGGTCATTGAGGAGGATAATACATTGGACCCGTGTGTAGGACCCATGTCAGTGGAAGGCATGGGTCCTGAGCTGTAAGGCCTTGGTCCTAATGGATTGGGATTTTGGCCCACGAATTGGGTTCTTTTTTTTATCTGCAATTCCGTTTTCCATGTGAACAGGACGGGTTTCATAAAAAAGGAGATCGAAGCGGGGCGAGAGAGAATCCATTCGGAGAAAGCAAAAGGAGTGATCGGTTTGCGAGTCCCGAGTCTTCCGCTCCCGAGTTCTCACTTCCTTTCCTGCATTCATTTCTACTAAACAGAAGAAAAATCGACTCTCCTCCACTCTCTCAGACCCTCCATCAGCTCAACTATCTCGCTCCTCTCCCATCCATCCGGTGCAAACCTTCAGGTTTCATCCAATGTCCTGTAAGTCTCTCACTTCAGGTCTCGTTATTGTTGCTAGAGCTGCCTCTTCCTCTTCAGTCACAGGGTCCCCTCTAACCACATGGTTCTAAATTTAGCGCGCCATTCACTGTTTCCGGCTGGAAGTTCTCTGGCTATGCTATTCAAGTTCAAGTCCAACATTAAGGCCAATCTTTCACCTATAACCAAGTCTCCAAAATGTTTGTAGCAGCTGCGTGCCGCATTCTGAAAGAAATGCATGTGAAATTGTCTATTTAAGGAAATGCTGGTGATTTCGGCGGTTGAGTGGGTTACCAGTGCTACACTCTGTTTGTTATACAAGTCGGGAATGGTGCAATGCTTTTTTTTTTAAGTAAATCTGGAATGAGATTGGAATCGGTTGGTTCAAAAAATTTAGTTTGCTTCCTAATGGGTTTGGTGGGTGCCTATAACTTTGCATTTTGGAGGTTGCTTATGACTTTGCATTCTAAATGGAACAAAACATCATAGGCAGATTCTGTCTAATTAATGAGCTATCCTCTTGTTGGAGATCAGGGGCAAATTTACTTAGACACAGTAATGATGCTCCTCGTGTTTAAGAGCACCCGCAGATTTAGTTAGGCCTAAAGATGAAATTAGTTCTTGTGAACAACGGAACAGTAAAAAATATGCTCCTTACTGACATCTTTTCACGTCTTTGTGCTAGTGCTGGAACCAGTTATGCGAAAGTAGAAAGCTAGCAAATGTGAAGAATTGGACACGTCTGGGTGGTAATAATGAAGTGGTTCTATGTTGCTGGTCTTCTCACACTTCTCACCAGTTCTCAGGTCAGAGCACCTAAAAATAAGAAAATTTACGATACTATCTTCTTGCATCCAATTTTTTAAGTTATCACTCTATGTGTGAGACCCGTAAGCAGCTCCCATCTTTGTTTTTACCTTCATATTTATTGTATATGCCTTACTTTCTGTGAATTTTATCCTTTTGCTTTGTGTTAAGGAAAGGAGCATATATTCACTTCTTTAAGACCAGTCAAACACTTGAAAGTCTTTGAAATTCCTGTTATTTTTCAAATATAGAGTGCTTGGATGGAGCATCAACATACATTATCTTAATTAATATCTAGCAATTGTGAGTACTGTCCAAAAGATAAAAAATAACAAACAAAGTGATGTCCTTTCTTTATTTCTTATTCTTTTTATGGTAATGCTAATATCAGTTAAGTCCACTCTCTTTCTTTATCTAGTTGTCAGAGCATCTGGTGTGTGTATGCAATTCTCTATGCCTTTCTACATCAGTCAGATCCCAAAATGACACCAGTTGATGTCTTATTTGATATTGCTTAGATGGGCAAGAACCTGATTTGTATCAAAGCATGGCCTTGACTTATTCTTCCATGCATAATATTTCTAAATCCCCTTTTCTATTTGTAGACAGTTAAGTACATTTAATTTCCAAAAGGCTTGCTCTGAAGGTTTTCTCCACTGTCATATCTTCTGTTGTACGAAGTATTGGCTGTTGAACCTAATGAATCACTTGCATTATCATTGAAGTAATCTGGGGATGTGACTCAAAGGCATTTATGCCCATTTTACCCTACTTGCAATTTTATTTCAGATCGTCCACTGTTTAGAAAATACTGTCTTTTACACAATTGCACATTCTGTATGGAATATATTTTCTTTATTTATGATGATGTTCTTTATCCCTTTGTAATTGGCTCTGAGAGATAATGGCTGTAGTCTTATCTTACTTACAAACAATATTTCGTCTTTGAAAAGAAAACTCCATTTGTTGTCCTCGTTAAGATATTTCAAGTTCTGATGTCTTGCAAACTTAGCAGCAATTTTTTGCTCCTATTGTTGCGACAGCGGCCTATGTATCTTCTCCTTAAGAAGGCCTGCATTATCACTACAAATATCTGTTGCAAAGACTTTCTTCTCTGCCTCTCTGGTTTCGGCGACATCGATTATCTCAATGTCTTTAGTTCATGTACTGATGCATTTCGATATGACAGGGAATATTGACAACTCTATCACAAAGTAATGGTAGATATGAGTATGACTATGCGACAGTGCCATTTCTCGCTGAAGTTCTGAAGGTATATAACTTTTTCAAAGTTTGTTTTGTTTAGCGAGAGAGTAGCAGTTTCTTGGCTGAGAATTTATTAAAAAATAAATAAATATAAATTTAAGAATAATTAAAAACACTTACCTGTTATCTGTTTGAACATTACTTCTAGCTCTTCTTCTTTCAAGGTGTTTTCGAGAAAAGCGGAGTTTATTAATTTGTATCATAATAGACAAGCATAACTTATAATCTAGAATACAGGACTTCGGGGCCCTTGACGACTACAAACTGTAGGCCAACCCCATGTTTTGCCAGTTTTTCTGCAATAGAATTTGCACCTCTAGAAATACAAATCCTTGAACAATTTGTCCCTTTTAGCTTATCATGTTTCTCTAAAATCTAGCTGGATCCTCCTTGCGGGGATGGATAAGCACTTGCCCATCCCACTACAATGCTCGAGTCTCTTTCAATTTCTAGCGCATCAAAGAGTTGCTCCTTATAGATAGAGATCCCATTGAGTAGCCCCATTACCTCTGAAATGGCTGAATCTGAGGTGCCTATTGGTCCCAAATATGCGATTTACCTAAATAGTTTTTGAAATCCCACCGAAGCCAGCAGTTTTGAGGTTACCAAATGAGGCCCCTTTGAAGTTCAACATGATCCTCTGTGCAAGGGGGGACCAAGTGGCAGTCTGAATAGAAGAGGCCATACCATGGAGACCAGCCACCATCAGCCAAGAGCTATGAAGGGTGTCTCATCTAATTACCTGAAATCCTCTTGATTGCACAACCGTTCAATAACTGTTTTATATCAATTGCCATTTGTTCCCATGTCCGTGCTTTTCCATGGAATATCCTGAAGCTTCTTTCCTCCCATATACCCCATGTAGGTGTATAAGGCACTTATCCAGCAGATGTCTTCCCTTAGGCTTTTCTAGGGGTCGTCTCAGTTCCATCCGCCTAATTAGAGAGGAGGGAAGCAGAGGGTATATTAAATAGGTTTAAAAACAATGCCAGACTTGCTATGCAAATGGATATTGCACTAGCACAATGTCTGACATTTCCATATCTCTTGTACAATGTGGAAAAGGAAGCTCAGCGAGAGACATTTCACGTCTTTGTAGATTCTATCTGATGAGAATCTTCCTTAAGCTTTGGGGGGCCTTTACCACACAATGCTAGCAATGTGTTTGTTTCTATCCATGGAAAAAAAAAACAATGATACGCAGAAGCAACCAAGAAGTAGTAAAGTTAAAGATAGAAAAGAAAGTTGAGTTCATACTGCAAAATTTGTTGTATATGTTCTGGGGTATCTAACCAGAAAACATCTCAAGTGCTTTTTCGGTCTTGGGGAAAAAGTTCCAGGAAAAATTTTATAAGAAATTCTGATTGGAACATTCTCCTCTGAATTATAATTCTGGTGTGCTGATGGGATCACGGAACCATGTTCTTCTTTTTCTTTGCTACAGCTTGTGGTATCTAGTTTTCTTCTTTGGAGAGAATGCAAGGAATCATCTGCTCCAAGAATGACAACAGAATGGAAGAGTGTCCGTTTATTCCCTATTCCTTCCATTATATACCTGATTCACAATAATGTTCAGTTTGCTACCTTGACCTATGTTGATACTTCAACATATCAGATAATGGGCAATCTGAAGATTGTAACAACTGGAATATTGTTCAGGTACTGCTAGCCCTGTAGAACTTGTTTCTGTCCCGTGAATCATTTATTTTGTTTACTTTATGACATTTTGGTAGTTCAAAAGAAGTTTATATCCAGCTTGTAACTTTACATGTTTCTACTCGGATTCATTATTTTCATATTCTACACTGCTTGTTCATCTGCAGGCTTTTCTTGAGGAGGAAACTATCGAATCTGCAGTGGATGGCCATTGTCCTACTAGCAGTTGGGACAACAACAAGCCAGGTAAACTTGGAAGTGTTTTTGACACATTTGACTTTGTTATTTGCTGCTACTGTTTCTATGTATCTAAGGACCTAGCAGTGGATAGGGATGATGGGAGAGATTAAATCCTTTTGATATGAAATAAAAGGAGCAGTGTGTGCATCCTTTAGACACACTGTTCACTTTAGAAGTGTAAACACTCTTATAAGGGTCATACTTCATTTGAATTGGCAAAAGATTAATCTGTTACTAAAAGGAAAAAAGGGATGTAGCTCGTGAGGATTTGAGATTTTGAGCATTTTGGAAATCTGCTTGTTTCACTTATGAAGGTTGGCCTGAAACTTATCTGACATGATATGACACAAAAAGTGCACCATGGGAGAGAGAGCAGTTCAAAATTGGTAAATATGCCCTGTGGGTAGAGAGATGCCCAAATATTCAAAATTAGTTCTTGTTATCCAAGAATTCAAAGGATTAGAAATTCATTGACATTCTCTAGTAATTCTTTCAGTGTTCTTTTGTTCTGTCCTCATCTTACTTGTGGCAAACTTATAATTCCAAAAGATGAAAATCTACCTTAAGGGATTTCATATTTCCAAGTATTCATGATTACTTA
This sequence comes from Aristolochia contorta, assembly GCA_022405105.1. Taxonomy (NCBI): domain Eukaryota; kingdom Viridiplantae; phylum Streptophyta; class Magnoliopsida; order Piperales; family Aristolochiaceae; genus Aristolochia; species Aristolochia contorta. Next base: position 449,042 of record CM039667.1, on the reverse strand, counting down.
GAGTCAAACTTCTTATAATTTTAGTGCATGATTTTTTTGTTTGGCTAATGAAACAAAACAAAGATATCAAGTAATAATCCAGCTTATATCATTTTAGTTGGACTCAATTTGGAGTGCGGCTTCCTGTGGAAGATTTCATGCATGAGTTCTCAATAACTAATTTGATGAACATGCAATGGGGGAACATTTTTCTGCTGGCATGTTTTATCTTCTCGGTCAGTTTACTTAATCTGCTGCTGAGAAGGCATTTGACTGCTTATGCAAGCATGCTCAAATGCTTATTAAGTTTCTTTAAGATCTATCAATTAGTATTTAATTGCTTCGACATCACCACCTGTGGAAATTGATTGCACTTCTCATTTTAAGTATGACCAGCCATTTCATAGGAATTTGGCGGCAATAAACTGGACTTAATTCAACCCTTTAAATCATTTAAAATAGAATTGGGACATTAAATATCAAATTTTGGCAAATCTGATGCTGTGTCTGTATCTGTCATTTTTTAGGTTTTTTGCTTTTTGCTGATGACTTGTTGCTTCATAATGGTACTAGTCATAACCTTCTCGAATTCAGGTGAAAGGCTGCGGAGAGTCATCATGTGACTCTCTGTTCTCTGCTCCAATTCAAGGTTATATGCTAGGAATTCTGTCTGCTTGCCTCTCGGCTCTAGCAGGTGTTTACACTGAATTTCTCATGAAGAAGAACAACGATAGTCTGTATTGGCAGAATGTGCAGTTGTATACGTTGGTATCTTTATCCATTTAAAACTCCTTTCCCTTTTTCACCTAGTGTCTTATCCTTATCTGGATCTCATTATTTTATGACCATGATTAGTTGAGTTGTAGATATCCTGAAAGAAAGCTCTGTTTCAGGTTTGGTGCAATCTTCAATATGGCACGACTGTTACTGGATGATTTCAAGAGTGGCTTTGAAAATGGACCATGGTGGCAGCGCATTTTTAATGGGTACAGTGTTGCAACATGGATGGTTGTGCTGAACTTGGGCTCTACTGGCTTGCTGGTATCATGGTTGATGAAGTATGCAGATAACATTGTGAAGGTACTATTGTTGTATAATTTGTTGTGAAGATAAACCTGGGGCCTTTGTACGACGTGAAATAGAAATGAGGTTTTGTTGTTTTATGAATATCTACAATATGCAGGTTTATTCGACGTCAATGGCAATGCTGTTAACAATGGTTTTATCAGTGTATCTCTTTCAATATAAGCCTACTTTACAGGTACGTACCTTTGGACGTCTATTTGTAGAATGTTAACATAAGCAGACCTTTTTTCTTTTCTCTCTAATAAGTTAGTTTTTTTTCCCTTGAACATTTGTTCAAATAATTTATTATGTTTGACACTATGGTTGGCAGCTACTAACTGATATTTTCTTTTTCTTCCATGTGATGCAGCTTTTCTTAGGTATTATAATTTGCATGATGTCGTTGCATATGTACTTTGCCCCTGCTAGCATGCTTGTAGATTTGCCTGTGACATCTAAAGCTGCACCTGAAACTCTGAATGAAGTTGCTGTTGAGAGGACTCCATCCACCTGAAGTAAGATGAGTACTTTTCTCTGAATCCTGTAATATTAGTTCCATTCTTTGTTGGATGGTTATAATTTCCTTTGTCAAAAAAAGAGGTTATAATGAGATGGAAAGGAAAGGTGGTTTTGAGTGGAATGAAAAGATGCCTTGTGCCTTTGATAAGGTGAGTCTAATGAAAGTGTCCTTTTCACGTGGAAATTGGCGTTTCTAGTATCTTTGCCAATGAAGTTCTGCTGTTGGAAATAATATATTAGGGAAGTTTCCTTGTAACTTCCAATGGATGAATGGTCTTAGTTGAAATCAAATTTCAGCTGTTTTCTGGAAATAGCACTGAAGGGACCCATTTTGAATATAAAGTAACATTCGGTAGAACCAAGGGCCCATGATGCAGTTTGGATCATTACTCAACTCTGGGCTCAGATCTGCTACGACATCCAATCGCAAAAGGCCAGGTACCCCCTCCAAAATGGGGGGCAAAGAAAACCTCTAGTGACACTCACGGGCCAGCTGGGTGTACCTGGCTGCTTCCGATTGGATGTTGTTGTATTACTATGATCCCGTCACCTATTGGCTTTAGAGCACGATCGCTATTGTCAGTGGTCGTCATTTGTCAATTGTAGCTATATCCTGTTGATGAAGATGCTTGTTCAATTCAAACAGTTTCTCAGCTTTAACTTGAATGGATGAGAGTGCAGGAGCCGAAAGAAAAAAGACACAAAAATAATTGGTGTTATAATTAACTCAGTGGTGTAGTTGAATCTCATAATAAGTTGGAATCATGAGGAGGAAGGAAAGAGAGGAGGATGTTGTGTGATGGGCTAGGGCTTGGGTTTTTTTGGTATTTTCCTGTTTTGTTTTCAGTTTAGTTGTTTCTGGCCCTTTGTGTGTCATACAGCAATTTGATTGAGTGGTTTGTCGGGTCCATATGTGACTCAGTTCAGGTGGAGCCTGGTTGTGCTGCATTATGAGGCGGCGTGTACGTAGTTCATTGGTGGGTTAGATTCATCCCTAGCGACTCGTAATTAGCGATCCATTCGGATGATCCTGGTCTCTCCCTAGGTAAAAGCCGATGATGCAAATTATGCTATTTGAAACCAAATGTTAGGTTTTTTTTGTCATCGCCTCCATCAATGTGAAATGAATACGGAAGATGACTTCTCCCTTCTCCCTCGCGACGCCACGGTAAATTGTGAAATGAATAGGAAAGTGTCTCTAGAAGAACGACCTAGTGACACCGGCGGCTGGGAATACCAGAATAGGGAGGGATGACGACGAGACTCTCTCTCTCTCTCTCTCTCTCTCTCTCTCTCTCTCTCTCTCTCTCTCTCTCTCTCTCTCTCTCTCTCTCTCTCTCTCTCTCTCCAAGTAACTGCATTTAAATGGCCATAAATAATGTAAATAACGTCCCCCATGCAGGTGGTTCCCTGTCTTCGGTCAGAGGAGTCCACATTGTCTAGAATACATTTGGATTCTGGAATTCTTGGCAGTCGGAACGTGGAGAGATACATACGCGTACAAAAGTATTTCCGCCCAGTAATGAGCCACCAGCTGCATCCCTCACTGTGAGCTGTTCTCACGCGCACTGGGTGCATGGTCTCCTCCCTCCCTCCCTCTATAAGTACCTAGCTCCCTTTCGGGCGCTATCAACTCCTGAAGTGAAATTTCCAAGGAGAGAGAGGGAGAGTCGGTGACTAGATCAGAAAATATATATATATCGGAGAAATCGAGTCGAAGCTTAGCGATGGAATCGATCGCGCTTCCTGAAATCGCCGGGGGACGACGCGGAGACGGGGAGCAGCAGAAAGGAATGAAATTAGAGAGATCATGCAAGCACTTCCAGATGCCGCTGCATTACCCCAGGTACACCAGAACCGACTACGAGACCATGCCCGAATGGAAGCTTGATTCTCTGCTCAGGGAGTATGGACTCCCGGTGATGGGTGACGTTGCTCAGAAGAGGATGTACGCCATTGGCGCATTCTTGTGGCCTTCTTACTGATTTTAAGCTTAATAGATTCTCCTGTCTTTTAGTGCAGATCGATCAGATCGCAGATGGATAAATTCTTAGCTGATCAGCATATATACGCTCGCCCCCAGAGCAACATGCACTCACTTTTCTTCTTCTTTCTTCTTTTCCCATCCCCTTTTTCAACCGTGATTCTAGCTTGTAGCACTCTTCCCGTTGTTGTAATCTCCTCCTTGTTTAGTAAAAGTAGATTGAGTAGTAATGAATGAGCCTTTTTTTTTTTTAATTTGGTGGTAGGAATGAAAATTTTGTCTGTTTCACCTCCCTGTTTTCTCAACTAATTTCGCACTTTGAATCCTTTTTAAGTTCTTTGCCTCTACAAAAAGGATTCTGCGAAATATATATCTTCGCTTCATGCGAAACTGAGAGGCGCCTCTAATTTTCAGACTGATTTTTTCATCCCCTATACCTTCCGTTATAAATGGTTTATGGCGAGAAGAAATGAAAATTCTGTTTAAAACTTAATGAACTGCTTGAAATGGTTCGTGGCGAGATGAAGATTGAAATGAAAATTCTCAACAACTTTGACTACATGCATGAAATGGTTCATGCCGAGGAGAAAGAAAAGAAGATTCTCAACTACCTCAACTACATGATGTCGATGACACGCGCGCTGGAAATAAAAAAATCAAAGCCGGAAAAGAACAGCAAAACAGGTGTCAAATGGTGGATTCTTTTTTGGGCTTCTTTAACTCTTTCATAACGAAATCTTGAAGATCACGAAGGTGAGCTAAAGCTAACAAATTCCTTATCACGTTAATTTGCTTCTCTTCTCCTTCTTGTGACTTGTGTCCTGATCAATAAATATTTTACTGGTACCTCCTTCCGGCGATGGAAACAAGAACGCGTCTCTCGTTCTTCCTCGATGGTATCGATATCAAATAAACTTAGATTGCGTTTCGAGAAGAAAAGCAAGCCGACTCTCAAACCAAAACAAGCAAGAGTAATACCCGCACAGTGCATATGTCTTGGGTGATTAACCCAACAATAGGCTCGTCTCGTTCGGCGCGTCCGTCTCAGAGTTCGTATCAAGGGCGTGCTCTCATGCCACCGGAACTGATAGCCGACAGAGATGAGAGAGTAAGTGTATATTAATCTGGCTGCCAATAAACTATTCATGAGCTGCGTGGATGTCTAATTCTCATTCTTATTGCTTTGCTGTGCTTTGCTTTGCTTTGCTTTGCGTTTGTGGCCTCCGCAGGCTTGCAGCAGCTGTCGAGCGTCGAATCGACAATGCCATATCAGCCTCTGCAGCCACTCGCCCACGACCAAACGGTTAAGAAGGAGTGGCCGAGAAGCAAGTGTACGACGCGTACATTTATTGACTGCTGCATTTTAATGGCGTCCACCCAGTGGAATCCAATTCATGAGCTCCTTCAGATGCTTCACCCGGGACACTGAACCCGATCCCACCCACCTACGTGCCGTCACATTATTGGTACGAAATTTCCACTCTGGATGTGCTTTTTTTTTTGAAAAATAGGCAAAACGAAAAACTTAAATCGGTAATCAAGAATAAACCTGACAAACTCTGTGCACAGTAGTTGCTAATAAGGGCCGTCTCTAATCACCTCTTTTCATTAGACTCCCCTAGTTAGCCATGGCTGCCGGTTGCCTTCTTCCTAGTGACCTTTTCCGATGATTAATTACTTCCACTTGCGGAGAAAAAAGGGACGGGAAAAATAGAGACGTGAAACAAACGATCCCCTGTTTTGGGTCTGATTAATTAATACGTTTCAGCTAGCTATATCTTTTTCATTTCAACGATGCATGAAACTGCTTAAATAGAGTTCATGATCAGTGGCCCCGGTTTTCTTTCTCTCCATTACTAAGTTGGGTCTGATACTTCAATTTCATGTCTTCAATTTCGTGCCAAAAATTGGCCCGATTACCTTTGCAGCGTACTGCAGACATTGAATGAAGAGAGGACCGTCAGCTTCCGAGACAAGAACGCGGCGGAAGCTCTCTACCATGGACGCTATGGGATCGATTTTTGTAATTTTTCGTCAATTTAAATTGGAAAATTTCTGAACCACGTCTTGGTACAAGACAGAATTAAGAGTTGTTGATTTTATATGTTTGATAATCTGATTACTAGTGATAAGGGACTCAATTAAGGATTCCGAACAGATAAACGAGAAGAGAGAGACGTAACTACTACTGCATTTGTGTGTGTGTGTGTCTCTCTCTCTCGGTGTAGGAAGGACTTCCTACGGTAAATCTTTCTCTACGTGATATCAAGCCATTAATGCATGGCATCTCTTCAATGAGGCAGCACAGGAGAAGAAGCAGAAGAAAACAAATACAGTAGAGAATTATTAGAGGCTGTGGGGTACTCTCTTATCACAATGCAGAGATCAGCCGAAGCAGCAAGGAAACAAAAGAATAAAATAAAATATAAAGTAATCAATAAATAGATCAACAATCAAATAAGAGAGACGAGACGAGACGGGCTTCTATTCATTCTGGATCCAATAAATGCTCTCCGTCTTGCAAATTGATATTCCAGTACATTCTTCCTGACCGACTCATGCCATCTTTCCTATTCCAGATATTGCTATATTCTTCCAGTTAGAATTTAGAAACCGAGCAAATTAATACAATTATTTGAAAAGAACAATCTGAATTTTAAATAGCCTGCCTCCTGCTCTCTATAAATATCAAACGGCTGTCCCTCCATTGAATCACACAACGCGCGCCAAGAAGTTCTCTTTTCAGGAGTAGAGGGAACAGGGGAAGCGAGCGAGCGAGAGAGAGAGAGAGAGAGAGGCAGGGGAAATCATGGGTAGAGGAGGAAACATAGCATCGGCGAGCCGAGGGGTGTCTCTAGTGGAGAGTGGAGATCAGCAGCAAGTTAAAGAGAGATGCTCTTATTTCCAGATGCCTTTGCACTACCCACGCTACACCAAAGCCGACTACGAGACGATGCCGGAGTGGAAGCTCGACTGCCTCCTCAGAGAATATGGCCTGCCCGTGAGCGGAGACGTCAACGAGAAGAGAAAGTTCGCCATGGGAGCTTTTCTATGGTCTTCCTGTTGAGCTTTCCATTAATGGGAGCTTTTCTATGGTCTTCCTGTTGAGCTTTCCATTAATGGGAGCTTTTCTATTGAGTTGCAGAAGTGGTGCTTTGGGTACTTAAAAGTTTCTGAATTAGCAGAGTACTCTGTAGTCTTTGTAGTAAGTCAGTAATATATAAGCTGCTTGTGTACTACTAATATAAGCCTCTGTAGCGAAACCTTCTACCTAAGGTTTGTGAGATACCGTTTTAACAATTTATGTAGTCTCTGTAAAATGACTCCTACTACTACTTTTTGTTCAAGGTTCGCCTCGTTTGAAGTACCAGTACTTTTTTGCTGTTTCCTCTCATCAAAATCTCTACACAATGCTTCTGAAAGAAATTAGAGACAAATGGTGTCACTCGTGAATAAGAAGTTGATTCATAAATATAAAGAGGGCGAACAAAACCGGGCATTTTTAAGGCGATAATACTCTCTGTTTGCATTCCATTGCTCATGCGTACAGATTCAGTCCAGGAAATGGGGTTGAGTATTAACGGCTCCTGTCATTTTGACGCGGCAGTAGTAAGACCGCTTGTAAGGTTCAGTGATCAGTTCGATCGCTCGTCTGAAAATCCCACTTTGCTTTCATTAACGCTATGGTTCCCTTTCGTTTTCTTTCTGTTGGGCAAAACTGATTTTTGTTCCCGGTGTAATCAGGAGACTCTGCACCCATTATCTTTTTTTCTGTTTCGAATTGGTGTCAGCCATGATCGCATTCATCTGAATGTTGCTCAAAACGAGACCCAAAAATGGCTTCGCAACTGTAGGGTAGCCTTTTTCTCTTTTGCTAATTGAGTTCTCTATTTCTGTGTGCTGAGCAGCAGATTTGCGTAGTGGCCAACTTTTCCAGGTTTGTCACAACAGAAGTAGCAGTTCCGGAGAAGCACTTTGTACCATGGTATTTCAGCATTTTGAGTTCCATTCCGAAAGAAGATACATTTGAACTGTAGAGAACAGTACAACATAGTTGCAGAAAGTGATACGGAAAACCTTGTTTCTAGCCCTTGTTTTTGTTGAAGCTTCAGCGATGGCGGTTAATCAGTGCCATCACAAGTTGTTACTCGACTTTCAGGCGCATAGTTTTCAACAGTTCTATAAAACATTACACAAGAAGAAAATATATTCTTTGGTGCTTTCTCTGAGAAGATACTTGGTGGGCAAAGGGAAGAAAAAACCAAAAGAAAAGTATCCCAGCTAATATCTGATTTATGAAAAGAAAATGATATGCATTTAAGTAATGTTCACTAATGTTTGCGCATTTACAAAAGATTACGAAATGCGGGCTACCATAAACTCCTTCCAATCGATCTCCAGTTTACGTGAGATTGAGGGTAAGTTCAATTACAGACAAAGACAAGGAGGCGGCCTCAAGAAGATGGCGGTGGATGAGTTCTCATTTATTGCTCTTGCGCATGCTGCGTCTGCTGTGAAACTCTACTCGTCATCGAGATAATTCAATCCTCTCACGTCTCTCCGGCTTTCTCATTAATTAGATTTCCTATGTTCTCACAGGATAATCACAGAGCCGGCTCCTCTGCGATATGATCTATGGTCTTTTCATTTATTTTAATTTAATACAAAACAGCGCTATCGAGAAGTTAATGCTTGATAAATTGTTTAAAAGGGTGTATGAGTATCCCTCTCCGAGCAGTTGGAGATTGGAAGTGTCGCCAATTCGCAGCGGCCAATTCCAGACAAGTGAAGTTGACAGAGAATTTAATGAGGGTCCGTCCCTAACAATAAAATAATATAGAGTACTGATTCGGACGAAAAATGGGCCCAGAAACAGCCCAATTATCCATGTTGCTTTATATCTTGGATACCCAACTAAATTGACGAGGGTCCATCATTAGCTTCATTTTTTTTTTTTTTTGCATCATTACGTATAGACGTGGTGGGCCTGTAATATTGCTTTATTTTTTATTTTTTTTCTTCTTTTTCAATTGCAGGAAATGAAGTGAACAAAATACGAATCAATGTGTTGTGTCCCGCCGGCGGGAAAGGAAAGATATCTATCTGTACGGGGTACCGTCGGATTGTATAAAAATTAGAGAGCGGATCCGAAAAGGGGGGAGCCGGGAGGGAGGCTGCAGTTGCTGGAGGCGGATCGGACTATATTTTGTATTTTCCCTCGCCTTTTCAAAAGTCCCCACGGAAAACCCTCTTCTCACTTCTCAGTTCTCAGTCTCAGTGCCCGCGGAAACCCTCACTCCTCCCCAAAATGCCGAGGGAGATCATCACGCTTCAGGTGGGACAGTGCGGGAATCAGATCGGAATGGAATTCTGGAAACAGCTCTGCCTCGAACACGGTATCAGTAAAGAAGGCATTCTCGAGGATTTTGCCACTCAGGTCATTTTCCCTTCCCTCTCTCACTCTTCTCTCATGTTGTCGCTCGGCCTTCTGTACCTCTTCATTTTGCTGTTCTGTCGTTTTGTGTATTGAACTGTGGTAGCGAGCACCAGCTATAATCCGGAACATAAGTGAATAAGTCAAGGCCCGATCTGTTATTCGTAGATTCTTCACATATATTTCTCGTCGCATCGGTTTTGCTCTTTTCAGTTTTTTTTTCTATGAATTAATTTGATCGCAGGGTGACCTCTTTTCTCCCATATAAATGTCCTGCATTACATTCATACTGGTTAAGGTACTTCACGTTTTTAATAGCAACAATTACTTTGCTGCTGGTGGGCTAATGATCATTACTAATGTTGGTTTTGAAAATTTTCAAACTGAAGAGATAAATTTGAATGATTTTTCTAAATCCTTGTTCCCATGAGATAATAGAATTCCTGATAATATCTTACTACAGGGTGGTGATAGGAAGGATGTTTTCTTTTACCAAGCTGATGATCAGCACTACATTCCCCGTGCTCTGCTTATGGATTTGGAGCCCAGGGTTATTAACGGCATTCAGAATAGCGAATACAGGAATTTGTACAATCACGAGAACATCTTTCTATCTGATCATGGAGGTGGAGCTGGAAATAACTGGGCCAGTGGGTATCACCAGGTTTGCTTTTTTTATTTTTTTTCTTTTTCACCCTCTGCACCTCAGAATCGCTGGGAAAGTTTCTTTAATTTCAAGATCTTGGCTTAGTCCCTCGTGTGATTCTTTTAGATACTTTATCGCTACAAAGTTGAATTCAGCTATTAAAAGAGATAATGCTGTTCTATATCATCATTTCTACAACTGTGCCATCGTTTCGCACTGGTCTTTTCTTCATTTTTATTCTACTGTATGCTTTTCATTCCATTTAGTATTACAGGTCTTGTCTGAATTTCTTATTAACGTCCTGATTGTACGGAAATTTTCAAGTCATTGGTGCACTGATTTTCATTAGGATATAGGATGTACAGGGCTGCACCATTTTGCTTCTTTTTAGACATATTTTTTTCTCGATCATAACAAATTTATTTTTTTGAACTTTCCCTTGGTTATAATGATTGGCGCCTCTTATCATTCATGATATCATGAAGTGAGCAAATATAGTCACATCATTATTCATTAGGCTTCCCCACTACACTCTTGATTAATTTTGAATTACCTTAAGTGTTAGATGGCCGCTTTGCCTCACCGAGTTTGTGCACATTGACGGTGTAAGTGGTTTGCATGATAAATCATGATTGACCTACTTATGAAGCAACTGAAATAGTTGCTTTTTAATAGTGGAACTAAAAATACATACAAGTGTTTTTTCCTGTGTAGCGGGCATTGACCTTCAACTGATTGTTCTCCTTCACTGTAACTGGGACTTCAGATGAGTTCCACCAAAGCATCAACACTTCTACTTAAATACCAAGCTTTTTTTTTTTTGTGTGTAAGACTTACAGTGGACTGTTAAATTTAAGAGCAGTAGAAGTTTCAAACTCCAAGTTGATTTGTAAAAATGTAAACATATCTCTTGAGACACATCAAACAGTAAATTGCCCTGGACATTTTATCATCATTGTTGTTTCTTACCTAGAGTAGATAACTATTTTAAAACTACATTTCTTTGCCAGGGACAAAAAGTTGAAGAAGATATAATGGACATGGTTGATAGAGAAGCAGATGGTAGTGATAGTCTTGAAGGCTTTGTTCTCTGTCACTCAATAGCTGGAGGGACAGGCTCAGGTTTTCACTTTAAATTTTTTACTGTTTCCTATATATCTGTGTGTGTGTGCGCGCGCGCTTCTGTTTCAATAAACATTTTCACTAAATCTGTAACACATTTTTCAGTCATTGTGAAAATTGATGACTTTTTCACTCTTGAGTAAAATGGTATTTTTATCAGTGTCATTTGCTGGTTGTTCCTGAAAGTATTAATGTTTCTGGTATGTAATGCAATAATTATAGAGTTATGTACTTTGTCTACTGATGGAGCCTCGTGTTGAACTCAAAAACTATGCATGTTTCTCTTCTACCTTCTCCGGGCATTCTGAAGAACCTCCACAACAGTATAAGAAAATTTGCTACACTGATATTTTACAAAGAAATTCAATGTTTCTCCCTTCATTTTTAAAAAGAAAAAAATTCTCGTTGATTAATATGTGGCATTTTGTTTCTGGAAGGAGATATTTCTTGAAGAACCAGTCATAAGGTTAAGAGAAATCCGTTCAAGCTGTAGTAACTATCACAAGTTTGTTGCCTCATGAATTAAAAAGTCACTCTCGATTCTCAAAAAAGAGCTTCAACTAATATGGAAAAAATTACCTATGGATTAGTGAGGAAAAAGATAAAAAAATTATCTTGCTCTCCTTTTCTCATTATTTTTCTCATATTTTCCTTCTGTAGACTTTATATTGGGTGTCTTACACTGCTCCTTGTTTTTGTAGGAATGGGCTCCTATTTGTTGGAGACCCTGAATGATCGTTACAGCAAAAAGCTTGTCCAGACATACAGTGTCTTCCCCAATCAGATGGAGACAAGTGATGTTGTGGTCCAACCATATAATTCGTTATTGACTCTTAAACGACTTACATTAAATGCAGATTGTGTTGTTGTTCTTGACAATACTGCCCTAAATAGAATTGCTGTGGAACGTCTCCATCTATCTAATCCTACATTTGCACAAACAAATTCACTGGTGTCTACTGTAATGTCTGCGAGCACAACTACTCTTCGTTATCCTGGGTACATGAACAATGATTTGGTGGGACTTCTTGCATCCCTAATTCCAACTCCAAGGTGCCATTTCCTCATGACAGGGTACACGCCTCTCACTGTAGAACGTCAGGTAAGACTTATTGCCATTATCAATCTGGATCTGTTATTGCCTTTTGGTGCAAACACTCACACAACTGGGGGAAAAAGACGAAGTACTTGAAGTGACAGTTTGGGGGTTATATTTGTAAACCATAAGTAGCATAAATGTCAAATGTAGATGTTGGATGTGATTTTCTTTACCAACATTATCAAACCATTGTCAACTATGTCAGAATGGGAACTTTGTCCTTATTGTTTATCATTTTTAAATCTTAGATTTAAATGGAAATCAATCATTTTCTATTCTTAACATGTCAAGTGAAAATAGGATTTTCATTTATTTCTTAGTTTTTTTAACTATCAATGTCCACTAGTACAGAGAATCGTGTTCTTAAAATTTATCTTTCCATCTCAAATCTTGATAATGCTTGATCTTTGTGAAGCAATCAGAGGCTGGTCATTTCTTGCTTTGAACTGCTGGATTAGTTGTTTAATTTTTACTCATCGATCTGTTACTTGATGAGGCTTCATCTGGTGACTTATAAAGTTTTTCTATTAATGCCTTTTTTAAAGCTGATGATGTGTAATATTTCCTATTACTGTTCCTTTTAAGAACCTTTATTTTATCTTTATGATAGATTGTTTTACATTATTTAAGCAAAACTGCTTTTTTTTTGTAGGCTAATGTGATCCGTAAAACAACTGTCCTGGATGTTATGAGAAGACTTCTGCAGGCAAGATTGTAACTTTTGATAGCATTTGTGCAATCCACTGATTTATACGAGAATAGTTCTGATGTTTAAGGTTTTGCAGACAAAAAACATAATGGTTTCTTCCTATGCTCGAACAAAAGAAGCAAGTCAAGGGAAATACATATCAATATTAAACATCATTCAGGGAGAAGTAGATCCTACTCAAGTAAGTTGCATTGTCTTTCTCTGGTTGTTTGCATGTATTGTTATCTTATAGGGATATCTTGTATTGTATCTTGGGTGTCCTCCTCTTCTCCTTTGATTAAGCAATAAAAGCTATACAATTTTTGCAAAAGAAAACAAAAAACAAATAAATAAGTGCCTCATACAGAATGTTTGTGTCAGTGCTTTCTGTTCTACCTCCTTATTACAGCAGAAAAAAAAATTATTTGATAGATATAATTATATGGACCTATATGTACACACTTCATTTTTCAGATTGCACTGTTCGCAGCAAATAACAGATGGAAACTCTAGGAGTAGATAATAATAACTTTTCTACTTCCTCTAGGTATGGATAAATGCTTGGGCGTTATCTTTCAAGAAACATTAGCATGTGGATGTCTCTTGGGAAGGATCTCCATTGGCTAACCAAGAGATCACATTATGCATATCTAACATGTTGTCTTTCGGTCCCAGGTACATGAAAGCTTGCAAAGGATTCGAGAAAGAAAACTTGTTAATTTCATTGAGTGGGGTCCAGCAAGCATACAGGTTTGGTTTGAATTTACAACTGAAGATTTTGCATGAATGTGATCAGAGCTTCCTCCCTTATGATATTCTAGTCCATTCTTTCTCTACTTGGAGTAACAATGTCATTCTTTGGCAGGTTGCATTGTCTAGAAAGTCTCCATATGTTCAAACTGCTCACAGGGTATGAGTTCATCGGATTTGTCTACACAAATGGCTTTTTATAAAGTTGTTTTGTTGTAAGAAACTCATTTGTAACTTTCAGAAAAAATAAGGAACTCATGTCTTAGAGACTGTTAATGTCTGCTTGCCTTGTGTAATAGGTTAGTGGCCTGATGCTAGCAAGTCACACTAGCATACGACATCTTTTTAGCAAGTGCCTCAGCCAGTATGAGAAATTGAGGAAAAAGCAAGCGTTCTTAGACAATTACCGGAAATTCCCAATGTTTGAAGTATGCTTCCTACCTCTCCAACTCAATTCTGTTTTTCCATTTACTTGCTTTGTGGCTGTTGTTTGTTCAGATTGTGTTTGGAAAGGTTCTTGTCTTTGTTTCAATTTAAAGCAACCAGCACAAATATCTTTGGGTGGTTATCTTGGCAGGATAACGATCTTTCCGAGTTTGATGAGTCTAGGGAGATTATAGAGAGTTTGGTTGATGAGTACAAGGCTTGCGAGTCCCCTGATTACATTAAATGGGGAATGGAGGTATGCTTCAGTGGTACCCAACTTTGACAGTAGAGATACATGTGTTGTGCTGCAAGTTAACTGCTATTATATTTTGATGCAGGACCCTGATGGAGCTATGTCTGCCGAAGGGAGTGCTACAGGAACGTTAGATCCTAATCTTGCATTATAAAGGTCAACTTCGTGTCTCGAGTAATGTATGTAAAGTAATTATTGGGTATGGAAATAGCTAAAAATATGTCATGTCATTTTTTGTTTCTTAAAATGTTGTTGTTTTGTTCTCGATGTGTTGCCAAATATCAGCATTCGTTAAAATAATGTTAGTGTATGAAATATTTGGAGTGCCAAAGTTTTGCCCAGTATGTTTTCTAGGTATCTTTGAGTCACACGTCTGAGACCTCATGCGGCTAGAGCTAGCCTGCATCGTTTGGGTCGGACAAGTATTTAGAAATGTTACAAACAAACTGAAATCCCTCAGCTTAGTGGGTCCATTAAAGGTCATACATGGACCTTCAGCAGTTTTTCTTTTTCTTTTTCTTTTAATCCTTTTTCCGCAGGTTGAGTGATAATCATATTAGACCATCATCCTCCAGATCTCAGGTGCATTTTCCTCTTTGCGCAAGCTTAAGTCACAATACATGTAAAAGACAATACTGATTAGTGTTCAAAAAGAACAGAGAAATTGCGAACCTACATTTTTGGAATGAAAGTTAACTGCGTGATCTGAGTTAAAATATGAAATATTACATGGTAATAGAACCGGCGGGATTTTGACTAATATTGGTATTTACAGTCTGCACCATCTGTCTCTAATCTCGTAAAATATATTCTGTTTATTTTCTTTTGCTTCTTATAATTTCAGTCCTAGAGGCTAAATGAGACAGATCTAATTTCTATATAAGATTTATGACGTCACAAAATCCTGTGAGATATCAAGGTAAAATGGTGTTTGCATGGATCGTTCTTCCAGTTGCGATTTGTTTTTTCTTTTTTACTTATCTGTTGAAATAAAGAAAGTTGCTCGGTCTCTTTCGGCAGAATCTGGCATGCTGGCGACTTTAAACTACGTGGTTCCGAAATGAAAAGAGGGTGGACTCGTGAGTCATGAGAGACATGGCCATTGCGCTCAAGGCCCCTTCCAGTAATGTATTATTCCTCTACTCATGAACTCGTTGATTTGCTCAGTTGCTAAAGTTGCTAAAGTTCTATTATCTCCGCGTCCTAGAGGAGGAGATGCGGCTTTTCTCTCCAGTTTGCGACCGACCAGAAGGTTGAGCGAGGAGAGACCTTTGTATTAAAAAATAGGATTTGATGGCGAGAACAGGAATGCGATATCATTCCAAGTCATGTCAAGCAACATTTAGGTCCTCCCTCCTTTACAGCTCAAAACAAAGTTCGGATATAAAAAGGGAATAAAACAAATTACTTCACCAAACCGCCTTGTTATTCTGTTTCATTCTCTTGGGACTAGGGAGTCCCACTGAAGCTGGGTAGGATTTGAATGCTATCGGGTCGAAGCTGGACAGGAATTAGGCCTAGGTTCGTTGTCGAAGCCGAAATGAACTAACAAAAGAAAAAAAAAAAAAAAAAGGCAAAAAAACAAACGTGAAAGCCGGTTAGCTTCCGTTGTTGGTAGGCGATGAGATGATGGCGCATGTGGAACCGCCGGCCAGCCTCGTAGTTTCAGGCGTTTGATTGTTGGAATTAACGGTTAATTAATTGAGCAGCTCAAAATATAGTAACTAAGGGCTTTTCCGGGGAGAAGCGTTTATCTTTTCAGGTCCAGGAGTCCCTAACTGCAATCGAATATATGAAAAAGCGGCGGAGACGGGATGATCGATGATTGAAGAGATAATAATAATGTAGAGGGGGGGGTGCCCTATCCCTAGAGTGGGGAGGGGGCAGGGGAGTCCTCTGGGGGAAAGCCCTGTCTGAGTATCCCCCAAATCCGGGTGCAGCCGTGCTGGAGCTGGCGACAACTGAGCGGCCAGTCTGGCGGGAGCACATGGGACGTGGGTCCCGCTCCACCCTTCGCGGCTCGAAGATGGTTACTGGCTGCCCCTGGGCGCGCGAGTATATGTTAAGGCGGTGGGTCCTCGAGAGGTAGGCCACCCTCTCTCCGGCAACTTCGAGTGATCGTTGCGCGTGTTCCGGACTACCTTTCTACTCTCTCACGCTCTCTCTCTCTCTCTCTCTCTCTCTCTCTCTCTCTCTCTCTCTCTCTCTCTCTCTCTCTCTCTCTCTCTCTCTCTCTCTCTCTCTCTCTCTCTCTCTCTCTCTCTCTCTCTCTCTCTCTCTCTCTCTCTCTCTCTCTCTCTCTCTCTCTCTCTCTCTCTCTTCGCGGTTCCTCTCGGAGCCAGACCTCGTCCTATTTTCTTTCCCTTCTCCTTTGCGGGAGAGCGGGGAAGCCGAGTGAGAGAGAAAGAAGAGAGATCGTCGTGCACGAGAAGAAAAAAATAAAAAAAATTCATCATCTATCTGGGATGGCGGTTTCTAGGGTTTCTTTCGGAGCCATGCTCGCCTTTGCGCTCGTTTTCACTATCTTCTTGCCTGCGGCTCAGGCGCAGAACCTTGCTCCCGCCCCGGCTCCCACTAGTGACGGTCTGTGTTTTTTTAGGTTTTTCTTTTTCTTCTTGTCCTTGCTGTTTTTATTTGCATTCTCTCTAGATCCACTGTTTCAGCATTTGCATTCTCCGTTTTAGGCTTCTTTTCTTCTTGTTCTTGATAAAAAGTTTGATTCTTTTTACCGAATTCGAGTATTTACCTTCGAATTTCTCCATTTTTTAAAGAAATTGATCGATCTGCGTTCTTACGTGGACTCTGTTACTGCCGCCTTGCCGTGGCTGACCTAATGTTGATACTTGATAGAGGCTTTTGTTTTCTCGATTTTTGCCTCTTCATTTATTTTGAAATTCATGCACCGTTGTTTGTCTTAATTTTAAGCGTTCGTTTGAATTTTCCTTGGCGCGTTTGCTTATATTTTCTTTCCTCTGATACGCGCTTAACGGTGGTTTCCTCATAATGTGTGTATACTTTTGTTGGATATTCTTGATTTCTAATAGGCATCGACAGTTTTCATGGACTTCGTCTTTTAAGATCACGCATTGTGTTATTTGTTGCTGCCAAATTTGTTTATTTTCATTTCCATTTTTTTTTCTTGAAAGCGTTTTTTTTTGTCTTAGATTTTACGTTTCATAGCGATGTCCTGTTGCTTACGCATTTCGAATGATTTTGTAAAATTCTTGCTAGTTCTATTTTATATCAGATATTTTTCTACTATTTCGTTTTTTTTTCCTTTCGAATCTACTTCCTGTTATATATAAGGACTAGATGAATTAGATTGCTGCCTGCAACTTATGGCTTCAGTGATCAAACGACCTTGCTCTTTTTTGTTTATCCCCTTCGAAAATTTGCAGTCGGATCTTTGCTGGTGTCCATCTGCTATTTATGCTGCTCTTAATACACCCGAGCTTGGGTGCTGAATGTTCCACTTGTTTCTTCCAAATCTCAGGGACATCAATTGATCAAGGGATTGCTTACGTGCTGATGTTGGTGGCCCTGGTTCTCACATATCTTATCCACCCCCTGGACGCTTCCTCCTCCCACCGGCTTTTTTAATTGGACGGGAATAACGTGGGGAAGGGAAGAGAGCTGAAGAAGACTTTGATGGGAGGGGCTGTATCATATTTCTGTCAGTGTGTTGGTGAGGGTCTGTGTGTTTTTTCTAGCCTTCTTCAGGTCTCTTTGTGACCTTGGATTTGACTCTGTTATTGCTTTGTCTCTTTTGGGCTGACGGTTTCTTTTTACATTTTCCTCCTTTTTTGTTCATGTTCGTCATTCTGTTCAGAACGGACGGACCCTTTCTTCTTCATCGTTAGTTTCAGTGGCATTGCTAATATGCACTTCGTTCCAGCAAAATTTTAAGTAAAAAATTATTTCAGACGACTAATAACAATAGTGCGATTGAGCGGAGTGTGGCAGTCACAACCGAGATTGCAACACAAGTGGCAGCGGCGCTTTTGTTTGTTTCAATGAATTCTGGGACACTCGTTGCCCTCCAGTATTCCTCGGTGAAATAAATGAAACTCTGTTCGTTTCAGTGAATTCTGGGACACTCGTTGCCCCAGCGTTCCTCTGTGAAATAAATGAAACTCTGTTATACTTATGGCCTTGATGTGCCCATGTGTTTCTGGGATTTTATGCGTTCCAAACTCCATGACTGGTCACATGCTTTTGACAATGACTGCTCGCACCGTGCCATCTTCTTTTCACATGGCTGGGACCTTGCTTGTGCCTTTGTGGGCCAACCTTCCACGTTAACTATTGTGCATGTGAAAAAAGGTGCTTTGCTGCCGGGTGCTTTGGTTCATATCTCGTACCTATGAGGATGGGAGGGAGCTTTTAGAAGAGCTTCGAGATTCTCTCGCCTGTCATCTAAACTGTTCCCGTTTGAACTAAGCTTAAGAGAATCACCTTTGTTAACGCATCTTAACTGTGGAGGCATCTCTGGTTCTCCACAAAATAGGACGTTTGTAAAACTTAAAGGGCTTGGACCCTTTTGCCTGAAAGAAGAAATGGAGAAAACAATTGTAACGTCTCAAATCCCAAGTAACAGACAAGAAGTTGAAAGAGCAAGTTGGTGGTCGCTCATTCCTTCTCTGTATCACGTCTTACTTCCATTCATTTGCTCAAGCCCAAGGAATGCAAATGGTCTCAACTTTTTTCGCCTCTTATTGATGCGAGGACTTCTCTTGTGTGTTTCGGCTCCACTCTGCGCATACCAATAAGGTCCACTAGAAAGGTAACCCGCCTAATTTCATGTTCATTCAGTAATCAGATGGAAATGCATCTTGCCGTTGTTTAACATAAGAAACCAACCGATTTTGGTGCGTGCCTCCATTTATGAAGCCATTAAGCTAAGCGATCATATCTCATGATTGGTGGATAGGAGGGGAGTGGAGACGCATTCCCCTGGAGGCCTCCCTCCTTTCCTTTTTCTACATACATTTTTCAGTCTAATAGATATTAGTTCTTCGAAGTAACAATCAAAGCAAACAAAAAAGGTAAATGTTCTGGTCCTTCAATCTCTCGCATGAAAATCCAAGAGGGAAAATAAAAGTATGCCCAAATTACGAACTTAAGAGTACCATGCTGAAGGTAAGTAAGAGGCGCCGGAGGAATAAGAGAGAAACAACGAGATAAGCTCACTTAACGGGCATCAATGGCAAATTGAGACTGTAAGTGGATTGGCAAAACCAAGCGACAAAATTCGTTCTTCCGAACCTTTTTTCTGGCTGTTTTTTCAACGACGATGACTTAAAATAGTTCTGTCGACAAATAATGCATTCGACAAAAAATATTATTCTTGCTTGCTGTGAACAAAATTTGCTTCAAGGAGGGCTACATGAAAAAGCTTATTCCCCTCCGAGAAAAGACGACCACTACCATGCTTCCTCTCAAAATCATGAGCCACCTGCTTGCCGGTCACAATCGGAAGAAACAGGCTTCACAGCTGACCGGCCCGACCGTAAGCTCTACGCTTCCGAGGATCTTCAGTCAGACGAGACAACTATCTTGCCAGCTCCACTATCTTTGGAACAAAAAAAATCTCCTTTACGAGGTTCCCTCCCATTCCCTCCTCAGAAATGTAGCGATACCCTGTACTCCGAGGCCATTTCCTCCTCACGAGTCCTTATGTCTTTGATGTAAAACATGTTTGACGACTTCATAAAACGATACCACAATACCTACAGAGGGGCCGGCTCGACCTACTCTTGGACCAATACCCATGAAAAGTCCCTTCATCCCGCCATCCCTAGAGCAGATTTTAGATGTCAGGACATGCGATAACTACATGAGCAAACTGATAATTAACTCTAAAGCATCTGGCATGCTCTTAGACAGGGAAAGACGCTGGAGAAAGGAAACCGATGACATACCTCCAAATATTCCGCAGCGTTTGTCGAGTTGTCATCTTCAATGCCTTTGCTGGGTCCTTCTGAGAAACAAAATATCAGCATATTAGACATATTGAGTACAAAGCAAAACAACTACAGTGCGCACCTTCCACTTTTGAACCAGGTATTTAAAAAACAAACCTCTATCTGTCTTCGAGTTTTTGCAACATCTAAAGGACAGGTAGCAGCAGCAGCTAAACTCCCTGCAACAAAACCAGCAGAGAAATTTGCACCCAAAACACCAGCTGCATTGGCATCTTCTCCAACCAACATGAGTAATTTTCTTCGAATCTGTATCCAAATCCAGCTTATAATTGTTTAGTAATCCCAAAAGAAGTACTTTAAAAACTCATTCTCCATACATATCCGCATGGCTGAGATCCGCAGAAAGCTTACGGGTTCAAGAGTTGACCAGCAAATGGCAGAGAAAGGAACATCTCGAGCTAGTTGAGCACCAACACCCGTCCATAGAACACGATAGCCATTCACTGCAAAGAAAAAAAAAAAAAAAAAAAAGCACACCAAGTAATGACCAGTCATTTTTCCAGAATCAATATCAGGAAGATCCAAAAAAATTTGGAGCAATTACAACTCTCATTCACCAAATCAAACCGTAGTTTTCCTCACTTCCATAGTCCACCTAGGATGGTGCTTGACTAAAGGGAGACTAGACATGGACCACATCTTTTGCTCATGTTACATTTTTCACAATGTCACATGAGTAGAATGTCTGGCTGATGAAGATTTAAAGTGAAAGAGTAGTACCGTTCAGGTTATTAGTATTCCTGACTGATGAAAGAACCCCAATCAATGTCTTCCACATGCCTGGAGGCTTTGCACCTTTCTGAAACTCTTTATAAGCCTATTTCAACAAAAAAGGACCATAAATCATTTTTACTAAAATTGCAAACAGATCCCCAAGTTAAAAAATGAGGCAGGATAACCAAAAGAAAGAGGATGAATAGGACAAATGATTTTGAGTAAAACCCATAAGAAAATAAAAAACATACCTGCATACGCGTCCGGGCAAGCTCAATAGGAGAACAACTAATGCAAGCTAATGAGCGTGCCATGGAACCAGCAACTAATGGAACATATGGAGTCAAATATGGTGCGTTTTGGTTTGTAAACTGTTCCATCCTATTCCGGAATATGTCATAGCAAGGTAAGTATATACCAACCTGATTTACAAAAAAGCAGATTTACCAGTCAACATATCATTGGTAAAGCATATAATACTTAAAAAATTTATGCACCCATTTTTTGTAAGAGTTATCTCTCATTATTAAAAGGAATCTGGCCTAGTCTATTGTGTTTCGATTCTCAGGACTTAATAAAGTCACAGAAAACAAAAACCATAAAAGGATGCTTTTTATAGAATAATTTAAAAAAAATAAAAGTAAACATTAAATGGGATGGATACCAAAATGCAAAATAGCCTGCCTTTATATGGTGGCTCTGACAGCTAAACAGCTACAATCCAGTTGTTAAACCTACGCAACTAAGCCACAGAAAATAGAGATGTTGCTAAATATTTTTCATTAACAAAATGCCAGCTCTAGGAGTAATTCTCAGCCCACATGCAGTGGGATAGGCTGAAGGGTATGGTTCACGTGGTGTTCTCTGCACCCTTAGGGCACTGCAAGTCCACGGCAGCTGAATGGCTCTCCTGCAGGGTATCAAGTTATATTGAGATATTGGACCCATTTAGTTGTCACAGGTGACTCTCAAGAAGTCATCTCTTCAGTCGCAGGCAGGAACACCTCGCAGGGTTGATTCATGGTGTGCACGGGCGATATCAGGGATGGTGCCTCAGAGTCAACTGCCAACAGCTTGCCTGCGGTACATCTCCCTTTATCAGTCCAGGTTACTTCAGTTTTCTTTTCTTTTTTTTCCTTTTTCTCCTCTGGTACTCCGTAGTTTCAGTTTTGTAGCTTCCAGGTTCCTCTTGCGTTTGTATTGTGCCACTCTCTTGTACCTACAGCTCTTTTTAGGCCCTCTTGATGAAATCTTTCTTTTAACCGACTGTTGTATTAAAATCTTGAAATGGCCCATTGAGCCTTATATGGCATAACAAAATCTTTAGGAAGGTATGAGCTTCAGATTTTTAAATAGTCTTAAGATATTTTTAAACAATAATCATAACATACTTTTTTCTATTAATATCTGCATGACACACATTACTGCACATACCATATTAAAAAATCACAATAAAAAAACTGCTCCATTAGATCCATGGGATCTTTAGTCATCCTTCCAAAATAAATAAGCTCCTTAATCACCAATGTATAAGACAGACTACTTCGTTTTCACATGCCTCTTCCACAATTACATGTTTTTGAGACATGATACATAATTGGTTGCTAAAAACCCTAAAGTATCACAAAATAAAGGGAATTAAGTTCTAACCTGTGCAGAAGGCAGCACATGTGAAGAGACATATTTGTAACTCTATTTTTCACTTTTGAGAACAGAATTATGAACTTGTCACTGCTTAACAAACTTGGAACGTATTTGTCTAGCCTTTACAAATAAGTGGGTTCTATAGACAATCACATACACAACATTTCTCAATTATAAGTGATCCGGATTGGTTGACCAAGTTTACATCAGATAAGCCAAATGAAAGGGAAAACAATTACTTACAGTTGGTACTGCTAATGCTAATCCTGCATTGGTCCCTCGCCACAATCTAGAAAATCCTTCCTGTAATCAAGTGATCCATCAGATGAATGGTCAGAAAATTCTCAAAAACGATAACTAAATGGTCAGTCTAATACATAGTCACAATGGCCATTATTTCCTGCCAGTTGTTTCTCTGTCAATGTTAACTTAATTTGGCCCTCTGGTAGTCTCAGATGTACAAACCTAGGTGAAGAGAGTATTACTAGGATCTCTGACCATAATGACTATGAAATGATCAGTCCATCTAACGAACAAAAAATAAGACCACATTACCAGTTCAAACTTTGACATTTTTGTGTTGACAAAAAACTAATATTTGAAGTACCAATGGTAAAATTGCTTAATAAAATTACCTAATAATTTCAAAGTGCAACTAACGGGACATGGTTTTCTATACATCTCAAAGTTTCTGAATATTCATCATACCACAAAGCTTCAAAAGTTGCAAATAAAAGAAACCACAACCAACCTGAGTAACAATCTTGTAGAAGACATCAATTGTCCCTTTGTACCGAAAACAATCAGGGGGACAAAAGGGTCCAGTACCAAGAATTCCACCTCTTGTACATGATGGAGAACATCTGTATTCTGGAAACATCTGAATCAATAAAACACTTAAAGGTAATTAAATCAAGCATTATATCATATAAAGAGTACGCATAAAGTCAAGAGAATAATCGCCAATAAAACGAAGCTGCATAGATATTATTCATTCTAGAAGAACCTCTATCACAATGACCACTCTCTCTGTGACTTCTCAGCATTAGAAATTCGGTTCAAGTCCTTACGGCCATATTGGGTAGAAATATTTACAACATGAGGGAATCCCAAAAATATCCATGCAAGAGTTCAATATAGAAAATCATTTACAGAAACTCTGAAATCAAGAACACGGTCAAAATAAGACTCTTTACTTATTCTGCCATACATAGCTTTCAAACACTAGATTTGCATAGAAGCATAAAAATGGAATAAAGACAAATCAGCATACCCCGTTTGGACCGATAGCTGCCATGCGCTCACTGATATGATGCTCCGGATGTGAATAAAAAACTCCAGCTGCCTGTGCTTGCAATCTCGTCTGAAGAAACGAAGAGAGTTCCAAAGATTCAGGTGCCAATACAATGAGGAAGAGAAGAAATTAACAGAATTTGTCAGTAAATCGCCCTCCTGAATTATTATTGATCATTTCATACCAGAGACTAACATTTAACAAAACGAAACCATAAGTTTACCCAAAAAAAAACACCTCAATATAAACATAGATGGAGCTAAGTTGACTGTTTCGTTGATAATGAACTTTAGGGTGATCATAAAATAATAAATAAAAACAACTTGAACAATGGTGACAATTCCATACATTTGATAACAAAAGACAAAAGAAGTCACCTCATGCTGTTACATGGAACACAGTAGACATACAAAAGCAGAGAATGGGATTGATGGTACCTTAGCAACATCGAGGGGATTCACGATGATGGCGGATAAAACAGCGGCTCCGGCAGCAGAGAAGGCACGCTCTCCGAATCCCATATGAAAATCAGAGAGAGATTTATGGTGGGCAGAGGAAGAGAGAGATTCTCTGCCGTCGGGCGAGTACACAGTGGCCTCCGACATATTTGCGTTCGACGATGTTCCTCCGTCGAAATCGACTCTGGATGCGGCGCTCAACCATGGAGGTACGGTATGCCTGGAACACACCATACCTTTCCTGCAAACCAACCAAACGGTGAACCCAAACACGAGGTTGGAGCGCCAAGATCGTATGTTATAGGGAAAGTAAAGCACAACCCAAAAGACCCGCTCAGAAAGGAAAAAACGAGCACAGACTTTTTGAGTTTTGACGCGAAAAAAATAAAAAAAAAAACTGGAAAGAGGTGCCTTGTTCTGGAAGTTAACCTACCTTGATTGTTTTGAATGGGTAATACAGGAAGCCGAAAAGGTCTTATTCTTCCCAATCAAAATTGAAAAGAGTTGTAGTACTCTTCGTTGTTGGACGGGAGAGTCTAATGGAGAGAGACAGAAGAAGAATGGGGATTATCAAGACTCAATAGCCTCCCTGATTCTATAAATAAATTATTTCTGGAAATAGTTCTAGGAGTTTCGGTTGTGCATGGGAGAAGCGGGGCTGACTCGTGGTAGGCTGTGGTTGAATTTTGGGGCACCACGCGAAAATCTGTAAAAGAAGTGAGAGAAAAGAGAAGAGGGGGTGACGTGGACCTGCCTCGCTTCGACGCTTCCTCTCTTCGTGGAGGGAAAGCCAATTCGCGAGGAGAACCCAAGCAAAGACGGATTACTGAACGTAAGAACATAAGTAAAGTGAACCGAGAACCGACCAGTGCGAGCCGGCGATAGGATTGGGGAACCCGAGCTGAACATTGATATTAGTTATTACTTACATCTTATAATTGGGTTGAGATGTGCTGCTACGAGAACTCTTAGGGTTCGGGGATTTAGAGGGTGACTATTATACTTACATTAGCTACACATAAGTTTTATATTGATATGTCTCTTTATGATTATGCATAGCAGCAATTTACCATTGTGGATCAAGTGAGCTCAATTTTAATTTTTGGGTTAGAGGGGGATTGGGCCAGGAGATCACTCGCTAGCTCGGGTTCCTTTAGTCCGGGGATTGTCCTAGTCTCCTCACCCGACTTGGAGACATAAAAACTTTATATAAAGTTTAAACGGGTTATTGGTTTTGAGTTATAAGTTTGAAAGTCTCTTACTAAGCTGTAACATAGATGCCACATCAGGATGTAAAGTCTTGAAAATAAAAACCCATAGTACTAATATCGCCGCTCTATCTATTATAATGCGAATTTGTTGTAACTCAGCTAAGTTCATGGTTAGGAGACATTAGCTCGGGTAAATAAACCCATAACGTGAAACAAAATCCATAAAATTGTAGTGAAAATTACAGATAGGGTCCTTTAAAAATACAAAAATCAAACAAGCAGGTATTTGCTAGCTGGTATTTGATGATAGAGAGTCACATATTTGCTTTGTTGCAACTTAGCTATTGACTTTCCATAATGCACAAGATATATTTACAGATTATTTTTTCCCTTTCAATTTCATGGCAAGTAAGTGACTTAAGTGGTGGTAGACATTTGACTCTATTACTTTCCTCTTACTCAGTTTCCCCTTACAAAGTCATATAAATATTTGTGGTGATAAATAGTTAAATGTATTATAATTTTTTTTACTAAAATTATCATGTATTACCACTTATCAAATATAGACTTAGGTTGGCATTGTTTATCACTGATCCTTGTTAGGTAAATTTTAATGACACGAGAGAGGTACGGAGGTATTTATTAGATACCTTAATGTGTATACTGATTATATAAAAATATTCTACTATTTTAAATAGCAAAGCTGAAAAGCCAAACGTGCACGAATTGAAAAGAACAGCGAGTATTCCACTGTTAAAATAACCAACCTTAAAAACCAGAGCAATATTGTGAGACCCTGTACGACAAGTGAGTCCACTGACTCAGTTGAGTCTAAGTGAGTCTCGAACCGTGTTGGATATTTTAACTCGGGATACCAGATACCGAGTTTGTGTTGTAAGTTGTAACACCCTTATTTGTATAGTGAGACATGATAGACAATTTCAGGCTTTTTAATGGTATTTTATTACTTATTTCAGGTGAGACATAGGTGCCGCCACGCGGGAAGCACGCGCATAGTCCGCCGGCTTTACGTTCCAAACTCTACAGGGCAAGGAAGTGTCGTCAAATCAACATTCAACGGACGCAACAGCCAGACTGCCAGATCCCGAAGTGGTACTATTGTAATAAGATAAGTAAATGAGGGCATTATTCTCGGAGAAGCTCCAAAGATTCCATGCGGGAGGCGCTCCCCTTGCGCCAGATAAATAGCAGGTACAGGTCGCCGTGGGTCCCGCGCGATGCTCACTGTAGAAAAAGGAAAGGGTGTTATTATCTGTCTTTCATTTTTCTTCTGTCCCCGCTCGCTGTTTAAAACCTCTCTGTCTCACACTCTCCTCCCTTTTGCTTGCTTCCACTTTTATCGTGTCCAATATCGAATATATCGATGTTCGATCGCGCAATCCTCTTCCATGAAACAAGGAAGAGAGACGGCGGCTTTTGATCCCGGAATTCGGACACCGTAGTCTCTCTGCAAATCCAGGACGACGCCGAGAAGAAGTGGACCGAGGAAAATCTCTCCGAGTTCGTTTCTTCTCTCTCTGTCTCTCACCTCTGATAACTGAATCATAATTTTACTCCGGTTTCATTTTAGGGACAGTTCATCTTTCTCCGGACAGGAAAAGGGGAATTTAACTTTGCCGTTTTCTTTTCGCTTGCTTTTCTTTGGATTTTCTTTTTATTTGTAGTGTTTGTTGCTTTTTGTTGATTTGATTTATGCATGATCAAAAGCCGAATTTCCAAAACGATGAGGACCTTTTCCGGACTTCTGCATATGTTTAGAGACGACCAGCAACTCATCTTCCACCTTCGTTGTGCTTTCCTTGTTCTTTTGTTTTAAATTTTCCAGTTCGATCGCCAGTCAAACGCCATCTCTCTCTCTCTCTCCTCCTCGTTTTTAGTAACAGGCTAACAGCTCATTATTCTCATACTCGGCTGTCAGCTGTCTTCTTTGAATCTTACAAACGGTTACGGAATACGGTACGTGGCGCCAGATAAGAGATCTTGGCTAAGTGCGTACGTTAGCTACACGAAAGAACGTTCGTTTTTCTTAATTTGTAGTCATTAGATGAACTTAACGTTGCGATCGTGCACCGTCGGCTAAGGCTAGAAACTATGTGACTTGTGTTGTTTATTTCTAATTCAGATTCCAGAAAAATTAGGCTATCGAAGATCACTTGCAAATAACTCCGACGCTCTTGTTCTTTCTGCCTTTTCGATTGTCCAGTCACATGTTTCTAACATTACTGTATTTGAGTCTTTATCGTTGTGCATATTTAATGAATGTTGGATATTTACTGGAAATAGTATCGTGTATCTGAAATAGGACGGATAACTTCCTTTCCAGACTGCGAAAGTTTCTCGATGATCAATCTCAGAAGTTTTATATAAATCTGTGTTCGTTATAGCGCTCTAACATTAATACATGAATCTGTCATTGAAAGAGGACTGAAGGTAAATTCTCGGTGAAATTTCTGAAACGACAGGAGGTGCAATAGCTAACAGAACTCAACTTGAAATAAGAACTAAAAATCTCTAATATGGGCTGATATCTCTCTTCCCTGATTCTGTTTTACAAGAGCTAGTAGAGGTGGCTTTATAAGTTTTAGACTATTCAGTGAGGTGTGATCTTATCGAAACATTTTACCTTCTTGATTCTTGTGCATATATGACCAAGATAAAATTTGATGACTTCTCCTCACGATGGGGGTTTACTAGGAGCTTGTTTGTTAATAGCTTGTTTCTTACACTCTAAATGCTCTCTTACTTCATGTATGGAATTCAGTTACTTCACATAGATTCTGTTGCTCCAACAAAGCACTGGCAAGTTTTACAAATTTCAGTAAAATAAACCATCTGATGCAAGGACAATCATCTTTTTTGTTCTTAGGGTGTCTCAAACGACACTGAGTTGAAGTTACCTATGTATCTAAACAATTCTTTTGTAGAAATGCAATCAAATTTCAACTTTGTCTTTGTAGCTGATGCTTATTTCAATTCTCTAATAATTTTAAGTTCTAAATCTCCAAACCATTTTTTTTTTTTGTAATGAGCTTTTTTCATCTCTTTTGTTAATGCAATAGATGAAGGCTGTCTCTCGTTAGTACAGGAGACAGGATAAAAAAAATTGAGAAATTTTCTATTGAGTTTCTTTAGTTTCTGTCATAATCATACTTGTTTACTCATCTTCTTACTTTGAATATAATAAAAATCACTACTCAATTGTGTAATTTTTCTTTTCAGATTCAATGAATTTGCCCACAAGGATAGCCTTTTTCTGTTTAAGGTGAGATTTGAGCTAAAGCAGCAAGAATGGAAAAACACAAGCTCCGTGGGTTCCTTGCGTCCATTTTAGGAAATCATTTCAACTCTGATGACTCTGATTGGCTGGAAGAGCACAAGAATGGTGAATTTTATACTCATAACCGTTGTCAAGTGCTAGATTTCCTGAGGCAATCAAATGGAAAAATGTTGTTTTTTTTATTAAATAAAACACATAATAATTTTCTCTGAACTGACCCATAATGCTTACAGGAATCTTTGGAAAAATGATGCTTAATTTCTAGAAAATATTTTCTTAACGAAATCTGCCTTTTTAAATGCCAATACCCCGGATTTTAGTCATTTTCAGTTATTGGCATTCATTTTGATGCTAAAGAATTGTAGGACTGCTGATTTTAAGATTTTTTTGCTTTTCTTATTTAGAAAAGCTTCCAAGAAAATGTTACATTGTATTATTATTTTTCTATTTTCAAAATACCTGGGTCGAATAATTAGTGTTACAGAGCACGGTAATTATACTTTTCCAAAGTAAGAAATTTGTCTTCTTCTCGATAAGTAATTTTACACTTTTGCTTCCCTTCCCTATATTGACATCCGGAGTTTCTTGATAGCACTTTTATTTTTATTTTTATATTTTTGTTTTTTTTGAGGAAATTCCTGATAGCACTTTCCCTCTAAACATGTGAGACTGCTTTCATGAAAGTGCTTTCTGTATAGTTAGTAATTATAGGTATCTTTCTCATAGCAGCAATTGAGAGGGACATGAAGAAGATACAAGACTTGCTCAATGAAGAAAAAGAAGGTGTTTCTAATGAGCGGTCAGAAATTGCCGCCCTTATTGAAGATTTTTATGAACACTACAAAGTTCTTCACGAACGGTTTAATAATTTGACAGGAGAATTAAGGACAGTAGTTGAAAGTAGAGGTAAAACCGATGGGAGCTCTTCATCTAGCTCTAGCTCAGACTCAGACTCAGACCCAGAAGAGGGTAAAAAAACAACAACAAAAGTTGGCAAACGGAATTCTTTTCCCCTGGAATTCCAAGCTCTGCAAGCAAATTATAACAATATGAAGCAAGATTTGGAGGCTTCTGGTAAAAAAGAAGCTGATTTAGTGAGCATTCTACAAGATACAGACAAAACCATTGAAGGACTTAGGAGCGAAGTTCAATTGCTGAAGGCTGAGATTGAAGATCATAATGTGGAAAGGTTAGTTGCTTTGAGCAGCGCTCGGGATCTAGAGAAAACCCTAGAAGAAACTCAGGCTGATATGAAGTTGCTGAAAGCTCAAAATACAGCGCTCGCCAGTGAGGTGGACAGTTTGAAAGTGATACTATCAGCAAGCAATGCTGAGAAGGATGCTTTGATTTCTGAAAGCGTTGCAGCTCAAAGCAAGTTAAAAGAGACGGAGAAAACTATTAAAGAACTAAAAGATGAAATAGAAAGACTAGAAGTGGATAAAGAAGAGGCAGAGAAAATTGTGAAGGAACTAAGAGGTGAAACAGAGAGGTTAAACCATGAAAACTCCAAGCTGCATGCTGAAAATCTTAATGAGAAGCATGAGCTGGAAAAGGCTCATCAAAATTTGATTGTCCTAAATAAGACTATCCAAGATGTGGAAGAGCATAGAGCCAAAATGATGTCTGAGAATGCAGAGCTTTTGGAGAGGTTGGAGATATCTGATAAAAATTGCAGCGAACAACAAGCTGAAGTCTGGAGGCTAACGGCTTCAAGTTCTGTCCTTCAGCAAACCCAAAGCAATCTGCAAGATCAAGTTTTGGATATGGAGAAAAGACTTGAAGAAGGTGAGTTGAAGAGCTCTTCTCTTTCTAAAGAGCTGGAAGATGTCAAGATGGAGGCCTCTGCAAAAGCAGACACTCTGACTTCTGTAATAGAGGATTTGGAATGTAAGCTGGATATGCTGTCATCTGAGAAAAAGGAGCTGGAAAAACTGATGGAAACTGAGAAAAGCGAAACTTCTGATAAGCTTTCTCAATATGAAGAACTTAAGGAGCGGTTATTAAGTCAGATTTCAAGTTTGGAAAGATCTTGCAAAGAGAGTACAGACTTTGCTATTCAATTAGATGAGGACCATAAGCGAGTTGTGTCTAATCTTCAGGAGTCGCATGATAAGCTTGGAAAAGCTGAACAGAAAATTAGAGAAATGGAAGAGGAAAATATGTTACTAAGAAAGCAGATGGGTGAAATGACTCTTGAGATGGATTCATTCCATGCACATAGTATGGAAGTGGAACAGCAACTTGAAAAGGTGAAAATTGAAGCCTCAGAACTCCAGATTCTGAATGAAAAGCTGAATCAATTAAATGAAAATCATAAACAAGTTGAATCTTATCTCCTAGAGTCACAAGAAAAGCTTGATAAAGCTGAACAGAGAATTGGAGAGTTGGATGTGGAGAATATATCACTAAGAAAGCAGGTAAATGAGATGACACATGAAATAGACTCACTACGCACCCAGAACATGGTACTGGAAGAGCAGCTTGACAGAGCGAAAATGGAAGCCTCAGAACTCTTAATTTTGAAGGAAAAGTTGGATCAGTTAACTGAAAAACATAAGCATGTGGTTTCTGATCTGCAAGAGTCACTTGATAAGCTTGAAATAGCTGAACAGAGCTTTGGAAAAATGGATGAGGAGAACATCTTGCTAAGAAAGAAGGCAGATGATATTATGCTTGAGAAGGACTCACTGAGTGTACAGGTCAGGGTATTAGAGGAGCAGCTTGGAAATGCAAGAACTGAAATCTCAGAACTCCAGATTTTGAAAGCGGAGCTCAACCAATCAAATATAAATCACAAGAAAGTTGAACTTGACCTCCAAGAGTCACATGGTAAGATTGAAAAGGCTGAACAGAAAATTAGAGAAATGGAAGAGGAAAGCATGTTTCTAAAGAAGCAGGCAGAAAACATGACACTTGAAATGGACTCACTACGTGCCCTCAACATTGATCTCCTCGAGTCGCATGATAAGCTTGACAAAGCTGAAAGGAGGATCGAAGAAATGGAAGAGGAAAATGTATCACTAACAAAAAAAGTGAATGAAATGGTCCTTGAGTTGGACTCTTTACTTGCCGAAAAATCAGGACTGGAAGAGCAGCATGAAAGAGCTAAAAGTGAGGCCTCAGAACTCCAGATTCAGAAAGAAAGTTTGAACCGCGAGCTCGATATCATGAAGGTAAATCATGAAAACGCGCAGAAGGAGCATGAAGATTATTCAAATGAGCTAATTGCAGAATATAATAAAACAAAGGAGCAGTTGGTTGAGTCGAGTAATCAGGTTATGAATGTGGAGCTGAAGATGCAAGAGATGGTGGGTGAGATTGAAAGTCTGAATTTTGTCATTGACAAACAGAAGAAGGAAATAGAAGACTCTGCTGAAAACATTAGAAACCTGAAACTAGTTATAAGTATGCTGGAGGAAGAACACAAAGAAACCCTAGGACTGAAAGATGAGAAAATCCGAATGATGCAGAAAATAGAAGAACAGAAGGAAGAAATTGCAGAGTTGTTGGAGACAGTCCAAAATATTGAAGTCCAGCTCCGGCTGTTGAGTCAGAAGCTCAAGGTTACTGAATCTGAATTTGAAAAGAAGGAAGAGAAGTACTGTAAGCAAGAAATGCAGCTGCGTGAAGAGCTGAGAGAGCTTGATAACCAAATTATGAAACTGTCCAAGAAAGTCAGTCTCTTACATAATGAACGAAATGAGGTTGGACAAATGGCAAAAACTGCATTGCAAGAGATACATGTAGGGGTTGGCCTTCTGGAAGCAACAATTCAAAAATTTGAAGCAAATCATGTTCAAGTTCACACTCGCTTATCAAATTATATCACAGAACTTAATGTCCTGAAGGCATGGGTAGCAGGAGCAAATAGCGAGAAGGTGGGAATGCAGTCAAAGATTCAAAATCTAGTGAAAAAGCTGAAGGATGCTGAAGGAGTAGAAAATTTGTTACGAGAGAATGTTGCTGCTTCTGAGAAGAATGTGATAACTAGAGAGAAAGAGAAGCAGAAGCTAATGGAAACTGTAATCATTTGCCAGAAGCAGATCAAAGAATTGGAGAATAAGGTGAGGGAGAAGGATGAGGACATAGTGATCAGGAATGAAGAGAAAAGGGAAGCCATAAGACAATTATGCTTCTGGATGGAATACCACCGTCAAGAAAATGATCGCCTCAGGAAGATGCTTGAGGTATTGCTTAAGAGGACCAAATAGTGGACATACATCACTCTTTCCCTCAGTCTTGTGGTTATGTTTTGCTTTTCTTGTTTCTTTTATCTCCGAACCTTATTTGTTCATTTTTTCTCAATAACGCAATATTCTGTGGGCTTATGATATTGTAAGAATGTACCAACTTCGAGTGTGTTCTGTTATAAGACCCAACCCTAATGGATTGGCTGGGCGAATAAGTACAGAAATTATTTTAGGACATCATGAATTCTACACAAAATCGAAGTTTCGGTACCATTTGCATTTTTATTTTGTATCCAAGGGCTTTTTGTTTTATTGTTATTTGTCTTTATCATATCATCACAGAAAAGCCACATTAGTTCATCACTCCATCATTTTGTACTATAATGATATGCGTACGGTCGGAAGCATGTCGGGTACTTCCGACACTTGATGGCATCTACGTCATAATCCATGTCTAATGTCTAGAGTCTAAGGTTTAGGGTTTAGGATTTAGTAAGATTTAGGGTTTAGAGTTTAAGATTTGGGACGTAGGGTTTAGGATATGGAAGATTTGGGATTTGGGATTTGGAATTTGGGATTTGGGATTTAGGGTTTAGGATTTAGTAAAATTTAGGGCTTTAGAGTTTAAGATTTAGTAAGATGTAGGGCTTAGGGTTTAAGATTTGGAATTTAGGGCTTAGAGTTTAAGATTTGGAATTTAGGGTTTAAGATTTAGTAAGATTTAGGGCTTAGAGTTTAAGATTTGGGATTTAGGGTTTAGGATTTGTAAGATTTGGGATTTAGAGTTTAGGATTTAGTGAGATTTGGGATTTAGGGTTTAAGATATGGGGTTTAGGGTGTAGATTGTGGTAAGATTTAGGGTTTAGGTTTAGTTAATGTGACTTGCGATAACCATTAATACCACAGTTGAAGTCTAGAGTTAATTTGACTATTTGATCGGTGGGCTTGCATTCATTAGTGCATTTTCTGTGACCACTTGTACGTTGTTTTGTAACCTTGCCTGCGAATGTCTTGATACTAAAATATAATGCATTTCCCAGTTTGGGTTTGACATGATGCTGCCTCGTATAGCTGTTTTTCATGGTCCAACTAGGAATGTGGCAAGTACTTGTTGTCGGGTGAGAGGAATTATCGTTTGTGATGAGGGCCATGAGGCCATGAGGGCTTTATTCCTACATATCGAAAATGTAGTTTTGCTTGTCATGCGTGTAAGCTTTTTCCGATCACATCTCTAAACCTGAAATCAATCTTGTAGGTATGGCATTCACCACGCACTCGCCGACAGCTCCTCGTTCATGTAATCATGTTCACGAATAAAAAGCTCGATATTACCATCACTGGCAATCTAGCTTTTCTCAGAATCTACGGCCATAGTTGATGAGATGATAAGGAGAAAAAGGCATGTATCAGTGAACTGGAGAATAATGTTTCCATGAACCGGTTTACCGCACGGCTACAGGTCGAATTCTAAACTGAATGTTCTAACACACAAAATGACAATCTCAATCAATTATGAGCCATTATGAGAAATCTAAGAATGCTGCTTTCCCTCAAACACTTATTAACTGCATGCAAACTGCGGTAAGGACCAAGCGTTGTCCTGTCTTCAAGATAGAGAAGAGATTGCATGATATAAACACGGGGCCTATTCACTATCTCTTTCCTAGGTTTATATAGCTTCCCTTTCACCTACAAAAATCGGATCCAAATTCCTTTTCATATTCAGCTAGTTGACTCAGTCTGATATTCTCATCTCCACGCCAAGAACATCCTTCACAGACTCGTATGTCACAAAGGCAATAGCGATGGATGGGACAACCTGCACAAGTCAAATTATTATGAGTATATCAGACTTGCACAAATGAAAGCATTGTAAACTAGTCAGGAAATAACTCATCGCCGGGATGCAACATGCATATGACAGCCACCTATATTATGGTGGACACAAACCAAAAACCCATTCTTTGCTGCATAATTATGGGGAATTATAATGCTCAACAGTTAAAACTGAATGATCAGAGTCATAATCCATCAGGAGTAAACTTCTGTTTCTTCTTTTCTTTTGAGAAGGAAATGCCTTAATAGACCGAGGTTAAAGGAAGGTTCTCTAACAATGTGGTCTTGTAGAGAAATTGCTCCCTTTTGCCAGTAAACCAGTAAGGCCTTTGGCAGTACTTCTATTTCTATTACTGTAGAAGTTTAATCACATGCACATATATTCATCCACATGCAGTCCTACCCAGTCAACCTGCAGGCACTTTTAGGGTGCATACTTGCAAAGACACCACGAAGTTCCTACACTCTATATTTTTTTGATATTCATTACAAAGAATACAAACAAGAAAAGGTAGAAAGCAGCTTGCTGACCTTCACAGAGTTAGGTACCAAACCCTTATATAAAGCTCCAAATCCTTCATGCCGGACTGTTTTTCTGAAAGCATCAATCATGCCTGTATATTCCAGCGGTGCTTTACCTCTACCATCACCAGTCACAACTGAAGAAGCATCCTTCCAACCCACCATCTGCATACGTCTTCGAACCACATCAAGAGGGTAAGCAACTGTCTGTCCCACTGTTCCTGCTGCTGCACCACATGCAAGCCGTGTAGCAACCCCCAACTCATCATTTTCCACTAGGCCAAATGCTTTTGTTTTGAGTAACCAATCTTTTAGAGACTCATATACAGCAAAGTTGAGGCCCACATAAGGAATCTGAATGCATAAAGAAAATAACGAACTTAGTCATATCTAGTAAAATGCTATCTTTTGCTCAAGATATCTGATCCTCTAACAGTTTGGGTTTTAGATAATCAATACATATTGTGAATTGAATCTAATGATGAGTTTTAAAGTTGAGAAGAATTCCATTCGGTAAATTGATTGAAGAGCTGTGAGTGAGTCAGTCAATTTGCCAGCATAAAATAAGATGAATGAATCGGGTACAAAAAATTAGTCTGCGAATGGAATCAGTTCCCGGAAAAACTATTCAGAACATGTATGAGATGCCATAATATGTTATATTTGGAGAAGACAATCAACCAATAGACTTACTCGCATGACTGCTGTATACCATATCCCTTCACCATGTTCATTATCTAAACTGACAGAATTTTACCAAGCAGGTACACCTTCCAAAAGGATCCAGCAAGGAAACTGAAGAAAAAGAGAAATGCTTTAGAAGATTAAGAAGAGGTTACATACAACTCCAATGACAGAAGGTAGCCAGCCTTTATAAAGAGCCCTTGGGCCTTCTTCCCGGAGAACAGTTGATAGAGCATGGAACATTCCTCGGTACTGGTAAGGTGACTTGTCCGTCTGGCAAAGAAGAACAAGCAAAATTTTAAAAATGAAACAAAAGGCCAGGGATCGGGTCAACAAAAGTTACTCATCATAAGAAACACAGCAACTAAATGGAAGTGGAACACTTTAGGAGATCAAATACCTGTACAGTAAGCCTGCCTCTCACCATGTCCATGGGATAAGTCGCTGACATGGCAATGATTCCAGCACATGCTCCAGCTCCAAGCCGCAATAGAGGAGTGAGCTGGGCATCCTCTGAAAAAATGATAGGTGAACCATTCTAAGTAAAAACATAAATAGGAAAACAACTGTTTGCAGAAGGACATGTGTATGGGAGCGTGCTGTGTGGAGAAGGTAGAGCACGGTAGCTACTTCAGTAGCTAATTGAAAAACAGTTAGAGGGAATTTTTCTTGCATCCCCATGCAAGCCCACCAGAAACCAACTTCCATATGATAACTATGAGATTCTCCTTGTTTTTTACACTGAAAAGAGCTACAACGAACATCAAATCTACAATATAAATAACTACAAAAAATGCATCTCAGATTGGTTTATTGGATCTGGCCGTCTCAATTCATTAGATGAATTGCCAAGATACAGCCTTCATTATCTGCAGAAGTGGTGTATCAGATTGAATATGGTCCGGATACAGAATTAGGGAGCTGATCCATTTTCAAATTTCCAAAAATACAAAATAAAGGAAATTATCTAAAGGGAGAAATTCGAATCCAATCAAAATTGGAAAGTATCTGAATCCAAAATTTAGTGATAGAACTCCAATAGAAGTATAAAAAATGACTTAAAAATTCAATGACAGAAGAAGCAGAAAAAAATATCAAAATTAGCTCAACCTCAAAAATATGTAATCCAGGTTTTTTCACTGATTCAGCTGCATAAAAAAATAAAAATACCAAAATAAAATAGAGTACTTGAAACGAAAAGAACGGGAAAAAGTATGTTTGAACTTATAAATGAAACCAAAGAAAGTAAGGTTCTAGGTTAAACTTCCAAGGCAGGAGAAGTTATGATAGTGAAAATGCAAATTGAAAATTTTCAAATTGAACGAACGTTCTAATCAAGTGCTTTCTTTTCTTTTGAAAGTGCTCTATATAGATTTATCGTGGATTCATCTACTGCTTCATCTCAAAAAATAATTCCCTCCAAAAATGTTTTTAAAACAATGACCAACGAACAATAACTCTTTTTGAGGATGTCTCTTAGTAATACTAAAATTGGGGAAGTAACCATCAAACCCTCACAATCTTCAATCTTCTGCTTTTGCCACCTTCAAAGAGATACAAGGGCCAATAGATATCTTATCCAGACAGAAAGTCAGAAGGCAGGAAGACTGCGTGCCTGAAAGGCGAAGTTGGACTATGCAGTTTCTGTACCTGGAGGAGAGGACTGCGACACGGACAGAATAAACCCTGCCAAAAGGAGCAGCAGCCACAGATATGGCAACAACTACACGACGACGAAGTAAAAAATTTTCCAAGAATTGGGCTAAGGTATCAGCTTTTCAATGGAGGGAAAAAGACGGGAAAATTGAGCAGGAGCAACAGGGGAATGGAAAAAGGTCAGAGGGAAATGAAAAGGCTGGTGAGAAATAGGGGTCAAACCGAACCGGACCCATTCTTGAGTAGTTCAGGGACAGCTCTGTTTTAGATTGGCTCAGCTCATTCAATAAGAAGCTTGAGCTGAATTTGATTATAAAGATAAGTTCGTATAGTTTAACGAGCTCGCTCATTGAGTTCAGCTCGCCTGTGAAGTTGACAGAGACAAACAACATAGATATCTCTTCATACAATTATTTTATCTTCTGCAATAAGTATCGGTAACTGTTGACAAAGAAAAAAAAGCATAAAAATTTAAAAAGTAACATAAGAACATCATACCATGGCCAGGTTGCTGCCGGTACAACCACAATATTCCCCTGTAGAAGTAATAAAATACGATGAGTAGAAACTAAGGCAATAATGCGAATAGAAGTAGAATGATTAAAAAAGAAAAAAATAATCTGATATTAAAATAGTCACAAAAGGTTTTGATGATTTTTACAGGATATTAAGAAAATGGTACGAAAAAATATAAAGCTTGGACAGGAAATGCCTACCAGCGATGAACTCAATAAATATGAACTTTTCTGTTTTGGAAAAGAACAAGATGACTGCGACCTATGTTTTTTGAGAATTAAACTACCTACCATTTCTAGTCTATCAAAAATAAGGTGAAAGGAAGACAGACCTAGATGCCTGCTCATAGCTGAAAAACTTGACGGCAGAGTTTGGAACAATGCGGGCACAATTAGTACCGTTACCCTTAAATAAGCCTCGGATACCCTCTGTTCTCCATATATACTTCAAGCCTTGAATGGTTCCATTATACTTTATGCTGTGCGGGTTTTGAACCTGCATCAACATTACTGGCATATAAAGTCCCCCAAAAAAATTTTCTGTAATACAAAGAACTATATTATATATAGGAAACTTCGTAAGATCCCTGCTTTGAGACATTCAGGTATCACATAACAATGCAACTAACATGCTGATTAGTGCTTCAAAAATTACTTCAAAAATATATGGTGACATATGTGTAAGGGGTTATCATTTGAAACATGCAGAACACATGTTCATCTGTGGCTTCTGAATTAAGCAACTGGTGAATGGCTATCTACGGTCCTTTGATGTGAGGTCTTGGTTTAAAACTGACTTCTTGTATCCCATATAGCTAACAGAGGCACACGACCAATTTCTATTCATTCTGCAAACCTCATAGAAGTTTAAATATCCAGTTAAAACTGTTGCAGAGCTACCTAGTCCACATATCATGAAAGGTAAAGTATGTTACTTCAAACATCAATTTCAGGCCACTAAGCCAAAAGCCTCAAGTAACAAACAACGGTAAGCTACCTCTACAGCAAAAGGAGTATGCAAACTAAGAAGTATGACTACACAGTCTCATGAATATGTGCCACCAACCTGAAGCAGAATTTTTAACCTCTCCAATGGAGCAACCGCAGTTCGTGATCTGCCACCAAAACATACGATCAGGCATTAAAGCAGACTTCGTAAAACAGATCCAAAGAACTAATTTAGGCATTAAAGCAGACGATATTTACAACCCATGAATTACAAGACCTACATGTACACACGGTGAAGAACTGTTTCTTAATCAAACAAAAATTAAGGTTCGCGATCACGACAAGTAGAAGCGAAAAAGTGATTACTTTCAAAGACTAGTCCAAAAAATCCTCAAAACCACCAAACGTTTTTGTGAACAGAAACAATACAAAGACAGAGGAAAGTACTACCCTTCGATCAAGAGGAAGGAAAAACACAAAGGTTAAGTAGAAGCCGAGAACGTAAAACATCATAGGCGAGTAACAAGGTAGCAAACAAACAATAAGAAGCGAGTAATGAAGTCTTAACTTAGTGAAGAAGAAGAATAAAACTTGTAATGGAATCGTCGAGCAGAGAGAAATGGGAAAAAATAACGAATAAAAAAAGCTCGAAAACATAAAAGAGTGTTGGAGGCTCACACTCCCCCAGCGACGCCTCCGGCAACAAGCGATTTACAGACGGTTAGGATCGCGTGGCGACCGGGAGCCTTGACGCCTTCACTGGCAAGCTTGGCCTCTTCGGCGAGATTCACGATTGTTGAAACAGCCGACTCTCCAGTGGTTTTCCCCACAACATCTTCCGAAGCCATAAAAACCCTCGCAAGGAAAACGGGCCGAAGACGATCAAGAATCGAAGTTCCAGTATCGAGGTGACTCCTCTGAGGCAACCGATCGGTCAAACTGCTTCTATCTCTGAGGCGAAATCTGCATCTCCTCTCGGCTTTTCCCTCCAGTCGGCGGCGGAAAATGCGAGCACAGAACCAGAGGAAAGGGGAGAGCAGTGAAAATGGCTGCGAAGCGCCGCGAAATAATGAGGTTCGCGGAGCCCTGTGCTGTAAGTTTGTAACGGCGTCTAGTTTTAGTTTTTCCCAATTTTGTGGTTGCGTCTCTGGTCCACTGCCCTTCGTACGAAACCCGCTAAATTACATCGCAACGCAACCGGACCGGTCTAGTTTTTAGTTTTCCTAATAATAGAATTTTAGATTTTCTTCTGTAGCACTTAAACGTTGTTTAAAAATTTTTAAATTGATTAAAAATATGTTTAAATTCATAATGAAACCCAAGACCATATGTTTGGATCAATATTGGACCACGACCCAAGGGAGGGACCGAGATATGTTAATTTTGTGGTGTTATCTATTAATGCGGCTCACTTAATACCTTCCCTTCACGCTTGGACGGCGTGGGCCTCGGGCGGTTAAGGTCCCAAACGGAAACCTAGGCCGTCGTCTGACGATCGTTTAATGGGGGGGGGTCAAATTAATAATTACCCGGCGTTCTGAATTAGAAGTTTCCCGGCGTTGGGCGACCCGCCGGATCGGGGTTCACCCTCCGTCACGTAGAGAGCAGAACAGAATGGTTTTTTACTATAATAACCCAAGTACCGGCAGAATTAACTTTACCACCCCGATAAGCGCTGACCGGTGACCACAGAGCGAATGGCGAATTGACACCAGACACACGTGGCTCCAACAAAGTGGAGGGTGTTCCTGCCACACGACCAAATAAAAGGAGGGAATGCGTCGATATGCGGGAGTGATTAGGGAAGTATAATTACAAGAAGAAATAAGATTGGAGTCGAACGAACGGGTCCTTCCTCTGATGCGGTGCTTCCACTTTCAATTCATGGATCTCCCGTGATGCAAGCATAGCAAATACGCTTTCCGAGTTACTACTACTTTCCGATATTACTCTACCCGATGGCTCCGTGTTTTTTATGGCTTCGTCGAAAACGATTCGTTTGTTTTGGCCTTTGAAGATGCCGAGTGGATAAGAAGGTAATAATTCTCCAACGCAACTGTCGGCCTTAATTCCGACCTCCTTTTGGTTACTTGCAGAAGAGCGAAGAGGAACGGCACTACTCGAGATATATGATCCCATTATATACTACGCTGAGCGATTGGGAATATATATGATTTGGGGTTTTGATTCTTAATTGGCTCCTAATCGTGAGATCAGCCTTGACTACTTGATGTCCGTCCCTAGGTCAAATTTTTATGCTCGGAAATATCTAGAGCACGACAATTGTAATGGTCATTGTGTCGATTCACTCGACGCAGACAATCGTCATCATAACGCAAACATCAATATTATCTGATAATATTCCTAACAGATAACTCGAGTATCTGGCAGCACTGAATTCTAGGAAAGACGTTTTTAGTGGCAGCCTTTTTCGTGAAACCACTGAAAATCACGATTGTGACGATTTAGCTATAAATTACCAACCATAAACAAATTAGTTTGGCACCTGAGAAGAGCAGATGACAAACATTGCAAAGTGTTAAAGAACTGAGCTAATAGAGTATCCTTTTGTTTCTTATGTTGTTTTCATTTCAAAATCAAAGCTACAATTAAGTCACACATGTAGTAACTACATTGGTGATGTCATATGGGTAAATCAGTTTTTTAACTAAATATACAAATTATAAATACATATATATGTTACTTAAAAGGGATTGTTTGCGTAATTAAGTTATTCATAGTCCTGTTTTCATCTCAAGAAACTGATTGCTAGTCTGAAAAAAAAAAAAGAGGCAAAAGGTATAAAAATTGGAAGTACATTAAAGCTTCCTGAAAAGCAAAAAATGGGACAACTCACTTTCCTCACCTACCTAGATCCAACCACTATTAGTTAATGGGAGAGTGTCACCGGTTACTTCCCAAGTAGCAGTGGTGTTAACTAATTTGCTCACTATCAATAGATGAGAGTGATTCTTGAGAAATCAGAATTTAAGAAGATTAGAGTTGCTCAGTGTTTTAGAACGTGTAGTCGCGCTCTTAGTGGCCGCCCTTATGCTTTGGACCACAAAAAAAATTGGTTAGAGCCCCTTAATTTCGTGTCTTCTTCATTTTCTCCGTGTTGTAATTACGTAAACTCGAGGAGATTGGTCTCTTCAGCAACTGAAGAGACAACTTCCAAAGTTGTAAGAGGTTTCTCTGGGACCGCCTGAGTGGCCTAGCTTTACTTAGGTATAAAGTCTGTAAAGAATGATAACCACCATGAAATGGAAGAGGAATCCAGACCAAGAGCCAAGAGATGTTGACACAGTCCCAAACTCAAATGCACAAGTTCTTCGTGGTCCAAATATCCTCATCCCTCATGGACCTCAGCCAACGAAATATATACCCTATATATGTTAAAGAATAAAATAAAGGTTCTAAAATGTGATTGCAAACACTTCATATAAAATGATTTTTATTTTTATTACTGTATTCGGTATGCTAAGATATTATTGTCTGAATACAAATCCAAATAACTAGATGGGTCGCGTGTTTGACTGGACTTATATAAGCACGTCGATAGAACCCATCTACGTAGCAAAACACAATTGAAATAAAATGGGCTCACCGGACCAGGGTGGATGAGCGAGGGCAGAGGCAGAGGGTTTGTCAAGGGAGAGGGACATTAGTAGGGTTTTGCTAGTTATTCAAAGCATTTACATAGTCTTACTAACGGCCCAGATCCATACCCGATGCCGATTGGTTCAGAAGTCCAATACATATAAGAGCTTGCAGTCATTACTCATTTAGGTCACAATGTTACCATTGCAACTGGATGAAATTACTACTACTACAATGTTATTTCCTAATTTTTATGTTCTTATGAACTAATTTAATAAAATGTTACGAAAACCCTTTCTACTATATATGCTATAAATTTTGTTTTGTCCTGATCATTAGCACGGCCATCGGGAATCAGCCAAATGTGTCCTCGACCTTTTGAATTTCGCGCTTAAATTCTATTCTTGTAATTCATACTAGCTAGCGTCACAAATAGTTAATTTACTGGCCATATTAATCGATGGGTTCCTTAATTTAGTCTCTCTATTTGTAATATTCCAATGCGAAGCCTGGTTGGGTTTTGCAATTCCTGCATAATTTGTTTTCTTGGTGTCTCATATATTAATTAATTAATGGGCATGCAATTCTTGCATAAACACTGATCAGGTTAATTAATTTCACGTTAGGCCGTTAATTAATGACTGTGGCTGGGTCTTCTTCACGTCAAATAATATCTTTGTTGGGAAAGCTTCGTCACACGAGGTTGTAATCCTCCAATATAGAGGTTCTTCTACTATTCAAATGAATAGTAGGATTGCAAGAATTTATAATTTACAAAATTATTTCACTTTAAAGTGGCTCACTCGAACTTGAGGATTATGACTTCACAAACTATTTCACTATTCTCTCAAAGAGGTTGTCTTGTTGGATTCATCTCACTTTACAGTGGCTCACTCGAGCTTAAGGATTATAACTTTTGAAGCTATCTTACTTCTCTCTCAAAGAGGTTTTCTTGTTGGGTTCATCTCACTTTACAGTGGCTCACTCGAGCTTTTCCAACAATCTTGACGTGAATCCCTGTGCTCGATCTTTTGTTGATCAATTAATCTTCTGTTGAATTATATGTGCGCTTAAATGGCATTTGGATCGATCAGTTCGCTTAAACTTTTATCCGTGAAATTGAAAGAGTTTGGTAGACAATGGAGCGAGGTGTGGTTATTCTAGACACGGGGACCAAAAGCGTTAGGTACGTCAAAGAAACGGATAACGTTCATCAATGCCCATTATAGCTCATATGGTCAATTATATATATATGTGATGTAATATTTCTATGTACGAATATGGATATCATGCACAATCCATAACTCCCCGTAAAGCTCCAATCGTATGGATCGATCTCCTTGAGAATCGTGAAGAAATCAAGAATCTCATCTCTTCACCACTTTAATTGACAACATGCATGTCGTGTATATTTTTGATTTTAGATAAAGATAAAGAAAACATTATCCTATATTGTAATTCTAAAGGTATTATTATAAGTTATAACATATATATACATACACATGTGGATTATCTCTCTGGAGTAGTAGTAGTAGTAGTGCTGTGCTGTTGGAGCGATGATGGCGGCCGGTGGAAGTCCTCATTGCTTGAAGACGATGGAAGACGATCATCGATTCATCAGCTCTTCCT
Source organism: Aristolochia contorta (assembly GCA_022405105.1). NCBI lineage: Eukaryota > Viridiplantae > Streptophyta > Magnoliopsida > Piperales > Aristolochiaceae > Aristolochia > Aristolochia contorta. The sequence continues at coordinate 404,894 of CM039667.1, read as the reverse complement.
GCCCACTACCGACAACACCCACTAGACAAGCTGCTGAGCGCGCAGTACTAGTACGATCATCGTTTTCGATGTATAGTATTAGTCTTTAAGAGAGAGAGAAGTGAGAACCCACCACTTATATACGTTATTTTCTAACTTATAACGGTCCAATTCCAAGAGTGCCGAGAGCTAGCGTAATCTTCTGACCACACAAAAAAAGGTTACTTAATTGGGATATTCCACACAGAAGCTTCAGGAAAACGGGATATTGAGTGAAAATCTGGCAGTCGACACAAAGGAAGGAAATGCCGACGTGCCCCGTCGATGTCGATGACGAATTACGCACGGACGCACCCAAAAAGGAAGCGATAAAGAGTCATAACTCATAACACGGCCGGTCACATGAGATCACTCGCCAATATTCACTCCCCTTAATTCGTCTGTATCTTAATTTCGGTGAACTCCTCGAATAATTATTAATTAATCTCACGTTGAGATGCATTAACGTGCCGCCAATGCCATTGCATGGCCAAGAGTTTAAAAAATTTGATAAATCACTCATACTTTCTAGAAATAAGAATCTGTGGTAACCGACACATTAGATCCATGAATAATGATTTGCAAGCATTACCTTAATTGATATGAGATAGGACTGGTTCACCTATATATTTACAGATATAGGATCAGCATGGAAAGACTTAGTGGGAGTCTTGTTCGTGACGCACCAAGAAAGTGCCTTTAATATATATTTTTTTTAATTTAGTGGTTGAAAAAAAAGTGTTTCTGATAATGTTTATGCGTATACTAGCTAGCCAGGTAAAGTGAGCCGTGCATATAATTGAGAATATATGCATTATAACATGAATGGTACACTATTCTTCCATTATTTAGAACATATATTGATCTTCTGCTTATACATCATACGTATATTATAACCTGAAAATTAAATCGGTTGCGTGCATATACATTCTGTCACAGAAAAATTTCGGCTAGAGAGGACACACGCGGAAGAAAATTTGGGTTTGACATGATCAAGACATCTGACTTTTTTGCGTTAGGAGCATGCAGTTCCAAAAGATGGAGTAGTACTAAAAGGGTCGTCGTTTGATGATAGCTAGAGATCTATTGTGCATGGACGGAGCAGCCGACAACGTACAGCAGTCTGCGATCGACAGAGAAATGGGAAAATTAACTAAATTAAAACACAGGTTCATTCAGCAACTTTCTTAAAAGATCCCCGTTACTTAATTACAGATCGATGACATTAGTAATGAGTTTATCAGCTGCATATATGCCTTAATATTCTTTTTCCAACAACTTCAGTCTGTAACAATCAGGCAATGCAGTTCGATGCGGAAAGATACAAAAAGAATAATATACTTTAATGCGAAAATCAAACTAGTAGTATGCGAGAGGCTTTTTGAAACTTTTCTCATCGCACGTCGATGACATGTGTCCAGTCAATGGACGGAGAGGGGTTGACCTTTCTAATTTTGCAAATGGACGGAGAGGGGTCGACCTTTTCAAATTCGATGCGCGTACGGACGTTGAAGAAGTGAGCGCCGTTTAGTTTCTTTCTATCGTTTTCTCCCTATCTGATCGGTTCCATTCGTGTAACGCATGTATATCTTCTTCTTCGTCGGCGGGCAGCCGTATATTAATATTACTCTTGGGAGATAAGTATCATCGTTCGGCGTCCTTGGTAATTTTTCTTTTCTTTTGCCGTTCGGAGCCGGCGGTGGAGTAGGTAACTAACTCATGAGCACTCTTAATTAATCTTTTTGTTTTCTTTCTTTGAAGATTTGTTACTTCTTAATTTCAATTCAATCTTGTATCGTACAAAAGTGGAAGCACTCTTAATATTTTATGATGACACTTGTAATTTTATTATGGAAAATGCTAATAAAAAATATATTTTATCTTTTTAATTAAGCCTTCTGGATTGGCTCGTACGTACCTCAGATGGGTACTGCACATGATCAGTGCAACTGGCATTACTCTTTTATTTTGTCAATGTCGATGGCTCTCTGTCCGAGTCCTCCATTGTGTGCCATGGATAAAAGCGAATCGATTAGCTACCTTCTCTACCAACCACTGGTCCAAATTAACCCAACGTGATTGTTTTTAAAAACTAATTAGAAACAGCTTAATTAGCGCCAGTAAAAAACGACACTGTTTTCGTGATTTTTCAAATACTAAATTTCTTTATAAAACATAAATACCACGACTTCTCGGCTGCAAGGTATTAATATTGAATACAAAACATAATGACCGGTATATCGATCCCCATGTAATTAAAGGTGGCTAATTAGTATTGTACTCTTAATTTGAAAACCTATAATAAATAATTCTGTGGTCTTACAAAGTGAGCCATGCACGATAAACATGAGGGGGTCTTAAGTCTTCAAGAGTATCATTCATTAATTCATCTTCAGCAAGCTCGAGGTTCATAGTCTGGCATTTTTCTTTATTATATTTCACCTAATCACCTCCTTCAACCTTGGTAAGGGTAATTCATAGTCTAGGTCTGCCGTACATCCAAGTCCCCAGGCCGATTAGCTGTTAACTTTTTGTAATCGGGCAAGACAAAGGAGCGGGCGAAGGAAAGTTACATTGCGACAAGCGATGACGAGCGCAAATATAAAATATACGAGGAATTTAAGTACATATATATATATATATATGCCGACGACCGTTGTCGGGTCCGAGTTCGGAAATTTACCGAATTTAAGTACTATATATATATCTATAGTTTTTCAACCTCCCCTCTGAACCAGGTCAAATTACCACCGGATCCAATTAAAGTCCGAATAAATTCATTCATTTTGTGGATAAAACGTTGACGTACTGGGACAGAACCGGTACATACTTACCATGGATAGACAGATTTTTCACTGACAACAAGGCTGCCAGTTTTTTTTTTTTGTTTCTTTAATGCCTTTTTTCCGGTTTCTTACGCGGAAAGAAATCCGTAACGCGAATAAAATTAGGAAAAAGAGCAGCGCGATTTTTTCCTAGTCAGTGCCAGGGAAAACGGAAGTGGCAAATCCCATAATTAGAAGGAAAATGATGTCGTCTTCTGATTATACTCTTTCCCCCACCCTGTTGAACGGCTGGACGGCGTCTCTCTTCCCCCGCAGAGCCACAGTTCCACTTCTATAAAAAGCCACCAAAACAAACTTCCCTCCTCGCACTTCTCCAAAATCAACGCAGAATCTCCCCGCACTTGTTTGTCTTCCCGGCGAAAGAGGGATTCAATTCAAAAAAGGGTTCTCATCCTAAGCGCGTTCTTCTCGGTTCCAATATTGGAGCAGACGCTTACCCAAGGTAGGTGACTTCGCGCGACTTCTTCTCCTCTCCTTGTCTTTTCGCCAGTTAAAACTGCGCGGTCAAAGTTCCACAGAGCCGCCGCGCACAGCTAATTTCACTTACATCTTCAGTTTCAATCTTTATTTTTTCTTTAGCTTTGGCTTTCCTGGCAATTCTTGAGCATTTGTACTCTTCGGGCGTTACAATTTTTCGAAGCTGAATCATGCATTTCTGCGGGAAACCAGTCGTTTTCATGACCCTGCAGGCAGTCGTTACTTTCTAAGTTGGTTTCTTTTTTTCTTTTTTTTTTTGTGTTTTTGTTTTTATACTTTTTTGTTTCCTCCTTCGTTTATCCGCTTTCAGCTCACGAGTCATCAGCTTCTTTTATCTCATCTGTCGAAACGAAGTATTGGTTTTATTGCATTTGCTGGCAATACTTTTTGCCTTGGTCTGCTATTGGGGAAAAACTTTCGACGCTTCGTCTGTGATCACTTTGTTAATTCCGTTTTCGTTTCTGCTATTTTTAATCATATTGTTTTTTTTTAACTAAGCAGCGGTCTAAAATCAAGAAACGACTATGCAAATATGTACGAGTTCAGTTTTCTGTTCAATTTTGCTTTTATGGGCACTCTGTGCCCAGAGTTAGTTCTACGTTACTACCGCTCTTGGTTGGCTGGGAGAACTGAAATATTGCTGGCACAGAAACTCTGCTGAGCTTTCCGCTTCCGACTCTGTTTCCTACTTCTCTTTCAGTCCAGCTTGTAATTTCTCTGCTCTTCAAGAACTCGTAGTATGTCTCTGCAGCACACCAGTTAAACTGTATAGCACGCTGATTACGGGTATGCGGTTTCCGTGATTTCTCGTTTTTCTTGCGTCGACTTTCTTGTGCATGAGATTTTGTTTTTGCTTATCTGTTTGGTTCATTTCTCAGAGAGTTCTATTTTCTGTTTCTGTAATCTTTCTCCCCCTTTTTTTTTTCTTGTCTAACACGAAGAGATATTTGGCAGTCGGCAGGTGGATTCTTTTTCCTTTCAGAAAGAGATGCGACTTTTCTGGTTTTTAACTTCTTTCTCATTTATTTCTTCCCACTACTCTATGGTGGGCAGGGAATGGGTTGTCTGATCTTTTCTTTAAATTGAACATTTTCATTTCTGCAATTTGAGAAAGGTGTTCAATCTTTCTAACAATATGCTCGCATTCTTGCAAAGTACTATGCTGTTTACAGTATCATTGGATCCAGAATCTATGGGTTTTAAACTTTTATCACTGAGTTATTATTGTGTTGAAGAGCTTTAAATAGGTTCTGTGAAATTGATTTTAGTTTCGAGTATTACTCTGACTAACGTTCTTACTTTGCCTTTTTCTATCAAGATCTGTCTTATGCATTTGTTAAAGACTAAAACTGCTATAAGGAAATCTAAGAACATGGAGGAATTCGATCAAGAGAGGTTCATAGGGGAATTTGAGGCAATGACTAAGGATGCCGGGAGGGTCCAACAGGAGACTCTTCAAAGAATTCTTGAAGAAAATGGGAATGCAGAATACCTGCAACAATTTGGCCTTGGCGGAAGAACTGATCCAGAGAGCTTTAAGTCATGTGTGCCTTTGTGTACCCATACTGATTTGGAACCATACATCCAAAGGATTGTGGATGGAGATACATCTCCCGTTCTGACTGGAAAGAGCATAACAGCCTTATCCTTAAGGTTTTTATTTTTTCTTCTTTTCTTACTCTTTTTTTCCTGTAAATTAAACTGCCCCTAATATCTTCCTTTTGTTTATTCCAGCTCTGGTACTACACAGGGAAAACCCAAGTTTGTTCCCTTCAATGAGGAATTAGTTCTTTCCACCTTACAGATATACAAAACTTCCTTTGCGTTTAGAAACAGGTCACACATACAAAACTTAATTAATCCTTCTTCTCACCAATTGCCTTCTGAATGCATATATTATCATATGGTTCATGCTGCGAGTCTAAACATATGCATTCCTCATCTGCATAAGCATGCCATTTTAGCCCAAATACTCTCTTCTCTTACTTTTCAAAATTATTTGGCAGAGAATATCCCATTCACGGAGGAAAATCCTTGCAATTCATTTACAGCAGCAAGCAGTCCAAAACCAAAGGAGGTTTGCCTTTGTCTACTGCAACGACAAACCTATTCCGTTGTAAACACTTCAAACAGACCTTGAAATCTGTCATGCTACAGTCTTGCAGCCCTGATGAGGTTATATTTGGGTCTGACTTCGAGCAGTCCCTGTACTGCCATCTGTTATGTGGTCTGATTTGCTCTGACGAAGTCCAACACATCTTTTCTACCTTTTCTCATAGCATTGTGCATGCATTTCGAACGCTTGAGCAAGTATGGGAAGAGCTATGTACTGATATTAGAGAAGGCGTTCTCTCTAGCAGAATTACAGTTCCATCCATCAGGGAAGCTGTTTCAAAGCTCTTGAAGCCAAATCCAGAGCTGGCAGACTCCATCTATAAGAAGTGCACTGGGTTGAATAATTGGTATGGAGTAATTCCAGAACTCTGGCCCAATGCCAAGTATGTTTATGGGATCATGACTGGGTCTATGCTTCATTATTTGAAGAAATTGAGACACTATGCCGGTAACTTGCCTTTGTTAAGTGCTGATTACGGGTCATCTGAGGGATGGATTGGGGCAAATGTGAACCCTCATTTGCCACCAGAGCTTGCAACTTTTGCAGTTCTTCCAGATATTGGGTACTTTGAATTCATTCCGCTTGAAGAAAAACTTGAGCAGGATTTAGAGAGGACAGCATCTACCATAAAATATAAAGAATTTCAGCCAATAGGCTTGACAGAGGTGAAGGTTGGGGAAGAATATGAAATCCTCGTTACCAATTTTGCTGGTACGTATCCTTAACCTATTATCTTCAGTATATTATTAAGATTTTTAGCTGTTGAGGACAACAAAATGGGTTTTGAGGAAACAATGTTCATGTAGTTTTCTGTTTCTTTTATTTAAAGTAAAATTACAATTCCATAGGTTAAGCAAAACAGACATGCAGTGGCCTCCAGTTCTGTTTATATATTTGCTTTGCTGTTCCTTGCTCAAAATTGTAGGTTCCTGTTTGATGTTCTGTTTCGAAAAAAATAGTTTCCATCTTACTCTCTGGTTTTATCAAACACACAATTTCACATGCTGTGGTCAAATATATGAGTCGAAAACAGTCCTTTCCGGCAGATGTTTAGTTATCTGAATCACCCAAGAACCTCTCTACCCTGAAGTTATGTCATGTAACTACTTGGCCTACTTGGCCCACACAATGGTTAGATATTTTTTGTCAATGGAGGACTTATTTGTATAGTTGATTATCGAGCCACGTAAGGTCTTGCAACAGGGAACCATGGTTGATAATATAGTTTCCACTGTGGATTGGTGAAAAGCTCCTCTGAAGAACACTATCGTTGGTCTTACTATAAAGGCATTGGTACTTTGCTTTACTGCCGCTTTTATTACTTTACTCAACTATGGTAGGAAAAGTTGGGAGTGTGGGCACATAAAGCAGCGACTGATTAGGAGCTTTGAATATTCTCGTGTCTGATCATTTTAGTGCTCATAAAGTATGTGGACCATATGCGTATTTTTTTACGTTTGCAAATTAAGATCTTTCTATTCTGCATCGCTCTACTTCGCTTGTGATTATGAATAAAAACAAAGGCTTTGGCCCATATCCTTGGAAAGCTCTTATTGTGATATGACTTTGACAAGAGGGTTACGTCAGAGTTATCTTCAACAAGGCTGCACTTGAGATTTGGAAAGTAGTGGCGGTGTTAATTAATTTGTGGAAAAGAGAGAATTGATTTTCTTCAAGTTGATGAAAGTGTGTGGTGTGTTGTGCGTTTCAGGTTTCTACAGATACAGATTGGGCGACGTGGTGAAAGTGATGGGGTTCCACAACTCAACCCCGGAGCTCCAGTTCGTCTGCCGGAGAAGCCTTCTGCTGACAGTGAACATCGACAAGAACACTGAGAAGGACCTGCAGTTGGCCGTGGAGGTGGCGAGCAAGGTGCTGCTGGCGAAAGAGAAGCTCGAGGTGGTGGACTTCACCAGTCAGGTGGACCTGTCCACCGACCCGGGGCACTACGTCATATACTGGGAGCTCAACGGTGAAGCCTCCGAGGAGGTGCTCAACAGCTGCTGCGACTGCTTGGACCGGTCCTTTGTGGACCCCGGGTACGTGGGGTCGAGAAAGGTCAACGCCATCGGACCGCTCGAGCTCCGGGTGGTGAGGAGGGGAACGTTCCAGAAGATTCTAGATCATTTCCTGGGCATGGGAGCGGCTGTCAGCCAATTCAAGACCCCGCGCTGCATCGGCCTTTCCAACAGTGTGGTCCTACAGATACTGGGCAACAATGTCGTTAACAACTGCTTTAGCACTCCCTTCATTTGATCATGCAAGCAATTCATGTATTTCCCTACATATTCTATCCCCATTCGAAATGATGGTAATTGCCTCATTTGTGCACATGTCACCCCGACGGCCCTGCATTTTCCGCCTCAAATATAGTCATGGCACAAGTTATGAAAATAAAAAAGTTTAACCATTCTACTGCCTCATGAAGATAAAGGAGCAGGGTTTTCCTCCCTATGAGTCTATCTAGATTCTAAGCAATGAAAGTTAAAACGCGCACAGAGCCCTCACATCTATTAAAATATATTATCAACGAAAGAGCCACGGCCAATGGTAAATTTTATAAAATTATGTAATTATGTAAATACTAGCTAAGGTTAGTCTAGTACCCTAACACTCGTCCTTTCAAGAGTCACGTCAACTGCACTTAAAAATATATTATCAAAGAAAGAGCCACGGCCAATGTTAAGTGGCAGGGACTCAAAAAGTGACTACAAGAGGAAGTGGGGTCAGTACATTGGTTCACTACATGACCTAGGGGTACAACAACTACATCATCATCCCGTTCTTTCAATAATAATTTAAACAACTCGACTGTCGTGTGTGTCACCCTCGGTCTCTTTCGACTCTTCTCTTTGGACCAAACACAGAGATACATCCGATCCCCAACCATTAAATTATCCAAAAACTAAAACTCGATGACTTCGTATGTCACGAGTAGAAGAATGCTTTAAAAAATTGGTTCAATACGTTAGGTTAGGTGACTGAATACTTTGGTTACATGTGTTTGTATTGCGTACCGGCCAAGGACAAATGGGTTAGTGCCATCACCTACTGACTCCCAACAAGGAAGGACAAACAGAGCTGGATAAAACACAAAGAACCGACTTTATCTTTACTAATGCAAGGGATGATTAGATCTGGCGTGAAAGACAGACATGCCAAATGCAGATTCTAATCAGTACATGTGATCACGTACTAATTAATGATCAGTATTGTCTCTCTCCCACTCTCTACTCTACTACCTGTTCAATAATTTACTCGATGGCTGCAAACATTGATCAGATTCCCCTGACAGAGTATGTCTCCAAATAATGTACTCTGTGAGGTAGATCTGGGAGGGTAGAAGCCTTCGGCAAAACCAGCTTCCATACAAAAAATCACTAGGAACTCAAATTAGTGTTAAAACGGCTGGTTGAGATTTGAGCAGCCAATATTTGTCCTCCGACCTGTTCAATGCTCACGTCGAAACTGATTCTACTTATACAAACAAAAGGGCCGGAGGACTGCATCACCACCACCGCACTGAATAATTTTCTTTTAATAGGTGTGAGGCCTTCAAACAAAAAAAAAAAAAAGGGCGATGACGTTCTCCGGTAGAGCTGCCGGAGTGCTGTGACGGTCCACCATTTGACCTGCTTAAACATTGGGGGCGTGATCTACTATCGGATTGTTGGCTCTTCTTTTAAAAACATACGCGTCTTACGGACATCATCAACCATAAAGACTGAATTGATGAAATGGAGATTTGTGGAATCTGTGGCAAATCTGAATAGAAAATTCTGCCAAGAGACGGGTTCCAGATTAATGAAAGCAGAGTCGGCAGCAGTGGGTTCTACTAAAAGAAGAAAGGAAAGAAGAGAAAGGATTCCATTTAATTACTGTTGGGCTCTTTTGCAATTCATAAAATCAGTAAACACGCGTCTAATACATAAAGGGCCCCACGCACAAATCTAGCTGTGTTTTCCCTCATTGCGTGCTGCAGTATTCGAAAGGTGCCACCTGTTCAATTGCTCTCTTCAATGGATGGAAGAGATTCGAATTCGCAGGATCTCCATTTTTGATGAAAATGGGTTCCTCTCGGGACGCCAAGGAAGAAGAGAAAGAAGAGGAGACACGGGTGCTTTCGGTCTGGGACTGCGGGAGTCCTCTCTATGACTCCTTCGAGTTGGTCTCTGTCTCACACATCCTCGACCGGAACTCGATGATCTTGCCGTTTTCCGGGATATCGAGAAGGTGGACTGGCCAGAGCGCCGGGAGCTCCGAGGAAGCTTGTGGGAGCCGGCGAATGGGATCGGGCAGGAAGGGGAGGGGGTTGTTTAAGGTGGCTTTGTTGAATGGATTGGTGAAGACCAATTACAAAAGAAAACTACAGGTAAGCGAGGAGAGCAGGAAAAGGGTGAAGGCAACTCTGCATGGCTTCTGCGCATCTCTTACATTCTGGAGAAAGTAGTTTTTAGAGATTTGATTGTAATTCTATTGAAAAATCTCAAACTTATGCATATGCTGTCAAAGGGGAAAAAAAAAAATAAGAAAAAGCTTTCTGGTACATAGATATCAAATGTTATGTGGTACGAGTTGTGTTTGATATCAAATGTTCCTGAGTCTGTTGATTTTCAGTTCAATAATATTTTTTCGGCAGCCCAGTTTACTCTTTGCTTTTGTTCATATAAATACGTATATAAAAGCCCGTCTTTCAATTTGTGTACAGAATTTTGAAATGTGTCAGCAAAATGTATCCCTCTCTTTTATATATCTCGCCATGGACGACGGAAGGAGTGTTTTCCATAGTTGGACAGGAACGAGAACAGAGTACTGCCCAGAAAGCCAAATCGCCTTTACTTTCGTTTCCGTTACTTTATTCAAATTGCAAATAAAGGTTCATTAATATTGGTGGATATTGTTGATGGGACAGTGGGTATATACTCTCCCCTCCCCCCCAAATGCTAGGTTGACTGGTGCGTGGTGGGTGGTGCCTCCACTGAGTTACTCCAAAGTCCAGGCATGGCGGATGAATTGATGACCACTCGGCGAGTAGGAAATCCCTTTATCCGCCGGGTCGGGAATAAGAAAGTCCGAGACCGGAGAGAGAGCGGCCACTTTCCACTGTTACGACTTTTAATGGATTCCACTCTACAGTCTCAACAGGGCCTACTGAACTGAGATTTTATCGTTGTGGTGTGGGCCCATTGGATTCTGGTCAAATCATTAATAATTTAACACCATGATATTAAAGAAATGGGATTTTAGTTTGAAAACGAACCCACTATGTCCACTACCACTACCAGTAGCACACCGTCATCTTGAAGTTGTAATTTGTACTCTCGTTCATATCGAATTTAAATCCTTTTTTTTGTTTTCTTTTTCGTTTTTTTTCAGAAAAGCCCATTCTCACCCAAGTTCCCATTTGGCCCATAGGAGACTTGAACCCAATACAAACTTCCCAGTGCGTGTGACCACTGAGCTCTGCTCAAGTTCACTCCTTTTGGTTTTATTTCTAAGTTTTTTGTCGACTGGTTAAGGTTCCTAAAGAGTGAAGACTAATAATCATTTAGAGAATCAGAGGAGTTTTATTTATTTATTTATTTATTTATTTATTTGTTTCGAGTGGGCTATCGATGTCATGCAAGCTACTGCATTATTAATCCTAACACCGATAAAAGGTTCTATTTCTGCTTTAGAACCATAGTAATCAATGGTATTGGAGTGATTCTGCTTTCCCTCTGCCTAACTGACGTATCCTACCTCGCACAGAAGTTGCAGTAAGCCCTTTCCTCGGCATTCTGTTTGTAGCAAGTTCGTCAAGAATCGAAAGCCACTAATTTCGTTTCGCTTTCATCCGGCTTTATATGTTTTGCGTGATTAAAACTTCTCTTATATCTGCTTCTTTAACGTAATCAGATTTAATTTTTATGCTTATGAATTCGTCTGAAAGTTGAAATCTTGTTGTTTCTCTTGATTAGGTAGAGAATTTAAGAAATCAATTTTACGGCAGGCGAGGGTTCGCGACGGCGAGGGCTCACAACGGCAAGTCCGAACTTTCAATCTTCCTCTTTTTTCTGTTTTTTGGCTGAATTGGAAGGAAGCTTCGTTCGGCTTAAGGGTTGCAGGTCAAAGGAATGAAACCTGGCTCTGATACCAATTGATGTAGAACGTAATAGGGCAAATACGAAAGGAGAGAATATGAGAGAAGAACTAGGGTAAAAAGAGGGAGAAAGGGAGGAGAAAAGAGGTTTCAATATTCAATAAAAATCAAGTCATCCGTTTTACAACATACATGGCCTATTTATAGGCTAATGAAACCCTAATAGTACTTTGACTCCTACTAAAACACTGTCTCAAAAATAAATAACAAAGTACTCTCCTAATTCTACTCTGATTAGGACTCTAGAGTCCTATTTCTACGCCTAGCATAGGTCTTAAGACCTTGTGCTACGTCATTCCCGCCCAGTGGAGAAGAACTCAACTCCGGGGAGTTAAAGTGCAAATAAGAATCCAACAAGGCAGGGGCGAGCTGGCGCAGTTCGTCTTCAGAAATCCAAGTATCAACAGAAGAAGGACGATCTTTCCAACGCACAAGGAATTCGCGATCACCTCCAGCCACCGATGTAACGTACTTATCGTCAAGGACATCCACAATCACATCTCGCGGAGCAGTAGGCTGTGTAGACAGGCGAGGAACGACAACTGACGATGGACCTGCAACCATAGATGAAGGCAACACAGGAGGCTCAAATGTGCCTTGGTAAGCAAATAAATCTGCCACATTGAATATAGGACTGATAGACAAATCAGGAGGTAAATCAAGGACATATGCATTGGATCCGAGACGACGAGTAACTGCAAAAGGACCAATGGATCGGGCATGAAGTTTCTTTAGGGCATGAAGTTTCTTTAGGGCATTTGGTGGAAAACGGGCAGGGTTAAGACGGGCCATAACATACTCACCAATCTGAAATTCCTTAAACCTACGATGTGCGTCAGCAGAAAGCTTATAATTTTCATTACTCATAGCAATTTTTCGTTTTATCTCAACATGTAGGTTATGGATGTGTTCTGCAAAAGTGAGGGCAGATTCAGAAGGCCGATATGTAGCGGGTAGGGGAAGAAGGTCAAGAGGTTGTTGGGGTGAGAGGCCATACACAATTTCAAAAGGGCTTTTACCAGTGGTGCGATTGACAGAGTTATTGTAAGCAAATTCAACAATGGGTAAAATGACATCCCATGTCCCAGGTTTGTCCCCAACCAAACAAATGAAGCAAATCCCCAAACTACGGTTAACCACCTCCGTTTTGACCATCGATCACATGGATGAAAAGCAGAGGAAAACTCTAATGTGGTACCAAATAACTTCCAAAGGGTCTTCCAAAAGTAACTGACAAACTTAACATCACGGTCAGACACTAAAGAAGAAGGCAAGCCATGTAAGCGCACAATCTCCCTAAAGAATAGTTTAGCTATAAAGGATGCATCAGTAGTCCTAGAACAGGGAATAAAGTGAGCCATTTTAGAAAATCGATCCACCACTACAAAAATAGCATCATGCTTTGTAATAGTCCTTGGCAAGCCTAAGACAAAATCCATGCTAAGGTCACGTCAGGGCGAGTGTGGAAGAGGAAGGGGAGTATATAAACCAGTGTTTTGTTTGCGAGTTTTGCTTAATTGACAGGTACGACACTGAGAGACAATCCGAGCAACATCCTTTTTCAAAGAAGGCCAGTAAAAACGATCCTCGACTAAGGCAATGGTCCTATCTCGTCCAAAGTGGCCAGCCAGGCCTCCAGCATGTAACTCCCACACCAAAAAATCTCGGAGGGATGAACGAGGAATACACAAACGGGTACCCTTAAAGAGGTAACCATCATGTAATTGGAAGCCCACATGCTGGCGGGAGGGAGCATCGCTAAGGTCACTAAAAATCAAACCAAAGTCAGGACAACTAGGGTATTCATCACGGATACGCTCAAACCCGGTCACATGAGTGGTCATGGAGTGGAGAACAAGGGATGTTCGACTAAGAGCATCAACAACTTTATTATCCTGGCCCGAACAATGCTTAAGGCCAGGGTAAAATCTTGAAGAAACGCAACCCACTTGGCATGTCTTGCACTTAAATTGCGCTGGGAGTTCAAGTATCGGAGGGCTTGATGGTCGGAGTAAAGTACAAATTCTTTGGGCAAAAGATAGTAGCGCCAGTGACGGAGAGATTGAACTACTGCATAAAATTCTTTAGAGTGGTGATAGGGGCACAACGGCTGTGCCCGACTCGGACACAGCCGTTGTGCCCCTATCATTATTCAATTCTTTATCATAAGTAGAGTAGTTTTGTTTGGCATCATTAAGTTTCTCACTGAAGTATGCTACAAGATGACCTTTTTGACTGAGAACGCCACCGATGCCCAAACCCGACGCTTCACAAGCAACATCAAAAACTTTAGATAAATCCGGGTGGCGCAACAATGGGGCAGTAGTGAGTTTGTCCTTAATACTAAGGAAAGCCTTATAGGCAGCAGGTGTCCATTTGAAATCACCCTTTTTCAGGCACTCTGTGATTGGTGCGGTGATAGTACTAAACCCTCTAATAAATCGACGATAAAAAGAGGCTAGCCCATGAAAGCTACGAGCTTCTGTCAGAGTAGTTGGTTCGGGCCACTCTCGAATAGCCTTGAGTTTATCAGGGTCAGCCGTAATTCCTTGAGACGAGACAATGTAGCCAAGAAAGAGGACTTGAGTTTGCACAAAGGCGCATTTTGCAAGGTTGGCATATAATTTTGTGGCTCTTAAGGTAGTCAAGACTTGACGAAGATGGTCTAAATGTTGCCCCTCAAATGTGCTATAAATCAGAATGTCATCAAAGTAGACCACAAGGAATTTGCCAATGAAAGGTCGAAAAATGTTGGTCATGACTCTCATGAAGGTACTCGGGGCGTTAGACATACCAAAAGGCATTACTACCCATTCATACAACCCATCTTGAGTTTTAAAGGCAATTTTCCACATCTCCTGGGCGAATTCTAATTTGATGGTATCCACTCCGTAGATCTATCTTGGAGAACACCTGAGCACCGGCCAGGTCATCGAGCATATCATCTAACCGTGGGATGGGAAATCGATATTTCACAGTAATCTTATTTATAGCCCGACTGTCCACACACATGCGCCATGATCCATCTTTCTTGGGGGTTAACAAAACAGGAACGGCACATAGACTTAGGCTATGACAGATAAAACCTTTCTGTAGCAAACCCTCTATTTGCCTATTCAACTCAGCTCGCTCAGTGGGGTTCATTCTGTAATGTGGAAGGTTAGGCAATTGGGAACTTGGGGTGAGGTCAATGGCATGCTGGATGTCTCTCATGGGGGGTAACTCATTCGGGAGTTCTTTTGGTATGACATCCTGAAACTCTGTCAATAGTGGGTGAACACGGCTGTGGATGGGAGCATCTGTCAGGAAGCGAAAACTGTCCTTGTGTACTAGTGCAAAGATTAGACCAGATTTGGTTCCCGCCTGCGCAAATTGTTTAGGAGATAAGATTTGCAAGCGGTTAGCAGGGACAGTGGTAGGAGAAGTGGAAACAGAATTTTGTGCAGGGGTAGGTTTGGCAGGGTGAAGTAAAATAGTTTTCGTGCCATGACTAAATGAGTAGGTATTTTCTCTACCATAGTGCTTAACATTATGATCGTATAGCCAA
Organism: Aristolochia contorta; assembly: GCA_022405105.1. Classification (NCBI taxonomy): domain Eukaryota; kingdom Viridiplantae; phylum Streptophyta; class Magnoliopsida; order Piperales; family Aristolochiaceae; genus Aristolochia; species Aristolochia contorta. Next base: position 389,748 of record CM039667.1, on the reverse strand, counting down.
GGTCGACCTAGCAAAATGTGAGCAACATCCATAGGTAAAACAGCACAATACAGATCTTCCGAATAAGGCCCAAGCTGAAAGGGTACTAGACAACGTTCCGTAACAGGGAGAGAAGTTTTATCTACCCAGGCAACTCGGAAAGGATGTGGGTGGGGTTCCGTATGAAGGTTGAACCGAGCTAGAGCTGTCCTAGAAACTACATTCATGGTACTACCCCCATCAATAACAATTTTGCAAGATTTGTTTCTGAGTAGAATAATAGTGTAAAATATGCTAGTGCGCTTCCAAGTGTCAGGTGGAGTTGGGGCAGATAAGATGCATCTCATGATGGCAGAAGCATGGTGTGGATCAGTAGGAGGATCATCATCAAGTAAGTCATTGTCATAGTCATGATCCTCCATGGGAGTAATAGCGACAATCTCAGAATCGCCCTCAAGGGCAGGTTCATCAACACGTTCTATTGCTAACGTGCGATTGGGACAACGGGAGGCAATATGACCTTTTGCATGACAATAATGACATTCTATGGCAGTCCGGGGAGCAGAGTATGGATTTGGAGGAACCTTGGTTTACTAGGAAGAAGTGCAGAACTAGGAGTTGTGGAGGCCCGTGGGAAAGTGGATTGTGGTCGAGGGGTCAACCTAGGCGAAGGGGTCACCTGACCTTGACGAAGATAATTGGACGAGATAAAAGCACGCCTTTGAGAAGGGTATTGAAGGTACTTTTCAAACTCGAGGGCTTTATGATATGCCTCCTCTAACGAGTCTGGGGCATGGACAGTAACCTCTCGTTTGATATCTGTTCGTAACCCATTAACAAACCTAGACACAGTGAATCTCGGATCCTCATTGATGTCACTCCTTAGTAACAGTTCCTCAAATTTGGCAATGTAAGTGTCTACACTAGACGATCCTTGCCTATGGTTTAATAATTGGTTGAACAACTGGTCTTTGTAGTAAGGAGGGAGATATTTTTCTTTCAACTTTTCTGTCATCTCAGCCCAAGTGGAAATGGGTGGGTGTCCTAATCTCTCAATATGACGCTGAACAGTTTGCCAATAACGTTTGGCGGACCCTACCAACTTCATCTTTGTGAAGTGAATACGTTGAGAATCGTTCATTTGGTACCATTCAAAATAATCATTCATGTTGTATAACCAATCAAGAAATGCACTGAGATCTAATTTTCCATCGAACTCAGGGGCATCTACCTTGACCCTCCTAGACATGTCAACTATTTCATCATGAGGGTACCTAGGACGATCCATATGAGTACGATGTCTACCTGTAGCCCTATGACCTTGTCGAGGAGGTATGGGGGGTTGTGAGTATTCTTCATCAGAGAAGAGGTCCTCAGTAGTAGGATGTTGGTCGGTCAAAGGTGTTGGTTGTGGTAAGATACCTGCAGTGTGTGCCCGGTTATTCTTGTAAGAAGGTGACACTACAGAACTTTGACTCCTAATGGGTTCCCAACTTGGTTCCCTTAATGGCTGTTTTTCAGGATTTCTTTGAGTGGTCACATAATCATCATGGAAGCGGTTAACCGAGCTGGTAAATTGTGCAACTGTTTGGGCGAGTTGGTCAAGCCGATTCTGGAGGTTGGACATATTGGCCTCACTGGTGGTCACTCTTTTTTCAAGGTTATTGTGTTTTTCTTCAAGGGTATTGTATTTGGCTTCAAGGTCTTTCACAGTCATGATGGGAAGAAAAGAGAGCAAGTATAACAAAGTGCTGAGAGAACTAAAATAACTGAGTAAAAAAAATATAAAATTTATGCTAACAATTAATGTAAGAAAAGAAATTCACAATTGGTTGGAAATCAGAGTTTTTTTCCACTGAATGTGAACAATTGTACCAAGAAATTAAACTAAGAAAAATTCCCAGGTCATTAGAAGAAACACAAACGGTCTCGCTTAAGACCCAATTTCCTTAGACTCTTGAGTTTTTTTTGACAGAAGTTTTCCTAAATAATTCAATGGACAATATAACACATTAGCAGATATTACTCGAACAAAATACTTTGAAGAATGCACTTTTTTTTTTTTTTGACTTAGTCAAAATGTTAGAGGAGGTAGAGAAAGATGTGGTCGAATTCAAATCCAATCAAATAAAAATTTGAACCTCCTAATTAAACTACCAGACTATACTCAGAAGGGCAAAGATACAGCGTACCGATTTACACTGAGTTCACCCGTTGACCGAACTTGAATGGAGCGAGACTGTGTTGACCCAACCCGCAATATGATGAACCGAACCGACTGAGTTGAAGTGAACCGGCCGAGTTAAAAATGAACCGGCTGAGTTGAAGTGAACCGGCCGAGTTGAAGTGAACCGATCGAGTTGAAGTGAACCGGCGGAGTTGAAGTGACTCGGCGGGTTGAACCGAACCCGGTTAGGTGAACCGAACCAAAATCCTACGTCGAAACCCCCGATTTTAATCGGGACCTAAGTCTCGATTTTCTTTGACGGGAATGCGGGAGGAAGGAGAAGGCTGGTCAGGCAGCGAGGGCGGCGGCGGAAACGGCGACGGCGGAGGCGGAAGCGGCGACGGCGGAGGCGGAAGCGGCGACGGCAGGAGAGGACTCACGACGGCGAGGCTCTGACGGCGATAGATGCGATAGCAGGCTCCGGCGACGGCGGACGAGGGCTCGCGACGGCGGGCGAGGGTTCGCGACGGCAGGCGAGGGTTCGCGACGGCAGGCGAGGGTTCGCGACGGCGAGGGCTCGCGACGGCGAGGGCTCGCAACGGCGAGGTCTTAAGACCTTGTGCTACGTCACTGGTTCTTTCTGATAAATTTTAGTTTATTAGTTGCTTATTAGTTCGTCAGCAAGCCAACCAATGATCATTTTCAGCTCAAATGTACGCATAAAAAGAAAACAGGGTCACTGGAAAGAACACCAAACCAGGAGAGAATTGATAAAAAGATGAGAGTTGAACGAAGACAATCTCACAGAAATAGAACATACGTTGCTTTTCTAAATTCCTCTTTCCCCGATAAACTTCTTGGCCTTTTCATGTGTTTTTAAGAAATAAATGTTGAAGAACAAAAAGTTTTTCAACCGTGATCAGTTCCTTTTTTTTAATTTAACCGCGACCAGTTTCTAAGCACCCTTTTCTCTTAATCTTCTGCATAACTTTAGCTCTACCGAGAGCTAATAAGTTGTACAATTGCATCTTGTGTAGGATTGGTGCAAAGAGTTGATATTTAGAGGCATCATATTTCTTCTTTTGTGAATTTGGGAAAAAATGTATTTTCTTTTCCCTGTTCTCCATGAAGTCAGCAATTACTTCATGAAGGGCAGGCCAGGATATAAGAAGCTACTTGTGTCACCGGTATTTCCAAAATTAGCACTACAGCGTGGACTGTTGTCTGATTCAGCTGATTCAAATTTGAAAGAGTTGTTGGATTATCTCGAGAATCTTAAGAATCATGAAAAGTATGGTGTACCAAAAGGTGCTGGAACAGATTCAGATGAGGGTTTTGATTTGGGAAGGATGAAGCGATTAATGGAAAGGCTTGGAGACCCTCAATCCAAATTTAAGGTATGTACACATTGTGTTGTACTCAATTGTTTTTGTCGAATTAAGATTTTTATATTAGTTGTATTGTATTGTACTATCTATTGAAGGGTTACAATCTCTGAGTTGGTTCCTTAGCGTTTACTCTTGGATATAGGTTCGATCATGGTCTGAGGCACTGGACTTAGGTTTAAATTTGATCTTGGTGTGAGGCACTAGAAGTGGGCTGGTCATCTGCATGTCTGAGGTGATTCGTGTCCAAAAGAAAAACATTTTTATATGCTGAGGAGCCATTGGTCAAATGACCTGAACATGGATGTTTGAAAGTGTACTTTATATTTACCAATTTGCAGGCCCTAATTAGATTTGGATGTTGATTCTCGGTTAATAGGTTAGATTATGAGACACTTTCATGTATATGGCCTTGAAACTTAAGTTTGGCTATTTAGAGATTAATATCTTGAAACAACATTTTAAATAAAGGTTTATGGTGTGTATTTTGTCTGCTCTATACTTTTTTGAGACCTTTTTAGGAGTTATAAAACTGGCCATTTATTATTTTCCAAGGCAAATGAGACTTCAGGAATAATTAAATATTAATTTAGCAGACCTTTTCCTTAACCTGGCTGTGCTAGAGGGGTGAGTTATTTTGGTGTTTGTTGTATGTTTTTGTTTTGGCTGGATATCAGAATAAATAATTTCTTCTTCCCATAAGTTGTTTGGTTTTATCTTTTCTGTACTTCTCTGTTTCAATGGTACCTATCTGCATCACAATGTTGACAGCATTTGTAGGCAGTGCACATTGCTGGCACCAAAGGAAAAGGTTCAACAGCTGCATTCCTCTCCAATATTTTACGTGAAGAAGGGTATTCCGTTGGTTGCTACACTAGGTGAAGAATCTATACTATTTGTGGTTGACTAGCTGTCAATCACTTTTTTTTTTTTTTTTTTTTTGTGTGTGTGTGTGTGTCTTAACTTCTTCATGTTTTAAAACTGCAGATCACGATCTCTAAAAGAAGTTGAGTTTGATCAATAAATTAGAAGCTTATAGAAGTGCAAAAACGTTAGAATAATAAACTCTGCCAATAAAGACTTTAAGTGCTTTTGTTTGGATCAATTAGAGTTAGGAAGTATATTCATTAGAATTCGAGTGTAAATTCATTTAGCTTGAAAACTTCAAGTGATCTGGGTCTAGAAAACCTAGACAGCTTGTTTAGTTGTCTATAATCAACTAACGATAAATATTTAGATCCTATTTATTTTTATATTTTGTGGCTGTGGATTTAAAAATTTAGAAGCGTCCGCATGTAATGTTCTTTTTTTTCCTAAATGCAGCCCACATATTCTAACCATCAGAGAACGGATTGCTTTAGGAAGGAAAAACAATCCAGTTTCTACGGAAATATTAAACAACCTTTTCCACCAAGTCAAAGGTATTCTTGATCAGTCAAGTGAGCTAGAAAATGGACGTCTCACTCACTTTGAGGTATTTCTTCCTAAGCAGCCTCATTTTCTGACTGCTAACATGGATATATCCTTTTCCAGTGCGTCCCTCATGTTTTATACTAATATTTAGTTCTTATTACATCTTTGTCTTGAATTTTGGATTTGGTTCTATATACTGATCCTGTGTGTTTTAAAAAATTAAATTTTATTTTTGCTGCCATTTGAAAAGTTAATTTTCAGGTTTTCACAGCTCTTGCATTTTCCATTTATGCTAAAGAAAATGTGGATGTTGCTATTATTGAGGTTGGTACTATTACCGTCTTGGCAGGGTGACTTTTAAAGTTATATTAGTTGGATCTGAGTCTCGTTCTGTGAGCTAAAAATCGAACTCCTTTTTGTTCTGAGATGGTAGGCTGGCCTGGGAGGGGCACGAGATGCTACAAATGTCCTGTCTTGTAATGAAGTTGTCCTGTCAATCATAACAACAATAGGTTTGGAACATTTGGCTGCACTTGGAGGATCCTTGGAGAGCATTGCTAAAGCAAAGTCAGGAATTATAAAACATTGTCGCCCAGTTATGTATCAGATTTTTTCTTACTTGTGCAACTTATTTGTGTCTCTGTGTAACGGGAAATGCAATGTTTCCAGTTGTTTATAGATTCTCTAGTCTGTGACTTTAAAACAAATAAAACTTTTGAAATTGATGTTATGTTGGACAAAAAGTCTTACTGTTTTTTATCAATTAGGTGGTGATAGGAGGGCCATTTAAACATAATATTGAGCGTATTCTTCGTGATAAAGCATCCTTGCTTGGTTCACCAGTAATCTCTGCCTCTGATCCTCGAATTCGAAGTGTCATAAAAGACATTCATCAGCAAAATGAAGGATTTTCTCAGTTGTGTGATGTAGTTATTCAGATTGAGCAGGACTTAAAGTTGGTAAGTTTTTCTTTCAATGAATATCAAACCCTATATCCTGGTGTAACTTGAACTCAAACGTTGTGTTCAGATTCCTAACTGAATAAAATCTCCATTTTTATGCAGTTCATTGAGTTAAATAATGTGAGCTTGCGCATGCTTGGTAAACACCAGCTTCAAAATGCTGTTACAGCCACTTGTGCTGCACTTTGTCTTCGTGAGCAAGGTGGGACATTTTTTTTGTTTCAAAACTGAGTATGGTTATTATTACTTTAGAATGGGGGTTTAAGGACTGCTCGGTTTGCCTGGTGAATTAGAAATTGTAAAAGGTTTCTCCATTTGTGAATCTGTCTTCCACAAGCATCAAGAAGATGGGCAGAGTGATAAGTTTTGTTGATGGAGGTGACTATTGGATGGCTCACAACTTACAACCGAGAAATACAAACATGTTGAGATCTCTTGTATTATGGCTATCTGATATTTTGTTAATGATGTTGCCACTTACATGACAATGATAGGGTGGAGAGTGTCTGATGAATCCATTCATGCTGGTTTGAAGAAAACTTATTTGCCTGGGAGAAGCCAGTTTCTTACCGCCAAGGAAGCTAGGATACTCGGTGTCCCTGAAGGAGTATCAGTGCTAATTGATGGAGGTGATTTCTCTTGATAATTTGTCTATAATTCTCAAATTGCTATCATCTGGACTTTGGTTAACATCCTATGTCGCTTTCCAGCCCATACTGAAGCATCAGCTGAAGGTTTAGCTGACACAATTAGAATGGCATATCCAAAAGGACATATAGCTCTTGTGGTAGCAATGGCAAGTGATAAAGATCATCTAGCATTTGCAAGAGAAATGCTTGCAGGTCGTAATTTTATAGTGTTGTATTATCTTTTGTTTCATATCAAAGGATTAAATCCTTTTGTTCTTTAACTTTCAAAAAAAAAAAAAAAAATCCTTTTGTTCTTTTGCAGGTACTCGACCAGAAATAGTATTACTGACAGAAGCGTGCATTGTCGGGTCCAGATCTCGGGCGACTCCAGCGTCATCTTTGAAGGAAGCATGGTTACAAGCTGCCACAGAGTTGGATTTTGAAATTTTAGACAGTGCTGTGGAATGCCAGGAGCAAAAGACTTCACAGGTAAAGCGTCTCGGCTATACCGAATCATCAGAACATAAGATGGAATTGAGAACCTGCTGCCAAACGGAATCTTTAAAAGACACTCTGGTAGCTGCAAGTGAGTTTCTAGGATCTCGGGATGACGACCAATTGAGGCTAGTTGTTGTCACTGGTTCACTGCATATTGTTTCTTCAGTACTAGCTATGCTCCATGCATAAAAAGATATTCTCAGTGATGAGCAAATGTTATTTCTTTGCAAGTCTATTTGACCGGTTACTCTGTTTTTACGGAAGAGAGACAAGGGAGTCTGCGGGTGACCGCTCCAGGGCGATAGTAGTTGCCTACAAAATTCAAGTCGGTCACTGATGAATGACGAAACAAAAGAAGTAGGGCTCATCAATTTGAACCTGTATAATAGTAAACCCCTTTTAGTAGATATAAAGCGAGTTTGTATAATTTATTACCAATTGCTAATTCGATAATATGCGTGTCTACTCATTAATTGTGCATGTAACCATACTGGGGCATGTTGGCCACGACAGGCTTGTTAGCTACTCAAAGCCGCTGCATGGTTACGTCGTCAACCCTTTTTCTTTTTTTTTTTTTTTTTTTTTTTGTTTCCGTAAAGAGTTAAAGAACTCAGTCCGTGACAACATTTGAGCATATATGGTTGGTCCCTTTTCATGGGGGTACGAGAACAATATTCTTTTGGTGAGCCTGCTGTGCTGAGCACAAATTGGGTTCCACCATTATCGGTGCATCTTTCAGCAGTTGGATGCTGAAAAGTCTGAAGACTTGCGGAAATTTGAATAGACAAAGTTTGCTTGACGATTATTTGAACAACCGTACGTTTTTGGGTTCTCAGGTTTTGGCAGACTGCGCTTTGTAAGGCTTGCGTATTTTATTAGACCTGACTGTGTGGCAAGTAAACTGCGTGGTTTACAAGGAGACATGTTTGAATGACCAGCGAACCACTTGTAACATCTATCCTCATGTTAAAAAACAAGCAAAGAAGTAACGACTAACGAGGGGCACAGAGAGACAGAGAGTGGTGCTGCTAAGAATTGGAGGAAGTTTATAGAGCAGAACCTTATCATCGATGTCCTGCTGAACTTAGAATGGACGTTATTAATAAAAAAAAATCCGCTGTTAAGCTGCATTTCGTATATATTTTGTATAGATTTTTTCTGCTGCATGCTAGTTACGTATAAATTTAAGAGAAAGTAATGGCTTTCATGTGCTGAAGAGTCGGAAAATCTGGTACTTGGGAGGAAAAAAAATTAAAAAAATCAATATTCAACTACATATTGTTGAGTCTAATATGAACGAAAAACCCGATTACGTTTCATTCTATAAAGCAAGTTGGAAAAATCCAACAAAAGAAAGACTTGACTCGTCTTTAACTTGAAATTAATCTCGAAAGAGTCTTGATTAGCTGTTTCCTACTTGGAGGTCCTCCATGTTTGAATCACCTTTAAACCAGAGGATGGGAATTGAAGATTCTTTCTTCCAGAATCCATATGCATTTTCTTTTTCAATCTTTCTTTCTTTTAGCAATATTATGATTCAAAGATGGAGAAAGGAAGTTCGTCATGTGGGCGTCATCCACTCTAAATAATATTTATGGGCAACGTCAGTGATAATAAACTCTTAGGAATGAAGGTGCATGTTTGTCGATTATAACTTATATTATATCGGACGTTAAGACAGGGAGAGAATATATAATTAGGAAGCAGAAGGAACACGCATTCGTTGACTTGACCTTATCTTCTTCCTTGTTATTGAAGAAGAGGATGCAGTCAAAAGGCATTTTCTTGTTTAGGTCAACCTTGACGTGTTATCGTAAAAAGCCATTACGGGAGGGGGATAGATACATGGCATTTTCTTCTTGGTCTCCTATTTATTTCTGTAGAGGAGCAGCAGCGAAGAAAGAAGGGTGTGTGTGTGGTTTTACTGAACTACCCTTGTATTCGTACAAGAATCTGCTGTCCTGTAGCGGGCTAGTGGCTAGCCACGCCGGGTCAGGAATCCCAGGGCCGGAGGTTGAACCGTGACTCGCTGACACCCGGCCGGCTCTGCAGGAATCTCCAGAATTCGTATCTCTCTCTCTCTCTCTCTCTCTCTCTCTCTCTCTCTCGCGCGTACGTTACGATTCATTTACAGCCGCTTGCCCAGAATAGAGATTGCCTAGAGTTGAGGATGCCTTTCAATTTGAGTAAGGCTAGGCGTACATTATTGTTTGCGTATATTTTTTGGTGCACTGAAAATGTACGTATGCAAATAGTATCTTGTTATTCTTTCACTTTTCACCATTTTTGAAGCTGCCACTCATACTTGATACGGTTATACGATACGATCGCCCTTCTCTTGATCTCCATCACTCTTAGTGATCTCTCTCTCGAGTCTCGAGACGGGATGTCGCCGCGCGCAGGCTATGAGAAAAAAAGGAAATGTAAAGGAAAGGGAGACTGGCCGTTTGTGCTTTTCTCTTTCTTCCTCAGTTTTACTTTATAAAGAAACATCTTGGAGTAATTTGCATCGTCTGCAATCAATGGTCTTCGATTGGACCACAGCGAATCCGCGCTTCTTTCGTCAGAGACTCGGATATGTGTGCGCGTTCTCACTCGCCCTCCTCCCCATTCTCGGAGGCTCGGAGCGGCCAAACCCACACTTTTGTTCACCACTTCCGGTTTCAGTAGATGATGAAAGTGAAATGCGTTCTTCTTTCGGGATTTTTGTTTTTTTTTAATTATTTTTGCCTTCACGCAGCAGACACACTACAGTAGGGGATTCATGAGAAAAGAAGACGAAGAAGATCGATTTTTGGATTTCTAGTTTTTCTTTCGTTAAAATTGATATGGAAAAACACCAAACTCCAGCTTGTTTCCTTGAACCTTGTTCCCAAATTAATTGGTGTTTCTTACTACTCATCTTCCTCACCTCGACAAGCAGCCACTTTGTCGACTGAGACTACTCCATTTTTGCGTTTTTATTACCTCGCCCTCGGCACGGATTCCACAGACTTGGGCTCTTACCATGACCGACAGTGAAATGACTGCGACATACGTCGTGGTACGACTATGACCCACGAGGAGGAGGAAAGACCAGTTCCTTCTTTCCTTCCTTGGGAAAACCAAAATCACAAAAAAGAACAACCATCCAGAACAAGAAGCAGGGCTTCCCGCCCACAAACCCACCCAAAACTGACCCCGAAACCGAAAGAGGAGGTTGTCCCTCTCTCTTTCTGCTTTAATAAATGATATCTTTACTTTTTCCTGAACAAGAACAGAGAACCACAACTCATCGTCACGCCTTTGGATTATTCTACTCGATTACTTGTATTTTGCTGAATTAGTCCTTTGTGAGAGTACGATCGACGAAGTTTGAGAAAGTTAGAATTCTTCTCGTTTTCTAGATGGAAGCTGAAAGGAGGATTCACATTCAAGACGTGCGACTCCAGAGAAGACTCGCTCCATCCTTCTTGACGCGTTTGACGACGATCATTTTCACTCGCTCGCCGATGAATGTCAGTCAGAATACGGTATCCACTGTACTGCAGAAATATTGTATATATTAATACCGATACCAATTAAAGTCCCACTTCTTCTAAGAATCTTAATTCTAATCATTCGCTTTTGCTTTTTCTTTTTTATTTTATCTTCTTTTTTCTTTCCTTTTGTTTTATCGAAGATCGTAAGGATCGATTCTTTTCAAACTCGCTTTTCGTCAGGAAATTCGCAGTTCATCAGGGAGGCACCCATCTCCCTGTTGCGACATGCTTTTTCGACTTGCGGTGCAAAGAGTAAATAATGGAGAGAAATCAGAGTTTTGTTCTCTTCTGGAGCTTTTGGAAAATGTAAAAAAATGAGTGCCAATCTGTGATGCCGGAAAGTCTCTCCTCGGACTTTTCTTACCTCTGCTATGTTTCGGATATTCTTAACGAGCAAACTAGAGGCAGTTCCGATGGAGTTTTGCCATGGAATCCGTGTGTTTCTGTTTCTTACGTCTTGAAGGCGGACTTTTGAGTGCATCGCCTTCGGAGTCCATCGCCTTCGGAGCAACCTCTGGTTCTTCGGAGTCTCTATCCCAATAAGGGTTTTGTTTTGTCCTTTAATTTACTTGAGAATGGCTGGAGGTGCGAAATTTCGAGTAGTACGTTGCCCCAAGTGCGACAAGCTTCTGCCGGAACTCCCAGATTACCCAGTCTATCGATGCGGCGGATGCGATACAACACTTCAAGGTATGCCAACTAGCTGATCAGTTTCGCACTCCCTTCTGTTAAATTTTTGTTTTTTGGGTCTACTCGTTTTTAAGTCAAGTTAATCTTCACACTTTCATTTCGCGGAGAAAATCCTTACCCGCTTCTCCTTTCATTCCACGTTTGTGTTTCCTCATCTCTTCAGCGCGGAGACAAAAACCTTCACAGACAGACAGTCCATCAGACAACTCTGAGGATGATGCAGAGCTTAAAGTTTGCCAAAACTCGCAGGCAGAAAATACGGTTCTTGTGAATGAAGCTACCGAAACAGAGCAGAAGAGGGAGAGAATGGACTTCAATGAAAAAGAAAGCGTCTTTCTGGATGGAACGACAGATTTCGACAAGAATATGTCGCCGGGGACTGAAGATGAAACTGCATTTGGCGCCAGAATTAGGGATCCATCCAAGCCCCCTGTCGATACCTGGGTCCCTTCAAAGAGTCGCGAAGCCAGTTCGGATGGCTTAATCAAATCCAGTGCAGATGGGGAGGGAAAACTGAAAGCCCAAGTAGATGAGAGTAATGAGTTTGAAACATTTAAACAGAAGTATGGTAGGCGTCCCTTTGAGAGTGAGGGACTTTCAGCATTTAGGAGAAGACGGAGTGCTGTCGCAGAAGACGTAGAGTTCTCTCACTATCCAGAAGAGGGTCCGTCCAACTACCACCTAGATCCTGCCTATGCCTATGTTGGACCGCCGAAGAATCAGAAGCCAGAGACCGCTGGTAGAGCCGAGCTCCTCGAACAAGGTCGGACCGAGCTTTTGAGAAAGTTAGACGAGCTGAGGGACCAGCTTACTCGCTCCTGTGATGTGGTTGAGAAACCTAGAGATTGGTCTTCTGCCAATAGACGGGCGGTACCTTCAACATCGTATGAGGCAAATAGTCGAGGATGGTTCCATGGAACCTCTTCTGAACCTACTCGGATTTCCTCCCAATTCTTGCCTCCAGATAGTCGGAGACCTCCACTCTTTCAGAACGACCCTATTCCTCTGAGTGGGCATGAGCTGGATGCTAGGAATTTTTATCCTCTGCATCCTCCAAATGAGATTCTTGGATGTTGTGAGCAGCTCGGTGGGAGCCAAATGTCGAGGGGAGCTCATTCAAAATTCCACCAGTTTCCTCAGGAGCAATCAAAGGATCATCTTCCAGGACAATTCAGGGATTCCGATTCAGATCCGGTGGTTCTATATCCACGCAATGCTTTCTACGATCAGCCCCCTTGCTCTTGTTTGAATTGCCACAGTCACCCCTGGCAAGTGCCTGGACATGTTCCTCCACTGTTTGATAATCAGAAGTTGCCAAATTCGGCAGCGAATCACATGCTCTACCACGTCGAAAGACCAACTGCTTATGGGCTGGGTGTTTATGATTATAGAGCTCCTGCTGCCCCATTACAAGCTCGTGCACCCATGCCCCATCCGAGACATCCCAGTGACTCTGAGTTTGATATCTTTAGGAGGTCATTTCCAAACAGGACTATGGTCGCAGAACGAGCCACGCTTGCCAAGGAAAACAGAAGAAAGTGCCATCCTGTAGCTGGGGGTTCCCCCTTCATAACTTGTTGTAACTGCTCTGAATTGCTGCATCTGCCAAAGGAATTCGCAACAGTGAAACACCATAAGAAACTGCGTTGTGGTGCCTGTTCAGAGATCATATCTTTTGCACTTGATGGTAAGAAGGTAGTTTTCACCTTTCCTACTTTAGCTAATCGTGTTCCAACGGAAATCTCAAATGACTCCGGTGAGATGATGAGAGGGGTAGGGTTGAATTCTCAAATGGAGCAAAGGATACTCAATGCCTCTGATGATGATCCCGATCAATTAATGGATGGTAGGCCTGTGGTAGCTTCTCCAAACACTCGCGCAAATGCTGCTGGAGAGGAACAATTATCAAACTTAAGTGGATCTGAGAGACTAAGGATGCTTTCACCTTCTTCCATTTCATCGGATGAAAGCCCTGATAGTATGGCCACTCAAAGAAATGGGTCGCATTTGAATGCGGATCTGTCCACCTTACTACCAAGTTCTCCTCCTCGTGACCAATTTGACTTCTCTCCAACTAATCATATTGGTAGCAAGTTTGGAAAAGGAAGTAGGAGTAAAAGGTCAGAGCAAGAAAAGATAGTTTCGACAAAGGGAATGTTGAATACTTCCAGGCAGAATTCTGTCAAGGATGTCTCTGTGGCAACTGAGATGGTTTACTCGTACAACGACTATCCCAATTCAGGCATCTCTCAGGATTCTGGAGAGGGGAGCAAAGAAGAAGATCGGCCAAGGTTCAGTAAGAGAGGTGAATCCTTCTTTGCTGGTGTCATCAAGAAGAGTTTCAAAGACTTTGGTCGGTCTAATCAACTTTTTGAGAATGGAAAGACCTCTGTCTCAATCAACGGCCAACCTATTTCTGATCGTGTAGTTAAGAAAGCTGAAAAACAAGCAGGACCAATTCAGCCTGGGCAGTATTGGTAAGCATTTCTTTACCATGTAAACTACTTTGGTCTTGGTAATTCTTGCATCATGTGAATTTCAGTCATAGAGCTTTAAGAAATCTGCAGATATGATTTTTTTCCCTCTATCTCAACCAGGTACGACTATAGAGCTGGATTCTGGGGTGTCATGGGCCAGCATTGTCTTGGCATAATTCCAGTAAGAACCGTGGACTCATTTCAGATGATAAAACATATTGTAGAATTATCAGTTTCTCATGTCAGTCATTTCCTGCATATGTGCTGATAAAGTTTGTATCTTTTTCCAGCCCTTTATTGAAGAGTTCAATTTTCCATTGCTTAAAAACTGCTCTAGTGGTACCACTGGCGTTTTTGTTAATGGAAGAGAGCTTCAGCAGAGAGATTTAGATCTGCTTGCTAGTAGAGGACTCCCTGTCACTAGGGACAAATCATATATCATTGAGATTTCTGGTAGAGTATATGACGAAGCCACAGGTGAAGAGCTAGACAGTCTTGGCAGGCTTGCCCCTACGTAAGTTACTTAATAGAAGAGTTTATTTTGAATTCAAACATTCACTGCTTCCCACATTTAGAGTACTTGAGAAAAATCCTGTGTATAGTTCAATAATTTGCTATGAATGCTATTTTGAACGTGTGAGTTGTGGCAATAATATGGATTCTGCACATTGCAATTATTTTACTGTATTTCCTTGAAATTTGATTTGTTTGGTTTGTATTCAAGATCTCTTGGCCTTCCTTAGCAACTCTTTTTCCATTCTTACTTTCAAATTTTTGTACAATGTGTTTCTTCGGTGTGGTTGTCACTCTAAGACTAGAACATTAGTTGCTGGAAGAGGATTAGGATTCAAGTGAATTTGGTGCTTGACCTGCTGATTCTGATGTTTTTCTTCATTATTCAAAAGGTCCTGTTGTATCTTTCCTTATAGTTTTAATAAAAATACCATAACTAAAATAAAGTTACCTTGGAAAAAGAAGAACAGAACCTACTGTTGTTGGTGATAATGGTTTAGGTTCCTTGAGGTGCATCAAGGAAATTGTCAGTAAACCTTCCAAGGTAGAGGGCGTGAAAATTTGACTTGATCATGTAATGACAGTATATATCTTTACTACTTGGTTTATTATTATTTTATTGTCACTTGAAACCTTATTCTTAATATTTTTGTAGCACATCCACATGATATCAGTGCTTTAACCCATCATTTACAATTGTTAGTATTGTCACATAAAGAAAATAACCAAGTGGTTTTAATTTTTGAACAGAGTTGAGAAGGTGAAGCATGGGTTTGGTATGCGAGTCCCGAGAGGAATGGCATAAATATGGTGCGATCCAGATATGTTCGGAAGTGTTTCCTACTGGCCCATGGAAGATTTCTTTCATTACGATACCAGCAAATGATATTGAACTACACACTTCGAGAAAGGTACTCTCTCTGAATCTTAAAGAGGGTTTGCCTGGTCACTGACATGCCCAGGAATACGATCGCTTAGGGTAGTGTCTTTGTTTACTTGTTATGCAGTCAGATGTGATTTTCTCGGGATCAATTTGTGGGGTGAAAGACTTGCAATGTTCAAGTTGTGAGGCAGGTTTTTGGTGGGTCTTTAGTCTTCACAGTTTGTTATAATATCTGTAAATCGCTCTTGAAGGCTGTAATGAATATTATCGTCATGAAAAGCCACTCATCAGCTGGCGCTTTAGAAATCCGGAGTCCTGAACCCCATATGAAGTTTCAACATCTATGCAGCTGCCTCGTACTCGTCACTTGCAGTCAAATGCTTGATGGGAAAGCGATGAAATGCTTTACCCTGCTCAGGAGGCTACGTATCCTGATTCAGGTGTAGGCCATGTGGGTAGTAGCCAGCTATGTCAAAGATTTTTGTTGAATGGTATGTAACTGAACATGCATTATTGAGACGAACAGACAGCTTTATTCATATGCCAAGAAAAGCTTGATTCGAGGTGCTTGGTGGAACCGGACACATGTGCCTCTTTTGTGGAAAATTTTAGGGGGGACCAATGCCATATGCCGCTTTTGAGAATCCAAAGCGGTAGGTTACCAACACCAATCTTTTGACGATCTGAAAGTGGGTTTAAGCTTGAACATCATTTCGTGCCTGTCAAAAGGTCTGATAACATGAGATAGATCAACCTTGAAGAAATAAGGTGGTGTTTATTAATTACTATTCAAAAGCGGATCCACTCGTCGAAAGGGCACATGGGGCTTCCTCCTATCCTTTGCCTCGAGCCTCGGGCTCTCTCTGGCGAGACATAGAGTGCTGCACCCACTTCTTTAGTCTTTTTTTTTTAAATCTAATTAGTAATTACCTATTTACCATGGCTAATTTTTTGTAACAATATGGAAGAAATAACATACTATAAACAAAACAACTGAATATTTATTATTCCCGAAATATAAATGTTGGAGCTTGGTAGATACAATGAAGCCCTTATTAGATGTCGTAGTTCTCCACTTCTCATGGGCATATGAGACGGAACAAGCGGTTTGGCCTAGGTGAAGCTAACATTACTTACTAAGAAAAAGAGTGGTTATATAAGTAATGTGGATTTTTATTTCCAAGACTTCACATTGGCGTCATGTTGCAGTTAAGTAAGAGATAAATTATGTTAAGATTTTATTTTTCTAATAAAATATTATTTATCTATTCTATTAGTAAACTATAAACTCTAAATTTTTTCTTACTCCCTAAATAGAGGTGGTGTTCCATCAGGAAAACTATGAAACAGAGCTTTTCGAGGTAGAAAAATAATATATTTTCTTTCTATGAAAAAACACAACTTTTTTACCCGAAGCAGCAGTATCTTCTCATTAAGCACGGGACCGGCCTTCACACTATACGAGCTGACATTGATACTACCACTCTCTTCGCCAGTTACCACCTAATATCAATCTAAATCGACGTATGCTTCTACGAGGTGATTAAATCTTAAATATAAGATATGACGAAGGTTCTTCTAGGTTGTGCCAGGGAAGGCAAGTGACATTTCCGGCTGCATCAAACAGACGACTAACAGATACGACGTTGATATGCCATTAAAGAAAACTTGTGCTTAGATCCGCTCATAATAAAACCATTAAAGTAAGCCCCGTAGTTACTTATTCCTTTAGCAATTGATTAATTTCAAGCCAACATATTTTAACCCTTCATTGATACATTGAAAGCTGAAACGTCTTGATGCATGATAGTGATGGTCCTCCCTTTTCGAAAGAGAAAACGGACCAAACACCGAACTGGGTTCTCGACATAAATTTTCTTCTTAACGGTGTTACTTCCCTTCCTTTTTCCGCAATACCAACTCTTTCTAAGAGGCAGAAGGCTCATCTCCGGAGTGTTCTTCTACCTTAAACCAACTGTTGAGACCAAAAGAAAGAAATAATTCAAATTCCCAAAGCCTTCATGTGATCCAACAACACTCCAGGCATCCACACGTGATTTGCTATATAATAAACAAACTGCTGAGCCGTAATCTGAAAGGTTATATTATGATTAATGATACCCTACCAAAGTAATTAAGCGAGAGAGAAAGTGGGAGGAAGGGAGATATCTGGAGATAGCTGGAGATCATTCATTCATATGGCTGTAATCAAAGCGGAAATGATGGATGATTGATGAAGACATGGATGCCCAAAGACGAGACTTTCTTTTTTCTTCGGCAAACGAACACTCTAAGCCGCAAATGTTCAATTTTTGGGTAGCCCCACAAACATTCCCGAGGAGATTGTAAACAGTATGATCACTTGATGAGAGGACCAGAATTTCTGATTTCATCGATGATAACTCACTTAACAGTGAAGGTCTAATGGCGATAAAGGATGGAGCCCGATATAAAAAAAATTACTTCAGAGACTAGATTCTCCGATGAACATGGGAAGACGAAAATCTCTTGAAAGTGATTGAGAATAGTGAAATAGTGAACGATGAAGCATGGGGATGGCCGTCCCACTCTGGGAGTGTGTTCCAACTTCCACCAATATGCAATTAAAATAGAAGACATCAGACAGCTGTGGCAGGCTGACTGCTTACAGCAATTCTTTATCTATACTTCAAAGGCAACAGCGAAGCTTTAGATCTATCTTACTTTCACCCTCGTAACTTCTCCGGTCACCCTTTTCACTCGCCTTTGAGAAGCCCAGAACTGAACCCAAATATTTGAGCTTTGTTTCTGGTAGAAAAAAATACAACTTTTTCAGTTTCAGATTTTCAGGTTGGTGGGGTGTCTGCTTCTTCAAGTACAAATTTGCCCTTTTGGAAAAGAACTGGGAACAGGAAATTCCTGTGGGCTGATAAATGATTATACTGTATTTGGGTGTCGATTTATTGATGACTTCCCGCAAATCCTGTATTCGGGCAAAGGAATTCTTTTTTTTCTCTTGTTCAGACTTCAGACACGACTCCTAAACTTTTCTTCTTGTTTGTTGTTAAAAGCCAAAGCGTAAAAAACAGTTTCGAGTTGAATTGATAGGGGAAAAGAAAGAAAAAAAACAGCGGGCATTATAGCCATTTCACGATGTAATTCCTGACTTTCGATATCGGTGATCAAAACCATAGCGATTTCGATGTTCAGAAAACGCCAAGAGCAGACAGTCATTTTTTTTCCATTAGTCACTGTTTCATCATCTTGCTTTGGTGAGTTAACACTTATTCCCCTTATGCGGTGTAGGAAGCGGCCTGGTTCTCCTGCGCCTCTCGGCATTTCATTCGCTTGTATCGCTGAAGGCTGAAAATGGTGAAGGGATTGAGGTTTGAGTGGAAGCCATGGTCCCTTCACAGACACAGCCACATCTGTGTCAAATTTGCCGTTTCTCTCCTTCTGATGGGTCTCGCTTTCCGCCTTTTTGTCTCTCGCTCGGGAAGTTTTTCACCGGCTGCCGAGAACCTGTATATGGAAAAGGTGGCTTCCCCGGAGACACCCGCTTCTAATATAACCTTGCAGACTGAAAGCGAGGAATCAAAAACAGGTGGGTGTTCGGGAGATTATGATATGGTTTAGAAACTCTATAAGTGGGAAGGTTGCTATTGGAAAATGTGGGTTTCTGAGTTAAGAAAATCATTTTGCATGTATCACATAATTTTTGCATATATCACAAGCATTTGGCATATGATACAGGCAATTTCTTTCTTTTTCGTTTTTTTGCCAAAAGTATGGTCATGGGTTTTAGAAAGTAATGTTCGAGAAATACTCAAACAAGGTGCTTGAAGTAGGAAATTGTTACTGCTGGGGTACTGATCCCATGTACTCGATTTCCTTCTTTCCTTTTTACTATTATTGTTTATTCAATTTCCGCAGAATCGGCTGAGACATTTGTCTAATCGTCCAGGGAAAATCTCCCCGTTCCGTATTTTGTTTACTTTATTTTTTACACTGTCTTCGTTTCTGCTGTTTAGTGATCTTCTTTGAAATTAATTTTTATAGTTCTACGACTTTGATAGGAAATTATACGGGTAAATGTGATCTTTTCGTTGGAGATTGGGTACCCGACCCAACGGGACCTGCTTACACTAATGAAAGCTGTCGTGTGGTGGAAGACCATCAGAACTGTATGAAGAATGGACGGCCTGATAATGGATATCTCTTTTGGAGGTGGCAGCCTCGGGACTGTGAGTTACCACAATTCGATTCAAAGAAATTTCTGGGGGCGATGAGGAATAAACATTGGGCATTCGTTGGGGACTCAATTTCTCGCAACCATGTCCAGTCCTTGCTGTGCATGCTTTCCCTGGTATTTTGCCTACACAAGTCATAAGTCACTGGGTTTATCTATATCTTTGAAATTATTTATGAAATATCCTTTTTCAGCTGGATTGGTAAAACCTGTTTTTTTTTAGTTGCTACTGTATGATTGAACTTCTATTTTTTGTTTTATTCGTTGAAGAAAATGAGACTATTATAAGGTAAAAAGGAAAAGGAAATGAAAAACGAACAGAGGGAGGAAATTGCAAGTACATTATATATTTTTCATCTCTCTCTCTTTTTCTTGACCTCTAAAGGGAATAGAGGATTAACAAAAGAAAGTGAATGAGTGGAAAAATGCTGGGAGCAGTAGCCATCCATTACTGATGCTTTGTCAAAGAAGGGTAATGGTGAAGAAAAGAATCTCGCCATTTCCATAAAACCCCTTTGGTGAGAAAAGAATGAGCCTTGTTGGGCAGGTTAGGTTTTGTTCCTATCTGAATAATTATGGTGAGCACCTCCCCTGCTCCTACTTGCAGATATTGTTTCTCATTGAACCCACTATTTGCTTACACTCTCTGCAGTTATAGTTGAGCATGTCTTTTACAAAATTATAGCTTGTTTTGCTGTAAGCCTTTCTGCTGCCGAGGTAGTTCTATTATTAATTTTATCCCTTATATGTGGCTGTTGGTAATCTACTTTTTTTTTTTTGTTTGTTTTGATTCGTTTAATATCATGGACAGGGAAAGGGGAGTATGACAGGAGTTAAGAATTCTCATATACACGGAAAAAACTGTGTGTGGATCAAACGGAGAAAGGATCTAAAATGGGATAAGTGGAATTTGGTTTTTATCGAGAATGCACCTATTCCTTAACTCTTAAATAAAAGGTTGTGTGTGAATTTGGTTGCTTGGAAGTTCGATTTTCTTTATAATAAAAATTGTTAGTCTACCCCATGAGATTAAAGATAAAAAAAAAATATA
Organism: Aristolochia contorta; assembly: GCA_022405105.1. Lineage (NCBI taxonomy): Eukaryota > Viridiplantae > Streptophyta > Magnoliopsida > Piperales > Aristolochiaceae > Aristolochia > Aristolochia contorta. Next base: position 369,352 of record CM039667.1, on the reverse strand, counting down.
CGCTTTTGGAACAATCTCCTTTGGGTTCTCTCTCCCTCCAAGCAAACCCTTCTTCATAGGTTCTTCTGGTGTCTTGAATTTAGTCTCGACTGTATATCAAGCATGCAATCCTTGCGTTTATAGTATTAACTTCCCATCATGCCCATCAAAATGTTTCAAGAGTGACTGATGTCGTGCTCGTGTGCTATAACTGTCAGTCATTTTTTGACTATTTCATCAAACATTGGTCTGCATGTCTCAATGTAAAAATAAGGTGTTGAAGTATCAAAACTCAGCTCCTGCGTGAACCTGGTCATGTTCTTAACCTTTGTGCTGCTTGCTAGTAGTGTTTATGTAATCTTCTGGTGGCTAGGTTTTCCATGTGGAAACCTTCCTTTGGTGAACAGAAGTGGTGATCAATGGTTTTGTGCAAACCTGCTGTCTAGTTGATAGGTCTTCCCTGTAAAGGTTGATAGAGATGAGCTATAGTAGTTTACTAGGTGAGTATTAAGATGGATGTGTGGCGAAGGTAGTGACCAAAGAAGAAATATATCTATTATGGAACATGCTGAAACACAACATACAGAAATAAATGTTCAGTATGGACCTAATCTCGAACATTTAGAAGAGTTCAATCCATGTTTTTTACAGGCTAGATGTGTCGTACTTGAGTAATACGCTTGCAACTTTGAACCTGATGAAGCGGGAAAACCCTTTAAAACTTAATATGGGATCGGTTGAAGTCCACCTTGCTGTATTTTTGGATCCAGGAGCATAACATTCCTTTTTAATAATTATCGTTTTACTTGCCTGAGCCTAGATCACACTGTTTACTTCTCAAATTCATTTAGTGCTTATTATTGGGCTTTAGAACTATAATTGTGCATAAGCTATGTTTGATCAGTGTCATGGTTTATTTTTATCTTCTCTCTTTTATAATATAGTGTTGTCAAATTCTTCTGCGCATTTGGCTGCTATAAAATTGACTATGTATGTATGTATGTGTATGATGTTGTTTTTTTAAAAAATGACTATGTTGTTCAGCTATATAGCCTTCATTAATTCAATGTCTGCTCTCCCTCATGCTAAATTCTTGTTAAACAGTGCTTTCTCTCTGACTAATTTTTCTCTGATGTTCCTCTTCTCGCGGTTCAATATTATTGTTTTGTATGTACAAAATGTACAAGAGTTTGACCTGTCCAATAAGTAGAGTTATCTTGAGAATTTTATAAAAAAAAATTTAGAAAGGACTGCATTCTTACTTTTTGCTTTATTTTGTGATGCAGGTTACAGAAGTTACTGAGGTCTACCATGATAAGGAGTATAAATCCAAAAGGTGGCACTTCCCTGCCTACAACTTCACTCTCTCTGTTGTGTGGTCACCTTTTCTAATCAAGGCTTCAATTTTTGAGGACATTAATGGTGTCTCGACTTCTGAAATCGAACTTAACCTTGATTTGCTCGATCCAAAGTGGACTGACCAATATTCAAACTTTGATTACATGATCATTTCAGGGGGTAAATGGTTTCTTAAGACCGCCATATACCATGAGAAGGGTAAAGTAATTGGGTGCCACTACTGTCCAGGGAGAAACTTAACAGAAGTTGGATTTTACACCGCTTACAGAAAGGCCATCGAGCTAGTTTTCAACTTTGTTGCCACATCTGGTCACAAGGGTTTTGTGCTGTTCAGAACCTCCACTCCTGATCACTTTGAGAATGGAGAATGGTTTAGTGGCGGAACCTGCAAAAGAAAGGTACCTTTTAAAGAAGGGGATATTAATCTTAATGATGTAGATACTACTCTTAGGGACATTGAGCTGGAAGAATTTGAAAAGGCAAAATTTTCTCTATTAGAAAGAGGGGTGCACATTAGGCTTTTGGACACCACAGCACTTTCTTTGCTTAGACCAGATGGGCATCCTGGTCCATACAGGCAGTTTCATCCATTCAGTGAGAACAAAAATGCCAAAGTTCAAAATGACTGTCTGCACTGGTGTTTGCCTGGACCCATCGACAATTGGAATGACCTGGTAATGCAGTTGGTGTTAAAAGATTGATGATTCTTTTAGGGTAGAACTCGTGTAGTTGGAGCTCCTGTTTCTGCCTTGTGGCTGTTGGATTTACGGGATTCCTGTAAAACGTTTATTGTGAAAATACTGGACGCGAGGTAGTAGTAGTAGTAGCTTATGTACAGTAAACTGTAATTCTGCTTCTGGGTTTGTTTTGTATCCAGAAACACTATTTAAGATTCCATGGAGCCCTGTTTTCAATTCAAAACATGAAGCTTCGATCTGAATCCCGGTTCGGAGTGTATGCTGTGGTCTGTGGCATACTTCCGCAATTCAGAATCTCGATTGGCTAGGGTGACCCAAAATTTTTCATGTGTGAGTGTACTATTTTATTACTTTGCCCGTTGTCATGGTTATGTACTGGAAACAAAAAAAAGAAGCCTCTGGCAGATGTTTTAAAACTTATTGTATGTATAGAAACAAAGATATAAGCGAATTAATTAGGAGTAACCAAGTTAGATGTGACTAAAAAAAGTCTTCCAAGATGTGTTGAAGAACATGAGAAGAAGTGCTGAACATTAATTAAGGAGCCTGCAACTGCATATGGCCTATGAATTTGCACAGTTGCTCTTTCTCTGGTCTATGCAAGACGCAGCAGTTGGGGGCGCGAGATGAGAGGGGACATTTTCGCCATATCACTCCCAGTTTCCGAACTTGTCCATGTGGAATCCGATTCACAGGAGAGAGAAAATGAGCTTTCTCCTGGTTGGAACTCAAAACCTCTTCAATTTTATTCAGGCCCATTTGAATTTGAAAAACATACCGTTGGGTTGCGTCTTTTCGGTCACCGAGCCATTGTATAAAGAGAGAAGCGCGCTCCGTGATACTCCATTCTTCTTTTCGATCCACCATTCCCCACTTTCCCGAGTCCCCCGCTCCCCTCCCCCAGTCTCTCTGATCTGCAGTAATCAGCCATGGCTGACGTCGCTGCCCTGGTCACCACCCAAGTAGACCAGGTTCCTCCGAAGAAAGGAAGAAGAAGCAGAAACGCACTCAAGCCCAAGAATTCTCCAGCATCGGAAGCAAATGTCCTGCCTTTGCCAGCCTCCAAGTCCCCTCTCAAGGGATTTGTCGATGTCGGAAAAGAAAACCTCCAAGCCCTTTCCTCTCCAATAAAGCATGGTAAGAAATACAAGGAGTCAAAGCAACCTCTCGAACTGCTTGATTTGCAGAAGAAACTAGAGGAAATGCAGATCGAAAAAGATAAGACCGAAGAGCTCTTGAAAGAGAGAGATGAGATGTTGAAAAGGAAAGAAGAGGAACTCGAAAACCGTGGAAGGGAGCAGGAGAAGCTTCAGAAAGAGCTTATCAAGTTGCAGAAGTTGAAGGAGTTCAAACCCTCTTTGGTTTGTGGCATTTCTCATTTTTCCAATCCTATCAAGGCTTCTTTGATTTCAACTTTTTGTTCTGGTCTAATTTTCTTTCGTTTTTTTTTTCTTTCCAGAACATTGCCGTCGTCCAGTCTCTTAGAGAGAAGGAACAAGAAAAGAAGGAGAAGAAAGGGGGGCACGAAATCAAGAGGCCTTGTCCTCCTTACAGTCTCTGGTGCAAAGATCAGTGGAACCAGGTAAAGATTCTAATTTCTGTAGGAAAAAAAATAGCTGACCGGGCGAGATAAGAAACCTAAACCTCCTTTTTTTGTATTTTCTGCTATATTATCAGGTCAAGAAAGAGAATCCGGATGCAGACTTTAAAGAGATCTCCAACATAATGGGATCAAGATGGAAGAAGTTAACACCAGAAGAGAAAAAACCTTATGAGGATAAGTATCATGCCGCAAAAGAAACTTACCTTCTGATCGTAGGGAAGGAAAAGCGCGAAAACGAAGCCCTGAAGCTGCTAGAAGAAGAGCAGAAACAGAAAACTGCAATGGAGCTGCTAGAGCAGTATCTTGAGTTCAAAAAGGTCCCGATTCACTTTTTAAGTCGAGATTGCTTTGGTGATTTAAGTTAGAGAGTTGAAAATGGTGCTTATTTCTTTGTGCACTCTTTATTTCAGGAAATGGAGAAGGGGGGCAAGAAAACAAGGTAGGAGAGAGCTAATAACTCTAGAATCATCTTCTTCTCATTTTCGAGTTTCGACCGCCCAATAATTAGTTTTTTTTTTGGTTTTATAATTTCTTCAGGAAGCCGAGGGATCCTCTGAGACCAAAACATCCTATATCAGCTTTCTTCTTGTTCTCAAATGAACGGCGAGCAGCTCTTCTTGCAGAAAATAAGAACCTTTTGGAGGTGCGATACATCTATATTCTCATGATTAGTGATTATTTAGAGATTAGAAGTCCAAGTAGTCACATTGTCCTTCTTTTACAATGCAGGTGTCAAAGATTTTAGGGGAGGAGTGGAAAAATATGAATGAGCATGAGCGAGCTCCTTATGAAGAGGTTTTTATTAGTCTCACTTTTTTTTATTTCTTTTTCATTCCTATTTCTAGCCAAATTCAATACCCTGAAAGTTGTCTACTCCTATTAGAATGCAAGGAAGCAAAAAGAGGAGTTCTTGCGTCAAATGGAAATTTACAAGCAGAAAAAAGCAGAGGTATGCGTTTCTGAAGAAAGGGCATGATGTTGGATCAAAGTAATCTTTGAAATTGCGGAAATGGATCATTTTATATTTCTAAACAGGAAGCTGCAATTTCGCTAAAGGAAGAGGAGGAACTCATGAAAGTTCATAAACAGGAAGCCTTGCAACTGCTCAAGAAAAAAGAAAAGACAGAGAACATTATCAAGGTAACTTTCCCAACAGATTGTATTATGAAAGTAACAATGCATAATTCCGAGGATTAATCAATTCGATTATTTTGTTGATGCATGAAAATTCAGAAAACTAAGGAACTGAAGAAGAAGCACAAGTTGGGAAAGAACGTCGATCCTAACAGACCCAAGAAGCCCGCAACTTCCTTTCTTCTCTTTAGGTAAAAGGAAACTCTAAGCTGACGTTTGTATATCCTCTCCCACTCGGTTACATTCAAAATCAATACGTTGAGTTCTTTAACCGCAGCAAAGAGACAAGGAAGCAGTTGCTGCAGGAAAGGCCTGGCATCAATAATTCTACCCTCAGAGCTTTGGTCTCGGTGAAATGGAAGGTAACAGAGCTTCTTATTAACCAAGTTGGTTGCTGAAAGAATGAATTTTGCTTATAGTCGTTAGCCTGATAATGACTCGGTTATCTTTGTCAATGTTGCATATAGTCGTTAGCGGGATAATGACTCGATTATCTTTGTCAATTTTGCATATAGTCGTTAGCCTAACAATGACTTGGTTATCTTTGTCAAATTTTGCATATAGTCGTTAGCCAGATAATGACTCTGTTATCTTTGTCAATATAGGAAATGAGTGAAGATGAGAGAGAGGCGTGGAACAAGAAAGCCTCAAAAGCCATGGAGGCGTACAGAAGGGTGATGGAAGAATACAACAAATTAGCAGCTGCAGCCGCAGCAGCTACATCCGAGAGTTCATTCTGAGTGAAGATCTTGTTGGAATTTGATAATGATGTTCAAGTCGTTTTGTTGAACACGCCCCGCCACTTAATTTTATGCAAGCGATGTTGTGTTCTACCATTAGCCCCTGTTTTGTTTTGTATTCGACTAAACACCATTTTGCGTTGAATGAAGGATATTTTTTCTGGTTTTTGAACATGGGGCATTTAGGGCCAATAATACGTTACGGCAGAAGATGTGTGGTCTGTGGAGCTTGCAAGTTGTCCAAAATAACAGGTAAAGGCCCTTGCAAATTGCAAGTGAGAAGGAAAAGCCATAATGTTCTTCTGTCTCGTCTTCGGATTTTTTCTTAATCAAAAGATTGCTGCTTGCTTTTAAAGAAGGGCAATACCGTTAATGGAGTTTAAAGTTATGCAGTCATCCGAGAAATGTAAAGTTGGGCATAACGCACTATTTATGCAAGCATCTACTAACTCCGCCGGATTTACACTGTGTTTTTTTATCCTAAACCAGATTAAACCATTCTATTCCACGTGATCAAGTGTTTTGAGCAACCTTAAAGCACGACAGTAATTGCAGAACATTACATTTGTCCGAAATTGTGATAACTGGGATTAAACATGCCCTTGGCTCACTGTTGAAGCAAGCGGTTTTTCTTTCTGTATCCCCTTGGCTCACTAGTCCAATAATTCCGTACTCTCTCTCATCAATGTCGACTCTTTCTCTTGAATTGAGTCCTGATTGCTGAATGAACCCTGATCGGCACATTCAGTTTGTTGTTTATATGTATCAGAGGGTGAACAAGAATTTTCCATTGTCTCTCCATTTTGATAACTGAAACTTGTCATTACGAAATGGAATCAATCTCTTAAAAAACAAAAACAAAAATTGTCCCGTCATTTATTATTCCTCTTGACTATATCTTCTTCCCTTGTACAAAAAATTGTCTCTCCTCGCATTCGGATGCCCGATACCTTCTAGGAAGGATAAAGGTGTTCACATAGTTATTTCTATTTATAAAACCTTCGGGGTCTTCTTGGGGGATTCATTGGGGTCTCCGGCTCTCCCCTCTGGTTCCGTCTCTCCCCTCTGGTTCCGTCTCTCCCCTCTGGTTCCGTCTCTCCATGGAAGCGCCGGCGGCGACCCAGGATTTGTTGGAGATTCGCGATGCAGACGCTGGGGCTGCTTTCGTCCTCGAGTCCAAAGGTATGTCCGTCAGGCAGTCGCCACTTAAAAATTGAAACTGGGATCGTATGTATGTTTCTCCGGTCATATTGTGTTCAACAATTCCCGGCGTTCGTCGTAAAAGGGGGCCGCGGCGGTTGATAAATAGTCATTCAATTAAGTTGGGGGTATGTTGTGGTTTTGGCAGGGAATTGGTGGCATGCGGGGTTCCACTTGACGACGGCCATTGTTGGACCCACGGTGCTGACGCTGCCGTACGCTTTCAGGGGGATGGGGTGGAGCCTGGGGGTCGTGGCTCTCTCTGCCTCCGCCGCGGTGACCTTCTATGCCTACTACTTGATGTCCAAGGTCCTTGACTTTTGCGAGAAGGAAGGACGCCGTCATATCCGGTTCCGAGAGCTCGCCGCCGATGTCTTGGGTATGTGTTTTCCTCTCGTAATTAGTCGTCACTAGATAGATCTCCCTCTCACGCAATAGAGTATTGGATTTTTTGCAAGAGGACGGAGATAATTGATTGGGGGTATCTGCGAGTATGTATTGAATTTTCAGATACTAAGGCGTATATGACAAAGTAGGCATTTGGGCAGGTTCCGGGTGGATGTTTTATTTCGTGATATGTATACAGACGGCCATTAACACCGGAATTGGGATCGGGTGCCTCTTACTGGCTGGCGAGTGCATGAAGGTAAGTAAGTTTCCTCCGATGACATTTTCTTTCTGGTGTGTTCGTGATGACCAATCCTTCCGCTGCAACGGCGGCGGAATTGGAATTGGATTGGGGGTTTTGATCGAGGAGCTTTTATTGGGTATTTCGTTTTATCGGCAACGCGGGGCGGAGGGCATCGGAGGAAGCCGTATTATCGGCGAGGTCTCCTGCGTGTCCCCAGGCGTTATCGTCGCCCTCCCTGCCCCTTCATACACCAGCGTTGGTTGCAGCAGAAACGCTCGGTGGGGGTGGTTACACAATGTACAAATACAATATATACACTCTATTCTACTCGATCTTCACGCGACGACTCCTTTCCCGTTGAGTTTTCAACTTCCCACTTCCCACGTCGACGTTAAGGAGGGATTAAAAAAAAACAAAAGAAAAAGTCGGCTTTTGTTGTTCTCTTCTTTTCTATACATATATTTTTATGATAAGGACGAGTGGCGACAGAACCTCATCTTCGCCTACAAAGTAAAAAATAAAAAATGGAAAGGAATATTAAAAGTATGATACGGTGATAACTGATACCACCATTCCCTACTCCCTCCCCAACGCGGCAATGCCCCCAGTGTTCTAATTAACTTCTCCCTGGTCCGTGGTCAGTTCTGACTTCTGACCATTGGGTGGTCCACTCCTCGAGTTGGGAACTTGGGACGCTTGGGGTTCGACCCAGTGGCGGGGACAGCATCCTGTTTCCTGTCAATGGCAACGATCGATGAGCCAAAGTTTTCCTTTTCTTCTGCTCTCAAATATTGTTACTCTGTTCTAGTTTTTGCTCCAACAACTGATTGATCATTCTGTCTTCTCCTATCATCACGTACGTGGAGAAGATTATGTACTCCAACCTTTTCCCAGATGGATCCATGAAACTGTATCAATTCATAGCCATGGCCACAGTGGTGATGATCCTTCTTTCTCAGCTCCCAACATTTCACTCTCTCAGACATCTCAATCTTGCATCCCTTTTCCTCAGCTTGGGCTACTCATCTCTGGTTGTCATCGCTTGTATTCATGCAGGTACAGTTGCCATACTTACAGATTACTCGTTTCTTCAAACAATATTTCATAGTAGAAGACCCTGAGTGGAATTAATTAGTATTAAATCGTTAGACCAATCGCAGTCCACGGGGGACACCTCGTTTGAGCGACGACTTTGATTTCATACTCAGAGAGCTAGCTTTCCTCCTCTGTTTTTGCAGGTCACTCCAAACACGCCCCTCCGAAGCATTACTCTCTTGATCCTTCCAAGTCAACAAGAACGTTCGATGTTTTCACCTCCATCTCCATTCTTGCTTCCCTTCTTGGGAATGGTATATTACCGGAAATCCAGGTATGTACATCCAAGAACGCGCCACGTTGTGACTCTACCAGACAAAGGGGATTGATAAATTGACAAAAACCAAACTCGGTCGGTTATTACTATTGATATCGTGATCTCGATTCAGGCAACCTTAGCTCCTCCGGCGACTGGGAAAATGGTAAAGGGATTACTCATGTGCTACTCGGTGATATTTGTGACGTTCTACTCTGTTGCCATTTCGGGATATTGGGCATTTGGAAACCAAGCAAGGTCCAACATATTGAACAGCTTAATGCCCGACGAGGGACCTTCTCTGGCTCCAACCTGGCTCCTGGGTCTTGCCATCGTCTTTGTCCTGCTTCAGCTCTTCGCAATCGGTCAGGTAACTGAAAAGTCTTCCCAGATTAATTAACGCACACATGCAACCGTGAAATCGAATAAGTCGGATGAAACATGCAGGTGTACTCTCAAGTGGCCTTCGAAATCATGGAGACGAAATCAGCGGACGTGAATCGAGGCATTTTTTCGAAGAGGAACTTAATTCCAAGACTGCTTCTTCGATCCGCTTATATGATATTCTGTGCGTTTATTGCCGCAATGATTCCCTTCTTTGGAGACATAAACGCAGCGGTGGGGGCCATCGGCTTCATACCTCTAGATTACATCCTCCCCATGGTTTTATACAACATGACCTACAAACCACCCAAGGCGTCCCTCACATATTGCTTAAACGTTTCCATCATGGTGGTGTCGACGGGCACCGGAATTATGGGTGCCTTCTCCTCTGTCAGACAGCTCGTCCTCGACGCTCACAAATTCAAGCTCTTCAGCAGTGATGTTGTAGACTGATTAATGACATTCAGCTTTTCATAATCTGGATATCTATATCTGAGAAGCCAACAGTTAAAAGCTAATACAATGTTGCTGTAGAATTATAAGTCATGCAGTTGGTGCAGGTGGCCAGGAATGCAAATTTTTAGATTGTGTATATGGTAACGGAACGTGACTGCATTGAATACTCTCTTTACTGGCTTTAGTCAATGCTCTGCATCCGAAGTAACTCATATGAAACAATTGAATGGATTTTCGCAATCAAAATAGCCCAGTACCCTCTGACCCACACGTAAATGTTTATATTTCATTAGGTGACTTGATTCTACGAACAAAATCAATGGTTCACATTGACAGATCAAGAGGCATTGAAAGCTCCTTCACTCTGACGCCATCGTTCCGGCTAACTGGCGCTTGCTCTTCTTCGTAGTTAGACCCAGAAAAATGTACTAGTTATCGTATAAGAGGGATCCCGTGCTTGCTGCCACAAGCAGCTTCTCCTCGCGTTGTTTTTAATAGCTGTGATCTATCACCGTGTTTCCGCCAAAGACTGCTTTGCGTGAATTCGGAATTCCTGACGGCCATGTAGATCCGCAGCGACGTGGGAGGACGAGTGGGTGGTTTCTTAACGCGTTGGAGAAGCCACATGACGTGAATCAGGCAAGTTTTCAAACCTTTCCAACCACATAATTAGCTTCCAGCCCTTTTGCTTTCACTCTAATTTTTGGCAATAATCCGTCTCATATTCTACTTACTATATGTACTGTATGTTTCAATCTGCATCATCGTCCCTCCGTCTCTGTTTAATAGTTTCCTAGGTACAGAGAAGATGAACGAAGAGGGGAAGCAATATTTAAGTCAGGCCGAAATGAATCAGGAAGATCCGAAAGCCTCTGGGCGAGGAGGGCCAGTGGATGTTCGTTTCTGGGATTGTGATAGTTGTCTGTATGACTCGTTCGAGCTGAAGTCGTTCAAGCGTCAACTGGATTCCGCCATAGCTTCTCGTACACTTTCAATGCCTCGTGTAGCCCAAGTAGCTGTCTCTAGGACGTCACCGGAGCCGCCTCGTGATCTTCAGGGGAAGTCTTCGTCGAGGATTTCCAGATCGCTCCGTAAACTGCTCAGGCCCTTCTTTTCCAGGGAGAAACCCAAAACGGCGGGTCCCAATAAGTACCCAGTCGACGGTCGATCGGAAGACGGGTACTACGTCCTTTACCAAAGTTCTGGTCGACTCCTGACGGTGGTCCCTCCTGATCATCATCATCATCAATTCGCTAATTCCCTTGCAATCTCACCGGCGGCTGACGACGCGAGGGTCAGGAGGGCAGAGTCGGAGAGGTTTACGGGCAGAATATCCGGCGTCCCTTCTGCCTGACACGGCGATTAATTTGGTCCGGAAGAATCCAAAAAGACGACGTCAGAGAATAGCAGGTAATTAAAATGTACTATATATATACGTTTACTTAATTATTCCCAAATTTGTCGCGACTTTTTTTGATGGAAGCATAACGTTCCACAATGAGAAGAAGGCGGTGAATTAATAGATGTAAGAATTTACGGGAAGGTTTCTAATTATTGACATGTAGAGAGGGGAAGTTCGTCCAACAAACACAGAGAAATGTGAATCCCACCGTAAATCCCTCTGAATTTCTATGCTTCACATCCTTTATAGAATTAAAGCTTGTCAAATATATCCTGATATATGATTCATATATATCGCCTGTTAGTTATGATCGGTTTCTGAATATGCAAGTTAATTTGCTGCTAATTCAAATCCAGCTGGAATTTGTCCAAGTCTGGTCCGGTAGGGGAGCTAATACCTTGGCTCGTGAGAGTTATTAAGTAAGAAAACAGTTTAATTTGATTTTGTAAATGAACAACTTGAACTTGAGACAAATGTCCTGGAACCTCCTATTAAAAAATATCATACTGATCCATTATTTCCAAGGATCTCATATCTATTAAAAACTCTTATTCCCTCATAGACCAGAAAAAATTGATTGGGTTGGATTAAAATGAGGTTAGACGGCGGTGGAACCATCCATCCCTCTCGGCTTGGTCCTCCCTTTCTTTCTCCTCTCCCCTCTTCCTATATTGACTTTGGTCAAATGGGTTTTGAGCAAATATAGGTTTGGCTTTGAGTTTGTTAAACCGTGCATTCTTCAGTTCATCCCTCTCATGTGATCGTAAAGTTGTAAAATAGATGCATTTGATCATAAGGAATGTTATTTAGTTTTGTATTATGATCCTAATGAAATAAATTACATTCTTACTTTGATTAATCTAGGTATTCACATCAATTATACTAATTTGATTACTCTAGGCACTCTTCTATTCTTCCTAAAACAGTCCCGCTATTAGTTGTAGAGGAAGTTGGAATGCATATGATGCAATTCAATGCAATATATGTTAAGGTTGTCAACAAAATACAAACAAGGTAGCGCTTTGAAAATCAGATATGTGATTGTGAGAGTTGGTATGTATTGTTTAGATTTGAGCCTGGTTTCATCCCAAAATGACTAGCCACTTAGGAGGCATTTTGTCTAATCTTATATTTTAATATTATTATTTAATCATTATCAATGTGAGACTTTTTCCCACTTTAACATTTCCCCTCATGGACCTTACGCTTAACAAGAACAGGGCGTGAACATATTGGGCATAATCTTTTGAAGCCTATAAACAAACAAATTAGGTATTACCTTCTATAGCCCACAAACAAATTTGATTACTCTAGGTACTCGTTTACTTTGAGTGACAGTCTCACTATTGGGTGTCGATGAAACTAGAAATGCAACTCAATGCTAATTACTTTAAGAAAAAACAAAAGTAGAACGTAAAATTAACGTTGCCCATCGAAATCGGATACGCCATTATGATAGCTCGTATCAAGGTTTCAGGATCTGTCTTTCGTGGTGGGTAACCCGCTGTCTCGCCTCTCATGTGTAGCTTGCGAACGCAAGAGGCCGTTATCAATTTAGGATCATCTTTTTGTGTATGAGGCCATACATGTGGGTTACATGTGGATGGTGTACGTAGCTAGATCAGTAATGAAGGGCCAATAGATGGTGTGGATCGGTAATGAAGAACCTAAAAATGACAATTCCGAACATGTATTGATGCCAAAATTATTAAGATTTTGGATGGGCTCGTTATAGAGACATCGGTTTCTTCGCCCGTGATTCTTTTCTCAATGTCGGACTTAACAACGAAGTAGAGGAGATCGATCTAATTTATAATTTATACCTCTCTCTATATAACCTTGCTAGGGTGAAGAAATACATCATATCGATCTTAACTGAGATAGAGAGCAGTAGCTAGTAGTGATGGCGGAAGGCAGAAGTACTCCCTCGTCTGGCAGTAGTAGTCACGGTCATGTGGCCATTTTACGAAGTCCAGGTGCGGGTCATCTCGTCCCAGCGGCGGAGTTCGCTAAGCTTCTCTGCCGCCGCGGCTTCTCTGTATCGATTATCAGTTTCACCGTCAGCTCCACCATGCCTGAAGCTGAAAGTTCCGTCTTGGACACTCTCTCACGATTAGGTATCGCTACTGTGACGCTCCCACCCCCTCCCATGGAAGACATCGCGCCGACTTCGAGGTTGGAGACCCGGTTGTGGGTGGCTGCAGCTCGTTCCCGCGCCTCTCTCTCCCAATTACTGCTCAGGGAATATCATTTGCCTAGTCCACCTAATGATGATGATGAGCAGAGTAGTAGCAGTACTACTCCAGTGCTACTCGCTCTGGTGGTCGATCTTTTTGGGATCCAAGCGTCGGAGGTCGCCCACGAACTGAATGTGCCATGCTACCTCTTCTTTACCACGTCTCTCACGAACCTGTGTCTCTTCTTGGGCCACCCGAAAGTGGACGAGACGATCTCCGGCGAGTTCAGGGATGTCAAGGAACCCATCAAATTCCCCGGCTGTAGTTTGCCCGTCCGCGGGATTGACTTGTGCGACCCCATACAGGAGCGCTCCAACGAGGTGTACAGTTGGTTCATGGACTTCTGCTGGCGCTGCAGGAAGGCCGTGAAGGGCATCTTCGTGAATAGCTTCACGGAGTTGGAACCAGACGTTCTCCCGAGCTGGGCTCTGGAGGGGGACCCGGAGGTTCCGGGGATTTACCCGGTCGGACCTCTGGTGCGGATGATCACTACTCCTCCTCCTCCGTGCGAGGAGGTGGTGGAGTGTCTCAGGTGGTTGGACGGACAGCCGCCGAACAAGTCGGTGCTATTCGTGTCATTCGGGAGCGGGGGGACTCTCTCCTCCGCTCAATTACAGGAATTGGCGATGGGATTGGAGATGAGTGAGCAGAGATTCTTGTGGGTGGTCAGACGTCCCAACGATGAGTCGAGGAACGCGGCCTTCCTCAACTCCGGCGCCGGCGAAGCAGCCGATCACACGAGGCCGCGCTTTCCCAGCTACTTACCGGAGGGTTTCATAAGTAGAATGGAGAAGGGAGGTTTGGGGTTCGTGGTCGAGTCGTGGGCGCCACAGGTGCGTGTGCTGAGACACCCGGCGACGGGGGGGTTCATGTCCCACTGCGGCTGGAACTCTACCCTGGAGAGCATTGTGAACGGCGTGCCCATCTTGGCATGGCCCATGTACGCGGAGCAGAGGATCAACGCCCTGATGTTAGTGGAGGGGCTGAAGGTGGCCATCAGGGTGGATGCCGCCGCCGGCCAACTCGAGATCAATAAGAAAACTGTACTTGTGGGCAGGGAAGCCATCGCACGGGCTGTAAGGTCCCTTGTGGAAGGGGAAGAAGGGAAGAAGATGAGGTCAAGGATGGAAGAGCTGCAAGCCAAGGCAAAGCAGGCTTTGGAGGAGGAGGAGAAGAAGGGCAAGAGTTGGGAATTGGGATCAGTCCTCCTGAACCGGTGCCTCTGATCTGTACAGTACTACTGTGAGGAGATCAAGGGTTAGTTTTCCATTAATTTCCACTAGTTACTGTTAATCTCTAGTTGGATGATGAATCTGAGGTGCTCAATGGGCCACCGACGATCTCTGTGCTACTCGGGAAAAAGACGAGCACAGATAAAACATGAGAAGAACGCTATTTTGTTTTGGAGAAGGGTGCGTCACAAGTTTTTATGAGTGGTCCGTCCTTAATTGGAGGGTAGGATCAGGATTTGGATAGAGAGATGAACTTTGGACAGTCACAGAAATCTAAAGTCACTTCTCTTTCTTCTCTGAATATCATTTCTTCCTCTCCTGCTCAACACAATACTAAGTAATCGTAACACCCAATACAATCAATCCACGCGAATGAAGTTACTAGATTTAGGAGAAGTAGGATCAGTCAGGTTTCAACTAAAGGCGGTGAATAAAATGTTGTTATCGAATCAAGAGCCAAGGCCTCTTGTTTATATTGGCCACGTCAGTACAAGACTCGCAACTCCTTTTCGCCTTTCAGTCTTTCGAGTTTTTATCTCAGCTGGCTGGTTATAGAGGGGTATTTTTTTTTCTTGGAATAATGAAGCAAACACGATTTGAATAAGAAAAATGATTTCAGTACTTTAAGTTTATGTTTATCTAAAAAATAGATAGATAGTTCTTAATTTTATCTCTTATTTAGACTCCCAACAAGGATGTCATATCACGCTGTAAAATTTGGCATGACCACTCTTTAAATAATGATGCGTTTCAGCCGTATCATCTGTTTATGGCAACGCGCACGATTGGTCGTCTCTATTATATAATTATTCATGAAGTCCCTTGGAGGCCACTATTAAGAAGGCACCTTTAATTTTTCCCTGGAATAATGAAGCAGGCACGATTGGAATAATGATGCGTTTCAGATATCAAAATTGCCCTATTATCTGTTTAAGGCAAGACGCCCGATTGGACGTCTCTATTATATATGTAACTGTTCATGAAGTCCCTTAGTGGCCACTAATTTTTTTGATACGAAGAGTCTCTTGCCTTTAGGACGGGACGCAATTACGGACCTTGCTTTGGAGTTGGGCCCAGCAGAGCAGACTGTATTATTTCTTATCACTTTATTGCTTGTAAGGATTTTTAGATGGAAGATAATCCCTATATATCCCTGGATTGGGTACAACTTTGTCACCGGAAGCTGGAAAGAAGGAAACTGGGTATGTGGAGCAGCCTGTGCTTCTGCCAGTTATCTTTTTCCGGTGCTATTCCACATTCGTGTCTCTATTTTCTCTCTACCATTCACTGTACACCTTTCCCTGTTTAAAAAGAGTAAAGTGTAACGCGCACCACACCCGAGTCCGAACCGAACGCAGCGGAACCGAACTAGTAGGGTAAGCCAGGCCGCACACGGCGGCGGAGGGATCGGAGGGAGGGAGGGAGGGAGGAGGGAGGGGCCGGGAGGAGGGAGGAGGAGCTCTTTTATCCTGTCAGCTATCTCCCTCTGGAAACTTTTTCTCTCGCCAAACGGGAAAACGAAGAAAGAGAGAGAGAGAGAGAGCGAGCGACGAAGTCGAAGACGCATTAGTTTGCTATTGGGCGTTGTTGCATAAGCCTTACGCAAAATCTGACATCACTCGGCTTGGATTGATCCACGAGACGATCCAAGACCCTATCTCGAACCCTCCGGTCATTTATATAAGGTAGACATTGACCCTAGCAATACACCCATCCAAGATAATAAAAGAAAAATAGCACACACAAACACACAGTCTTTCAGATTTTGGTCTTTTTCTTTTGTCCTTTTGAGTTCAATTATTGTGGCTGCATTTTTTAATTTCGGGTAGTAAAAGAGAGCTCCGCAGCCCAGAGATTCAAGCGGCCTATATAAGGGAGGAGGCAAAGCGCTATTGTGCCACAAAGAAGAGAGAGGGAGATAGGAAGGCACAGGGAGGAGGAATTAAAAAGGAGCCGTCGGTGCTGCTGCTGCTGCTGTTTTTCTTTGGCAATTAATTGGCCTTTACAAAAAAAAAATAGCATTTTTTGGCCATGGGAGAGAAATCAAGTAGTCCTCCCCACGTTGCAATTCTGCCGAGTCCGGGGATGGGGCACCTGATCCCACTGGCGGAGTTTGCCAAGCGACTGGTTCACCAGCACAATTTCTCGGTCACGTTCATCGCCCTTGCCGTCGGACCTCCGTCGAAGGAGCAGAAGGCCTATCTGGACGCGCTGCCCACCGGGATCCGGTCCCAACAACTGCCACCGCCCGATATGGACGACGTCCCCGCCGACGCCATGATCGAGACCCGCATCTCCCTCTCCGTCATCCGCTCCCTCCCCGCGCTCCGCGACGTCATCAAGACCTTGAAAGAAACCGCCGGCGGCCTCTCCGGCCTCATCGTCGATATCTTCGGGACGGACGCGCTCGATGTCGCCAAGGAATTCGACCTCCACCCTTTCGTTTTCTTCACGTCCACCTCCATGGCTCTGTCCCTATTCCTCCACCTGCCGGCCATCGACCGGGCCGTCTCTTGCGAGTACCGGGACATGCCGGAGCCTCTCAGACTGCCCGGCTGCGTCCCCATCAGGGGCAGAGATCTCCTGGACCCCGTTCAGGACCGCAAAAACGAAGCTTACTCGTGGGTGCTCCACCACGCAAAGCGGTACCCCCTGGCCGAGGGCATCCTGGTGAACAGCTTCTTGGACCTCGAACCGGGGGCCATCAACGGCCTCAAGGAGGAAGGGCAGCAGACCACCAGTGCTGCTACTGATATTCAATATCCCGCGGCGGTTCCCCCGGTGTACCCTGTTGGACCCCTCATCCAGACGGAATCGTCGGCTGTCGTCGAACCGGGGCCTGCTCGTGACTGTTTGAATTGGTTGGAGGAGCAACCGGCCGGGTCGGTCTTGTTCGTCTCCTTCGGCAGCGGCGGGACTCTGTCGAGCGAACAGCTGACGGAGCTGGCTCAGGGATTGGAGATGAGCGAACAGAGGTTTGTGTGGGTTGTGCGGAGCCCCAACGATGGCGTCACCAACGCCGCCTTTTTCAACTCATCCCAGAGCAGCAATACTAGTAAATTAGACCCCTTGGCCTTCTTGCCGTCCGGGTTCTTGGATCGAACCAAGGGGGTGGGACGCGTCCTCCCCTCCTGGGCTCCTCAGATACACATCCTGGACCACGCCTCCACGGGGGGGTTCCTCACCCACTGCGGCTGGAACTCCGTCCTGGAGAGTGTTGTCAAGGGCGTGCCCCTCATCGCCTGGCCTCTCTACGCCGAGCAGAAGATGAACGCGGTGATGCTGGTGGAGGACATCAAGGTCGCCATACGCCCCGAATTCAACCTCAACAGGGGGCTCGTCGAGAGGCATGAGATCGCCAGAGTGGTCAAAGCTTTGATGGAAGGGGAGGAAGGTAAGAAACTCCGAAGCCGGATGAGAGAGCTCAAGGATGCGGCCGCCAAGGCCATGGCAGATGGTGGATCTTCTTACAAGGCCCTCTCCGACGTAGCTTCCTCTTGTAAAAAGAAAGCCGCTGATCACAGGGGGACATTAAGTAGCTAGATGAGCCATATTAATTAGAAGATCACGGATGAAAGTACCCCTTCACCGGGGACACGACATCTCCCGCCGGCTTCTTTATCCTCCTTCGTCGCCAATCTTCTCGATCCCACCGGCTGTACGTACCAACACAGTTTACATCATCCATCTTTTAAGTTATGTTGTATGTATGCTCTGTTTATTTGTTTTACAATCTCTGTAATTTTTTCATCTTCTCTTAGGAAAGGAACCGGTGTATGTATGTAATGCATGACAATAAGACAGTCGATAGATAAAATAGTCTTCTTCTGTTCATTGTATATATAGGTGTGTACTACGTACCTGGTGGAAGAACCCCAGCTTTCCTATTTTCCAATGTCCACCGAGACTTTTCTCAGTGGAGATAATCGACCCTGAGCGACCATCAGTACTACTATGTACTTGTTCAGTGACGACTTGAGTCAAATTGAACAAGTATTGCATTTAAATTAAATAAATTTGCTGCCATTTACTGACTTGCGATTACAGAGTAGAGAGAGCCGCCGCCCATTCTATATTCAGAACTTTCGGATATATTAGTTTAATGATAATAAAAAGAAAAAAGAAGAAGCGAACAAGAGCCAGGTCAAGCCTCTCGATGATCGATCGATACACGGAATCTTGCTGGTGTAATCAAAATTCACTCTTGCATATACTATTTGTGTTATAGTAGGTGGATAAATGGGTGAAAAAATTAGTAGTCTTAAGAAGACGCCACACGTACGTAAGCCAAGAAGAGAGAGATTGTTTTATAAGGCGGAGGGGCGGCCGGTTGAAATTCTAGAACAAAATACAAAATGGTCGGTCGGTGGATCATCTCGTGCTTGAGGGTGAGAGAAGCAGAGAGGGTGAATTTATTCTTTCATCGGTAGGTGGGACTACCAATATTTATTGCTGCGTCTTTTTCTTTTCCCTTAGTTGATTTGAAACACCCTCTCCCTCTGCCAATGGAAGCATCTCATTAAGTTGAGAGTTGAGAGGAGCACTCAAAAGTTCGTAATTCATGAGACCAGATGGAGGGCACAGCCGCACAAAGTGTACTACTCGATCCACAGCTTGCTGAAACTCAGATCATATGAGAAAAAAAAAGTGTCCAACCCTGTTTTTCTTGAAAGCAGGATTACAACTATTACAAGTTATGATGGTGATGAGATGGAAGGATCACCGGGCAGTACCACCTAATTAATTATCATCACCCCTTCCGATATCATTATCACTTAAAAGGACGTTCAAAACTGCAATCAAAAGCGGCAACAGGAGCGAGCATTGGGTGGTAAGGTAACCTTTGGGATGACAGACTAGGAAAAACCTAAAAAGCTGACTGAATATATATATATATATATATATATATATATATATATATAGAGAGAGAGAGAGAGAGAGAAAAGAGATGGGAAAAAGATAGGAGGCTAGTGGGGGAGCTTGATCGGGCCACGAAAATTAACGGAGTGCGGTACAATCAAGGCAGTGGTGTTGCAGTAGCCGGGAAATGATGAGACTTTTCATTAGCAAAAAGCAGCTCTAGCTCTCAGTCTCTCTTTGATCCTCTGTCCCTCCTCCCCCTTCTCTCTCTGTCCAAATTTTCACTGTAGGGGGTCGACCCAACTCGGGACCGACCGACTGTTCCAGTGTCGGCCGAGATGGAATGGAATTCACAAAGCTCTTATAAATGAAGAATCTTTGCACGAAAAAGGTTGTCCACTCCTTTAAAGTTTTAACTTTTTTAAGGAGCGAGAAAGGTGACCGTAAACACAAGGACCACTTAACTTCTAGTTGATGTTGAAGTTGAGGATATCTTAATCTAATCTCCACAAAAATAATACCTTTTTTACCGCAAGAGCGGCTCCCATTTTTATATATGATCCTCAATTAGCCTTCACGATAAGATGCACTAGCTAGCTCGACATTATAGATATTTTATGGAAAGTAAGTGTTGGCGTAAAAGAATAAAGAGCAGTGATATGAGTATTGCGAATTTTTATATCACGGCACGGCGTTCACGTTTTGCAGTCTATGTAAGAGATAAATTAGGAGAAAAAAATCTGTAAAATTTTAGTATTTAATGAAATATTATCTATTTATTATATGGGTAAACCCTAAATACAAATTTTTTCTTACTTGACCAGACTACCAACTACATTGGCGTGTCAGGATATAAAATCCCAAAGCAAAATTAGGTATATCATTTTTTAAAAATAAATGAAGTATAAAAAATCAAAGAATGTAGAATTAAAAAAATCTGTAAGATTTTATTATTTAATAAAATATTATCTATTTATTATATAGGTAAACCTTAAATACTAATTTTTCTTACTTGACCAGAGTACCAACTACATTGGCGTGTTTGGATGTAAAATCCCAAAATAAAATTAGGTATATTATTTTTTAAAATAAATGGAGTATAAAAAATCAAAGAGTGTAGAAGTAAAAAAATCTGTAAGATTTTATTATTTAATAAAATATTATCTATTTATTATATGGGTAAACCCTAAATACTAATTTTTTCTTACTTGACCAGACTACCAACTATATTGGCGCGTCGGGATGTAAAACCCTAAAGTAAAATTAGGTATTTTGTTTTTTAAAAATAAATGAAGTATATAAAATCTAAAAGTGTAGAAGTAAAATTGAGAATTTTCTATGACCCCTATCTTATGTGAGCTGCAAGCTAAGCTCTGAAGAGATGATGTATAGCCTCAAGTAAAACATGGGATATTATTTCTCTTTTTTTCTATTAAATTATTCTCTTTTTGACTTTATATTTTACGGCGTTGGTAAAAGTAAAACTGGTGAGTGCTTGATGATTGACTACGGCGGCGTAGGTCACGACTCGTCATGCTGACGGCGACGTGATAGATTCCACTTTACCCATACCATCCCTCCATCTGCCTCCGACTCCTTCCTTTGGGCCCACATGGAGAGCCAGAAAAAGGAGAACACGCACGACGGCGTGGACCCCTCATACTTCCACGGTTCTACTTCTAGAAGGACACGTTGCTGCAATAGCGGCAACCGGACGACGCGACCCGACCCGACCCGACCCGACCCGAACCGACACGACACGACACGACACGACACGACACGACATGACGAAGAAAGGAAAGACACAAGTATTGCTGGCATGGCTAATTAATTAATTAATGGCCTTATTTTTTGAGGCGGAGAAGGGAGATCAAATAATAATAAGATAGTTACTAGAACATAATTACGTATCAACTATGAACTAGTAACTTCTGATTTGGCCGTTTTCGCCACCTTGATCCCAACACCTTATCTCCTTCCTCACATTTTTCCTTGCCGTGTTTGACTAGTAACGTAATATTTTCCTGCTTTCGTGTTTCTATCTGTCTGTTCCTACGACGTCAATCATCGGTCGAAATTCATTCCAAACCGTAAGTTCAACATATCTGTGCATATTTTGGTTGAGCTAGTAATAATTATGAATTTGACCGTGCAAAAGATCCGTCTAATTATTATCAAATGGTGATCTTGTATCGTGAGCCTCGGATGCACCCTCTACTTCTTCCTTTCCACAACACGTAACGATGAGAGGTGAATCTGTTTTGGGCCAACTCGTGAATCTGTCAAATTTATTTATGGGCAACCACTCTGAAAATAGTGCAGGTGGGACCGGTGAGCTAGTCAGGCCCTGGACTGCCCCTCTGTGAAGGGCTCACTCCCCAGCCCTCCAGATGGGGCGGTCCAGTCCACCAGGCCTTTACGCCTCTTAAGTAAAATAGATATTCGAAATTATGCGCTCCTGACTCAGATTATACAACTAGCTGATTTTAGAGAACTTTTCGCTCCAAGTACTAAACATACATACAGATGTTTCCAAACTTCAATTTTTTTTCAGAACAGGATATTTTCAATCTTAATTGGGGACTCATGCATGTTACTCGCTGTCAATTTTGAATGTGATCAGTGGAGAATTTTCATAACATAATTTGGTTTTGCCTCTTGTTTCTAGTAGGAGGTCTTGGGTTGTTCAAGTCCACTTAGGGGTATGGAAAAAAATCATAACTTTCAAAAAAGAAAAAAAAAGAATACAAAGAAAAGAAGAGTTGAAAGTTGAATATAAGAGGAGTGTATCTTTTACCCAAGACTTTATATCCTGGCGTGGTGTCCTAGGTAAGTGATCGGAGATAAAAATTTACAAAATTTTATTTTTCTAATAAAAATTATTAACCTATTTTATGAGTAAACTTTAAAGCCTAGATTTTCTCTTACATTGACGCGCTAACTATACAGCCACTTCATAGTGTAAAAACTGGAAGTAAAGTGATCACGAAGTACTTATATCATTTTTCTTTATTTGGAAGAGCAAGAGAATAAACCTATCTATCTATATTCAATATGGTGATGGAGCTAGGAGTTTCGTGACGACATATGTGGGCAGCTTTATGTGAGTGTACGTATATACGGTGGGTACTGTGCGGTACCGATGGAAGCACATGGGACGGAGACAGTTTTAATTAGAGAGAGTAGTAAATGGGTATACGACGTTCGACGCAGGTTTGAATGTAGTGGGAGGCCGGATGTCTTTCCGGCCTTTCGAAGGGTAGTGTTCAAAATGATATTTATTTCTGCTGGCACCCACCAATGCTAGCTCAGAGCGCAAAAGTGATAGATCGAGTTGAGTAAATGGCCGGTCCGGCGGTCCCCTGTGGATCAGGGAAGAAGTCGAAGCCAAAAAGTAAAACGGAATGAAACATGAATGAGAGCTAGAAAGAAACAACGGCGGGAAACGTAGGGTGGGGTCCGGTGGTGGGGGTACTTATTATATATGAGAGAAGGGACCACGTGAGGCAAAAGATCAGGGAACTCAACGGTAAGATGATCAATGAGGGGGCCTGGGTACGTGGGGTCAATATATATTTTGATCAGACGAGGCTGCAGGTTCAGGTTAATTGCAGCTAGCCTTGCAGGTGACAGGTGATCAGGAGGAGGCAGATGCAGAGGAGAAGGGAGAGGAATCAATTCTAATATATATTAGAAAGTAGCATGCATTCGCAGGTACGTACACGCCACAATGTTACAATGCAATCAATTGAAGGCGGTGGTCCCCCGGTCCGGCTCCACCGCCATCAGGCGGCAGCTACCCTGCACGTTTCCCAAAGCCTCCCGCGATAGTTGCGCGATTAATTGCACTTTTGTACGAGTTGCCGGCGTAGACGTCGAGGGTTCATGTATCTATGTATATATGTCCGGCGATACGTAATATATTATATATTATATAGGTCATGTATAACCTCACTCCCACCTAGCTCGATCGATCTTCGAAAAGGCACTAGTGCCTGCAAAACTGGGAACAGGAAGCAGGCTGACAACCCCCACCCAACCAACACTGTATAGTAGTACTGTGTATCTAATGCAGGCAAGGGGGGAGGCCCCTGAAAGCTGCATGCCACCTTCATACTCCTTCTCGTGGTTGCATTTAAACCCTTTCTTATGTATTAGACACAAACCTGAAAATACGCACGTACATGAGAAACTCATTGAGGACATAAATAGTTAGAGGAACGAGGAATAGCGAGAGGCCAGCCTCCACCTCCCCACTCCTCTACAAAACCTCTCTCTCTCTCTCTCTCTCTCTCTACATCTCTCTCACATGTTAGATATGTACCGGCCGCCCTGAAAACCTCCCCGTCCCCCCGCAAGCCAGGCCCCAGCCCAGGCAAGGTATAGTAGGTTCTCTCTCACATAACCGGCTCTTTAATTAATGGTTAGTAATTAGTACTACAGATATAATTTTGATCAGATCTGTCTTATCAATCATACGTCGGACAGCATGGTATATTCTTTTAAAGTTGATCATGAGCCCGGTCGATCATAGTACTGGATCAGGTAAATTACAAGCAACAGAAGTACTACCTAATATATTTGTAAGATTGATCCACGTGACTGGCCTCAGCAAATATATCTAATTGTTGTTTCGAATAATTGTCCTTAATTACGGATATTACATATAAATAGCCGCCATAACCAAAGAACGCTGAATAAAATGGACGTTTTGTACTCAAAATCTTCCATGAATACTTTATATAAGCAGGCCAGGTGGCGACGATTAACCAAGATAATTAATTACTTCAAGCTTCGACAATTCGATCAAAAAATAACCACCGAACCTAATTCAACCTATCTACTTTTGAGTTTCATGCTTAGCTTCAGTTTCAAGATAATTCGTCACAAATAAGGTTAACCCGATCGAGCCGAGTCCGACCCAGTTACGAGCCGGTATATATGAATGCATGGTTTGCTCCCAATCCACTGTCCCATTCTACCAAAGGTTTTCATACTTAAGAACAAGTGAAAGACAACAATTTATGGCATTAATTTTCTGAAGATTTATAAATAAATTAGTAGTACCTTACATAATTATACAAATACGTACTTTACATATATACTTTCTAACCATTTTTTAAGAATTCTATCTATTTATCATAAATTATAAGAACCCTTCGGGCACACCAACAACGAAACAAGATAAAAACTATTGCAAATTAAAGGTGTAAATTATTATAAGATTTCCTTCCAATGTAGTTCAATATATTTGACATGAGATCGATGGATCTTCACATTAATGGCATATACCACTTAAAATTCTAGCCTCAAACAAATCTATATATGGGTTTAGTATTTTTGCAAAGCAAAGGGATCAATTAGCTCCGTATGAGGGTGATTAAGACCTATATGCATGCGTAGACATAGATCGATGGTTCCCATTAATTAATGAACTTATGTAAGGGGAAGAAAGTATATAGTGGCCCGGTGCAACTAGGTCTTTGAGGAACGTCATGCATGCAGTTGATCAGTGAAGTTAGATTACAAAAAAAAAAATGATATCGTGGAAGCAACCACATTAATATGTATCGTCATCAGTGAGAGAACAACCTATATGTTCCTGCTGCATGACGAAATTTGCAGGAAATTGAAGAAGAAACTCCCCTCTGTGCATGGTTAAGGTTGCTTGTCTGCTAGCAGTGCACCAGCATGCATGTTCACAAAAAAACGTCATATATATATATATGTGTGTGTGTGTGTGTGTGTGTGTGTGTGTGTGTGTGTGTGTGTGTGTGTGTGTGTGTTTGTATGTGTGTGTTAAAATATCTCCGTATATAGCGCTTTGTCGAAAGACACACGAAAATACTATAATACATGATAATTAAATACTGAAACCAACAATAAAATAATATGACATAAGAAAATGCTAGCTGCACCTATGTGCAGTACTACTTATCTAACATACCAACGAATTTAAAACACAGTTGCCTAAGATTTATCCTTTAGAATATAAAATTTTTCAGTTTTTCGATTGGCTGGTACCTCTGATAAGTATGCAGCCTAGGTGCATTTAGCATAACTCTATAACATATATATATTAGCAAAATACAACAGTACGGTGGGTACAAACGAAGTCCAAATTACTTGCTGGTACGTAAATAAAGGTAGTACTTCAGGTTTAAATGCTATGCATTCACACTTGTATAGGGATGCATCTCTGTTTCCATCAAACTCATGTGATGTGTCCTGCAGGGAATGAGAGCAGGTAGGTGGTCTCGAACGATATCCGTACGTGGTATCATTTCAGGTGGTGGTAAGGGACGACATTCTGCTGGTGCACTTCTATGGAGTTTAAGGGCGGGTGTTTGATAAATTGCCAAAAGCAGAGTACTGGCTACTCTGCTGCTCTTGCCTGGCTAAGCTAGCTCATGCTTTCGAGTGAGGAATATATCTCACAGGCCAGGGAATCATGTCGTCAATTAGCCCTGGGTTTGCCATGCGCTCTTGCGAGCTGTGATCTTTTAATATTTCGGGATGTACTTGTACCGTGTTGGGTCATTCATGCTGCTGTAAGATGGAGCAGTAGTGGATGGAGAGTTTCTGCACTTGAAGGCACGACGCGAATCTACCGAGGTGGGTCATTCATGCTTGAAATTATGAAGGTGCATGTAGAAATCCTGTTGATTCATATACATACAAAAAGTTGAGATGTGTGTTGAATTTTATGAATGTTGGATTTGCCGTCCCCTGATCGTATGAATGTGAATTTTTCGTAGGTAGCAGCGGAGGGAGCGGACCCGTTTAGCCGATTATGGTACGTTCTCTTTATATATACTATACTACGAGCAGTACTTGCTATTTTTGTCGACGTGGGATTTTCCTTTTTTTTTAAAAAAAAAAAAAACAGGGCAAAGAAAAAAAACTATTTTGTAACCTTTGGTTGTTTTGGCTCCTTAGAACATTTTACCTAGCTAGTAATCTCATCTTCTCCTCGCCGGCGTGGACGTCGTAGGCTACATCGGCTGAATTACGTAAGTCATGAACTTGTGTGCTCGTTTTTAATTCTGTAATTTTGGCATCGATTTACTGATTTTCCTCTAGCGAATCTGTTCTATTTGGTAACACATCAATTATTTGAAGATGGACCTGCTTTTTTTTTTTTCGTGATCAATAATACTCATATATATTCACTGATTAAGTGTATATGGTGATTTTTTGGAGTATCTATTGTTTACATGATAAATGTATAACGGGTTTAATAATAAATGTCTACATCAATTGCACAAAAAATACAAACTAGAAATTAAAAATATGCTATATATATTTGTGTTCATTAAATTAGCTACTGCTTCCACTATGAGTTTCTTCCGGTTTCAGACTGCTAAATATAATGATGGTAAATACTTGCCACCGAAATCGGGAGGAATGGGATTAAATTCGACCTTTTAATAAAGAAAGAATGCACTAGGACAGACAGACCCCTTCCGCTACTCATCCCTACACGAGACAAAGATACGTCGTCCCTCGCTTTGATGGTAATGGACATGATACCGAAGCAAGTTGCGGGACCTCATATTTATGTACATATATACAGATGGGAAGCCACTCAGCCCGCCCCCACGTCTTAATTTGTTCGATCACAATTAATTCACAAGTGAAAAGCCCGGTAGAAATGGAATTGAATGGTATAAGGAACAAGGAAGGGCCAAAAGATTCGAAAAAATATATGGGCAGATGGGATTGCTGTACTGGGTCGTCTTCAGAGTGCTGAAGGGAGAAGAGGAGAAGGGGTTGTTGGGAGGGGTAAATGTCAGAGTAAATGCAAAGCCTGAGATGCCAAACTTAGAATCCAACGGCGAAGGCACATAAATGAAACGCACTCCCATGCAGGAATTGCAACGTCCGCTATTAATTACTGCCCATTGCCTCCCTTCCATGCACCCACACACCCTCTCTCTCTCTCTCTCTCTCTCTCTCTCTCTCTCTCTCTCTCTCTCTCTCTCTCTCTCTCTCTCTCTCTCTCTCTCTCTCTCTCTCTCTCTCCCCCCCCCCCTCCCTCTTTTATTTTTTTTGCTTGTTGTAAATAAGAGTGGCACGGAGATACCGTGTCTGTCCAATGTTGATAGCAGGCACTTGCAGCCTCCTGCCGGGGAACTGTACTGAGATCGTCAGCATCGCCATCACCTTCCTCTTTTTTCTCTTCATTCGGTCCCCTGTCACATAGTTAATTTGAAATTCATAGACAACACCCATGTTTTCATTTATTCATGTTATCGATCTCTCCATCTTAATTTATTTCGTCCTTCCGACCTCCAGCAATTTCTTTATTTCTTTCACATAAGTTATTCCTTACTCTATCCTATCCCTCTACCTACCCGACTCGTTAGTGCCAGAGTCGAAATGGCCAACTCCATCTAATTAGAACTTCAAATTTTTAGCTGCTAGTGTCTGACTAAATTACCCGTCCCTTTTCCTTAAATAAACAGACTTGCATGCAATGTCTGTTTTTCTTCCAGATATCATCAGTGGAATCCTGGAAGAAGAAAGAAGAAAAACATTATCCCTCTCCTCCTCTTTAATTGATCAGTGTACTTGTAATGGAAAGCTCCAAGTGATCGCTAAGGGAAGGGTTTTGCCGTTTACTGAATCAATCGATCTGCTGATTGAACGCTTTTGCTGCGGACGTACGAATTTGATGCACCCCAATTGAGTGAAGGAAAGTGAGAGGAAAAAGCTTCACATGGCTGCTGGTCGTCAGTCTCCTCTGAGAAATGTATTTGTCGAGAAAAGAAAGCTCTAAAAAATATTATTAGTTAAGAACAATATTCGAAGGAGAGAGATTTTAGGAAGCAACAGAGCCAAATTTTTATTGCATTAAAACGTATGAGTTATCAATTAAGAAGAGAAAAAGTCCTACACTGCTACATCATTCGCCTCTGTATACGAACTAGCTGCTTGCCGTACGTGGACTCTGCAGAATCAGGTCCAAAAACCCAGGTCGATCTTTAAGATAGAGAGAGAGACAGACAGACAATAGGGAAATTCACCATTAATTAGTGTAACATATAAATGAGATACACAGGATGGATGACTGGATCGACGTCTATCATCATCTTTTAACTCGAAAATCGAAAGCAAATATATGACAGAAGCTGGAAATGTCTCGGACATAAATGTTTTGCACGTAGCAACCATTACTAGAATTGCTCATTCCTTATTCCTCGCGGCATTTGAATTCCTTATATCGATTGATCGTTTGCAATTTGCACAGACTGGCTATCATCGATTTGTCTGGATCGAATATTCATTCGCTATATATATATATATATACAAAGAAAAGATCTTCTAGTTATATATATGGAGAGAGAGAGAGAGAGAGAGAGAGAGAGAGAGAGAGAGAGAGAGAGAGAGAGAGAGAGAGAGAGAGAGAGAGAGAGAGAGAGAGAGAGAGAGAGAGAGAGAGAGAGAGAGAGAGAGAGAGAGAGAGAGAGAGAGAGAGGAGTCGCCATGGATTCATAAATGATGCCTGCAATGCATAGCGAACGGATGGCAGTGTGCTGAACATTTCTAACTTGTCCAGTCCACGGCCATGCATTTCAGTGCTCTCCTTCACTTGTTGAGAAACTGTAATTACCAGAGAAGGCAGCCTCAGCGTGGGACTTTGGAGGGCATTCTAGTAACTTAATTCGTGGGCAGATTCGTAAAAGCACACTTTCTTGGATGTTTCCCGTTATTAATTTGCATTTATATGTACATATGAAAAACAAGCAACCATCATCATCAAGCATCGTCTTCTTCTTTGTCTGTTTCCTTTGGGTGCTCTAGATATATATAATATTGCAAGAGAGAGGTCACGCCTCACCCGGATCCTCAAAGCAACGAACCTTCCTCTCCTCGCCCGGATCCTCAATCAATCTTGTTTCCTCTTTTCCTGATCCTTGCGCTTTTCTTCCTATTATCAGGCGGCCGGCGAGGCTGAGACCCGTTACAATATCGTCTCATAACGTGTCTCACTCGGCTAGTTCCAGTACTACTGGAAACGTCAAAGGGAGAGAAACAATTAAGCACTTGTTCTAGCTAGTCTAGCTTACTCGGTCTTTTTTCACTAGTTGCGGCTTTTTAATTAGCATGGTTTTCTTCCTCTCTGCGGCTTCTTGACTATCATTTCTTTAGTCTGATCAATAGTTGATAGGGTTTCTGAGGTTCTCTTTCATTCAAATTGTTATAGCCCTAGCTGCAAGTACACATAATTGCCTTAGTCCTGCCTAACGATTAGTAAAGATCTGCACCTGAAATTGTTTGAGAAATGAGCTGTGACAGCTTATGCGACTTGTTCGATGACCCCGAGTTCGGAAACACTGATCTGGCCGGGGCGGACTCGCCGGAAAATCTCTTTACTTTCTTGGAGGCCTTGGATAAGTCTCCGGACCACCATTTTCTCTTCAGTACTAGTGAGAGAATATCGTTTTCAACTAATTTGAAGAAGGCCGACACGGGAGCTGGCACCGCCCAAAAGAGACAGCTTGTTTCTCAGATATCGACGGCCTCTTCTGGGGGACAAGTACTAGTGGAGTCCGAGACAGACGCCGAGACTCCGCCGGCGTGCAAAAAGCTCAAGTACTTGGAGACACTGCAGGACGTTTCTCCTGACCAGGAAGTCGCCGCAGACGGACAACAGAGGATGTCGCACATAACAGTCGAGCGTAACAGGAGGAAGCAGATGAACGAGCACTTGTCCGTTCTCCGCTCCCTTATGCCTTGTTTCTACGTCAAAAGAGTAAGCCCAGACGCTCAACGCAGACCATCATGTGCTTCTTCACTCTTATCTACTAAGTCTACTACTATATATACCTTGTTTACAATATAGGCAAAAGTATATATAGACAGCATATTGTCTTCCAATTTCGTGGTGATCTTATCTATATATTATGTGTTAATTTCTGCTAGTTAGCTAGCTATTCTCGATCGTCTTCTTCTCTCAAATATTTCATTTAATTTTATTCTTGCATAATATACGTACTGCAGGGAGATCAAGCATCGATTATCGGAGGAGTGGTGGACTTCATCAAGGAGCTGCAGCAAGTTTTGCAGTCTTTGGAAGCCAAAAAACAGCGGAAAGTTTACAGCGAAGTACTAAGCCCTAGAACAGTGTCGAGTCCCAGACCCGCACCAGTAGTACTGAGTCCAAGACCTGCACCAGTAGTACTGAGTCCAAGACAAGCACCAGTAGTACTGAGTCCAAGACCAGCACCAGTAGTACTGAGTCCAAGGCCTTCACCTCTGAGTCCCAGACTGAGCTTACCCATAAGTCCCAGGACCCCTCAACCGAGTAGCCCTTACAAACCAAGGATGCAGCAACCTATCTTCTCTCCCTCAGCCGCAGCTATGCCGCAGCCTTCCCTTATTGATCATCAAACCCCACCACCTTCCCCCTTCGACATGAGTACCTCTGTGAAGGATCATCTTGCAGCCAACTCAAAGTCTCCTGTCGCCCAAGTCGAGGTTAAGTTTTCGGGTGCTAATCTATTGTTGAAAACCATTTCTCAGAAGATCCCCGGTCAGGCGTCCAAGATAATCGCTGCCCTGGAAGGCCTTGCGCTAGAGATACTTCAAGTGACCATCAGCACAGTGGATGACACCATGCTTAATTCCTTCACCATCAAGGTAAGCGCATACTACTTGATATATTTTGTTCCATATCATGTACATATATACTTATTCTGTTCAAATTAAAAGCACCTCTCTCATGTATACAAGTCTCCTTTTTTTCCTTCTTGCATATTGTCATCCAGGCCAGTTGGTTATATGGCTACCCAGCTTGCATGTCCTCAATCTGTGTATCCATCTTGGTAATAATTAGGAGCATATATATGTTTATATAGGTATTCACAGAGTGTGGTGGAAGGAAATCATTAATATTTCCTATATATATGCTCATAGAAAACCCAGCTCTTTTAATTAGGGCAAGCACAAAGTTTTGAAATTTATATATATGATCGAGCCTACCTTGCATGGCGGCGATGTATATATACCCAACGCATGCAGGACATCTACCTCTCCATTAAAACAACCTTAATTAGCACTGGCCTGGACATGTATGGATCGGTGGCTTAATTTTAGCTAGAGAAAAGCTAGCTATATATACAATGTGGGGCTGAGCAGTGCAGTCGTACCCTAGAAGCAATACCGACAGAGGACTGCAATATTTTGATTAACGGTGGAATGTTTGTTTGGCCTAAGCATAAACCAATAAAAACACATATTAATTATGCGTCCGGGTGGGGTTAATATTATTCAGATCACTTCCTGGAGATGAAAATTAACAAAGGGGATTTAATTCTGAGGTTGTTCCGAATTAGTACTTATATTAATCTTCTCTAATATTGATCTATCCCATCCAATATCCATGTCATTAATCAATGGTGAATTTCTTTAACTGTAGGCGGTTCCATATGCATTTACTCTTTGTCTTAATTTCCTTTCATATTAAATGGTGATAGATGACCGACCAGTAACGGTCAGGTCCATTTCGCGAAGTATCGACATCAGATCTTTCATACTCTCAGAGCCAATGGACCACTCCGTGATTCTCGTCCATTTTTTGATTCTTCCCCAGTTCCGCGGGTTCCCACTTGATCCCACCCCTCTTCAATTTCCTTTTCTTTATTTTTTGTCCAGTTCTAGCTAGCTTAGCTCCAACAGCTTTTCTCTTCTGCTCTTTCTGTTAGATCAGACATATATATCATTATTACGTGAAATTATTTTTTAAGTCATGCTGCAACTACTCCTGCTCTGCTCCTGCATGTTATTTGCTTATTATCTTATGAAAGAATACTCTTTTTCTTTTTCTTCTTTTATTTTTTATTATTTATTTCCTTTATTTATCGATCTCTGCAGATAGGAATTGAATGCGAACTGAGCGCCGAAGAGCTGGCCCATGAAATCCAACAGACCTTCTGCTAAGCTTGCCAGCGCAGCCCTAACTTCCCACGTACTGTCTCCTCGGTTAAAGCTGCGAGCGGAGGCAGGAGAGACTGTATATGGACGACGCATGCATGTCCAGCTATCTGAGCTCTAGCTAGCCACCTAGCAACTTCATCCAAATTAAACACTAAATTCATGATAAGCTTGACGCGCGATCGACGGTCCATACATTAATTAATCGTAGTGCATCATGCATGCATGTAACCATTAACAAATTGTTCTGTCGTCACCTGATCAAGTTTTCAATATTTTTAAATTACGTATGGAATTTTGCATTCATCTCGCGGCATGATTATTATTTTTTTTATCTTGCTTTTACTTAGATACCAGATATATTAATTACTACAACATCTATATATATACTTGTAGAAGTACTAGCAACAGGTCCAATCGCATGACATCCCTCCAACGTACGTACTTAACAAATTAAAAATATTGAATGAACTCATGACCCTTTTATTTCAATTCTTCCATCTGGTCCTAATTGTTATAAAAAATGTTAGTTGCACTTATGTGCACTACCTAACTGACGTACGTACATAATGAAGCATATATGTATTAATTAGCCTTTAACTTAAAACATTACAGTCAAAAGTGACTGAGTTGCCTCTCTACAGGTGGTACGTACATAATGAGAGCTATATAAATTATATTAACTTAATTTGTTTGTGATTAATCCTGTTTTTTCTTATATGCACGAATCTAGACTTTTTATCTGACTATATGCATGCAATATTATACAAATTAAACTTTGAATAACAGCAGACTACATATATATTAGTTTCATTGCTCATTTGGTGGCCCCAAAATTTTTCATATGATCGTATTTATTTTAGAAGATGATAATTTGGTGGTTTCTCATTATTTTGATGATCCTGTGCGAGTTTAACTTTTCAACAATTAGAAGGTATGTGCTCCTTGTAGCTGATTAATTTATCTAATTTCTTCAGGATTTTTATTAAAGAGAATTAAAGTTAAACAACGCCACTAGAAATTGATGAATCATGACTAGAGGAGCGCAAATGGATGAGTTTTGGTGTTTAAAGCTTTTTTAGTGTCTAAAAATGTTAGCGGTATATTGGTTTTGGGACTCAGGAATCGATAGGATATCTGGAAATCCGAACCAACTCGGCCGAGTCACCCGACCATTTTGATTGCAATAGCTTTTCAACTCATAGTATTATGCAATATTTAAATTAAAAATGATATCAATACTTCCTGATTTTACTTCAAGGTTTTGCATCCTTACGTGGCTGCATAGTTGGCGGTCTAGGTAGGAGAAAATTTAGGGTTTAAGGTTTACCCATAGAATAGGTTTATAATATTTTATTAAAAAGTTAAAATCTTGCAGATTTTATCTCCATGTTTATCTCTTACTAAGCTGCAACATGGACGCCACGTCAGGATGTAAAGTTTTGGAAGTAAAAACCCACAATACTTATATCACCTCTCTATTTAAATTGATTGCCATCATTACTATTTCGAACTCTTGAGTCTTGCTCTATGTAATATTCTCTATTTATACAAGCTATAACTTCGGCAATATGTTGGAGTTTTTAATTGTTCTTTATTTAATAACACCAAATAATTGACAAATGCTAGAATTCCTGAAGGGGCTTAAATTACACAGATTTTTTTTATCCTTAAAAAAATAATATAGATTCAAAATTAGATGAAATACTTTTTGAACACAAACTCGAAGAGGCAATGCCTAGAAATTGATGGCATGATGAGAGCGATTCTGCTTTAGGCTCAAAGTAGTCCAAGTCTTTTGAAGTCTAAGTTTTGGACCAAAATAGAGTAAGTCTTTGGGTCCAAAGAAGTCTTTAGCCCATTACTGGATGAACCCGTGCAAGAGTCGGGCCTACTATAAGATTTCCGGAAATAGCCACTCAAAAAAAAGGAGCTCCACCTTCCTTTGTTCTCCTAGTAGGCTCTGCTGCTCCCGCTGAGGTTCCCTGTAACATGGAGAAACATCTAGTCGCACTTGACAAAGGGGCTACATGCTCGGCCTGGAACTACTGCAGCCTCAGAATGGCCGCAGGTGCCACAGATGGAACTGTCTCCATCTACGACACCCCGGAACAAGGTTCTCCTTCTTTTGTCCGCTCTTTCAAGTGGAAGGTGTGAGAAATTTCTCTCATGGTCTTTTTTTATGTTCCTTTTTTCATGTGTTTCCGGATGTTTTATACTTTGAAAATTTTAACGCTTTGAAATTTCTCCCAGGCACATGACCAGAGCGTTGTGAAACTGCAATGGGTTCCACCTGAGTACGGCGATGCTGTGGCTTGTATTTCTGCAGATGGAAACGTATCGCTGTGGGAAGAAATTCAAGAAGGTATACTTGTTGCATATGTCATTTTACTGCTTGGAACTCACCCCTAATGTAATAGTTTCCTCTAGTGCATAAGATTATTTTTTTCCTCTTTTCCTTCTGGCTTGATTCTCCTGGCCTTTTTATTGGCACAGAAACTCTAGTGTGGAAGCTGTGTAAAGTCTTTGAGTGCAGTGGAACCAAGGCTCTCGATCTCCAATTTGGAGGCACTGCAACGAGTCTAAGATTGGTAGCTAGCCATGCCGCCTCTCTTCTTCAGTATTTCGATCATGTTATCTTGTTGCTTTAAAAATTTTCTTTCTTCAAATGGACCTCAAAAAATCTTTATAACAGCATTTCTTGTTCAAATTCAGATTTGATATGTTATTTGAGTTTATGGACCTCACTTTTTACATTCCCTTAGTCTACAGATTCAGACTGTTTTTTGTTTTTTTTGTTTTTTTTTTTTGAAGAGGTTACAGATTCACACTGTTATGTTCTTCTTTCCAGTAAATGTCAAAATTACATAGTGTGTCTCTGTTTCCTTTATTTAAAATCTCACAACTGCTCGTAGAGTGATCTAATACATACTATCTAGACTTGCTATTTCTTTTTCTGTAGGTTATTGCATATTCTGATGGGCATGCCAAGGTCTACGAGCTCCTGGATCCTTTAGAACTCGATAAGTGGCAACTTCAGGTAAACTAAATTTAATCTGTCCTATTACTGAATTTTATGATCTATTTAACTCATGCGTTCGATGTGCTGCATGGTTTTTTTCAGTATTCTTCTTAGAGTCAAAATTTTAAAGAAAGTGAGAGAGGGCGAAAAAGTAGAAAAAGTGCTCTAATACTTTTATCAGCTGTTCATCTGATTTGAATGGCAGGCAGAATTTCAAAATGTCATTGATTCAGTTTCTAGATTTGTGAAGCCCTTGTGCTCGTCTGCATCCATTGCATGGAAACCACGAAGAGGTGCACACCAGAAAACAAGCTTCATCTTGGGTTTCAACTCGGACCACCCTCAGTTCAATTCCTCCAAGGTAAAATGATGTTGACAAAACTTACTTCTCTATGCTTTCAGTATTTTCTGACAAAACCTTAAATTCTATGCCTGTTAGTATAAAACATCTTAGACTATACCATGGCTAATGCTCCAAAGACAGGAATATAATCTAATGAGTACTACGAGGGTCCCTTTAGAATTAGGGGTCAGAGGGAAAGCCTTTCCTTATCAAATGCATCTGGCAAAGAATGGTCAGTCATTCTTTGTTAATTAGGTTAGCATGGAACTTATGCAAAATTGCGATAGAAGTTGAGAGCAATCTCTGTTCCTTCGTTACGCCTAGTAGAGACATCTCAGTTCAATAGACAAAAGTTCAGAGTACAAGTAAAATATGATCGAGATATCCAATTGCTATGTCGTAGAAATTAAGAGTGCAAAAGACAAAAGAATCAGAAAATAGCCAAGCGGTATGATTTTGATAGTCATTCCACTGGTATGCACGCAATGTAGAAGCTATCTTCTTGAGGCCTACATACTATTATTCTGCAAGCAAAAGGAAAAAGAATCAGAAATTCTAGTTTTTGGGTGCCGTTCTCCAAAGAAAAAACCACCATTACTTAATTAAGATATTTAAATTTGAGTATTTGCTTTCTGCATTTGTTATGCTATTAAAAGTATTTTTTTGGTCTAATTGATGGCTGCAGGGAAGACAGTTATACAATTTTTACGTAACATCAAACTTGTTGTTGCATTTCATCTACCTTAACATGTTCAGGAAAATTGTCTTCTGCGTTGCCTTAAGTTGAGGTTGAAGTGTCTGTTCTGTCCAATTGCGACATGCATCTGCTATGTAACTCAATGATACCTGTGCAGGTGTGGGAATTTGATGAAGCTTACCAGCGATGGTTGCCAGTCACAGATTTGACTTTACCTGAGGAAAGCGGAGATCCAGTTTATGCCATCGGTTGGGCACCCAATATTGGCCGGTATCATGTCATTTTCAGTTTTTCTCTGACCCAAAAGTTCCTTAATTTTGTCAGGCTTTAAGTCACCACTTCTAAAATTAAACCTTGAACGAAGCGAAAGTCTACTATAAGTAAATATCATCTTGAATGAATTTCTGGGAAAGAATAGCATGATGTATATTGTGTTTAAATTTCTGGAACTTATGAAGGTCAATTTCTCCCTAAAGTCTGATATTATCGTTCAGGGTGTGGGAATCTTTACTGACTGAATATTCCAGGCAAAACACTCTGGGTTAGATTTTTCCTGAGATAGTGTCACGGTTTATCTAGTGGAAGTAACTAAGTCTGTATGTATCAAATGTGTTAAACTCTGTATTGATGAATGGAGATGTGCGTTTCACTAATTGAATGATGGCAGTGCTAAAAGCTTGTTTGTTGGCACCTGCCAGAGCCAGCCCCTGCCTCTTTATGTCTCGTCTCTGAAGTCTATCTGTGGTTAATACACAACTAACACGTCCTTTTTAGATTCTGATCAGTGTTCTTTAAATACTTATTTGTTAGCAGCCCTTCGTAGTTTACAGAAGTTTGTCTGGCTAGATAGAAATGTAGCTTACACTTCTCTCTCTCAAAAAAATAAATAAATAAATAAATAAATAATGTAGCTTAAATAACAATGGTCTGATCTTTAATTTTGTGGTTCTGCCCAAAGTGCCCTTAAGGGTTGGCTATTATGTGATGGCTTGTGTAATTTTTTTTGTAGGCCTTATGAAATGGTAGCTATTGCAACTTCCAAGGGAATTGCAATCTGGCATTTGAAGTTGAACTCTGAGATGGATGGATCGCTACCAGTAGAGAAAGTAGCACTACTTTCTGGCCATGATGGGGAGGTATGAATACGCTGGAGGACAGTTAGGATAGGCATCTGTTGAACTGTAATCTTTGTACTGGATGTGATTAGTTATGTATGCATATTAATTTGCCGTGCCACATGTTGATGCAAACAATGAAATGAATTTGAATGATGCTAAAACTTAGTAACCAGTATGCAGTAACATGTTGGTATCTGTTAGTGGTTTTATGTATTAAATCTAGACCGTTGTTTTTCTCCCAGGATTGAAGGTGTCATTTGCTTTTGCTTTTGCTTTTGAGAGAAAAGACATGAAAGTTTTGGTTGTCAGTATAATTTTAAGAAGATGAAGAACAGCAAACATTTCTGTGATCCTTTTTGACTTTTATTGCAGGTGTGGCAATTGGAGTGGGACATGGGTGGAATGACTCTTGCTAGTGCTGGCAGTGATAGCGTGGTTAGGTTGTGGCAGGCAAACCTGAAGGGAGTATGGCATGAACAGGCAACAATCACAAGTGATGAAAGGACTAGTGCATCTTGAGGTCGAGAATGTATTTTTAATCTAATCCTTGGACAAGAAAACCTTTTATTCTCTTTCTGGCCAATTTTTGTTTTATTTTTCGTGGAGCGGTGATATAAGTACTGTCGGTTTTTACTTCCAAGATTTTACATCCTGACGTGGCGTCCATGTTGCAGTTTAGTAAGATAAACTCAAAGATAAAATCTATAAGATTTTAGTTTTTTAATAAAATATTATCAACTTATTCTATGGGTAAACCGCAAATCCTAGATTTTCTCTTACCTAGACCGCCAACTAAGTTATCAGGAGGACATGATGTAAAACTTCATCGTAAAATTTCAAAGTATTGATATTATATTGTGACTTTTTACTATGACTTTTTAATGTGAGTTTTTACAATGTGACATGGCGTCCTCCTTGGCAATTCAAGTAAGAGATAAAATAGGAACTATCTTTCAATTCTACAGCGAAACCTGATATCATTTTTCTTCTCGTAGCCAATATATGTGACCGCTTCTTTTATAAGATCCTATTAAATGATAGGTACTATAAGAATTGGTTAAAAGTTATTACCATATGTTGTTAAATGAGAAGTTTTTCTAGTTCATTCTATACCTGTCCATGTGCATAGGTGTAGCTAGCATTACTTTTATTAAAAAGTAGATGTCTATATTTTTTATGATTAAAAAGTTTTAATTGTTAAAACTTCCAAGTAGTGTTTTTATGAAGATGATATATATTTCATATATATTATTTAAGTTAATTTTGTAAAATTTAGATGACACGGGGAATTGGATGATCGTATTCGCTGTTGTTTTTAAGCTTACAAACACATCATAAGCAGGAGTAATCACAATAAGCTTTCTCACATGCTTGTCGTATTTAGAGGCCATGATATATAGAGAGAGATTGCTCTATTAGTACCAGACGGCCATACTAGCAAACTGAAGAAGAAAGCAGAGACGTTGTTAATTGGACTTGAGAATTAGTTCGTTAAAAGAACAGTAGAATTATTTCACAAGACACATGGTCAAATAAGATTTGTTAATATATAGGAAAAATTGAGTGACGATGGTGGAGCATTATTAGGAACGCAGCCCAGGCTCCCTCGTCGAGATCATATTAGCAACTAATTAATTTACATGGCTCCCTGATCTCCCTCCTGCATTAAGCGAGAAGCAACGGCTCTTGTATTGCGCTGTGGGGTTTCTCTCTGTACAAGAAAAAGATGAGAAGCTGAGCAAATCCCAACGGGCATCCCAGAATATTTGGAGCCTGCAGAGCGTAGTCGCCGAAAAATTGTTTGTCAGAGATTTAAAAATAGATGATTCAGAAGAAAGATATATAGTTTTCTGGGCAGAAATAAATTGATTGGATTTTTGCTTACAGCGACAAAATAGTCACGACCTAGAAGTCCGTATGTCATCCAAATGGAACTGGCGAGGAAGGTTGATAGAGACAAAGAAAATGGCATGAATTCAGAACTCTTCGTTTTTAGGACTTGCTTCTGCGGAAACGTACACATCGAGGACGTATCAATACTTGGTTATAATTATCAAGATTATGTAATAGGCAATTCAACAAGAATCACTAAGAGGGAAATTAAAGCGAGAGAGATATATAGATACACCCACCACGACAACTAATGGAGAAGCGTATGTGAACATGGTGGAGACAATTCCCATGGTCCCAACCATGGCTTTTCGGCCGGGATGGTCGTGGAAAGCCAGCAAGCTTACCCATGCAGCAACGGAGTATAAGGCGAGAACTGGTATCAGCAGCCACACGGCCGCTCTCTGCTTGCAGCATTAATGTAGAGAATCAATTAATAATGGTAGATTAATTTCCCGTATTCATGGAAGGATCGAGCAAGTAATTACTTAGGATTAAATAAAGTGGAGGAAGAAGAAGAAGATATATTGTGGAAAAGTAAGTAATTACCCGTCGTTCAGGTGTGGAGTATCGGACGAATATGAGGATGAAGGAAGTCTCGAGGAAAACCCCGATGGCGTTAATGGCGAACAAGGGCAAGTTCTCCCAGCCGACGCTTACG
Source organism: Aristolochia contorta (assembly GCA_022405105.1). NCBI lineage: Eukaryota > Viridiplantae > Streptophyta > Magnoliopsida > Piperales > Aristolochiaceae > Aristolochia > Aristolochia contorta. Next base: position 329,416 of record CM039667.1, on the reverse strand, counting down.
ATTGGTAAACCGTACAAAGAATAGGTTAGAGTGTTAAGAAGAGCTAGAATGTATGGAACGCACGAGTACCCGTCAGCGCTTCCTTTCTGTATAACTCTTCTAAAGGTCAATCTGATAAAAACAAACAAACAAAGAGATAAATTGAGAAGAAGCACCGCGCTGTAGGCGAAATAATTAAAGCTATAGCTTTCTAGGAGGAGAAACCCATTGTCGATTTGGAAAAAAAAAAAAAATCGGAGTGAGAAAGAAGAAGGCAGGAAGCTGGGATCACGTACGGGAACAAGCAGAAATATAATCTATGAAAAACGGGGAACGATCGACGTGCTAATCAATGACTAGGTACTTACACTGGCGCCGCGTAAAGCCCAAAAGAAGCACCACTTCCTGCATAAGATGCATAAGCAGGTCTCAGATGCCCAGAAGCGTTAGAAGGAAGGCGGTTTGAAGAGATGATGAAGAGAGAGACAAGAGTAGTGAAAGAGAGAGAAAAATTAAGGTGTACCGACCGATGAAGCCGACGGCAAGGCGGACGGCCTCGACGTCCATCCCCAGACTCATCGTGGAAGGAAGAGGGCGAGGTAATTAAGGGGACTAACGCGGGAGTACTGATCTCGTCGGTGAAAGAGAAAAGGGGGTTGTGGGGGGTTTAAATAGTAGTGGTATTCAATCAAGAGTGGCCATCCGTCCCCAGATCGAATTCCTAATTTAAAAACGACCATAGGATTATCTGCTAAGCAGGCGCGTTACTGGCGCTAGCTAATGATCAAAAGGCAGCTGTTCGTTCAACTTGAAGGAATCCTATCAGAAAAAGGAAACGCGAGTTAAAAGATCAAGTCCAACATAGTCAGGTTCGACGTGGATCCGACTCTGCATGCGGAGACCTCTCATGTGTATAATTAAAGAGATCTTTTCGTCTGGGGCCAGAGAAGTTTTCTCCTGCTCGCACGCTGCTCGCTACGCTACATGGCCCCTCCGGAAACGTTGTCGTCAACGTCGCATCCTCTGCATCTCTGGATCCAACCGTGGGGACCCAGCTGACTCGATTCTGACTCTTTCTCAGTACCTCAGACGGAACCCGCCAAATTTGATATCAAAACCAGTTAAATCCGCATATAAGGAAGAAAAAAAAAAACCTGAACCTACCGTGTTTAGGAATTAAGTCTCACGTATAATAAGGAAGAACTCGCCAGATCCTAAAGATCATTAATAACAACATAAGAATGTATTTAGACGTCTATGGATGTATCAGCCAACTTAGGAGTCCACTAATTTACGCATCATTCAATATTAGAGTCGTAGAGAAACATCATCAATTTTACAGACAAGAGTTTGTATTTAAATGATTCTGGTCTGACTTTTTTTTTTTTTTTATTTCTTCTTTCAGGATAACTGCAGAGAGGAAGAAAGAATAGCAGCCATTTACGGGACTTTCATATATTAAACCAATCATAGGATCCGTATGTAGAATTAAAAGAAAGACTCCTCGGATCTTGGATAGCCTCGTTTGGTACGCATTTGCTTCCGCCGATGAGGCCCATCTTTAGTAAATAATATATGAAAGGCCTTTTTCTGTAGGGCAGGACCCAACAACTATTAAGTATACTCGTCCAAGAAAAATGTGACACAACTACAAGTGTGAGGTTCACGAAAGAGGCTCTGTATGAGCGAGAAGGTGATCCGCTTTTTATTAGACAATCCGGTCCTTGAGGATAAGGAACAGAGGCGCCCAAATTTCCAGGATGTAGTTTTAAGACATAAGACGAACAGCCTTGCTCTACTCCGATGACGAGCCGTCTGCACTTCCAAACCCTGGGATCGCAACTTCTTCTTTCCTCCAACAGCTTCCTTGGATTCTCGCGCCAGCTCAACTTACGAAGAACTCCATGGAGAACGGGAAGAGAACAAGCCTGCTTACCGAGTAGAACCAGAAGATTTAATGTTGGGCATTCTTCTTCTTCTTCTTCTTCTTCTACAAGGCCCCTTGCCGTGTGTGGATTGCTTCCCGTAGATCCCTGGGCTCCCTCGGTAGATTCACAGAGTATAGCGTCACAGCTCTTTGCAATCTCTCTGTTTCCCTACCTTGGCTTCTTGTATTTCATCACCAAATCCAAGTCGGCTCCAAAGCTTACCCTTTTTGGCTTCTATTTCTTGCTCGCCTTCGTGGGAGCCACGAGTAAGTTTTCCTGACCCCTTTCCCGTTTTTTGATTCTAATAGCGTATGGAGCCAAAGAGAAAGAACCCATTTCTCAAATTCTGATTTCTTGGATTACTTTCTCCACCCGGCTATATTGAGGGAGATATTTTTGGGGTTTCGGTCCGTAACTTTGGCTACTCAATTCATCATATTATCTAGTTCTTGGGATCAGATGGATGGATGGATGGCCACAGACATTCTTTGCTTCACACGGCACCAGTTCATGAGCTCGTGCGACTGATGAGAGTCCTCTCGAGCTTATGAGTAGTAAGAATCCTATTGAGCGAACAATTCCTATTCCGTTAAAAAAAAAATGTTAAGGATAATAAGGACTCGGCAAAGTAGCCTCTGTCAGAATTCTTCATAATTAATAAACCCCAATCCCCTGACTAAGATCTTTAGTCGTTCCGATGACAATGCTCAATTTTCGATTGAGTTGAGGTTCTTTGCATTATGAGGGAATAAAGTTTTTTTTTTTTTTTTTGTCGTCTTCGATTACAAGTGTTTCTTCATAGGTAACATTTGCGGACAATCTTCCTTGATGCCGTGACGGTTCTCTTAAAGACAACAACAATTTAGTATCTCATCAATTTGGTTATTGATTGCAGAATTTAGTACTTCTTAGTGTGCGAGTTCATCTTCTGAAATATGAAGTATTCGAAGCCAGTTGTATCTTTCGTTCATTCAGTAGCTGAGAACATGATTTTTATTGCATTGCTTAGCAGTGGATTCTTGTTGATTGTATTACCTTCCTACATCGGTATTTCTCAACTCTGCTTATGTGTTCCATGTTTTTGTAACCCACCGCATTGGATTCTGGAGCAGTTCCAGCCGGGATATACGGTAGCTTCTCAAGCTTTAACTAAATTTCAGATTGATAAGATAATGTGTACAACTTCGATCGATGTTTCAAGTAATTCGGGTTTTCGTCAATCTACTCTGTGTGCAGCAAAAGTGCATTATGGAACCTCTCTGTCTAATGTTGATTGGCTTCATGGCACTGCGGAGTCTCTGCTGACTCTTACAAATGTATTTATTGTGCTGGGATTGAGAGAAGCACTAAGAAAGTTTCCAAATCGAAGGGAGGGAATTTCAGAAGCAGTTCCGGAGGCAAAAGATGATTAAACTCCCGTCCAAATTGAACGATAAAGTCACCTCCTTTTTTTTTTTTTTCTTTTCAGATTATATTCCAGATCGACACACAGTGTCTGCCGAAATTTCATGATGAATTTAAGACAATCCCACTCAGCAAGTGGCCTCGATGGTGAGCTTCTGATCGTTTGATGTATAATTGATCGTACAAAGTTTTCTTGTGAAATTAACGTGCGGACGGGTTGCCAGGATGGTTGAAGCCTTCTAGTGTAAGGGGGAGCTCCTATCTCACGAAGAATTTTTATTCGTTGCTTTGTTAATGGAGCTGGAAAGTTTTGTTGGGGCCGACCTCATAAGAAGGGAGGACAATCGAACCAGCTTTATCAAAAAATCGCACAGGTTATCTAGCTAAGCCGCCAAAATTGAAAAGGAAAAAAAAAATCAATGATTATCTGTCCACTGCTCTCAACAGGGCTTGCCATGAGAAGAAGTTTGAACTTGTTATTTTCAATTTGGGACAACAGAAGACGACCTTGATGAGGATGAATCGGAGAAGTGCGTACGGAGTGGTCTCAAAAAGATTATTTGAGATATAAAGAAAGAGACATAATAGACAAGAGCTTCCGATTTTTACCGGGAACACTGCCCCCATAAAATATCCTTTGCTCCCTTTCGATTTCTCCGCCGGACAAAGACGACCCTGCACCCAAAAAGTTGTTGTTTTTGGCCAAGTGAAAAACAACCCACGATGAAATGTATTTGTATGCTGATTTATCGGACTAAAAGAGCTTCCAATTTTGAATCGTTATCCCCCTGGACGGCTCTCGAGACTCGAAGAGTCAAGACTCGAGGTTGTCGGTTTATCAAAGAGACGGGATTTTGTTTTACAATGAAGCTGGTCTCGTAAACTTGTGATCGGAGACGGAGGAGAGGACAAGAGAAACGTCCGAGAAGATGGCTTTCTTCCTCCCTCGCTGCTCAGTCGCATACCCTCTTTTGTTTATAATAGATAGACGCGACACAAAAGAGAGACTGCCAGATCATACGAGTAACTTATCTGTCTAGGAATAGTAGATGAAGTGTCTTAATTTGCATAAAATTACTTGATTAGTTACACTCATCTACTTTTGTTTATTACAAATTCCTCCACTTAAAAGGCTGCTGCTTGGATGCTTTAAGCAAGCGAAGATGAAAATGCCAAAAGTGGGAAAGGAGTTATCTTAAGCACAAGCTCGTCTAGGCGAAATACGACAAATTAGCTGCCACTATCTCATCCTACTTTAGATTGTCATCAGAAAAGCCAAAACGAGGAAAGAAGAAAAAGAAAAGCCAAAACTTGCAAATTTATGCCAGCTCCAGAAGACCTCAATTCTACCGCGTTGAATTGGGGGGCTAGCGCGCTCTTCACCTTCACAGGCTCTTCAATCAGACCCATTTTTAAGAGAAGAAGCCGGAGGCATCAAACGGGAAATTCGGGTCGAATTCCACGGGTTCCAGGTTGAAGTCCAGGTCCACCATGGGGGAGTTTGTGACGGAGGTGGAAGCCGAGATTATTTCGGTGAGTTCCGATTCGGAAGTCTGGATGTTGTGTCCACCCCCGACGCTATGCATTCTACACGGGGAAACGGAGAAGTAATTGGATTCCGATGTGGCCGGTGATATAAAGGGAGGAGAGAAGCTTCCCCCCATGAAGCTAGTGTTACTGGTGTCGTTAAGCTGGTTAGAAGGGGAGAAGATGCGGGCTTCGGCGGTCATGGAGTCGATGGACGTGGGAGGAAAGGAGAAAGGAGGGGAACTCAGGACGTCCCCCTTCTCCAGACCTTGGGTCTTTACTTTGAGACCCGTTTTGAAGTTGAGCAATATTTCTTTGGGGTGCTGTACTTGATGATCATGAAACACCTCGTGAAGCTGTTGCTGCCGCTGCATCCGCTGCGAGGATTGTTCATCTGGGGAAGACGATGCTGTAGCGCGACTTATTTGGTGATACGACTGGAAGCACGTGTGCTTTCCCCTGTAGGTGACATCGAAGATGGTCGGGTCTTCGTCTGACCTCTGCACTTGCTTCGTCGCCGGGCATCCTTGAACGTTGCGGTGGGTGCACCTGTAGTACCCTCTGTAATCGAATTCAAAACAACAAATTAAAGAAGAAAATTAGCTCCCGCATTTTTCTATCCAATATTTATTCGATCATCTCCGCCCGTTTAGCAATCAGATATTAATTAATTAAACTCTTCCTAATTCGATACACCAAGTATCATATTTACGCCTATGACGTGCGACTGCTCCAATTGGCTAGCTAGCTAGCCAGTCATATCTGCATCTTTTTCGCTGCGTGCAAAGTGCAGCAGCAGTCCCCATCTGATCTATTTTTCTCATTTTCGCTCTGAATCCGCTTTAACATGAGAAGACCAACTTTGGCTCTCTTTTATTCCACAGCTGGCCGACTCTTTTTGAGTAAAGAGGCCCCAGAAAGTAGTGTAAAGATAGCTTTGGAGCCTCAATAATCGCCTGTTCTAGATTGGAAGGTGTTCCTAATTAGCTAGCTATCTTTCAGATAATTAAGCAAAAGAAAAGAGCGCGTGAATCATGAGGCAATATAAAGGCAGTAGTCAATTCTATCCACTTTCAAGTCGAGAGCGGGCCCAGAAATGACACGGAAACGCTTCAAATTATACGGAGGCTATTAATTTACACTTCACCAGGTGGCTCAAATCAAACTGGACGTATGCCCTGACATTAATGAGTGAAATTAAACCTTCGAGGGCTAGGTAGCAACCTAACGGGTATGCAGATGCCGTACTCATGTCCATGTTATTTCTATTTTGTAAAAGGCTTTATATCACCATTATGGATATTCTATCAGAGGTACTACTGATACCTACTAGTTTTCTTCCTAGCCGATTAGACAAGAACTGGGGAAGAAGCAAAGTAATTAGGAGAACAATATTGATGGCCGGAGCGATCAATTTAATTCACTTGGCGGTCTGACTCGGTATACATAATATGGGGAGGGTACCAGTAAAGGATTGAAGCTTCACTTACCGAGGAAACTTTGCTCCAAGAATGTCTTTCTGCCCATATTTCCTCCAGCTATAACCGTCGTCCAAGGGAGCCTCGAGGCCATCCCCGGTGCAAATGCGCACTTGTTCTGTCCACTTGGGCAGTGTCTTTCTGCTCCAATATAAAAAAAAAAACCCACTGATGAGCTGGGGTGAACTTTAATTATCACGAGGATGATCATTAATTCAGAGGTTCAATAGAGTTGTAGAAGGTAATTAATTCTATTTATAAGTAGGACGTAGGTACCTCTTTTTGGAGATCTCCCGTCGTTCGGCCTGGTCCTTGAATGTGGGATCGGAGCAGTCGCTCCGTGGGCTTCCGCTGACCGATTGTGGGGAATCCGTCCCCTTGGTGAGAGCCGTCGTCTGGTTTGGCGCTTCTCCAGCTTCCGGGTCGTTTGATTTCAGCATGGTGAGAGCTTTGGTGAAGGAAGATATGATCTTCGGTACAAGAGATTCGCGAAGCTCAGCTGGGAAGGAGGGACCCAAGTGGTCTCGGAGCTGCTCGGCACACTGTTGACCCTGTGTTAGCTCGCTGATCAGCAATTTCTTTTCCCACTCACCCATACCCTCCATTTCTCTCTAATTCCCTAGAGTAGAATATGAATTTGCGGCCGGGTGAGGATGAGTACTGTAGACTATATAATTGATCGACAATACTGGTGCAAGCTTCGGAGACTGCGTTGTGGCTGTAGATCATATATGAGCTCCTTAATTTGGATAATAAGTATAGACGTTCAACAAAATCCCATCTTCCCGTCGCTGGTCGACAAATTAAGTAACAGAAGCAGAGGTAAGAAAAAATTAAACGAGGAATTGAAGAAGAGAAACAAAGAAGGGGTTTTTGCTGGTAGCTTCTTTTTCGGGTAGCCAGGAGGAAGAGTTGCGAAGGAGGCTAAGAGGAGGAGGAAGAGTTGTACAACCTGAAGAAGGGGGGAGAGTGAGAGTTTGGTTTTAAGGGGAAGAAGGGGAAGGGAATAAGGACTACAAGAAAGGAGGACAAAGTTGAGTAAGAGGGAAGTTTGACTGGAGAAAGCGAGTAATCTGAGAAGGGAAGACTGGTCTTCGGTCATTAGAAGTGCAGATGGGGGAGTCCAATTGCTGACTGCTTCTCCCTTACTCGTTTCAATTCGTCTTTGGACGAACACTTTAAGGGTTTGAAAAGGGATTTGGAAAGGGAGGAAAGTCAGAGGAGAAGAAGCATCGGCGATATGACCAAGAATCTTCAAACCTTCTTCCGCGTTGGTTCCTCGGCAGTCATGGACGACCCTACGATGACATAAGCCCCTGACCTCACTCGCTCCTCCTGCTAACGCCATCACCATCGATGACCCATGTGACCTTATATGTATGGCCTCCATCATCGATCCACACAAGGTTTTCCCCTACCAACCATGCATTCATCCTTTGATAATCCCAAATCGTTATCTTACTCTTATTGTTTAAGAAAACAAATTATATATGTTTGCATAGCAAATATTAAGTGTCATTGGAAGGTGGAGAAATAGATATAATTAAGAGCCGTTGGAAGGTGGGTGGAGAGAGAGAGAGAGAGAGAGAGAGAGAGAGAGAGAGAGTATTAGACTCTGGGCGGGGGAAAGTAGGGAGTTAATAATTGGAAGGAAATATAAAAAAGAAGAGATATTTAGCAAATGTCCACCTCCCTGATCCACTTGTTCCGAGTCCCATTTCCTCACAATAAGACAAGGCCAGAAATGTAAACTCAAAACCACCGCAAGTCGACTTTAGACATTAATTGCAACTAGTAACAGAACCCCCCCTTTGGGTACTCCTCAAGGCCGAATTAAAGAGAAGATAATATTTAACAAAAGGAAGTCCTCCTTAATTCAGGGCAGTTCGCCATGTGGAGTTGCCTTTTAAGCAACCACTTGCTGGCTGGAATTTATGGGCGCTAATCTGTGGTTCATGCATGAGGACAATTAACAAGGTAGGGACTCAAGTGGGGATGTTAATTATATATGTCTTGATTAAGGAGCGAGATTAGCTAGCTAAGGGAGCCACGAGAGCAAGATCGTTTATGTTGTAATATATACGTACGTATATATTATGTATAGGGGGATCACGTTTATGTCTGCGCGCGGTATACGTACACCTCCTATTTCCCATATTTTTTTGTACATATATATATGTAACGCATGGTCAGCACAGAAGAGCAATATAAAATCGAACGTCTCCTCATGGAGGCTTTTTAATTTGTCTGAACTCAGACGTCACTCGACGAAACTCGAAACGCCTCCGGGCTTCCGATCGACCTGCGACGTAATAATTAAGGTTGTGAATGTACAGAAAGAGAAGGGGAAGAGGGTACGTACTGGGGTGTGGGGATCGGGGGTGGCCGAGCCGCACCGCAATTGATTCCAACTTTGACGAAAAAATATTGATAATATATATTTCCCGGATCCTAATAGTAGATCGCATTAGACCGATTTGGGGAATTAATCCTATCTTGTCCCGATCGATTAAGAAGTGGAGGTCAGTGGAAATGGTCTGGTCGTATTGGAATCTTCCTAGAAACGTGACCAGAAGACCGATGGAGGAAAACTATTTATAAGTCCAAGTGTATATTCAGACTTCAAACTTGAGACCCGCAGACGGCCAGCGCGGCAACCCATGATTAATTTCAGGTGAAGATATATCCAACATGACCAATTACGTCAGTCCTACAGTTAATGTCATGTGTGGCTTTTTTTTTTTTCTCGTCTCCTCTCCGTTTTCTTTCCATTAATGTGAGTTAGCCCATCTCCCAGCTCTGAGCCGAGGAGCCTGGGTCATGTGCTATGAGAAGAGGGCCGGGTTGCAAGACTTGTCCACAGCGACGCTCAGAACTGCCTGGAAAAGTTGAAGCTTAGCGTTGCTGAAACTCAAATCAACAGTACTAATTGGTAGAACTGCTAGCTAGCCGCGGGGTTCGGACCATGCCGTTTGTGGGCGACGTTGAACAGCGGTCTGGTTTTATGTCACAGGTGGAAATGGCTGAGAATTCCCACCAGCTGGCTACTGATCAGTGCTAAAAACCCGCCATGTAGTACGTGAATTGATCAGATTATGAGAATTCCTACGTACGTGCAAAACTTGTGCATATCCCTCGCCCTTACAAATCGATTGGATTGAATTACTGCCTGGAAAAGTGTCCAATAATAATTCCTGTTAGCTCCTCATGACGTGCGTAGCTTGATCACCTCATCATTTCGAACATTTAATCAATTAACCGTGTAACCAACCTGCATATCGTCCACGATCGTGTCCCTCTTCTTTTTTTTTTTTTTTTTTTTTTTTTCTTCTTCTTCTAGTGGATGCCTGCACCTGCACGAGTCGCTAGACTCACTGGCGCATGGGGAGTTCCGTCTACGTACGTCTTCTATTTCTGGAGGCTTCAGTCTTCAGCAGAGTCGAAAATTATTTCCACCAAAGAAAAATAAAAAGAAAAAGAAAAATAAAAAGAAAAGAAATAAAAAAGAATAGAAAAAAAAAAAACACATCTATCGGATGGCTGCGGATCGTCTATTGTCCGCTTCGCGAGCGCGTCACGCTCTCAGCGGCCAAAAAAAATCTAGGCACCCCGTAGGAAACGCCCACGTATCACTTAGCCCATCCACACCCTTTCACAGTCAGATACATTCGCGCCAGCCACCTCAGCTGCCTGCCTCTTTCCTTCTCTCACTTCCTCGCCACAAATATTCATCTTTTAAAATCGTTTGTTCGCGCGTTCCGGAAGTGGCGTGTGCCTTGCTCAACCCTTGGATTTCTCCTTTGATGCAATTTTCTGCCGTCCATCTGTGGGGGAATTTGTGGACGATATCACTTTAATTTATTTTTCAAAGGTGGTTTTCCCTAATTCGTTGGGTACTTCGAATGTAGATGATTCAGCCCCCACGCATATATTAGGACAGCCCGTATCTTCACTTCCTTCTCTCGCTAATTAGAATCTGTGCCTGCTCGGGTTTTGATCTGCACGCCCACAAAATCTTAAAGGAAAAACTCGGATCAGATTCTCCTTTCCGACGTCAACGAGGTAATTAGCAATCTCTTTGCTTTTTACGTTTTTTTTTTTTCTGTTATCATTTTTGGTGATGATCCCGACTCCCACTAGTTCTTGCCTCTCTGTTGCTTCATTTGTTTGTATGTCATAGTCGTCTCAATTGCTATGAGTTTCAGTTTTACTAGTTTTAGCCTCAGTGTGGTTCTCCTTGAGAAGCAGGGGAATGCATCAATTATTTAACGACAGTGGGAATTAGAAGCAAGTAGGTAACAGTTCCAATGTACTGCCGGCCGGCGGCGATAATGAACTCCGATATTACTTTTCAGTGTCATATAATACTAGCCTACAGATGAAAAGAATCCGGCGTCCGCGAGATGCCTAGGCAGAGCTAGTGCCTATAATTAATCAACGAATTTTATACTTGTGCGTGCATCAATTGGTAGGTGGCCCGCAGTAAATGACGCCTCTCCCCTTACTCAGTGCAGTCATCTGCCCTGTAGACCATTCACAAGTTTGTTTACAAATTCGCTCACACTTACTGTATCGAACGTACTGTATCGAATTGTTGAGTGCCATGTTCGTAAAGCATGAGAACAAAAAGAGAAATTAGCGGCTGAGGGAGCATATATAGTGCCGTTCACTTTACTTTGAACACCCTTCTTTTGATGAATCGAGATGCAGCTTCGCTGTTGAATTTTGAGCTTGTAATACACGTTGCGATGGTCGATGACTATCCGGGATGGATAGATAACATTGGGAGACATAATTGGGATCTATCAGTACCGCCAATGTGATGAACAATTAGATCCTTGCTCTGATTCCTCTCGATGATTCTCTTATCCTTTTTATCCCATGTATATAATAAGCTGCTAGTCGTAAGTTAACCCCACCAACACAATCAGTAGGCAACCCAAACTATGGTTGCTTACTTCAACTGTGCACTCAAGGTGATACGAAACACTCGACATGATTGTTTTCTTCCCACTTTCGCTCTTGAAATGGCTACTGATTGGACATCAGACAGGGTTGTATTGTCACTCCAAAATTTCTTTATTCGTTGGCATATCCGAGTTGGATAAAACTGAAGTACTGATCGAACTTGAGCATGGCTCAATGATGGTCACATGGGGGGTTTTCTAGTGGGAGGTCTTGGGTTCAAGTCTCCTTAGGGGTATGGGCAAAAAGTCACAACTTTAAAAAAAAAAAAAAATTCAATTACTGATTTAACAAGGAGAACTAGTCGCCTAACTGGATCAAATAAATTTTTCTTAATGATTGATGATTCTTCTCTTTGGTAGATTTTTACTTCACCAAATTAATGTATGCCCATTTCTCTTACACTTGTTCTGTTTAATACACTGACATCCTGGTTATACTGCAGGACCTCCCATCACCCAATCCATACTGCAGCCAAGTTTTGGTTGCTATCATTCTGATTGCTCAAGTAATTTGGCATGGGAGTTTTTACTGTTTCAAGTTCAGCTTCCAGGGCTACATTTGGCATTGGCACAGGATTTTCAACCTATCGTTACCCATCGAAAAGACACATATTCTTGGCTTTCAAAACTGACAAAGGCAAGAATTCAGCACTGGTCACGCCCCAGGAATCCGTACCTATACCTAAAGAAGCTCCCAAAGATCATCAGAAGGTTTTGAGAAGAGCTAGCAAGAATGCTAAAAGAGTCCGAGCCATATCCACTGATGGCGTTTCTTCAAGTACGCTGGACTTGGATTACAATGCAGCTGCCGCTAAACTTGAAAACATTTTTAAACTTAGCCCAGCCGAGATCTCCGACGTTGAAGAATCAGATGTGACTCCTCGACGACGACGAAAAACAAGTAAGAAAAACCATGGCCAGAAAGAAAAATTAAATACCCAAAGCCAGGTTGTGGTGAGAAACCACAGAAAGAAGCCAGGCCGTTTGAACCTCGAGAGCAGGGTGTCTTTGAAAAAGAAGAAAGACGAAGAAAAGGCTGTGAGTGGGCTGTCCAAGCAGAAGAAGGGAGAAGTGAGTAGCAGAGATATGGATAGACTTGTCAGGGATTACTCCGTTTCAACTGATTTAGTTAGCATGGATTGGAAGAAGATGAAGATACCAGATGTACTTACTTCTACTGAACATGCTTGGCTGTTCTCGCTGATGCAGCCTACGAAGGTAAGTACTTTTTTTTTCCTCCTGATGAACTAATTTAACTTTGTAAACTTTTCGTCTTGGTTGGGACGCATTACCAGTTACGGAATAAGTATATATTCTCATGGGTTCGTTCTCTAGGCACTCACATTCATATATTTGAATTTAGGCACTCCTTCATGTGAAGGAAAGTTTGCTAAAAGACTTGGGAAGGGAACCCACAGATGGTGAATTAGCGGAGGCAACAAATATGTCTGTGAAAGAAGTTAGAAAGAATATTGAGGTTGGCCAAGCAGCTAGGAATAAACTAATTAAGGTAAATCGTCCTGTTCAAACGTCATTCTGAACATTTTTAGGTACTTGGGAGGTCATAATTACGTAGCAGGGAGATTGACTTTCAAGAGCTTGTTGCAGCACAACCTTCGACTAGTTTTATTTGTTATCAACAAATACTATCAAGAGCTTGCGAGTGGCCAAAAGTTCCAAGACCTTTGTCAGGCAGGAGTCAAAGGTCTCATCACGGCAATCGATCGGTTCGAACCAAAACGAGGGTTTCGACTGTCCACCTATGCTCTGTTCTGGATACGACATTCCATAATGCGCTCGATGACTCTCACAAGCTTTACCCGAGTTCCCTTCGGTCTTGAATCGGTAAGTAGATAGGTCCCCCATGTGCTGTAGCTGTTCATTTTATATTCTTCACCTTGCATACTTAACTGATATGATCTTAGAGCACCGAAACTATAATCTATATACGTGGCCTATCATGTTGTAATAGATCCCTTTGTATCAGTTATCAGCTGGTTACAATATAACTGAGGATTAGTGCATTTTGAAACATGCAGGTTAGAATGGAGATTCAAAGGGCTAGAACTGAGTTGTCTTTCGAACTAGGACGCCAACCTAACGATGAGGAGATAATTACCAAGGCAGGAATTTCCCCTGAAAGATATTATGATGCAATGAAGGCTTCAAAGTCAATTCTTTCTCTGAATGCAAGACACTCTACCACTCAAGAAGAGTTCCTAAAAGGGATTGCTGATATTGATGGTGTTTCAGGCGACAGTAGAAGGCAGTCTGCCCTCCTCAGGCTAGCTATCGATGATGTGGTAAAGTTTCTTTTAACCTCCGGCCAACTAGCTGCTAAAAATTTAAAATATCAAACTAATTTGCTAGTGGCAGTGGCATCATTACCCTCTAATTGGGCCTTCAACGTCTGAATGTATTGTACATAAATTCAAACAGTTCATCGATATATTTGTGACATTTTCTTCTTAATAAAATCTTTGCAGCTGGACTCATTAAAGCCCAAGGAGAGCTTGGTGATCAGACAGAGATATGGACTAGATGGGAAAGGAGACAGGACCCTCGGAGAAATTGCTGGGAACTTGAATGTGTCTAGAGAAATGGTCAGAAAGTACGAAGTGAAAGCGTTTATGAAACTCAAGCATCCAACTCGAGTGGATTATCTTCGTCCATACATAGTATGAACTTGACAGACCTTCATGTGTATATCTGAGAATGTATACAAAGGCATTCTAACTAGTTTGTCCTTATTCTTGTATTGCTTCTGCATACCGGAGAATATTCTACGACTAAGCTAGCAGCTGGTCAGTTGAAATAATCTCGTACACGGCTACACCATGTAAAATATCTATATGTAAAACTATTTTAGAAGTCCAATACTGTATACTTGTATTCATGTACACCACCTACAGAATGAATCTCTGTTATATAGTTAAAATTTGTATCCGGTACAGATAAAAGAAAATGTTTTTCAATTTCTTTTTGTTTGTAAACAATACAAGACTGCTGTCTCTGGCATTATGACATTATCATCACTATCTTGATACCCCCACTGAATGAATGGTTCAGTACATAAGTTTTCTCTTACTGATCAGTACAGCTTCCAGGTATACATATGAGAAGAAGATCCAACAATGTGGGTGTACATTTCATAGGGATGACACTCTGATCCGCCCCATGGGTTTTAAAACCAAAACTGCAGGTCGGGATGGGATTTCATATGAAAAATTGAAAACCCGAACCATGGCTTGAGAAAACCAAGCCGACTCGGTATATATAATGGGTTGTACTTCAAATTTATTTTTAATAAAAAAATATTCCATAAAAAAATTAGTTTTAAATATTATAAACCAGGAATCAATCCCCAGGGACAAGGCGGGTTTTCCTGGGGCGGGTTTTCCTGGGGCGGGTTTTCCTGGGGCGGGATGGGATGAGTGTTACTCCGGCCCGCTGGGAGGGGACATGCTTGAAATTTTCGAACCTGTTTCTTCAGTGACGGGCCGGTTTGGACGATTATAAACCCTTGTATACTCTTAAAATCCTAAACCCGACCAATTATCATCCCTCAGATTCTCTCTCTAATTCGATCTAGTTAAAGACATTCCCGCTGGTAAGAAATTGTTTTGTCGGTGCCTTTTTTGCTTATATATATATATATATAAATATATAGGAAGCACTTTTTCTTTCTTTGGTACATGTCTATGTCTGACTGTTAACACAAGCACTGAAGGGTCTCAAATTAAATATGCAATTGTAATCTTTTTTTAACCTCAATTCATTGAGATTGTCTATCAAAGTAATGTAAAGAAAGCAAACCCTGCAAATTAATGAAGACCGAAAAAGCAAACCTGTCTTATGTCTGTGTATGACCCATAGTAAGGAAAGCACTTTTTCGACCATAAAGTTAAGATTGCCGGTGGAGTTGAGAACCAATCAAGCAAAAACTACTGTCTTATGATCTGCTCCTAGAAAAGCCCCAACTCTGATTCGATCCACTACTCTTTCACTCTAGCGACCTGTAAATGAAGACCGAAATTGGTCTCGTCCAACAAATCAGCGACGTGTTCAAATTCAAAAAGCCAGTTTGGTTTCACTTTCAGTTTCACAGGGGCGGGATTAAAGTAAGGATGAATATATGACAGCGTCGGGATCTTTGGATCGAAGTTGGAAACAATCACTGTCAAGTAAAAATAGCCCTGCAGCTGCCTCAACTCTCAAAATCCAAACCCCGCTTGATCAGTGTCACTGATTGATGACCGATGAGAGGGGAGGGGATCGGGTATCGGATTATGGTCTGAATCAGTTCGGAGATACTGATAGATTATTCTCAATAAAGAAAAGGAAAGCAAACCGGCAATTAGTGTCTATCTTGTTCCAGATAGATTATAGAAATGGGTATGGTATGGAAGTGAGCGCTCACAATCACACCCAACTCCAACAAATTTGCTGCCATGATCCATCGATTTACCTTCCAACATGTGTTCTCCACTGAGCAGATCTCATGGAGTAACTAACGGAGGGTGTATGTTCTGGGTGTGGATTATTGCTCAGTAGTGGACTGGTAATCAAACGGAAATATGGGATATGCACTCTGTAAGCCGGCTATAATAATCTGTCTCCTGTCACAGAAAACAAGCAGCAAACAAATTAAACCCTGAAGCATATATCGTGCTCCAATTTAGAATAATGTGAGTGCTCTCGCCGGCATCAGCATCAATTTTCTACAGGGACATCATAATTGAGAGATCGATTTGAGAGATAAGGATGAGGCAATGATGAGTGATTTTGTAACGGCTGCTGCAGTCATGTCTTCAACATTGCATGGGATCAGAGATATATATTAGAGCTCTAGAACTTTGTAGAGAACATTGAAGGTAAAAGAAATTAATTACACGAGGTTTAATTACCCTCGCATTGAGCAAATTAAGCTGCAAAACATCACTGCTAGTCCGACGAATAAATAGCCGCATGCAGCATTATGAATGATATGAATAATATGATAGATAAAGCTAGCTCGTTGTTAATAATATATACGTCGAAGCTAGCCTCTGGTGAATCTAATCCTCCCAACAGCTTGGGCCAGCGAGTTATCATCCGTCGTGTTCGAGTGTAGTGATCCGGACAAATGAAAGCCGCCGAGCTTTCCATTTTATCCAACTTTCACTTTCTTCGTGGACATATGAATTAACCATCAATCAGAGAGGAATATGATCAGAGAGGATCGAAAAGAGGTCAAGTGTGGTCATTTTGGTGGAAAGGCAACAAAAGCTAGTGCCCATGCAATTAGGATCACTATAAAACAACCTCAACTAATATTTTAACGAAAAGGAAGCGCAATGTAGCTAGGCGCCCGTACAGAGAAACAAGAAGCCAATCTGGAGGAGATATCGTTCTAGGCAGGGGTTGTGAGAGGGAGGAAATGAAAGTGACGAAAAGGAGTACTGCTACTACTACTACTACTGCTACGGCTTGAATCAATATTAACAGTGGCAGGTGCAGTTGTTTAATTTATGTGAAGGAATTAAATAGGGAATCGAATCTGAGGAGCCTCTAATGCTTCTCCCACGACCGTGCAGAAAAATAATATATATTACTCGCTTCCACATATATAATAAGGTGGACGGCTTCGAGAGAGAGACAGAGACAGACAGCAAATGAGAGAGAAAGAGAGCTAATGAGAGGGAGAGACAGACAGACAGCAAATGAGAGAGAGAGAAAGAGAGCAAATGAGAGAGAGAGAGAGAAAGAGAGCAAATGAGAGAGAGAGAGAGAGAGAGAGAGAGAGAGAGTGCAAATGGGAGAGAGAGAGAGAGAGAGAGAGAGAGTCCACCATCTCCAACGATTGTGGGTACTGTGTCCCATATATGGGCCGGGATGCATCACATCGGGAATATATGTATTGTTTTTGCTTTGGCTGATTCATAAATTGGTTCCACACCAGCACGAGCGCAGTCCCCCTCTCCAGCTATATCTCTTCCCATTCATACCGGTAAATTTGCAGAGCAGGGTGCACCTGTCTATGCAATCGCCACGCCAACCATCCAAACTCCCCCGATCAAATTAATTATTAGTGCTTCCAAAAGGATCACCATACACATAACAGACTTGGACTCAGACTGATAGCATAACGAGATGCAGCTGAACTGACATGCCGTTATAAACGTACATGCTGTATAACAATCTCACAAATGTGTCTCCAAATGAAACTTAAGAGCATTTAGTGTTTCTTTGCTTCAATATATATGAGTTGAGAGCAGAGAGCAAGCAGCACCTTGTGAGTATCTTACGAGCATACATTATCAACTGCGTACTACCCAAATGGGAGAAAACAAATTTAAACATGCTATGAATTTTGATCAATCCCAGAAGTATTCCAAGATTGCCTATAGTTTAAACTTCAAATAAACTTCAAATAACTATCAAATAACTCCTAATCAAGCATCTAACATATAGGACAAGCTACAAATTAAACTCTTTTTTCTATTACAGAAGAAAGCTACATCTATCTTCCACTTAGATCGCTGCTAATGCTTAGAGGGAAGATCTTAAAACTAGTGAAATTTCTATTTCATGATTTCATTCTTATTTTCATTATGTGATAGTATGCTCGCTAAAAACACTAACTCTTCCCGCATTCATATATCATATCCACTAGCCATATTATGTCATACATATCACGAGGCAGGTATGCAAATGGAGATGGAAATAGATTTGGTAAAACCTGGAACTTTGAAATTGCATCAGGAGACATGCATCCACAAAATTAATACTCCTGTAGGGTGGTTGGGGTTGGAGGCCTGGAGGAAGGACGTATACAAGGTTTGGTATTGGACTCTGCTTGTCTTAAAGTGTGATGTTATGTGTACTTCCATGGGGTACTTACTGCATGCACCGCCTACCCTCTGACGTGGATGCCACACATTGGAAAAAGGTTGGTATCACTAAATGTGGTTCACATACCTGGCACAGTGGTCCCTCAGTTCCAAGTCAGAGGGCAACGCCCGTGGAAGTACGCATAACATTACTCATTTTTAAACACCTTGCATTCATGGTCGCACTCACACACACTTGAAAGAGACACATACTTATATTAACTTGTTTTAATCATTATCTATTTTTCCAACTAAGCTCTTTTTGGATTGAATAGAATTTCCATGACTTATTAATTATTAGCACTTCCGGGGAAAAAATTCTAACATCCACGTATAGTAATCACAATTTAAGATACTATAATTTTGGTTGCCTTTCCCTATTACTACTATAATCTTCTCCTTAACGATGAAAAGTCCTCCTCAAGTAAGGATATTTTTTTCTTACACAACTAATTAGTTATGTGAAGTATGTATAACTCCTCTAGCGATTGGCCCCTTTTAGGAATAAAATATCCACATGAAACTTACTCTCCCAATAATTAGAAATGCAACTTGAATTCTTTCACACAATCTTCAGCTAGCAAATCAATCAGCTTTTAGTTTTCTTTCTATATATAGCGAGGCGTGTTGGTCTGGTCCTTGATAACAGATAAAGCTTTTTCCAGGTTAAGTAGTCTAGTTGGAAGTACATACGTATACGTATAGTAGAAACGGCATAAATTAGGGTGACCCTTGAAATATAATTGTAAACTTTGTAGAATTTGGTTGGGGGGACAGGACCGGAGATACGAAATGAAGAGTACAGTGCACTAAGAAATTAAATTGTACATGCATGTAGTCATGGATGGGCAGTTTTGAGAGACTAGAAACTTTTTGGTATTTAGTAATAACCTTTTTTTCTGTCTTATTCAGAGACAAGAAGTCGGCGAAGTGTAAAAATATAATTTAATAAATAATTGCCTGGGTCAAACCAAATGGTCTTTCGTTGACCCAAGTTGAATTGTTGAGGTCGACTCGGAAAGGAGACGATTCGATTCGAGTCGGGGGTGACGAGTGACGACAACTACTCGTCAACTTCGCCTTCCTTTCTTTGGCTGGCTCTCTTCTTCGGTCTTCGCTCTCCCTCCCTCCTCCGGCGGTCATACTCGTGTTTGTTCGGTATCACCTGTCGTTCCATACTTTCCAAACTTTTTTACGTTCGGCATTGCCGCTTTAATTCCCATTTTCGTAGCCTGTTTATAACCCACCAACGGGACCTACTTTCCGAGGCACCTTCATCGCTCGCTTCCAATATAATTTGCTTCACCTCCATCTTAATTTCCCATAGATCGTATACATCTTCAGTTCCTCCCTCTTTTTTTTCTTCCCTAAACTCTACTTCTCTCCTATTCCAGTTCGAGAAATAATGGATAAGCGTCGTAGGAAGCAGGCCAAGACAGTGAGCTACGAGTCTGAAGGTTGTTCTTTGCTCTCTCTCTCTCTCTCTCTCTCTCTCTCTCTCTCTCTCTCTCTCTACTGATCTCCTTCTGCCTTCATTTCCTTTATGCTTTCTAGCTAGTCATTGCTGTTTCTTCTGATGCATTTCTTATATAGGTATATATATAGCTACGTACTGATGATCATGCATGCATTAATTTGAAGCTAGAATTAAAATTTTTGTACTAAATTAAATGTGCAGAAGTGAGTAGCATCGAGTGGGATGTCATCGACATGACCGAACAAGAAGAAGATCTTATCTATCGGATGTATAAACTCGTCGGTGATAGGTAATACACGTAAAAATAATTTCCTCACTCTGATCCTCTGCATTGTTAGTTATAAGCACGAGCTGATAGGTAACAGAATGATCAATGACCACTATATATATACATACTGCCGTTCCTTGCTTTGCCAACTCGATGGACAAAGATACTCCACAGTATATATGGGGCGTCCCTGAGACCGCAATACGGAACATGGCTATTTGAAATTAGTCATTTGTTCCTTAATTTTGATGGGTTAGAGTTGACCCATATATTTATAGATTGACCCCTCCATAACTGAGCACGAAATTAGGATGCATGATGTACGTTCGGTATCTCTTTAATCGTGAATAAGTCGACGGGGACAGTAGGTCAACGCTAGCTATCTGATCTTCTCTAAGCAAATCAGAATTAACAAAACCACCGCTGAAATAAACAGACGGATCAGTCGTCCTTTCCTGCTCCTGCATGCACCGAAAGTACTGAGAAGTGAAACTGGCCGGCCTGAAAAGCAAGTAAAAAGAACCATCCCTCTGGCCGCCACATATTTCAGATCCAGGACGACGAGGGCTGCGTATATATATATAGTAGTACTACTCTGAGTCCGAGGAGCATTTAGAGAGCGCCTTTTAAGGCTGACTGCCCAATAAATTTTTCGCTTATACGGGCTGGTGACGTGTTCCTACGTGATGGGAGGGTTGTCTTCGCCATATTAACTTTTTCTTTGCCCGTCTTTCAAATATTGAATGGACCTGCCTGACCTGAAGTACTGCTCTACTCCTCCATCCAGTCTCCATTCTCCACGCAACGACGGGGACGACCGACGGACAGACTTCGAATCAGGCATCGAGTCGACTTTCTCAGACCCATAAAAGTACTAATTTTAATTTATTGTTGAGTGAGATTAGTAACGGGAAAGGTGAACGTACGTAAGGTCCGAGATACAACGGCGTGCATCTGTTAATTATTAAATGTTAATAAAGATGGCACTGGCGGTGGCACATGACCGTGTCCTGCGAACGCAGAGGATGAAGAAAAATCGAAATGACTCTGATCAACGACTAACGTTTGAGAGGAATACGAATGGATGTGCAGGTGGGCGCTGATAGCAGGTCGAATTCCAGGACGCAAGCCAGAGGAGATCGAAAGGTTTTGGATCATGAGACATGCGGAAGGCTACGAAGGAAAGCGCAAAGGACGCGGGAGCTGATCGCTACTACTAGTACTGCTGATTATATATCTACTCTGTGTATCTCTCTATTAATTCGGGAATTAATTAACTGGCTCAAGATCATCCAATTAGCATCTCTTGTAAAATCTTCCATCTGTTTGCTGAAAATTAAGATTGTGCATGCACGGTTTACTTCAACCCATTAGTGCCAAGCTACCTTCTTCTTTCTCTTTAGATTTTTTTTTTTTACTTTGTAGCATATTCAAAGAATATTGAGGTGACGAGGCCACAAGTTGATTACAGAAATTCAAATTAACCTACTCATACAACCACCAAAACCACGCCCACAATCAAAGACTATGTAATTAACCACGGAACGATACCAGGTAATAAAACTCAACTTGAAAACATGCATACCCGGCCACCAATACCATCACAATATGTCTTTCGGTCGGCCTGCCTATATGGCAACCACTAAGAAATTAGCCTTTAATTGCTTTTCCATCCGATAATTACTTATTCAAAAGCACCAAAGCATATATTGGAGAGAGAAAATGTTAGAGCTACCCTAGCCGGCCGGGTATGAATTTTAGTTCGCAGCCAAGTATATAATGGGGCTCCCACTCGATCAGTTAATTATAATTAGTCTCTTAAGCACTGTCAGAATCCCTGCAGTATATATAGCCCCTGTGCATGCAGTAGCACTGTACGCACCACCTCATAAATACTCGCATACGTCTTTTCGAATTAGTACTGATCATATGTTTTGAATATTAAGAAGAATTAAAACCCCTTTTTGAATTAACAGGCCGCCCGATTAGTACTTGTATTGAATTAACCTGGCAACGATGGATCAAAGAACAGGTGTCCTGTGGGCACATGCATGGTGCTGCATTGATTCCCCGTGCCGTTTCATGCATTCAATTGATGGGCTAGCTCTCTCGTTGGAATTTATGTAAATATTGTGACCATCACCTAACAAATTTCTGTGGCAATTCGGGGTCGCCAATTTCTATAGGCTTGATGGTCGATATCTCACTTACCTGGATACACTTTGAATGTGTTGTTGGTGTCAAGTCGTCAAAAATTCCCAAACCTAACTGAAGCCACATATTAATGTATATATATGTTCTTCTTTGACAAACGAACGAACCAACCAATTATGAATGCAGTAGTAGGCGGTCGAACTGTTGAGTTTTGATGCCACCTAATTAATTAGAAGAGTCGATGTATATTAACTGTGGCCAAACAACACTACTGCTACTTCGCTCTCTCGCGCGAGAGGGTGAGTGATAATAATCAGTAGGCGAACTGTTGAGTTAGTGTAGAGTGCCAGAACGGCGTATTTAATTTGAGTTTAAGTAATCATTAATCACCCATGGCCGGCAAACCTAACAATCCGGTCAAAAGCAGGGAGAACACAAAACCATGTATCTGCACTATCATTCGTCGCGGGATGTGTGTGGGCGAAGAACTGCTGTATAGCTTTTCCTTATAGTTTAATGACTTTAGGGAATGTGTCGAGTCGGATCCACCTCCGGACCTCAACAAACCAACGGTTAAGGCTGCGCAGCCCAAATTCCGAAGCAGCTCCCAGCTGGAGTCAGGTAAGGCACAGGAGGAGGAGGAGCTTCTCTGCGCGTGGCGGAAATCCTTTTCCTCCACATTCCATCAACCCGCACCGGATCAAGTACGGACTGACTTTGTTAATTACATGATGAACGTCCCACGTCCCCCCTTTTATGATCTCTCTCTCTCTCTCTCTATATATATATATATATATATACATATATCCGCCCCTCCTCTAGCTAAAAAGAAATTAAAGCCGGTTGAATTTGAACGAGGCGAGGTTCGTCAAACCAGCCACTCACCGTTGAGTTGAGCCACGCCAAAGTAAGACCTGATCATAATGAAAGTAAATGGCGTCGACCACAGATTTTTTTTTTTTTTTTGTGCAAAAGGTTCCGAGTATAAGAATAAAGTGAAAGAATCCCTCAAATTGATCATTCATGTACAATTTTATGTGCAGCAAGCAACAAAAGAATAACAGAATTTTAGATATAAAAGAACAAAGCTAAGGATGTTATCATATCATCATGAAATGTTTATTCTCTTTCGAAAACGGGTTTTTGTATTCTTTTTTCTTTTCTTTTTAACTTATCAATTACACTTCTACATCATGTATATGTATTCAATATGCATGCGTAGGAACAATTCTCAGATTTGTCTTTTAGCCCACAAATTCCCACGCATTGCGAAAAACTTTGACGAGATAGAGATCCGTTAGCATAAATTTTTCACATGCTTCAGTATGAGATTAGAATGGTGAGGAATCGTTAAATGGGATTCTCTGTTGCAGAACTGAGAGCCATAAGTCGACTCTGCTCAGGGAATAATAGCCACCGCGGTTCCTATGAAACGTAATTTTCCTAGTGGATGGAATTAGTGGAAGTCTTCAAGCAGGTTCCACTAAGGAAGCTAGAAACGAACCAGGGCCAGACAAAAGAATTCCTTGTGTCTCTCCCTTTTTCTTCTCCCCAGTTCTTCTCTCCCCTCTCTCCCCTCTCTCCCCTCTCCCCTCTCTCCCCTCTCCCCTCTCTCCCACACTCTTCCTCACTCTCTCATAAACTCTTTCCCTCTCATGAACTCTCTCTCTCTCTCTCTCTCTCATTCTCTCTCTCTCTCTGACTCCCTCTGACTCTCTCTCTCACTCTCTCTCTCATTCTCTCTCTCATTCTCTCTCTCATTCTCTCTCTGACTCTCTCTCTGACTCCCTCTGACTCTCTCTCTCTCTCTCTCTCTCTCTCTCTCTCTCTCTCTCTCTCTCTCTCTCTCTCTCTCTCTCTCTCTCTCTCTCTCTCTCTCTCTCTTTCTCTCTCTTTCACTCTCTCTCTCTCTCTCTCTCTCACTTTCTCTCTCTCCCTCTCTCACATTTTCTCTCTCCCTCTCTCCCTCTCCCCCTCTCCCTCCTCACATTTTCTCTCTCCCTCTCTCACATTTTCTCTCTCCCTCTCTCACATTTTCTCTCTCCCTCTCTTACATTTTCTCTCTCCCTCTCTCACATTTTCGATCCCTCTCACATTTTCTCTCTCCCTCTCACACACTCTCTCTCTCTCTCTCTCACACACCCACACCCCCACACACACACACACCCACACCCACACCCACACCCACACACCCACACACCCACACACATTCTCTCCCTCTCTCTCTCTCTCTCACATTCTCCCTCTCTCTCACATTCTCTCTCTCTCTCTCACATTCTCTCTCTCTCTCACACATTCTCTCTCTCTCACATTCTCTCTCTCTCTCACACATTCTCTCTCTCTCTCACATTCTCTCTTTCTCTGATCTCTCTCTCTCACCTCGCTGCTAGTCGGACATTTAATGTTATTAACTAACGGGGCCGCAAAAGATTGACGTCGAAAATGTTAACAATTACTCAGCTCCTACTCATCTACCCATTAACCTCTATAAAGTACAGGAAGACTCTACGCCTATGTGCCACCTCTCCCCACTATATATACCACCCTTTGGTGGGTAGACAGACCACTGCAGCCTTAATTCCCATCCCTCTCACTTCGATCTGCTCTGGACCAGTTCTTCCGGATCGAAGCTACCTGCAGGGAAAGCCATGGCAGATACTCTGCGTTTGGCCATTGGGATAGTAGGTGCGTACTAGGATTTATTTGTGTCCTCATGTTCTTCTCTCCATCTACTCCCCACTTACCCTTCTCACACGCCCTTCCCATGTCTTCTGCTCTCCTACTTCTTCATCATCATCTTCTTCTTCTTCTCAAGGTGTTTGTTCCCTGTAATGATCCTCATGCCGTGATTGTTTTTTTTTTTTCACAGGAAATGCAGCATCTCTGCTGCTGTACGCAGCTCCGATGTGAGTTCCCATCTTCCTCTTATCTATGACGTTTATGCATTGAGCGCTAGCTAAATTAAGATGCGCGTTATTAAATATATATGGTTCTCCTCTTTCAGACTGACTTTCAAGAGAGTGGTGAGGAAAAGAAGCACGGAAGGATTCTCTTGTCTGCCTTATATCGTCGCTTTCTTGAACTGTCTTCTCTACACTTGGTACGGCTTGCCGGTGGTGAGCTGCGGATGGGAGAATTTAACAGTGGTCACCGTCAATGGCCTCGGGGTTCTTCTCGAGCTCTCCTTCGTCCTCATATATCTGTGGTTTGCCTCCGCTCAGAACAAGGTCTGTCGTCCTTCTCAACAATATATATAAGTGGCCACCTGCATATGTTTGTCTATCTGCATGTTATCTGCATCGGAGAAAAAAAAATTTAAAAAGAAAAACATATTAATCATATTGCAGATCAGAGAGTCTGGTGCTTCTGATTTGTGCATGGAAGGACCGCGCCATCTTATTATACAACAATATGATATACTTTTCTTTCTATCTTTCGTTCTTATTTTTCATGATTAATTGAGTGAACTTAATTTGGCTGGAATAATTGTGGATCATGGAGACAGAGGAAGCACCGAGCATATCATGTGGTCAGACTCCTTTCAGTCGTCGGACCCAGGATTGATCATCCCATTAGACTCTCCCTCCGAGTTGGAGCGCACACATGCACTTTCACCAGCATCAGCATCACTAACTCTTCATTAATGGGAATAGGAAAAGCTACTTAATCATCGACCGGCACAGGAAAGGAGCACCATTATATAAGAGCAAACTTCAACTTTTCTTTTCAATCAGAATTAGAATAGTACTGAATATTAAAAAACAAGATGGACAAAGGCATCCCTGTCAGCTGCTAATTTATCGAGTTGTCTCTAAAATCTTCGTAGCAGATATATATATGTATATATATATATATGGAGCATAAAAAGCATGAGTGCGCAATACTTGATCGGGTTTAGAACTATAAACTAATCTATATTATGTTCAATTATATGGGATTGCAGAAGGTTGTTTCTTCTTTGGCGGCATCAGTGCTGGTAGTGTTTGTCACTACTGCATCAGTCTCCGCATTTGCTCTGCGTGACCATCATCATCGGAAGGTGCTCGTCGGTTCCATCGGAGTCTTAGCTTCTGTCTCCATGTACAGCTCTCCGCTGGTCGCTGTGGTGGGTTTCCTCTCTCTTCTCCCTCAGCTTCTACAAGTTTTTGCTTCTATATTTTTTCCGTAATATTTTGCTTATTTGCATATACTTTTACCTAACCTTGGTGGCTGATCTGATATACGAAGATTATCCACCATAGATGCAACTTTATGTGGAAATCTCTTAATAAGATCCTCCCGATTATTATTATCATGGGAACAAATCAGGAGTACTGCAACTAATCTATTAAAAGAAGTAGCTGGCTTGCATCTCTTCAATTCTTCCTCTTCCGTAAAATCGACAGTTTTGGTCTTCTCTTCCAAGTACTGCTAATTAAGTAGAGATGGTATTGCGGTTTGATAGACCATCTCCGTCAGAGCATTTACTAGTTTCACATGTCATTGCGGTCATCAATATTATTAGTTTGGGAATCGTTGAGCAGTCCTTTCTTGTGGGCTTCAAAATTTCGACTGATAAAGCGTCGGCAAGAATTTTCAAGTTTCCTTTTCCCCTAACCTCCAGGAAGATTGTCTCTGAAAGACGAGCCCTGTTGCTTGTCGAGTCAGTACTCATGGGAGATCAGACGGAGGAGGCGGGCAAGAGCAACTCCCGGACGCTTCCTCACAAGCAGCTGTCACAATTGCTTTGGCAAATCCACATTCCCGAATATGCTGCCGAGTTCTCGCGTTTGCGAATCATCTCTTTACGGCATCGCGTCACCCATCCATCCCCGCCTCCTTTTTCTCCCACTTAATTTCCCCCATCCTCTGTTCTCCCTCTCTCTCTCTGTTTCTCTCTCTCTCTCTTCTCTGTTTCTCTTTCTCTCCCACTCTGTCTCTGATCCTCTTTTCATGCGTAAAAAAAAAAGCTATATACATAAACACATAACTCGCGTCGACGTAGAGGGTTGACTTGAGCCAGCTCTATTGATTTATTTTTTTGTTAAATATTTTTTTTGCACGGAGTTATAGCAACAAGCCTAAATCAATTTTACTGACTTGCTCCTCTATTTTTTGCTTTTCCATCTCTACCTGATTGCAGAAGCAAGTCATCAAAACAAAAAGCGTGGAATTCATGCCGTTCTACCTTTCATTCTTTGCGTTCCTTGCCAGTTCTCTGTGGATGATATATGGACTCCTGGGCCGTGATCTTTTTGTAGCGGTCAGTAGCAGCAAAAAAAAAAAAAAAAAAAAGACGTTCTGTTGTATGCTTCTACTTTGGTCTAAATTAATATCTGACGGGGATTTTAATTATCTGGGTTTGCAGTCGCCGAGTCTGCTGGGTACCCCCGTGGGAGCTCTCCAGCTGGTTCTCTACTTCATGTACAGGAAAAGCGATGGAATACCTCCTGAACCCGTTAAGTTCGACGTGGAGAAGAACGGGCTGCAGTTGATGCAGATAGCAGAGCCAGATCAGATGATCAGTAAATCTCAAGTAACGACCATGGACGCGGGAACCAAGCTGTGACGTCTGACGAGGAAATCAAACCGGATGTTTGGTCAAAAAGGAATATGAGATCGAAATAACATTTTTTTTTTTGGAGGCCGGGGTTAATTGGGAAGGGAGCTGTATAACTAGGTTATTTAGGAATATGAGATCATTCCGCAAGAAATTAGGTGGGTTAACTGGGAATGGCAATAATGTGTAGATTAACCTATCGCTGATCGGGGGCCGGGGCCGGTTTTAATTAGTACCTTGGTAGTTGGTAATTTGGTACGTTCAGTACGTCATTAGGCTAGATCAGCTTGAGCTTCTTCCACGTATGTTTCTTCTTCACATGCATCTTGTACTAATTTATCAGATATCTATATATATATATATGGATATTTTCAGTAATTAATGCGATTGCCAAATGGTGGCATATCCATATTCTTGCCTCGATCTCCCAATTGTTCGCCCACGTACGCCATATTCTTTGGATCAGCGCTATCAAAATCCGAATCACAACTCGTCCACGAAGCGGAGCTCGTCCAATTAACCAGATCTTCTTGTGGCATGGGTTACCGACAAATTAATATCTGGGTCTAATCATCTCAAAATTGGCTTTTTGATTTGCCCTACTTGACGGGTTAGCATCGACGACGTTTATTGTAGTTAATAAGTACTTACAATCTATCATAGCACAAAAGATGATTGAGACTGGCAGGCTCACACATGCTTATAAATTGGAATATATACCATAAGTTAACTCTGCAGTAGTACGTACTGATCCATATATACGCACACGATCTCTTGTGATTACTAATTAGAGGGCAGCAGTACTACCTCTAATACTGATGTAATTTGCATCCACTAATTTAATGATATGGTAGGACCTCATACAAGCATCTAATTGACTAACAAACTGTCACACCAGCAGAAAGTTCTAGTATTAATCTTTAGCAAATAAATATTCTGTTGAGTACTGTTGATATATAAGCTGGCAATAATTTTGGATTATATAATTGGCATGTCGTAAAATAAGCAAAAAATTTAGTTGTAGAATCTCTTTCCAGACAAGGCAATTAGAAATTAAATCGATTTATAACTACTACAGTATTAAATAGAATTAAAGAATTGAGTGGTAATTAAAAGGCACTGTACGCACACCACTTTATATACAGTAATTGGCGTGGAAGAATTAATTAGTTCTCAGAATTGTTAAAGAGAAGAAGAAGGTAGCATATATATATATATATATACCGGTTGGGTGGACGAGTGGATGGATGGGTCAGAAGACTCAGAACTCAGGAGCAGTACATATAATATATATACTACAGATTAAGAACAAATATTAATGAAAATTATGGAGCCAATTAGTGACCGGGTCTATCATATAAGCCGGTAAGAGCACGCGGAATTACGTACTCCTCAAGTACTGTGTAGGACTGGAGCGGTGGAGCTAGCTAGCGGCCGGGGATGGAATATGGAGAACAGAAGTGCAAAACGTCCAAAATAAGTTATCTCGAGGAGGAATATTAATATATATATATCTTGCACAACGGCCGACCGCCGGAACATGCAGCTAGATCAGTTACATGCATGAGTAGTAACATATATATAGATGGACTTTATTATATATTTGAGTTATTCTACATAAAGTTTTATTTAACTTCAAAATTAATTAAAGGGGCTTTTACGTACTTATTAGTCTGCGGCCGCGGGCTCTACCTGCCAGCTCCCACCTTTTAAGTACTCCTAGCTAGTCTCTCGTTAAGTACTATATATGTAATTTACAATGGCCATGCCCGTACGTCGTCAACAACGCAACTTAATTAAGCGTGGACTGGTCTGGCAAGCACCAGCTCATGAACCCAAGTTGACTTATGCATGCAATACTGCATGCCACCCAAATTAATCTTTGATCACAACCCACAACCCACGTACGAGTGTGAGCTCAAGTTCTCATGATCAAACCGTTTTTGGAAGCGAATCGTACGTAGCTAGCTAGGCTGCCGCTGTAGACGCGTTTTCCTTTGACAATTGTATCCAGGAATCAAATCGAAGCAGGAATATTAAGCATACTTCAACTCGTCAGAGGAGGAGACCGGCCGGACTGCGCAAGGTACAAATTAAGCTTCCAGGTGAGAAAAGAAAATTTAAGGTTCTAATTACATGCATGTAGTACGGTAACAAAGTGAACATAGAATAATCAACATGAGGAGCGACGAGGAGGTGTATATCATGTCATGTCATGTCATACTTCAAAACTTCACAACTCACAATCTATTGATTGGATGAGAACCGAGCATTGGATCCGTCCGAGAACAGCATTCCAAACTTGGTTGGCGCGCAAATACAAACACACAGCTTGTACGTAGGTCGACCACTCCTTTTAAAGGCCATCCGTTCGAATCTCATCAAAACATATACATTATGGCTAACTACGCACCCGGAAGAGCAAGTTGAAGAATCCGAATCAAAACTCGGATCGGCTGCATATAATTACCGAGTGTGTTCCGGATCGATCTGATAACGAATATACAGGTCGTTTTGTTGGACAAAGGGTCCATGCATGTGCAATTAGTGGCCGGCCGAGGACGGGAGGTGGTGACGTCAGTACTTTATCTACTAATTGACAAAAATTAAACATATAATGAGCACTAATTAAACCTTTGTTGTTAATTACACGTGTGACTCACGACTAAGGGAAGAAGAGAATAAATTGAAAGAGTTTTACTGTTCCTACAACTCCTTCCATTCTCCTCTCCCCGTACTAAAAGGCTTGGAATTTATATAAGGCTAACTTCGCTTCCTACAGCTCAAGGAAAACTGCCAAGCCACAAAAAAAAAAAAAAAAAATTGTAAATTGACAAATAGATGGATAATATTCTATTAAACACAACGATGTCTCACTTAATATAAACTACAACTATGTTACAAAAGTGAATTTACAATGGGTTTTAAGTCCCATAGTATCCTCATTGACACATTCATAGTGGTCTAGAAGAGAACTCCAAGAGCAAATGAATCAGTACACGAAATTCCTTTTCCAGGGCAGGTAACTGGCCTACCATCCATCCCTTTTGCTGAATCTCAGGCCTTCGACAGATGAATAATCCAATACACCTACTCAAAAATCGAGACTATATAAACTTCTTTGCTACCAAAATGGATCAAACGGAAAGGATGACTCAACGCCACCTGCAATATTACTGGGATAGATTCTCATGAAATGGAAGTGACTCTGACAGAATGATCAGCCGATCCAGTTAAGTAGATGGGCAACGTTGGGTGCCAATCAACAGTTGTTATAGCTGCAGCATGAGCAAGTGTCCTCAACCCACTTATGTGTCCTTGTACCTTGCCCAAAATGCAACTGATATTAGTAAGACTTGGAATCATAAGAAACAAAAAATGGTTGTAAAACTCTTTAAATATTTTTCAACTATTCAATCAGAAAAATTGCAAAATTATTGAAAATTTCACTCAAGAGTCTCGCAGTCACAAAACTTGGAACTCAAAAGCAAAGTTGCACTTCAGAAAAATTTGAAGCAAAAAATAGTGCCATTTTCGAAATATAGTAGTCTAAGGAAACACTAAATAAGAAAGACATGCAAGCAAAATAAAATGACTAGCAACATGGTTACCTGGTATATGGGAGATCTAAATGAATCAGAAGTAACCAGCAATCTCCTACCATTAGAATCCAATGCCATTTCATGTCTGCATACCTTTGAGCTCTCTGAATTGCGGAATCTACACAAATGGAGAAGTATCTGAAATTACAAATGAAATTCATAGAAAGTGAACATTAAAGGTATAAATTTAGTGCCAGAAGCATTTTTCGTTTGAACCAGAAAGTATTACCAACAGAAAGGACGGGCAAAAACATAACTGATACAACCCATAGTTAAAGTATAGCATACCTGCTGCAATCTCTGGACCAAAGAATTTGTCCTTGATTGTGTAAGCTCCATTCAAATATCTGTATTAATGCGCACAGTTAGAACATACCAACAGTTAGCATAAAGGGATCCACAACAGAAGTCCAGAGAATTTGCCTTTCCATCAGATCCTAAACTGAATATGCTGGTCTCATCAGGTCCAAATTGCACAGAACTCACAGCAGAATCATGGGCAGGCCACCCAGTAATTTGAAGACCAGCCGACATGTCTTCACTAAGTTAAAGAAATCAAAGAACAAGAAATTGTCTGGGAGAAAATAAGTTGGTAAACGTATTGAAGTACTAAAACGGCAATCATATTTATGGGCTACCAATAAAATAAAAGAAATTGAAAGGATAACACTGCACTATATAGATAATGAAAATTTCTGATTTTAAGGAATGAGCTTCAGTTGAAGTTCTCATATAGTTTTTTATTTCCAAAACACTACTTCCCTAGTAGTTGAGTATAGTTGTTATTCGCTATTTCTTAATAGCTAGAAGGAGAAAAGAAAGATAAAAAAGGAAAAATGAGTAGATGCACTGGTAAGGGAATGAAAGAACATATGATGGCAGGATGATTAAACATGCTTGCTAGAGTTCACTTACAGTAACATACTCTCACAGGTAGAGCTTCTCACTTCTGTCCAGAGGACAAAAAGTTATTCAGCTATATAAGGCACATAGATTGTTTTCTGTCATGGCTAAGCTTGTTCATGAATTTAAATGTAGTTCAAAAAAGATTTATTTTCCTTTTATTGAAAAAACATGTAATGTATGTATGTTGTTTGTAAGACTTGAATAACTAAAGATTAATAGAACGAAAATTAAGCAAACAGGCAAGGACAAATAAAGAAAAGAAGACAGACTAATAAGGAAGTTCAAAAGATAGGTGACAAAATATAAAGATAAAAGAGGGAGAACAAGATACCAAAAAAAAACAAAAGGAGATATAGCTTACTGAAGTCATAGTACAAAATAATCCAATCATGAAAGCGCAGGAATAATGAATAGTAGAGGGCAAACTTGTACAGGAATCTGTCACTTGTTAATTAGACAAAACACTTTCTCTGGACATTTGGAAAATAAATATGTAAGTTAAACACAAATTAGAAACAAGACTGCATTGACGCAAAAAAAAAAAAGAAAAAATAAAGAAGAGCATGAAACAGCACTATTTTTTCCTCTTCTTTTACTACGTTCTTAATTTGTATCAGAAACCAGAAGTAAATGTCAAGGATACCGAACATGTGAATCATTCCATCAGTGGCAGCAGCAGCTAAGATCTTTCCATTGTGATTGAAGCAGAGTGAAGTGATAGCTGGTGGATCTTTACCAAGTGGAAGGATTGTCTTCATGAAACATAAATATAGAATGCCAAAATTAAGCACAATAAATACGTACCAATATTTTTAACAATTTAATAAGTTTCAAACATCAGCAAGATACCATAGCTTTCCATGTCTTCATATTCCAAACAGTAAGTGAAGCAAATCCCATATCTTCCCTAGCTGATGCATACCCCTTAGATGCCGCTGCCGAGACAAATATAGGTTCAACAGGACTACACTTTAAGTCCAAAACACTGCCATTCACAAGAAAGTAGTTGAAGAAAAAGCAACAGAGAAGAAATGATATGAAAATGAGAGGCTTTATGAACCTTGGAAAAGCTGCAGTTGTGTTGAGATCACAGACAACTCTCTTGGCATCAACATTCCATGCTTTAATACACCCATCAGCTGTCCCTATGAGTAGCTACAGCTAATAACAATGAGTGAACTAAATAAAAAGCTTAATAAACTAATAAAATATATTAACTTACCAAGCGATCGGATTTGCATTCCCAATCAAGAGACATTATCTCCGCCCCACAATAGATTGTTGCATTTCGTGAAGTGGGAGTTGATGAATCATAAGTCCAGATCCTTTTCCAGCAACAGCAAGTAATATATGAAGAAGACCAAAAAAGAGTGAAGTTTACATGTAATTAATTCCAACAGGCTCGGTTGCACAGAGTTTAAGACTCTACCTGACAGTACCATCCACGGAAGCACTTGCAATATTTGTTCCACCAGCAGAAAAGCGGCAGCATGTAATTGGACTGGTGTGACCCAGAAAAGTTTCCTGTAAGCCATTGTCTCAAAAGGTGAGGAATATAAATTAGGAAATGTAAAACCACTAATTAAATACAATGGAGGATCCACCTGAAATTCCACTCTCACTTCTGGGAATTCCTCTTCTTTCTGCAGTTGTTGAGCATTATCTGTAGAAATACATCGACATGTCATTTAACGTTCAGTCCAGTAAACACTAAACGGCAGCGATAACATATTTGTGACTTCCCAGTGACAGAAGTATCCTTCCAAGCGAAATATTAACTAGATCCGGCATGTACAAACAGAAATATACAATTGCAATTATAGAGGATAGCATAGCATGAATACCTACAGCATTTTTAAGAACTACAAAACCTCACATCGGAAGTTAGTGTGCATGTGTAAAAAAAGCAGCATGCATGTCTGCGCATGCCTGCATGGATGAAGGTTAAAACAAGAATCTGTAAATAATTGTATTAAACTAGATCAACATGGTCGCTGAACCAGCTTGAACCAAACCTGAGGTCCTGGCTAGGCCCAATTAAAGTAAAACCGACATTTTAAAAAATCTAGAAGACTGACTATCTCTCAAAGAGAGGGAGATCACTGAATGACCCTTCATGATCATCTTCCTATCCACTACCTCATTGCCCAATTAATCAAGGCAGCTTTCACCATCAACTTTGCACTCCAGTTTTGCTTCCCCCTCCCTTTCCACTTCCCTCCCATGCAGTTCCCTGGTGCAAAACATTTGACAATTTTTGGGGCCCCACCATTTGACAAACTCTTGGAACGTCTGGAATAAGCAGAATAAAAAGGGCATTGTAGGGTAAGCAAGTATCTTTGCGAGATATTACTATAAAGACATGCATAGCCTTTTAGTTTGGGTAAGTAAGATACATCCCTCTTCCATGGTGGTCATTAGGGGAATGCTGGACTTGTATAGTCTTACCAGCAATTGCTTGGGTTCCTCTTCCAAAGGATTGGTTAAATGTTAATGTTGGAAGAAGCTCGAGGGGAATCTGAGCCAGCAGAAAGCAGGAGAGTGATTAGAGACTCAACAGGTGCAGTTCTCTTTGTTTACTCCACTCCATATGGCAGCAGCCAGTACAAAGTGGAGGAGCTCAGGCCTCTCCTACTGGACCTTTGACTGCACTTTCCGAGGTTCTCATCCCACTCAACTGCTGAAAACGACTTAGCAGTGATCATTTTGTAGGTCTCAAGACATAAAGTATTTGGATGAGATTGATGACATCAGTATATTTGAATTCATTCTTTGGCAGCATATTCTTAGATGTGTGGCTGCTGTGGCAGACAGTTTGGCAAGGTAAAAATCTTGACTACAGACAACTGTCAGCAGCTTGTATTTAGCCCTTTCCACCTTTTTATGAGTTTTCTCTTGGTTCTGTTTTTGGCTTTGTGTCTTTGTTGATGTTTAGTTGGCTTTTTTTTTTTTCTTATCCCCTCTTGTTCTCTTTTGCCCTTTGTTTGGGATTCCAGAAAAAAATTACCATTCTCACCGTTCTTGAAAAGAAAAAAGCTAGAACACTGGCTGGACTAATTGAATGAAAAAGCATATACAGTTAACAAAAAAATATGTGTATTAATGTATGTCAGCAAAAATGGAACAAGAACCTGCTGAAAGTTCTTTCTGATACTGCTGACAAGTATCTATAGCTCCACCATCTAGAAGGAAATCCTTTTCTAGAGAACTCGAATCCTGTTCCGCCTCAGCTAGGGTTGACTCTGCTGAAAGATTAGCAGGACTCTCATCACACTGTTGCAACCAAATGATCGTGCAGTAGAGTCAGAAAAGCTCTCACAGAAACCCCTTAATGGAAGATTATATTTTTTTGACACCTCTTCTGATGGAGGATGCCCAGAAGGATCATTTGTAGGTCTGCTTCTCTGCGAAGTGCTAACCTCTCTACCTATTGAAGAAGAACTGTATAAGAAGAAGCCATTAAAAATTCTTGTGTCAGAAGTCTACTTTAAGATTATGCCAAGAAAGCAAATGCTAGTTTAGTAGTTCCTAGAAAAGTAAGTTATCATGTCATTGGTGTTTTTTCTTCACTCTAGTGTATAATCATTTTAGAAAATTCAGGCAATTCAAAAAAAAAATTAATAGTAATAAATAAACTCCAATTTGATGATTCTGAAGAAGTTGCCCAAGCTTAATAATATCCGCTCTTAACATAATAATATTGATTCAATTATTCTGCTTATCCATCAGAAGAAGCACTCAGATACAGAGATGCATTTGTGTTCATGTGAAAGAACACATGAATGGGTTGATTTTCAAACAGATACAAGCAGAATGCACAGATACATGTCTTGTAGGCTGAAAATTAATGCACTGGCACATGAAAACTCAAGAAGTTTAAAGTTTCAAATAATAGCAGTTCAAGAAGTGCTTACCTCCTCAAGTGGCATATCTGAGCTTCCTTTGTCTCTAACAAAGCTTGAAGCTGGGATAACTTCAGATTGAGCTGTTTTATGTCTTTTTTGAGGCGCTTAACAGTACTCTTCTCAGTACTAACCTTTAATAGAGCAGGGATTCGTGAAAGCTGCTAAGGAAATTAATAAAATGCAAATGGGATACACGAATCTGCACGGAAGGCAACGAATTTTTGTCCAATCCATAACAGATGTTAAACTTGATTTAAGAAAAATGACAATAATAGTGAGTAAGATATAAAAAGAGACAATACTAAGAAGCAGCCTTTCAAGGATATGAATGCCATTAAAGATCTCGCTTATGAGATTTCTGAATGAGATAAGTAATGTATTAAACCATTCCTTTGAGAAGTATACACGAAACTGAGGTTCCAAACTTGGATTCTTAATATACGGAATTGCTGCATGACAAATAAAGTGTTTTATTAGATGGTAAAAAACAAGAAAAAATATAATCAAGATAATAGGAAAAAAGAAGCCCACCAAACCATGGTGTCCACTCCTCTCCTCTTTGCAGTATCTCATTTCCATAAGTTCCAAAGAACTCCACTACTTTATCTTTCCTTCCTGATTTTAAGGCATGAACAATGTAGTAACGTAAAATTGATGCCTCCAATTTGGTCAGCGTGGCAAGAGACGAAGTCTCTGAAGATGAGGAGAAGCAATGCTTCAAGAAATTAAGCAGGCGAACTAATCTCTCTGCCTCAAATGCAGGAATATAGACTGAGAAGATCAGCTCTAGAATTTTGTCCACCTGGAAACCTTTACCAATATCTGTGGACAATTCTGTCTCATAAACTTGCAAAGTATTCTTAAAGCCCCTAAAGACCAGAAACTCCCTCACGAGTTCCTCAGCATATTGCATATTCTCCATATGCTCTGAAAATTAAGAAAGAAGCTGCATATTGTCAGACAAGAGAAACATTGAAAACATTTGGAATAGACAAACAGTAGAAAAATATAATATGCAAAAAAAAGCCGCACAAGAGTCATCTTAAGCAAACATGAGGTTGACCAAAAATTGATGTTACAATGGCTTTCAAAGCTCCTGCCCCAGATTAATGACACCAATGAGTCATCTTCAACATCATCAGAACCTTATCAACCTGAGCCAAGGGCACAGATAGGTGAGAGAACATGGTCACCCCGGAAGAGCAGCCGCAAAAGAAATACAAACTTGGGCTGCTGACTGGTGGCGTCTTCAAGGACAGAAATGCAGATCAGTAACTTTTTGGTCCAAAATTACGCCAAAAACAGCAGGGATACTGTTCCATGTAATCCGAATTCTCCACCTTTAATTTTCTACAACTGAAACCCACTTGTCTACCTATATGCAATGGACACCCAGCAATTTTCAACTTAATATTTCATAAACATTGATGTCTATTCAAAAGAGGACGGATTTGGTAACAACTAAGCCTGGATATTATTTTTGTTCTCTTCAGCAAAAGTTTAAGTCCCATGACCCGATCTTCTATAAGGTTCTAACAGAGAGTATGCAAACCGAAAGTTAAACCAGACAAAGAAATGACGTACAAGATTCATTAGCTTTCAAAAAACCAACGGCTACCCAAGCATAACATGATGACAATCATTCAATCACTCGGGAACATTATCAAGCAAAAGTTACAAGCAGAAGCCACATTCGCTACTCAGAGAAATAATATACTAAATGTGCTCTCTTTCCGGATCCATTGTTTTTGCCACATCATAAGTAAACAATAAGCATTTTCTTAAAAATGCTAGTAGTGGTAAATCAGTACCATCCGAGGAGGTTCCCCAATGACACCCCCTTCCCCACTCCGCCACCAACCGACACCCTTCCTGTAATATACAACAATTACTTCACTGCATGACCTGGAGATTGAACTGACCGATACAAGTTAGCAGGGAACCGGTAAAAACTCGGTCGAGTCACATCGATTATACATTGATTCCTAATTCCTAAGTTTCCTTTTCTTTTTCTCATCCAACCCAGTTAAACCATCCGTTCCAGTCCAATCCCTGTTAGAAAAAATTGGTAAAGAACTTTTACTCGATATATAACATATTCAAGAAAATAAATCAGTTCAAACTCCGATAACATGCAGAAATTATTCACAGGAAATGCCTTTTTGCTATTCCCACTTTAAATCACCGCCGGCTAAAGTCAAAACACCCAATTCAACTTCATCATAGCGTCACAACACTCTTCAGATATTAGATTAGTTCCCGTATTCCCAAGAGCATAAGTAAATCGGCACGCATCAAGCATGAGAGAAAATGTAAATGGCGCAGAAAGACAGCCAAAATGATCGGGAGCGGGAGGGTATCGAAGGAAACGTCATCAACAAGCATAGGCATTTGCCACTAAAACATGGTACCAATTATAAGCTCATCAGTACTGACCCATCAGTCGAGTTGAAATTACGATACGTACATCTTCGAAGATTACTAGAGCGGAGAATTCTAGCAACAAAGGACAGGGAAGACGTCTTGAGGACCAAAATTGACCAGGCGTGGAAATTGTACGCCCCTTTAAATCAGGGCTTCTGGAGCCTGGCAAGTCCTGCACGGAGCTGACGACTTTCGCGTTGGCCAGTGCCTATTGTACTCTTAGTAGTTACTAACACATAGATATCAATTTAGTAGTTACTAACACATAGATATCAATCTTATTATTAATGAATTGTAACGTCACAATTATAATGGAATGTAAAATCCCTAAATGTTTAAAGTTTAAAGGCAAATTGACGGAACAAGGGAATAAAATAAAGTCAGTGATATGCGCACTGCGATATTTTACTGTCGGTCTTTACAGTGTCACGTGGATGTCTTATGTGGTATCAACGTCAACTGCCTATTTGGCAAAGAGGGAGAGAGGAGAGGCCGGAGAGGAAGAGGGAGAGAGGCCTGAGCGGAAGAGGGAGAGAGGCCGGAGTGGGAGAGGGGGAGAGGGAGAGAGGCGTTGAGGGGGAGAGGGGGAGAGGGAGAGAGGCCGTCGAGCGGGAGGGAGAGGGAGGGAGGCCGCCGAGGAGGGGGAGGAGGGGGAAGGGGAGCGCCAGCGCGGGGGCGGAGGCCACTGATCGGGAGGGAGAGGGAAGGGGGGAGGTGCCGCGGCGTGGTGGCCTCAGCCTCCCTTCCTGTGCAGGGAGGCCGCCGAGCGAGAGGGAGGCCGCCGAACGGGAGGGAGGCCGCCGAACGGGAGGGAGGCCGCCGAACGGGAGGGAGGCCGCCGAACGGGAGGGAGGCTGCCGAACGGGAGGGAGAGGGAAGGGGCGGCGCCCGCGGCGGGCGGCCCTCCCTCCCTCGCGCCGCGGTGGGGCGGAGGCTACTGATCGGGAGGGAGAGGGAAGGGGGGAGGTGTCGCGGCGAGGCGGCCTCGGCCTCCTTCCCGCGCCAGGGAGGCCGCTGAGCGGGAGGGAGGCCGCTGAGTGGGAGGGAGAGGAAGGGGGCGGCGCGGTGGGCGGCCTCAGCCTCCCTCACCCACCAGGGGGGCGGAGGCCGCTGATCAGGAGGGAGAGGGAAGGGGGGAGGTGCCGCGGCGGGGCGGCCTCGGCCTCCCTTCCCACGCCAGGGAGGCCACAGAGCGGGAGGGAGGCCGCTGAGCGGGAGGGAGAGGGAAGGGGGGAGGCGCCGTGGCGGGGAGGCCCCCTTCCCTCTCCCTCCGTTCGGCGGCCTCCCTCCCTCTCCCGCTTCGTCCTCTCTCCCTCTACGACCTCTCTCCCTCTCCCACTCCGGCTTCTCTCCCTCTCCCGCTCTGGCTTCTCTCCCTCTCCCGCTCCGGCTCCGGCCTCTCTTCTCTCTCCCTCTTTGCCAAGTAGGCAGCTGACGTGGATGCCACATAAGACATCCACGTCAGACTGTAAAACTTTACAGTACTAATATCATTTTTCAATAAAATAAGAGTAATGTTAGACGCACACCTATCCGACGTACTAAGCCCTTAAAAAAATATAAAATCTTATTTTTTAGAGGATAAACCCATGATTTAGATTAGAAATATGATATAAGTACTGCAATAGTTTACTGTGGGTGTTTACAGTCTGACGTGGATGTCTAATGTGGCATCCACGTCAGCTGCCTATTTGGCAAAGAGGGAGAGAGGCCGGAGCGGGAGAGGGAGAGAGGCCGGAGTGGGAGAAAGACTGAGGCCGGAGCGGGAGAAGGACAGAGGCCGGAGCGGGAGAAGGAGAGGCCGAAGCGGGAGAAGGAGAGGCTGGAGCGGGAGAAGGAGAGGCCGGAGCGGGAGAAGGAGAGGAAGGAGAGAGGCCGAGCGGGAGAAGGAGAGGAAGGAGAGAGGCCGAGCGGGAGGGAGAGGGAGGGGGGCCACCGAGTGGGAGGGAGAGGGAGGGGAGCCGCCGAGTGGGAGGGAAAGGGAAGGAGACCGCTCCGCCGCTGCGCAGGAAGGGAGGCCGAGGCCACCCCGCTGCGGCGCGGGAAGGGAGGCCAAGGCCGCCTTGCCGCGGCGCGGGAGGGAGGCCGAGGCCGCCGTGGCACGTGAGGGAGGCCGAGGCCGTGGCGGCCTCCCTCCCGTTCGGCGGCCTCCCTCCCTCTCCCGCTCCAGCCTCTCTCCCTCTCCCTCTCCTGCTCCGGCCTCTCTCCTCCCTCCCTCTTTGCCAAATAAGCAGCTCACGTAGATGCCACATAAGACATCCACGTCAGACCGGAAAGGGCGACAGTAAACTATCGCAGTACTCATACCACGACTCTTTAGATTAACAAGTGCGTGGGATTAGTGCGTGGGATTAGTGCGTGGGATTAGTGTGTTGTGCATTTTATAGGAACTACATCGAGCAAGTGGTATCGAGATTTGCTGAAACACAACTTATTATATCATGGAAATCCAGTAGTATATAATGCATTTGTGAACGAGTCTTACCGTCGTGCATTATAACCAGGGTTGTTGTCTTGGTTGTCTACTTAATTTCACGTTTGCATAAATAATAATCTCACCAATCTTTGGGCACCAGGCGAGTAAATTAACGGATCGTAATTTGTAAGAGGGACGGCTAACTGCCGTAATTTGTTCATGATTAAGCCAAAGGTTTCAATACATAATGGCATTGCTGACACTATTCCGGAATAAGGTTCTGGGAGGATTTCAACTCTTCGTAGTAAATTGCTTCTATTCTTATCGGGAAATTCGTGTCAAAGTTAGATTTGCTGTCATTGAGCATTACACCGTGCTCGTTGCTCTTACCCTTAAGAATTCGATGACTATGACATGGGAGATGTGATTATGA
The DNA here is from genome assembly GCA_022405105.1 of Aristolochia contorta. Classification (NCBI taxonomy): domain Eukaryota; kingdom Viridiplantae; phylum Streptophyta; class Magnoliopsida; order Piperales; family Aristolochiaceae; genus Aristolochia; species Aristolochia contorta. The sequence goes on along the minus strand of CM039667.1, from coordinate 288,137 downwards.
CGCGGGAAATGAACCGAACGAGCTTGAATCATATCCAATGTCATGAGATTAAAGATATTTACTGGCGACTGAGCGGACCCCTCTGGGTCTAACAACCTCTACATGACATTAGGAGTCTAGGACGTCCACCTGCCAAACGAGCTTCTTTCATACGTCAAAACCTTCTAGCGCAGCCATCTGCAGGAATTTAGCACGACGGTGAAATCGAACTTTCTACTTAGCATTAACCCGAACACAGCTCCAGTCAATTTTCAATTACGAGAAATGTCTTACAAGAGATACAAGGCTCGAAATTTCCGAGGTAGATGATAACGAGAAATTGACAACTTCAACCATCCCTGAGACTCAAATCCCAGCCCATGTAAACCTAGATCGAATCACTCACGGTTCACCCAAGATCTGCGACTTGACCTCCTGCACGCGCATGCAGCAGAAAATATTATGGAACACTTAACTGGCTTCAGAAACGCGATCAAGCAGCCCCCGTCATCTTAAGTTTTCCCGATTTGTGTTTGACAAAAAATGCTGACAGCATGCTCTTGCTACGAGCAGGTGGATGTGAAATCTGGCGTCGCCCTGGTTGGTCAAAGGATCTAAATGCCAACAGTGATTTAGTTGCCTCCGACGAATCCTGAGGAAACAAATAATGACAAATGAAAATTAAGCACTGATTTAGTTCACCTTCTTTACGTTTCAGACTCTTTCTTCATGTTTCAACACAAATTTTATCTACATATTAGCACAGAGAGAACAAACACGCGCACTTCATTTTTAATGTTTTAACAGGCATCAACTTATATAAACAATGTTAACTCAAAACCCTTCTATAAAAGAAGAGAAATAATTTCCTGTTTGGCTTGTTGTGCCAGGAAGGAGACGGTAAACAATCTCAACCGTTCTTTTTAATGTCCTTACTATCGAGGCTAAATGTCACACGTTGAATGTGCCTCAAAAGTGCTTAACTGCAGAGAACAATGTTGAAATGCAGAAATTTTGAGCAGAATACAAAGATTAGCCTTGAGCAAAAATTTCAGAACACAGATTCACTGAAAGTCTAAGAAGCCTAGTCAGTTCCAAATGATTGAAATGCACTAACCACCAAGAAAGGCCATACAAGAAAGATATATAAGCCTCTAAACCGAAGAATGTAAGCCTTGAAATATCCCAATACTTTTTGCACTTTAAGTCAAAGAGCGTGGCACCTATTGGTTTCAGAATGCTATTTCATGCACAATAAATTAATGTCATACGTTAGTGAACTTGAGCATAGCTCAGTGGTCACATGGGTGAGTTTGTAATGGGAGTTCTTGGGTTCAAGTCTCCTAAGGGCAGGGGAATTGAAAAACAAAAGGATTATGTCCGGCAAAATAAGAAGCATGCCAAACGCCTTTGTTAAAGATAGCTCCCCTTTCAGAAAATAAAACAATAAAACAATCCGGGTAACAAATGTTCCTGAATCTAGGTTGAACATCAATGGCTGGTTGTATCTAAACTGAAAAACTATCATACCAAAAAAGATATTTCCTCAAAAAAAAAAAAATCATACCAAAAAAGATAAAGCTATCCCAGCGATTACTCCTAGATCTTGTAACAAACAACCGGAGTTCAACCCACCGCCACCTTACACTCATATTTAGGTCCCAATACAACAAACAAATAAATGGACCTTAGATCCAGAGCACTGAGATTGGGTACAAAAGACCAGCAAAGCTGGAAATATTCCAAAATCTAAAACCAAGATTTTGGGATAGTGATGAAGGACACGACCCACATGTGGGGAAAAAAAAAACAAAAACTTTGAAGAAAAATAAAAGGAGAAAGACGATAAGGATCAGAAAAGGCTGTAAAGCGAGACTTAGGGAAGGTAACTATTTCCGATAATCGCTATTTCTGGGAGTTGCTATCTTGAGAAAAGATTTTTACTTACATTAATAATAGGAAACGTCCTAATTAGTGATCTATCAAGCCAGTGAGTGTGCATTTGAAGAATATAACTAACAAAGTGTTTTGTTAGTTGTTTTAGCTTATTTAGAGTAGTCATGAAGAAACACCTCTTTCCATATTTGCTAAAATTCCTTTTCCAACAAGAGTATTTCAGTTTGGTATATCACAATTCAATTGTATTAGAAAATTTCGTCTAAGGAAAATTATACAAAGGTACTGTAACCTCTTTCGGCAAGTGCCTGATGATTTTAAAGTCTATAAACAGGGAGATATGAAGTACCTTTTACAAGCTTTGAATAATATTACGATGTTTTTGTTTTGATTGTTGGAGCACTATTATTGTTCTCTCTTTAAGTTTTTTTTTTATTTTTCTTTTCTTGAAGAGATTGATTCCATTACATGTGGGCTTAATACAGTGCTACATTGATTACTTTTCCGTAAGCCACAGCTAGCTTAGGAAAAACTTTGTATTTCAGGACTCTCGAACTCAAGACCTCCCGTAACACATCCCACGGTGTTACCACTGAGCTATGCTCGGCTTCACTCTCTTTAAGTAATATCCTAGTGTGTTTTAATTGTTCTGCTCATGTCAGTTGCAAAAACAGCACTTCTCAAGTTCTTTCGTTGGAACTTGATATCCAATGATCTCATATAGCTGAGAAGATAGTGTTTGGTTATCTTATGCTCCAGCCTTAACCATCAGTTCAATTTTACTTGATTTCACAGTCTTAGTTAGCCCACCCCAAAAATGATAAGTCAAAAATTAAGAAAATTTTATGGCAGTAAAAATTTCAGTATCTCCCAGCCGAGGCTTTCTGGGACAAATTTTATCCACTAATAAATATAATATTAATCAGTGCCAATTCTTCAATACGGCAAAAACTTTAGAGCGTCTAAGTAAACAATATAAACATGTAAAAGAAGTTAGTTGTAGCCTCTAAAGATCCCAAAATAGTCCCCTAACCCTGATATCCTACACATCATACCTTTCTTGCTGCACCCAGAGTATCAATCAAAGTTGAAGAAGCAGATAATCCTGCTCCCGACTGAAGAAAAGCACTTGGAGTTGATGGAGTGTCGTCATCATCTACACAATATATAGCATCAAACAGATTACAGTTTGAGACATTAACTTATGATTTCAACATACACTTGTTGCTCAAACAAAAGTTTAATAAAATAAACAAACTGACCATAAAAACAAAAAACAAAAAAAAAAGACAGGTTACCAATTAAACGGAAGACTTGTGAAGTTGTTGGAGATGCCTTATGATTCACAACACTGGATGTAAAGGGAGCAAAAACCTCCAGCTTTCAGACAAATGTCAACACAAAACAGCTCAAGTGCAAGTGCAAATATAACTGATGTCATGTCAACTTACACATCTGATGCATTTAGAAACCCATCAAGAGATGATTTTGTTTCTGAGGCTAAATGCCAGGAGAGAGTCTTTGATGCAGGAGTACCTTTGGATCAATCAAGATATATCAAACAGTATGATAAAATGGAGAGAAGTGACTGACACACAGATGAGCCCGAAATAGAACATCAACTTGAATGCATAGCTGATCAATCCCTGCCAAAACGTAAAGTACCTGAAGGGCGTGGCTTTGTTTGGATATTTTTCTGCCTCATATCAGTCTCCTTCAGCAAGCTATTCTGGACCTTTCTGTTCATGGAATCTAGTTCAGAATTCAGACAAATATAAGTCATACAAACCCTCAGCATTTTCTGGTTCTGCTAAGAACTACTTCAAAAAATTTTCATCCATACTTGGCAAAATATAATGCTTATGATGCCTTTGGGTGATTGCTGATAACCGATGCTGCCTAATGCTTTCTTTGTCCGTATACGCTTGGCATGTTAGCATTTTCTGAAAGCAGCACATAAAACTAGGCAATGCTCCCATGGATCATACAAATATTAACTTAAGTGTATGAGTAAAAAAAAACCCTTTTAAAAATATTACCTGACTGAGACATGAGATCTTGAGGTCCACCATTGAGACATCCAAAGTTTGTTGTTCAAACAGATCAGATAATTTGTATGCAACAGTACCAAGATGATCAATGGCATTTACTACGGCTCTTACTGCATAATCTTTCAGGTTATCAAGTACCCTGACAAGGAAATGCAACTTAAATTCTCCAGTAGAAGCACCAAAATCTTAATGGCAAAAGGAAACACATATTCATAAGGATATGATATCTGAACTTCGGCCATTCCCTCTCTAAGTGAGGTCAATGGCATTGGTGTTTGCTTGCATAGGACGTGGCTCACCAGCACCTTCTCTTCATTGCTCATACCTCCCATTCACTTGATAGGTTTCTTGCATTTATTTCCGTTCTTAGTAAATCTCATTGGACTTAATTGATTGGATTCTCATTCCAACTCTTATTTCTGGTACTTTCATTTCTTGAAGATAGGACACATCTACAGAAATTTAGTCATATAATTTAACTTGAAGGGATATAGTTATCTTGGATAATGAGAGACAATCTTGAAGCAACGGGATTTTCAAAATTTCATTTTTACTACAGAAGTCAGAACCACAGTACTTGTCAAACTATGATGTAGTCCAAATCTGGAACCACCATAGCCCTTAAAAAGAAAATCTCTTTTTAAGAGAGAGGACGATATTTCACGAGTTCATGAAATCCCTTGCAAAGTCACCCATTGGCAGCGAACAAACGATCACTTTTTGTGGAGTTCTCTTATTTCTCTAATACACGCAAAATGATCTTTAAACAGTGAACAAGTAATATGGCACTTCAGATAATTTGACTTACATCTGTTTCTGCTCATTGTGGAGATAAGACTTTTCACAGTACTCTGCAGCTGAATAGAGCTGAGGCCTCAAATTCTTTAATTCCTATAGAACATCCACAACAATTAAAGCAGGGAGCCAAGCCCCATGGTTTCTAACTTAAGAAAGGCTTTCGGTAATACCATGACACAGAAACACGAATTATCATTAGAAAGCACGGAAAACAGCATGCAACAAATGCAACGGTGTAAGAAGTCAATCCAGGAATTATTTCCAAGCTCGACAACATTTGGATCCATCAGAATGGCCACGCTCGGACCCGTGTATAGAATAACAAGTTCATACTAAAATTTCGAGGATCAAGTGGATAACAATAAGACTTAAATTATAAAGAATTATTGAAACGTGTCGTGGAAATGAACGAGTCAACGGTCGAGAATCTCATAACAATGCGCAGCTCGGAGGAGAGGACAGAGTACTCTTAACGAAGAAGAAAGAAATCGACAGCAAATTTCAAAATAAAATGACAAAATAATTTCAAAATCTCGATCGATGACGAACAGAAACAACCGAGTGCTACAAAGAAATAACGGATGTAAGAAAACACGAAATGCGAAACTGCCGGAACGCTCGAGATCCCCATGCATGTGTGAGAGGGTAAGAAACCACGAAAAAAAAATAATATACAAAAAACCAGAAAACTGGAGGTCAAGCTCATGATCAAAGATCGACAAGGACAAACGAGATCCACATCGAATAGCACTAGAAAACTCATTAAAAGAAGGAATAAGTCCTGAAGAAAGTGCAACTATAATATTCGGAAGGGAAAGAGGGACGAAGGCGAAACGTACCTGCAATGCTTTTATGAAATTTTTGCTTCTCTCCATGGAAACCTCGTCGAATGTCATGCCCGGATTCTGAGGCTCCAATTGCAGCATTTTCGTGGAGATGTCTCAAAATGCGCACGAGAGAGCCCTAAGAGAGAGTCAGGTATGGCTGAGAGATGAAGGAAAGACGGTGGCAGATTTATTACGGTTGCGATCGGCTGAAGCAGGTGGGTTCCTGTACGAGAGTTACGCAGCCAAGGTAAGAGAGAGTGGAGTCGAAGCAATGCCGGGAAATGGGAGTTTGGATTTATTAGCAAGAAAGGTGGTGTGGTATTTATTGATGATGGTTACTGCGTTAGTTGGCCGCCGCTCGCCCTCCTCTTGTTGAGAGTCTCATTTCTATCTCTTTTCGAGTCTCTGACCCGTCGTCGCACTTTCCGTTCCGCGTTGACTAAAAGCTGATCCCCGAGTCGCTCACTCGAGAGCGGCCCGTTCTTCTTCCACCTCTCGACCCAGGTCTCTCTGTTCCCCGGCTCGGTGAGGCTCGGTGCCTGAGTGCCTTAATCAGACCACAAGGTTCTGAGATAGTCATACAACATTTCTCATCTCGACGTTCTCGTCTTCACCTCCTTTGGCTCTCTTCATGACTAGAGAATTAAAAGGATGCAACAACCACTTGTCCCTCTTCTCAAATTAAACAAGAAACGTCTTTTTATAGGTCATGATGAGGTAATTTTTATTTTTCATCTATTAATTTTTATCTATTAATTTTTATCTATTAATTTTTATCTATTAATTTTTATCTATTAATTTTTGTTTCGGTTCACAACTGACGAATGGTCGAGTCATGGTCGAGTCGGTCCACAAGTTCACAACACGGATGGCAGAGTCGGTGCATCTCTCTGTCTCAGATCACACTTGTGCTTGAGCCAGTTCTTACTCGCTGCTACTCCCATAAAAAATAAAAAATAAAAAGCCCGTCCATCTTTCCGCCTTCGGCTGTCCGTTTTTCAGCTGCACCTTCGAGCGTCTCTCCGTCTGCGAATTAGAGAGAGAAAGTCGATTGTTCAATGGCGGCGATCCTCGCGAGGAGATCCCTTGTGGCTTTTCGCGCCCGCAACCTGGTAATGTTCCATACAGTCTGCCGCCATTAATTTTTCATTTTCAGATAACGAGATTTGAGGTTGGCCCTAGTCCTTTCATCTCCCTTGCTATTGTTCTTGAAACAATAGATCGTATTAGGTTTTACCTGTCTCGAGTGACCATTCACACCTACTCAAGGACATGTCTCTCCATCTTAACTGGGTTACGGTGTTCTGCTAGGACAAAAAATTTGCGTTTTGCGGCCTCGTAGAATACCTGCGCGCATTCTTTAATGAAGGAGGTAGCTTTGTGTTGAATTGACGTTGATACGTGTTATAGATAGTTAAAAGTAGGATATAATAGCTTCTTACGAGGTTGACTTTGTTATTGGCTCGTGCACGGTGGATATTTTTAGATGAATTAAACCTCCCTCTGAATTTCGAGATACTGTTTCAGTGTTTGAGGATTAGCTGCAGTGTCATCCATTTTTTCGCCAGCAGGATTTATCCCCTTGTTGTTAGGACCTGGCTAGTTGATTTGGGTGTCACTCTGTTGATTTGCGATTAGGAGTTCCACTATCCAGTTCTTTGCCATTAGGTCTCCACCATTTTTTAAAATTTAGATCTTGGGCAGGCATCCAGCGTCCAAAATATGTCATGAAATATTGCTGGTTGTGTGCATTGTCTTGGTAGACTTTTTGCGTCCTGTACAATAATCCAATATCTACCAGATAATTTTCTTCACGGACTTGTGCTGTTTTGTAGGTTGGCAGCCAGGCTCTGCAATCCTCTCAATTTTATGGAGCAAGACTTGGTTCGCATGCGTTTTCTACTATAAAAGGTTCCTATCAAGCTTCATATGCCTTATTGCATTATATAGACACCCATATGGCATGTTCCTTTCAACCAACGAAAGGAGGCACGCTGAGAAATAGAAGTAGACTAAGTAATAAGGGAGTAGAAGGAAGAAAAATTTATTTCCAGCTACACTCAAAAAATGAGCTAATTTTTTGTGAGAAAATGAGAATTCTATTTTTTTCAGAAAGGAACTTGTTTTGTGCATAATTTCCTTCTGGAAATGAGGCTTGATCTTAAAAAAGGTGCCCTGACACTCCCACATGTATGGGAACAATGTTAGATTTTGTGCACTTTGAAATTCACTTTTATTCTGAGTGGTGAAGACACTTGTTTTTTTATGCTGTGTCAAACTGTCATGGTTTAAGAATGGTAAATTGACTGGTTCTGTAACATTTGAACATACAGAAGATGAGGAAAGGGAACAACTTGCAAGGGAGATTTCAAAGGATTGGAGTTCAGGTAATGTCTTTCGGTGGTTTTTTTGTTGATATAGCTGACGGTTTTCGCATATTTGTGCTGACTAAGCTTCTGGGCTTGCTTGGTACATTGCAGTTTTTGAGCGAAGTATTAACACATTATTTCTGACTGAAATGGTTCGGGGGTTGATGCTGACACTTAAGTATTTCTTTGAAAGAAAAGTTACTGTGAGTGGAGTGCTGTTCCTGTTTACATCTTTAAATCTTAAAAATTTTAGGCTATTTGGCAACTTATATCTTTTTAGATAGCTCGAAAAAAAACTGGCTTTATTTTTGAACGTTTATTGTTTTTACAGATAAACTATCCATTTGAGAAAGGTCCTCTGAGCCCTCGTTTTCGGGGTGAACATGCTCTTCGACGCTACCCAACTGGAGAAGAACGTTGTATTGCATGTAAATTGTGTGAAGCTGTAAGTCCCACCATTCTTTCTTTTATTTTTGAAGGGCATTTATGTCCATCAAAGCCTAGCGATTAATTTCTTCACATAATTGATTTAAGGCTGCAAGACGTGTGATCCAACTGATTGAAACTATGGGCATGATTTTAATAAATTGTAAAATTTATTCGGTAATTGATACAGTGAAAAAAATTTAACCATTTGAAAGAAAGCATTCCATATGTATCTTCAACACGTGGTTAAGAAATTTTTTGTCTAATTGAATGAGTTGGATGGTTGAAGTGTGTCAATTGTTTTAAGGTGTTCTGTAACTGAGTGCAGATATGCCCTGCTCAAGCAATTACAATTGAAGCCGAGGAACGAGAAGATGGCAGTCGCAGAACAACTAGGTCTTTTTTTCTTTTCTTTTCTTTTCTTTTTTGCTCTTTTACTAAGCAACTCTTCCGCACTTTGTTCTTATTGAATTTCCAGGTATGATATTGACATGACAAAATGCATTTACTGTGGGTTCTGCCAAGAGGCATGTCCAGTTGATGCAATTGTTGAAGGGCCAAACTTTGAATATGCAACTGAAACTCATGAGGTGAATTAGATTTTATAGGTGGAATGTGTTTAAATTGCTAATGTAGTCTTAGAGAAACTAATTTTTTTATTTGGATAATTTGTATGTATTCAGGAACTGTTGTATGATAAGGAGAAATTGCTAGAGAATGGGGACCGGTGGGAAACTGAGATTGCTGAAAATTTGAGATCAGAGAGCTTGTACCGCTGAGGTCTGTCACTGGCTGTTGCCGATGATATCTTCTTCTGGTCTCAATGAGAAATAAAAAGTGGTTGGTATGCTTAAGGTATTCTAAAGACGTTTGTTTTTTCTAAGAACGCTCATGTTGGAAGATATGGGAATGTCATGTTATAGAGAGAGATCATGATTCGGTGGTCTGAATATTCTGCTCTGTTGCACCAAATCGGGTTTATGTGATTTTGGATTTTCGGGTTGTCCCATCCCAACTTTTTGGGATTGTTATTACCTCCAGTTTTCTTACTGGGTCGAGAGGCCTGCTCTCCTCCTCTTTGCTCTTTGCCAAATAATACAGGACGACATCACACAAAGCTGATAAGCATGATACCCGACGACATCACGGCCTGGAGATGTAATGCGATGAAAAAAACTTAACGAAGACCGCTTTTATATATTCCTTCTGGTGTCTGCTGCCTACATTAGTAAGGCGTGGCGAAATAATTTGAGAAACTGTTTAAGCAGCAACTAAAAGCGGTCTAGGGAGGGGTAGAGCTCTTCCATGAAATCATACCATATGCGGGATACTTAACAAATTATACATGTATGTACACTGATCTCAATAGTATCACCATATTACACAGCAATAAAAATTCATGGTTGACACGGTCAAAAATCATCGCAATCAGGGGATTCTTATAAGGAGCGCTGCAGTCACACAGACGAAACCACAACCATGAAAGGCATAAAATTCGCTAGCGAAGACAACGACTCGAAATAAGTAGGCGTCGCAGAGGAAGGGCACCCAAGAGCCTGAATGAGTTCTCTCACTGACGTGACTCTGAACTTTGGCGGAGAATTCGTGGCAACGTTATCAACTCGATGCTCAAATATCTTGCCGTTTCTGTCGAGCTTGTACTCTGAGGTTCCATCAAAACGACCGTGGCTCTCCCATGGCACCCGTGGGATACCGTGAACTGCCCACCGTACCATTACAGTATTCTCCACTGGCTGCCAGACACTAATTACATCTATCCTAAGAGCTTTGAAGAATATACGGCCATTCATTCGCAGAGCCCAGAATATCAGTTTGTAGTTTTCAATGCCAACGAAAGTGGTAACTGGGTCCATGAATGTGATATCGTCCCTGCATCAATGAAACAGAGTGGCCATAAACATACCTTGATCTAAAATTTCGCAGTGCAGTGTCATCCATATCTGATGATGCAAACGAGAAACAGAAGAAATGAATTTTACATATATCCAAATAAGAAGCTGAGCGCCTAAAATATGTATTACGGGCACGTATCAGTCAGTATTTCCCGTCAACTTCCGCAATTAAATTTCGCCCGCTCGCCGCAGTTCCTCAATCAAACCGTCGCTGTTCGTAATTGAAAGTTTTTATTATAACAGGTCCTCCCAATCGCCTATATTGAGGAACGAACGAATATATTCTTCAGAAAATGCGTGAAGCTTCGCCTGTAACTTCCCTTTTCCTCCCTGCAAGTCGTATGTATCGCTATAAAATTTGCTTGCTTTTCTTTCTGTGTTAATAACTTCTTATAGCCAACAGGAATTCCGGGTAGCGAGAGGAAAGACAGGATAACTCCGGATCTTTTTGTTTCCAAGTTGTAATCTTACAATCCTCTCCCCACTTGATGCCGGTGGTATGATCTCCGGCATCTTTTAATTTAGAAATCATAGAGCTTTCAAGAGTGCCCCTCATTAGAACAATATGCGACATTGAAACTCTTCCGCTACTAACTATGAAGCTTTATTCCTTTGACATGAGATATAGGGATATATATCTTGTACCGAGAAGAGCGGCTGAAATAGTCCTCTGCCCGTGGAACACGAATAGAATCTGATGCTTACACTGAATGAAATATAAATTGAAAACAAAAAGATGCCGAATAGCAGTAGGTTGAGTGCAAAGAATACTTAATTCCTACCTGTAAATACCAAAACTTGGTTCCCGGTCGAAGATGCCCGGCAATTCATCTCTTAGGGTACGGATAGCATGTCCTGCATTGACATAGTAGTTCTGCTGATTATTGCTCAAATTCTGAACAGACCCAGAAAGGGGAGCCCCGCATTCTCTGGCGCTGGCGCAATTCCTAATACTTGTTGCCTCGATTCTTCGGGTCCTGCAAATTTTGCGTGGAATAGGAATGCTACTTTCTCCAGCGGTTTTTCTGAATTTGGCGGAAAGAGGCTTGGAACAGAGATTAAATGGAATGAGATCACTGCCGATTCCGGAGAGAGAGGCGATTTCGGGAGAGTGTAAGAGATAAGCCATATTCAGCCGGAAAAAAAAAAAAAACTAAACCCTACGGCAGTCGGAGCGATTTAGAGAAAGAAGAACAGCGACGAGGCCCGCGAGTCATAGACAGCAGCAGCACCACCCACCGGCACCGGGAAAGACCAAAATTAACCCATTGGCCGTAACTCGTAATCACAATTAAATATTCGCCATCCCAGTCGAGGGAGAAGTACGAGTAAACTGAGAATTATACTTTATATATATATAACAAACCTCCCTGTAAATTTATCGGATCCTGAAGAAGATTAACGAACAAAATGGCCACGGAAGGAAGTATTGGTTTATGAAATTAATTAGAAAAGGATATTTGTGGCGACGTGGCCGCGTGGCTGGGCTCCACGCTAGCGACATCGAGTCTCTGAGGTCCGCGTTTACGATGGAAATCCGTCTAGGATTGGATAAGTCCACAAAGAAAAGGATAATGGAGATTACGAGTGGAACTTTTTTGACGGAAATTATAGAAAATATCTGTCATGAGCGCCCGACCGACAACTTTGGGTGAGATCTCTTTTGATTGGGTTCCGGACCGAGGGAAAAATAATGGACTATCATGTGTCTGCTTTCTGTTGGCGTTAAATGTTAGTTAAATATGATCTAATTATCTGGGTGACATGGTGGAGTAGCTGTAGGTGGCTTGAGAGGAGGTAGTGGTGTTGTTTAATACAGAAAGGGAGCTGTGGTGGTGGTGGTGGTTGAACTCCCTCTTCATCGCCCGATACACATGATCCAAGCCTTCCTCGACCAGTTCTACCACAGATTGGGGCATTGGGGGCGTATGCGTTTCTACCGATCCTTCCAACATCTTTACCACTTCCCCCATCGAAGGCCTCATCCGTGCGTCCTCCTGTATGCACCAGAACGCCACCTTCATCGCCCTCACCAGTTCATCCTCCTCCACTTTCCCCTTGAGCCTCTTGTCCGCGACATTCATTGCGTTCCCCTTCGTCATCTCCTGTAATATAATTAATTAAGATGAAGCACCAAAAACAGCGTAAGTTCAGAAGAAAAAGCAAAAACATTCAGTACCGACCGACCGACCTTGAATGCCCATCCGGGGTAGAAGAAATCCTCTGCGTCCAAAGACATGTCCACGTTTCTACGCCCTCCGATGATCTCCAGGAGCAGCATCCCGTAGCTGTACACATCGGCTTTGACCGTGATGGGTCGATTACTGACCCACTCGGGGGCCAAGTACCCTCTCGTCCCCCTCACCATCGTCACCACAAAAGAATGCTCCCTCCCCATTAGCTTCGCCAGTCCGAAATCCGATATCTTGGGGCAGAAATTCTCGTCCACAAGTATGTTTTCCGGTTTAATGTCGCAGTGGATGATACGATCTCGGCACTGCTCATGAAAATACGCGATCCCTTGCGCCGTCCCCGTTGCAATCCGTAACCGACTTCTCCAGTCCAGCAGCTGCTGCGGGCCGACGTTTCCCCCCGCCGCCCCCGGGAATATCCATTTATCTAGCGACCCCTTACTCATGAACTCGTATACCAGAAGACTGCAAAAAATTTTATTTTTTTTAATTAGCAGCTGTTCAGTGTACGTATATGTATATCATGATGCATGTGACCTACCGATGGGTTCGTTCTGCGCAGAATCCACACAACCGAACCAAGTTCATGTGGTGCATCGATCCAATCGTGGTTACCTCCGCAACGAATTCTTTCTCCCCGTGAGGTAAAACCCGTTCCAGCTTCTTCACGGCTACCTGGGTCCCGTCCGTCAGGCTCCCCTTGTAAACACTTCCAAACCCACCTGTTAATATTATTTTAAGATAACCAATTAAATTATGTTTCCTCTTTAATTCGGGCCTTGATCAGGCGGTGGCAGAGGAAGTACTCCAATATGTATATATAGAGAGATATATATATAGTGGTTGATCTTTTAAATTAATTACGCACCTATTCCGAGCATCTGAGAGAAATTATTGGTTGCTATCTGCAAATCACGGTAAGCGAAGTTCCTGGGTGCCCCTGGCACCATCAATCGGCTATCAATTAGACCGCATGAATTTGTGTCCCTGCCCGGATGATCTGATCGAGACTTGTGCATATTGTAATAATAGAGCAAGAGACAGAGGAGGCCTACGAGGACCGACATACAGACGACGATGGGGATAACCAAGACCTTCTGTCGAGTGGAGTTGGAGAGTTTTGATTCTGAGGGGCTTTTGTCGTCGTCGTCTCCGGCGCCGCCACTAGTACTTGTAATACTGCTATTTTGATCGGCTTTGACGAAGAGGCTGGAGCTTGGGTCTTGTAATCCACCAAACACCATACTCCTCAATGTCCAACAGTACGCCTTCTCCTCGGACAACCCATATACCGAAGCAACGCATTCACAGTCGGAGAGACATGCTTGACCACACTCGTGCCCCGCCGAGATGTCACTGTAGTTGGCTATCACCGATGCTCCCGAGAAGTAATACGTCGTCTGCTGCATGCTCACCATCTTGAACTTGGGCGAAGGAGAAGAAGAAGAAGAAGAAGAAGAAGTTGCTTTTGCTTCGCGGGAACGGGAATCACAGTAGCCGGCTGCTGGGGGAATATTATCAGAGGAAGAGTTGGACGACATGATCGGTACGCATTCGCCGGACGGAGGCATCGGAGATGTACCGGGAAGACACGTACAGGAGGTGTTCGACTTGCTTCCCTCCTTCAAAGTGCATACCCCGCTGCCACAAACGCCGGCGATCATGCAGGGGTTGGAGACCGCAGCCCAGTCGGGTATCCACTTGTACGACCCGTTCACTTCTCCCCATCGATACAGTCGCAAATTCCCGTTGGACTCGATGGTAACTCGGCTGAATATCACATCCCTCGTCGTCGTACTAGTACTAGTACTCTTCGACGAGTGGTTTCTACTACTACTACTACTACCCTCGATATTCTTGTACACGTACACCTTCCCCGCCGGATCCGACCCGTACATGATTCCGAAATTCCCAGACTGGTCCAGAACTGCAACCACGTCTCCCGTTACGTTTGAGATCTCCGGGCTTGACCAGTAAGAGTAATTGGAGTAGGGTTCCGGCGGGTTCTTCCCCAAGGACGACGAGGAGCTGCTGCTCATGTTGATGTCGGCAGCGCCATTAATATCGGATTTGGGGGAGTTGTAGGTGAGGGCCAAACTGAGAGAGGTGGGCTGTTGAAGCATTTTTAACGAATAGTAGCCTCGGTCATGGGTGTTCTGCGATTTTGGGGTAGTCAGCTCTTGGGAAACCGTCAGGGCCTGTCCGGGGAGAAGCGTGTCGGAGGGGTGAGAAAACGTTTCCCAGACTACTGCTGCCGCCGCGTAGAGGGCAAAGTTGCCTGAATCCGACATGACGGCGAATTCGACCCCACGGCCGGATGTGTTTGAGGACCACATCACTTGGGTGCTCCCATATTCCGAGAGGACAAGGTTTCCACTTGTGTCTAGCTCCACCCATGCATCTTTTCCTACGGGCACGTTTCTACAGAAGAACGCAGAGGAGAGTAAACCGTTGACACAGTCAAATGACCTGGAAATGCATTTGTTTAGCACAAACAATAACTTTTTACTTTATTTTTTATATTTTTTTGTCCTATCCTACGTACGTACATGTTAATAATGCTACCTACCTACTGTTATCTAATCTATAAATTAAAGAAACATAAGATATTAATAACGATAATAAATCATGTACTGATCACCTTATATATTCAGCTAGCGTCCGGTATATATTCGACTATATATGGACAACAAAAAAGAAAGAATGAAAGAAAAAGGAACAAGATAAAACAGCAAAATATCTAAGAAAGATGCACTATATATACGGATCGAGCTGCAGGAGGAATAAAGCAGTGCTCTCTCTGCTGGGCGACGGGGAATTAAGCTGAAGCTGATCACCTGTTAGCAGACCAAACAATGGTTAGATCATCTCCAGGAAGCGAGGCGTACCACATGGCCAGCTGAAATTGATCGGATGAAACTGCGGACACGGGAGCAAAGCCAAAGGCAAATGTTCCATTGTCGGAGAGCCAGGAGTTGTTCTCGCGGGCGGACAATCTCGTTCCCAGTTGAATCCTACCTGCTGCCTCCACATGACTACTCCCTCGACTCATAATTAGCTCAAACAAAATTACAGTACTGACAGTACTGAAGAAGAAGGAGAGAGAGGGAAGCCGCGGGTACTCGTGATGAGATGCGGCACCCCGCATAGTTTCTATATATACTACTTAGGGATCAACTATAAATGTTGATATATATATACATGGCAATTTTTGCTTTCCCTTCCCTCTTCGATCGATCTGCCGCAACCAAACATATGAGCAGACCTGATGTTCATTTTTATACTTGGCAAGCAGGACTGTTAAAAGCCAAGGATCGATGAAGAAGAAATTAAATGTCGAGACCCACATCTATCTATATGATCATACGTGTACAATGGTAGCTCAACTAATCGTTGAAAAAGCGGGGAAACTGGCCTGCCTTCAGATTCATGTCCATTACAGGTGTCGATGGGCGAGCTTAATATGTTCGACCACCCTGGGATGGAAATGGCCGAAAGTCCACCAACCTGCAGGTGAACAAATGGGCATGAGACGACTTCAATCAAGTGTTTTCATGGTGGGAATAAATAAGAGGTCGGTTTTCCATCCGATCTGCTGCGGTTGTGCGTGGGCGGTGGATCCAATTGACCGGTCCCCAATCAGATGGAGATGGAGATGGGGAGACGTACGTACGTGGGTCATCTCCAGTGGACGCAAGAAACAAAAACGAGAACGTTTCTGCATTTGCTTCTGCTTTCCGACCCACAAATCTTCTGGTTTCCAGCAGCAGATGCTTCGTTCTCATCCGGGAAAAGAAAACAATATTGCTTGTCTGTTGGTGAATATATCGCAGTATTATCCTCCTCCTTGCTCTGTTCTCGGCCGATTGTGTAGCTAAATCTGACTTCTGTACCATAATTATAGTCTATTATTTTAATTATTTATTCAGAGACGACCGAGCTGCTTTAATGCAGATTTGCTTTGCTTAATGCCGAATCCTTCCTTCTATGGGAACGAGGGCTGGTGGGTGGACGAGTTTTCAAAACCCGGTGCCTTCTTTTTCCACATCGATAGTCACTGCTAACAACTGGCACATTCGTAGTTATGATTCACGCACAGAAGAGTCGCGCGAGTCACTATTCTTCGTCGATTGATTACAATGCATGCTGTGGCTGCAAGGAAGAAGCCCTCTCTTTTTATGCACTCTATCCTGGCTTGTCCAGTACCAAATGTTCGAGGCTCCCGAGATCTATGTTCAGTTTTGGCCCCTTATATATAACGAAGGTAATCTAAAATCAGAAGCTCCGACGATGAGCAGGAGCTCTAACAGAACCCAGCAATTAATTTCTTCTAAAGTGGGATTTGGTCTTTGGCCCTACGAAATACCAGTTTCTCAATGGACATCGTGAAGACTCTCCTCCCATCACTCTTTCTAGGCTCTCGCTGACTTCCAGGAATCGATTCACAAACGAAAAAAAATAAAAATAAAAAAACCGCTGATGAACTGGGCAAATTATATCCATCATACCTACCAAGTATAAGATTGACACACCAAACTTTGAGATGGAGATCGGCACTCTTCACTCTAGCTTCCCTGAATTAGGGCAAAGATAGAGTGGCGACTGAGACTAACCGGCGTTTATGTTGTATGATTAGACGCCAGTAGCAAAAGAAAACCATGCTTGTTCAGCAATATAGGATGATAATGAGTGCACTGAAAACGATAAGACTTTCGATATGCTAGCTAGAATTCATTTAAAATTGAGTATAGCCCAGCCTTCTTTATAAAGTATTATTTGTTTTCAGTATCATAAAACGCCTATTCATTCAAATACTTATTGCAGATAAGTATCTGAAAGTTCTGATAATCAAGAGGTTAGTTGACGGCCATGTTTGCATGGAATTTGAGGTCTCATGTCTACTGATGTATATGTATTCCCAAAACATGCGGTGCACAACGCTGATAACCATATACACCCATGGAGAAATGAAAGAAAAGAGATGAGTTGCGCTCAGAGAGGAGCAAGTAAAGAGGGAAAACAGAGAAATAAAAATAATCACCAAAACATTTCATATGAATAGCACTTCTGTCAAAGCAATTTTGATGTTCACTGATGTTATTAGGCATACTTCAACACAAATCACTCATTTTCACATGGATATTTAACTGGAGGCAAATGCACAAGAACTAAACAGGAGTTGGAGTAACTTAAAGTGTACAAGTACAGTATTGTAGGAAGAGAGGAAAGGATGAAAGAAACAGACAGGTGTGCCCACAAGTATTCATCCACAAGCCATAACAGAGCATGTGTTTATTTTTTGTTTTGATTTTTGAGAAAGTAGCTTGTGATTAAATTTGAAGATTGGGCAATTCAGTGGCGGTTAAACTCAACAGCCAATTTGCTTCTTTTGTGGCATAGACAGCATTTTTTGTGAGTCCTTTCTTCTGTAACTCTTTCGAAAAGTAAGAATCAGTAGGGGCATATTAACTTGAATATATTGGACTCGGTGCAAGGTCAAGTCACTAGAGAAACCACATTATTTCAGTTTCAACAAAATTCGCTCAACGGATACAAGTAGCAAACTGAAAAAAGAGTTTCAGAGTTTTTATATTTTATTATATATGCAATGTAAAGTGCATAAACACAGAGATACCCGTATACAGGTGTCTTCTGCTTCGCACCACCCCTGCCATCCTCTCTCATTTCATCTTCCTCATACACTGTTCCATCCTACAAGAACATTTCACCTTATTTCAGAAGAGAATTATAACCTTGCATGTTAGATATATGATGGCTAATTATCCAAGCTAATAATTAAGGGTTTTCTTTAGATTTTATTAGAACATTATAGAAAATTTTGGAGGGAATAACTTTAATTGATCTTCAAGCAATAACGAGAATAATGAACACTGAGAAAAGAGCAGAAAAGAGATGCAAATCCAATACAAATGAGTGAAGTACTGGAAGGACACTAAAGAAGGCAATAAATCCAACAGTTCCTGACTTATTATCTTTTTGAGTGCATAACGCTTACCAACAAAAGGGTTCGATTCAAAGTAAAAGAATCGTCACACCAAGAGGTTCAATCATCAGAAAAGAGGACACCAAATATTTTAAATGGTTCCCACGACCTAAATTAGACTAGTGGTAGATAGACTACATTAATGAAACAGAGATAAGGACTAAGATAAACAGAGTAATATCTGAGCTTAAGAAATTGATGGGCAAGAATAGCAACACCTGATTTTCATGTATGGATTAAGTTATCGATCAGCAAGAACTGCAACACTTCATTTTCATGAATGGAAACAAATGAACGACCAAGAGGCTCCAAGACAAAATATTCAAAGCTTACATATCTTTATAAAATTTGTTTAGGGAAGCCACCTAAACGGAAGGAAAAAGATGAAAGAAATATTTGCAAAGGAAGTTTAGCTACAGAACTCAACTGAAAACATTCACCAACAACTGAAGTGCATAAACAAGTGCACTAAATATGTTTATACTGAACCCAAACCCGCAGCATAGTCTCCGAAATGTGAAAGAATGATCTTCCCACGACAGAGTTGGGGAAAAATGTCATGGGCCAGAAGTACTCTCAAACCTTCACCTAAACCTCAGCCATGAGTGTTAATCGCTTCCCAAACCAAATTCTTGGGGATCGGCTTAGTGATATCCCGAGCCTGTAAAGCTGCAGCCCTCAGCGTTTTTAAGGTCATGACATTTGCCTGCCAAAAAGAGTAACTTGTGTAGGGCAGGTTATGCTTCTTGCAGAGCTCCCTGACTAAAGGTGAAATGTTTCTCAGGTGGCATCTTGGCAACCTCGGAAACAAATGGTGCTCAACCTGAAACTGCAGTCCACCGTGAAACCAATCCATCCAGGGAGAACAAGCGATGTCGATTGTTCCCATGGTCTGCTTCTCAAACCAGTCGTTTCCACGAGGCTTACCAACATAAACACTGGCGGAGAAATGGTTCAGGGTGAATTGAACGTGCTGAATGCCTGTAATGGAAAAACTCACAAGGACGAATAGCAGCCTCTCAAACGAGTTTGGAAGATGCGAAACGAGAATAGGATACCAGATCCAGAAAACAATAATTCCCAAAATCTCTTGACCTCTGTTGGGCACCCTCTTGTTGGATAGTAGGAGCAATATGGATTGGGCGTACAGATTTATACGGGCAAAACACATGACGGGATAGAAAGTCCAATGCTGGTAGCTTACGAAGAAGCGGGCAGCCGCATCAAAGTTCATCTTCCTATCATAGTAGGAGGAAATCAAGGAAGTAAATAGCTTGGAGGATACCGCGAAGAGAGGTATGTGTTGGAGGTCGGGGTCGAAATCCAAGCTGTTACAGGCAATGTGGTGGGCGTTGTGATTCCTTTTCCACCAGCCTATGCTTATCCCCGTCATGCAATTACCCGTTAGGACTTGTACAAACCGGTTATAAGATGAATTCAGCATAACGTTGTAGTGTCCCGAGTCATGACCAACAAAGCCAGATTGAATCCAGATGAATCCCATGAGCCCGGCGGCGAGCATATGAACATAGATGTTGTCGGAAGCCAAAATGCCGTAGATGGCGAGTGAGAAGAAGAGGAGCAGAAGGGTGAAAGCGATGAAGACGCCGTGTCCCTTTTTCTCGAACATACCCAATCTGGAGAACTCTGCGACGAGTTTGCGGTAATCCTTGGAGACCTCGGAGATCTGGTAATCTTGGAGGTGGGCGACGAGGAGGGGATGGAGAAATTTCCAGGCGGAGGCGGGGTGGTAGGCAACGAAAGCATCGGTGATATCCTGACCGGCGAGACTGTGGAGGGGGAGTTCCCCGCCCGGGTGGACTTTGGCCCAACGCGTGACGTCATAGACCTTGCCTTGAATGGCGATCCAGAGATCGTCCGGTTTATTATGCTTCTGGAGCTCCTCGGTGGAAATGTAGTTGATTTTATCGGCTTCCATGGTCGGCGTTGCTTGGCAGGGGACAGGAAGGAGAGAGAGAGAGAGAAGAATAAAAAGGCGACCTTTTTTCGCCCTTGCTTGCTTTGCACCTCCGTCTGCAGAGCTGTGAGGAAGCAATATGTATATGTATATATGGCCGCGAAGCGAAAACCTGATAAGAGATTGAAAGTAGAAAAGACAAGGTGAGATCTGAAGAAGGAGGAGGAGAAGAAGAAAACAGCGGCGGGTTGAGGACTCAAATTCCTGGCCGTGGGGGTAGGAATGGAGGCGGAGGGAAGAAGAAAGAGAGAAAGAAGGGACGAGTAGTATGGAAAGCAGGAGTAGTAGCCCGGTGGTACCACCGTGCCTCCTGTCTTTCTTTCTTTCCTTTCCTTTCCTTTCCTTTCTTTTCTTCCGCGGTGGAAGAGGAGGAGGAGGAGTTCGATGAAGGAAGAATCCGCGTCTGCTTCTTCCTTGTATACTTAGGGCGGGGCGCTGCTCCGGAATCGTATTTGGGGAGCGAGAATGGCGGAGTTTAGAAGCGGTGGGGAACGTTACAAGGCGATAATAACGAAGGTGTTGTTTAAGGAGGGCGGGATGAGATGGAATCGTTGCGCAGTGCGCCACGTGACCTCCACGTCGTCGTGCAGGATTTGTTTCATAGTTAAAATTGTGATTAATTGGTGAGAATCAGCTCGCGGGCCCGAGGCCGAGACGGAACAGGCTGTCAACCGGCCCCACGCGAGTCGGAGTTCACAGTCGTGTCTACTTTGGAGCCAGGAGGCTTCTTCGTTCAAGAGGAGGAAGCCGGTCGCTTAGTCCGCGCAAGCAGAGCAGCAAGAGGACGACTTAGAGCCGAGGAGGAGGAGGAGAAGATATTTTTTTGGGTGGGATACTACGGAACCTGTGGCTGTTAAATAATAGGAGGAAGGGAAGGGGGGGGACCGCCGGACCGGGTAGTAGTCACTGACGGGGGCCCGCTTCCCTCCCTCCCTTCCTTGTTTGTCCTCTGCTATGGTTGTTGTTGAATATGGTGCTGGTGGTGGGGTCCCTCTCCTTTTTTTTATTTTTAATTTTTTGTCCTGAAAATAGCACGACCGCAGAGGGGAGGGGACGCCTGCGCTGCGACTCAGCTGCCCATCTCCAGCTATTATTTATTTATTTATTACCTTTTTAATCTTCTCCCGAAATTGTTCGCCAACTCTAATAACTTGCTTCTTAGTTAAGTAACGCTCTCGGCGCGGCCCTCCCTACTCGATCGGCTACTCCCTTCCCTGCCCCGTCTTCTCCCTCTGTAAATAATTGCACAATATTAACATTCACACGCTAAATGATGATCTGGCCCACACGAGACCCAGTCCGCTCAATCGTCGACGACGACGACGCAGTCGCATTCGCACATCATCATCACCGTTGCTTCCAGTTGCGAAACACCCGCATCGCAGAAATGAATACTCCACGACAAAAATCCTCTAACTTTACTTTTTTCACGCCATTTCGATGATTGCTATGTTTTTTTTCCCTATAATAATAATAATAATAATTAGAAAAAAGATAACGCCAACGAATATCCCCTCTTTATGTTAAGGACGATGACTCCATTTTTCCCTAAACTTGTTGGGGGTTAGTGCATAACAAAAATTCAGGTCTCTGACATTAAAGTCAATGAAAATATAATCAACGTAACAAATTTCTCCTTTTTTTAGTGGTTAATGTCAATATTCTCAATTATTCTAAAATAAGTATAATATTTTGTTATTCATATTTAAATGTATAATATAAAAGTAATTCAACAATTTTACTACTTTTAAGACATTTTCTAATGAGATTTTTTCAAACAACGTAAAAACGGTGGATGAAACTTAACTCTCTCCTAATTTTGGGTTGAATTCAAGGCCTCCTCAAATAAGGAATGACTAATATTTGACAGAAACAATTTTCTGTGACTTTTAACACTATTTAGTCTTTGGTCTTCATAAAGATTCGAGTCGTTTGCCTTTTGGATCTTTGAAAAAATTTAATTTATAAATTTGGGTCCACTGGGTGTATACGATCATTACCTTACCGAGTTGTTCCATTCTATGAAGAATTTAGAGAGGCCCACATTTGAGCTAATTGGGCCGAACGGAGGACTTTCTACTGGGTCTTACTCGTGGGCTCACTAGGACCTGGTTAATGGTTAACGGTTAGAAATCAGAAGGCTCGTTGTTTTATTTTCTTCGAGTTCCAAGAGTGAATAGGCAGATTAAAAGTGACCAATCGGCAACTCTCTCTGGTCACTGGGCGGCCAGGGTCCAGCTTCCTGCGTCCTTTACCAGCTCCCGCTGCCTACAGCTTTTGCCGCTTCCCTCCCTCATCGCTCCTTCCTCACGGGGAGACGGGGAGAGGCAGAGCCAGAGAAGAAGAGAATAAGCTGGTGCAGTGCAGGCCAGCTGCATATGCAAAACACGCAATTTCTCTGCATCACCCTTTGTTTCAGGAATGAATACTAGTTAAGTCTCTGCTCTGTTTTCTTTCTGCGGGGCGGTGACGAATTCTAGCGGACTCCACTCCCGCGACTACGCCGCCACCACCTTACCTCGCTGCCTTCTCCCTCAAATTTGTCGGACAACCCAGTTTTTCCACCGTCAAGACATGCTTCCCGACTAGGTTTTCTCTTTTTCCCTTTTCTGATGCAGAAGAAGATTTGTAAGCGCCGGATTCTTGTTCATCCGGTAGTCCCCTCGCTAGGCTCATGTCTAATCCTTGCCACACCTTAGCTCACCGCCCCACTCTTCCTTTGCCTCCCTTTTCTAGGGTTAGATTTTCCGTTTCTTCTCGAAGGTTTGGACCGGCCTTTCCGCACTCTCGCTCTTCACAGCCCTTTTCCAAGACTTCAAAGAAGGTGCGGCGTAATATAATACTTTAATTTCTTCAAACTGTTCTCTCTCTTTTTTCTTTTCTTTTCTATATTTAAATCGCGATGGATAAAGTAGGTGATGTGGGGAGTTTTGTCTCAAGGTGCAGTTTAATTATTTTTAAAAAAGTTCCTTATTTCATATCTACTATGCAAATATTAAGCTACTCACAATCATAGCAAATCTTCGTAATGCTAAGAGGAAGAATCGAAAAAATCTGCATTTACTTTCACATCAATTGTTTGCTCTTTCGGCGTACTTTCCTTTTGTTTCTTCTTCTCCTTTATTTTTAAGAAGTTCTTAAACTACCTCATTTGGCATGCGGTAGTGAAGTAAGTAAATTGGTCTTTATCTTAACTTGATTAGATTCTCTTAAATTTAATTTAAGGGAGAGTTTTATCTTTTTTCATCATATATTAGGTGCGTTCATCTTGCTCTGCTTCTCTTTGATATAGGAATGGAAAATTTCATGCTTTGTGCCCCATGAGCCATCTTCTAGTGTCAGCAAATCAGAGTCTCTAGGTAATAAGGTCCCAAAGGAAGTGATCAATCCGCAGCTTGATCAGTCAAAAGAAGAAAGCAACTGTTGGATTTTAACTTTTCAAAAGGTATGTGTCAATTTTTTATTTTAATTCAAAGACATAATTTTTTCCTTTGTGTAATTTTAATGTTTATGGATTAAGATGTACTGGTAGGAAGAAATAAAAAAAATGATAGAATCAATTCAAATTGGATTCTGTGGCTGTTTGTGACAGCTCTCTCTCTCTCTCTCTCTCTCTCTCTCTCTCTCTCTCTCTCTCTCTCTCTCTCTCTCTCTCTCTCTCTCTCTCTCTCTCTCTCTCTCTCTCTCTCTCTCTCTCTCTCTCTCTCTCTCTCTCTCTCTCACACACACACACACA
The DNA here is from genome assembly GCA_022405105.1 of Aristolochia contorta. Classification (NCBI taxonomy): domain Eukaryota; kingdom Viridiplantae; phylum Streptophyta; class Magnoliopsida; order Piperales; family Aristolochiaceae; genus Aristolochia; species Aristolochia contorta. The sequence goes on along the minus strand of CM039667.1, from coordinate 263,968 downwards.
CACACACACACACACACACACACACACACACACACACACGCGCGCTATGCATTTCAAGTAGCAAGTAACAAGGCCTTCTGTTGGAATCAGATGTATTGTCTTGATGAGATTTTGTGTGGTATTCAGTGAACAACTTTGTGGTCTTGTTGGCATTAATAGATGGGACTTAATTAAATGTCTAACATAATTGCAAAATTAGGAGAAGTCGCCTTTGTATAAAGTGGATTGAGGAGACGAATTCTTCAACATTTCTTCCCGTCACAGTGTTCAGTCCAAGCTCTTATGCAGTCAGACTGTTTATAAGGGTCTATTTTAAGTGACAAACGGAAGAACTTTAGCCATTATAAGAATCATTATCTAATTTCTGTAGCTTCTTTTGTCACTTTCTAGTAGTCTTTCAAAAGACTTGAATGGTAGTTGGATAGCTTGTATATAAGAATGTGTAGTGGGCTGGCTCAATTGTCTTTTCTTTTCTTTTTATTTTTAAGGTATTTGGGGGTCCAGTGCTACCAGATTCCTTTATTTGGTGTATGATCCATTTTTATGCATATTCACTTTACCTGAAACTATTAATACTGCATGACTTGTGTTGATGATACTTCTTGTAATGGACTCAAAATTTGATATTTATGCCTCGTATGCAATACATTATCTGTAATGTGTCGATCCCTGCTTAGATGTTCACTTTTTTGTCTGTGCCCTTGTAGTTTATTGCCATTTCAACAGAAAACAACAACGTATTGACTATCTCTATGATTAAGAATTGAATGGATGTATGCCGTTTTGTTAAATGGTGAATGGTGTTTTAAATATTCCAGTTTATTATCGTTATAAAATGTGTTCAATCATTGGCTTAGCTTGTTCCTGTTTCAGGCTGTAAATTCATTCTTCAGAAACCATGGGGAAGCGTGGACTGTACCTTGGACAGCAGAGACTGTCCTCCAGGTATGAAGGTCTCCTTCGAAGTATCACAATAGTATAGGACTGTGAATGGAAATTGAATAGAAAATAAACTTCATGACAGACATCATTATTTAAATAATTTTTCCATTTTGTAGGGGCTATACTTAAATTGGCTGATTTTGCCTGTCAACTAATGTTTTACAGATGAGTGTGAACGTCCATTTGCATTATCATTATGTTACCTTGCACTGTTCTTTGATCTTTATAGGGAACGGAGGACAAATTGTGTGCAAATCTCATAGATATGTAATGACCTATGTAAGCTCCGTGGATTTAATAAGATGAACCCCACTTACGAAAGCCCACACTTTTTAGAACATGTTGGACTAATCACGGTAGTTGGGGAGTTAGATCCTTCAAATTGTACAGTTTTAATTGGCTGTAGTGTTGTGGTCGGTGATTTTAATCCTTCAATTATGGCCCCACATTCTTGTGTGGAAAGCAATTAAGGATGTTGTGTATAATCTATACTAACACACGTGTATATTGGAAGTAGTTTTTACCCCCTAATTTTCTACAAAGCTAACCTGCAGGAGTTGCTGCGGCATGTCTAATCTATATTAACACGTGTATATTGGAACTGGAGGTATTCTTTCCCCCCCTAATTGTCTATAAACATATACCTGCAGGTCATGCTCCTTTGGATCTCTTCTTTCTGGTTTGTTGGATCATGGATCATTCCATTCCTTGCCCACACAGCTGGTTTCAGCAAGGAAACATTGACATACAGAGGCCAGGCATTGTACAGCCTATTGACAGATGTAGCTGAAGGACTAGCAGGAATTGCAATTCTTCACCGATGCCTCTCAAGGTTTTCTCCTCTTCCTGACAACTGGTTCCGGTTCAGTTTAAAGGGGAATTGGCAGTTAGATGTGGGACTGGGGTGCCTCATGTTCCCTTTGGTTAACCGACTCTCGCAGTTCAACATCAATCTGTTGCCTACACTACCAACTTCTCAAGTGGGTGCCTCAAGTGTGGAGCAGTCCATTGTGGCTAGAGATCCTGTTGCGATGGCCCTTTATGTGGTTGTGGTCTCTGTGTGTGCGCCGATTTGGGAGGAGATTATATTTAGAGGATTTCTGCTACCTTCTTTAACCAGATACATGCCTGTGTGGTGCTCAATATTAGTAAGTGCAATTGCATTCGCATTGGCACATTTCAATGCCCAGAGGATGCTGCCGCTGGTCTTTCTTGGGGTCGTGATGGGGGCTGTCTTTGCACGGTCGAGAAACTTATTTGCATCTATGCTGTTGCATAGCCTGTGGAATGGTTTTGTCTTCCTGGATCTAATGAAATAATTTATATCTGTTAACATAAGGTCATACTCTGGTATCAAATAAGTATTGACCACCGTTTCTGACCCTCAATGTGTAGAATATGCTTTAGAGTATCGGTAATATAAGATTCTTCCGACGTTTTTGTGGGGTTCTTTAAATTCGTCATTTTAGAGAAGTACGACTGTGAGAGTCGCAGTAATTGATCGTGCGGTGCCTGACATATGAGGGGCTGTTCCGCGGCATTGCAGATTGTTGGGAAACACTGACATTTAAGGTCTTTCTATGAGTTAAGCTCCGAATTCGAGGCCGAGAGGTGTTCTCTCAAAAAAAAAAAGTAAATTTAAAAAAGAAAACACACCAATAATGATGCTGCCCAGGCTCGAACTGGGGACCTTCAGTGTAAGACTGACGTGATAACCACTACACCACAGCACCAGATGGTGGATAGTTATGAATATTAAAATAAAAATTATTTATTTACATCGAAGCCTCGGCTGGTCAGCACGAAAGGCTGCTGAGCAGCAATATTAATCGATGCGGCCAAGTATCTTTATCCATCCATATGCTAATGTTATGCGATGGTGATAAGATCGTGAGGAGACTACAATATTGAGTGCCGGTTCTGTAAAAGAAAACACGGGCTTGAAGACTTGTGGTAATCGGCAATTAATTGTAAGTACGAATTGTGAAGAGACGTAAGTACGACTGCAGAATGTTGTTTCACAGCAGAGACTAAGGGCCCGAGTCGGCTAGTTACTGATTTTGTAAATGCATGGGCCGTGGCTTTCGCGTCTCTTTAATTTTGCCACAGATCCGGAAGTACAACTGTTTCCCTCCAAATAGAATACTCCCTCCTTTACATTTAAATTTCAATTATGCATTCTTGTCGGCATTCGGTATATATTCTCTTCATTCAATTTGGGAAGGCATCGATCCATAACATTTACATAAAATAATCATATATGCAGGACCAATTCCTAATATTCATTAATTGATATTGAATCTTCGTCAAACCATGCACATAAATTTAGGGGGTGCACAATATTCAAATATAATTAAAATGTCTAATATATAGGTTAAAAGGCTTGATATAATTATAATAGTGGAAGAGGTTGGCCTCTACATATCACACGCCAACTCTTGTAGTTTACACAAAATCTTATTTAGTAATATGTGTCAATAAAATATATGTATACTTGGAATATTACAAACTCGGCGGTAGTTGGATATAAGATTAATTAAATTTGTAACACTCTTATCAAGTGTTAAGCCTTTTTCCTGGATAGGTATTGGGTCACAGTCGTATATAAGTTGGTTGGCATGGTTTTCAAAAAAATTAAATTGCACCACCTCCAACCCAAGTTATAAAGAAAAAAAAACACATATTACATTAGTAGCGGGTTGTTGCATAATTTATCCAACAAACCGTAAAAATAAAACATTGAAGCCGTTTGGTGAGGTATAAAACTGTCATATTGTAAGTAGCAGGTGCGTACATGAGAAGAACATTAATTACAAGTTAATATTATACTTATATAACTTGGCTATTCAGTGATCTTCATTCTCTCTCATAAGCTCTCTCATAAGCTCTCTCTCTTTCTCAAGCTCTCCCTATTCAGGTGCCCACATTGGTGGCTGGCTCTTTCTTTTTCGTGATCTTCACCAGACTACACAGCTTTTATTTGATCTTTCTTTTCTCTTTCCAGCCAATAGAAGAAAGAAAGCGGAATTAATTAGGAGCTGAAACAGAGAACAACAGAGTACTACTATATAGCTAGGAGAAGAGAGAGGGCCGGGATAGGAGGCACGAGCAGTGCGGGCAGGAGCGGAGCGGGAGGGGAAGCTAGATATATTATATGCAGGCCAATATCAATATTAGTAGTATGGAAGGGCAACAACAACAACAACTAGTCTCCAACGAGAGCTTCTCCTACAGCTGGGTCGTCAATCTGAGACCATCATCGTTTCAATATGCTCATCATGTGGAAGCTGGGTCTCTAAGAGCATCCCTGGACGCATCCTATGAGGCTTCGTCGTCTTACATAGAAATTGACCCCAGAAGATTGATGTCTTTCAAGCGAACCTCCTCCTCCTCCACCACCTCCTCCTCCTCCCCCAATAATAATATAGAAGCGGCGCCAGCTGACTTCAACTTCACTACTACTTTATTAGCACCAGTACCCTGCAGTTCATGTAATCATAACTCTTCTCAGCATCCGCCGCCGCCTCCTCCTCCGGCTAATTTGGTTCAGGCCGATCAAATCTTCTCCAACGGCCTCATCCTTCCCCTGCACATTCTTCAACCCCCCTCGAAGCAGGCGCTGCCCCGGCCCCATGTATTAGTACGTTGTCTACATAATCAATCCGCGGATACGGCGGCTGCTGCCCCGGCGGTACTCCAAGACCTGCAATTGCCTCCTCCTCCTTCAGCTATTAATTACTCTCTGCTGCAGAGGTGGCGGAGATGTACCCGGCGAATTGTGCGAAAGTATTTGGGCTTTCTGTCGAGGCTGCCTTGCAGGACACCCATTTTGTATATGGGAACAGCTGGGGAAAGAATGAGTACTACTACGAAGCTGCAGGACTTTGAAGTTGAACCGCACTTCACTACTACTAGTACTCCTTCACTCGGCTGCGTCCACCACTGCTCCTGTATAGCCACTCCCAGGACGATCAGCAGCACTACTACTGCTACTGCATTCTCTGCAGTACCCCATTTGTATCATCATCATAACCTCCTCTTTGATCAGGCCGACTTGGAGACTTCCATCTATGAGGCCGTTCTCCATTGCAAGAAATCCAATATTGGTACGTTGGTTAAATATCATATACGTTGCGTTTTGATTTATATCGTCTTCTTTCAACAAATTACTTATATGGTTTAATTATTGAATTATATTTTTTTCCCTTTAATGTGTCCCCAGAACAAAATAGTATAGACCTAAAAGATTGATCGTCCAGAGGAATGAAGTTTCCATCTATTTGCAAGGAATTAGGAAAGCAAGCATCCGATTGGAGAGCTCAGAGCGAGAAAAAAGATCTAGAAGACGATGGAGGGCTTAATTAGTTATATATAGCTGTTCGGGTTGATGTTTGTTTTTTACCTTTTTTTGTTTGTTTATTGAATGCATGACAAATATTAGAAGAGTTTTTTTTGTTAAGTTGTAAATGCAGTGCTACTGTTAGCCGTGATTCACGAAAGCTTAGCGTTTACTAGCAAATAAAAAAAGTGTTTTCGTCACTAGCAATATTAGTAGCGATGGATGAAGTAACTATGCATATTTCTCCCGATCATATTCATCCTCTGCAAATCGTCCGCTACGGACAATAAAGCAAAGACTGATCAGCTGCGTGTAGAGGTAATAAACCTTAAACGGCCAACCACTAGCAGTACCACGTTACAGTACGTTCGGTGGTCCAGCTGAATTTAAGGCATCCTACAGGGCATCTTAAATTCATTAATGATCCAGTCCGAGCAAATTTGGGTACGTTGTACTCGTGTGATGGGACAACTAGCTAGCAACGTGGACAAGCCAACTACAACAAATCGCACATATTCATGACGACTATAGTTTATAGAAGCACATGGTATGGCCTTCATTAATTATTTATGTATATGCATCTTTTCGTCCACCCTCCTCGGAAGAATATAAACTGCTGCGATCGGATGTACTCTGCAAACGATCATTTGTGAATTAATACAGAAAATCGAAGCGTGCGGGTATAGTTATTGGGAATTAATCCAAGTTTGAAATTAATCCAAGTTTGAAATTAATCCAACCACAAAGAAAACCCTAATAATATTCCCACCTCATCCTTGTGGGAAATATAATATAAAAGATGAAGCCGTTTGACAAAGATGGAATGGATGAGGTGATGACAGCTTACAACAAAATATAAGGGACTTTCTAATTTGGACATGCCATTACTCTGGCGGCCTGGCTCAGCTGCCATTTTGCCTGGCCTTCGCTAGTCACTCCCTGGCCGCCTTCGCGTCCTTTTTCCAGCTTTCGGTTTTCCTTCTTTCCCATATGACTAATGTTACGTGGAACACGGGACCCACTATGTATAGTGTCAATTATCTTTTAACGTGTTGCATCTACGGTACCCAAAAAAGTAACTCACCACCCTACGCATAGCATTATTCTTCTCACATAAACACTAAGGCCCCGCAGGGTTCTTTAATTTAATTGTTAATCGTAAACAAATGAACTAAAGAATTCAAAGGTTTAGATCTCTAAATCTGTCTAACCCGCCCAACTTGACTCTAAATATGGGAATAATTTTTATGTTCGTTAGTATAATTACGGGAGAAGCAATGCATAAGACTAATTAATTTAATTAAGATCAGGATTGTTTGACAGGACCGGGTTGAAACTTCTGACAGGATTTTTCGTTGCGTTCGTTATACGTACGGACACGGAGAGAGAGAGAGAGACAAATGGTCACATGGGAAGATGTGGGCGGAGGGGGCAGAGAGAGACAACAAAACCGGTGGCATTCTCTCGCTGTTCCCTACGGTACCCCCATAGCATGAATAGGCCTCCATTGATCAAGTGCGCATGCATCACTTGCTTGTCTCAGCTTTGCCTCTACTTAACAAATTAATTAAAAGCTCTTCTTGGCTGTCAGCGGTTCACGAAGGGAGAGCAGCAATTAACTTTGAGGACGAACGAAAAATATCTCCTCCCATGGATTTTAAGCTTAAATATATGCATGTATTTTCGTATGGGATAGATGGGTCTCAAATGGGATACAGATGTATTGGCAACACAAGAGCATTACATCGGTACATCCTATCGACTAAATATATATATAGTAACAAAAACTTTCTCTGACTGAAACTTGTACAATCATCCTTCACGTCCATCTTGGAGCAAAGCTGCTGGCCGGGAGCTCAAAGAACAAGGATCATCTCTCATCCCCAGTTACCAATTGATCATTGACATATTATTGCAAGTGTCTGCCTAGGTGGGATGAGACTTGGGGATTCGCAATCTCAAATCTTGAGGAAACGCGTACAAACTCCAGAGTAGAAATGTATAGTACCTTAATTACGTCTCACCTGAATTAATCTCCCCCCTGATCTCCCTCTCTCTAGATCTCGTAGCTCCCTCTCATAGCTCTGTCTCATAGCTGTCTCTCTAGCTGTCTCTCTAGATCTCGTAGCTCCCTCTCATAGCTCTGTCTCATAGCTGTCTCTCTAGCTCTCTCTCTCTCTCTCTCTTGAGAGCTTCTCTTTCTCTCATTCATATGTCATTAGGGATTAATGGCAATATCTAGATAAATATATATTTTAGAAGCAGTCTAAGGACGTTCTCTCTAGATTCGCCTCAATGTCTTTCGCTTCTGCACTGGAGGATCTATGATTAGAATGTTTCCTCGATCCCTTGGGACGTCTGTGGTTAATGGCAATGGCAATGTCATTGGGGAAGAGATCCCGAAGCACAAAAGCGTGGATGATTGTGGAGACAAGAAGTGCACTTACGGTAACGGTAGACACTGCGGTGAGCAGTGTGGAGAGAACCTGCGTCACAGGGTTCCGGACTTGGGCCGAGTACTTGATGGTTGCAATGGCAGCCCCGGTCATTGGGAAAGTGTATGCCCACCATGCCAAGGAGAACCTGCAATTCTTAGTATTAACAATATATACATGATGTCAATAAATAACCTACTGATCTCTGCTTTTGTTATACACATACCTGAATCCTCGGAAGAAGTTGACGCGAACGGCGAGAGAAAAGTAGAGGAAGATGGCGATGAAGTATGCGATCTTGGCCCCGTAATCGAAGGTCCCTTGAAGCCTCGCCCATGCCATGGAAGCCACGCTGGGTGCTGCCACAAAGAGAAAGAAGACGGGATGGAGTTCCTTGGGGAGAGTCTCGTTGGTGGGTAATCTCTGATAAAGCGTCACAAAGAGGACTAGGTAGTGGGCCACACCGACGGCGAAGAAGAAAACGGGGCCCTCCTTGAGCCCCATGGACGCACCAAGCAAGGATCCCACGAAATTGCCCACGATTGAGAGATGGTTTGATGGATTGGCCACCTTGGAGAGTCTTCTCTGACCCCCAGACATCCACTGGCCGTAGATCTTCAACTCCAGGCATAATATCGGGGCCATGAACACATACCACAAAAAGGCGGGGAGTGTTTGGGCTAGCCGAGGAGGCAAGCCGAGGCAGAGGAAGAGCAGGGCTATCCACGGGGCGAAAAAGAAGTTGACTCGGATGGGGTGGTAGTACTCCCGCCGGACTGCTTCAAAGAAGAATACGATCTTAAGAGAGTAGATGCAGGCAATGATCACCGTAAGGGCTACGCCAATGCACCAGAGGACCAAGTTCACATCGGGGTGAATGTGTAGGAACCTCGTACACTGGCATGTGGACAATGTTTTCCACAAAATGGCCTGGCTGCTCACCCCAAGGCAGATACCGAACGACGATATCGGAAATCGCATCAGGAACGGCCACTGCTTGTCGTGTGGAAGAATCAGTTCCTCCGAAGCCTGATCAGAAAAAGCGCACACACACTCGTTACTTAGATGATACAAGGCAAAAAAAAAAAAACAAAAAAAAGGAATTAAGGAGATCAAATTAACCCACATACACGTACGTACGTACCCTTAGAGTATCCAATTCCGGGCCTTGTAAAGCATCAAAGAAACGGTCGACGGGTACGGCTTCAACCTCGGTGGTTCGTGAAGGGCCACTTCCAAGTCTCGGCGTCGGAGGTTTTCTGGTTACCAGTTGTGATAGCTGCCTTTCCAATTTTCCAGACCATGTTTTGAAGGACTCGAAGTTGGAGTCCCCTTGCCTATGATTCGTCCTCCAATTGAACTGCTGTTGATCCGCATGATGTCGTTCCTGTGAGCGGTACACTGACTTAAATATTCCTTGGTTATCATCCTCTGCCTTCACATATGCAGCTGTTGAAGGCATAGGCTGAGAGTGGAACTTGGTCCTTGCCGCCTTCGGGATGTGACCGGGTGAAGAGCTTGAATTCGAGTCGTCCGTTAACCTTCTATCAATATTCTGATCGAGTACTTCATCGCTGAACAGAACCTTCTTCGTTTGCTCCACGTAGAGCACACCCGGAGAAGACGGCACGCTGACTGATATATAATGCGACCGAATTGGATCCGTAGGCGGCATACTGGGCTCCGGTGAACAGGTATAATCATCGTGCCTGTCTGTTACTGTTTGTGGGTGCTGCTTACTGCCTGAGCCATTATCCTCATCGAAGCCAGCCACAGCATTAGATGTTATGTAGTCGAACAGATAAGGAAGATCTTCCGGACTCGAATTATGAGGTTTCTTTGCGTTGCTTTTCATATTAAACAATTAAATACCTGCATCAATTTTGACGGAATTTTTTTAAGCGAGCATATACATCGGTCTATTTCAGAGACGGAGAATAATGAATAAAAACACAATCCATCCTCGCAAAGTTTCCTACTACATCTTTTTACAGAAATTTAGCTACCCAAGCGGAAAACAAAACAGAACAATATTGAAGAAGCCAGAGCACTTGCAATATTGGATGAGCGGAAGAGATGTGGCTTAAAAGAAATCAGAGGGAAGAAAGAAAAACGGCGAGCCTGGGTATTTTAGAAGCAATATCACAAGTCGCAAAAGATTGCGATTGGTAGCAAACAGGGGAAATTTGGTCTTTTAAGCGGTGATGATGAAATCTATCGGAGTGGAAGCTACGAGACAATCATCATATCTTACCATTTTGAACCAGAAGCAGGTCTTACAAAAAGGAATTTCAATATGATGAGCCAACAATCAAGTAAAATCGTTCCTACAATCTTTCCGAGAAAAAGAAAAACATAGTGAGCACCGAGTGTGTAGAAACTTACCGACCTCCCTCCGATTTGAGCCGGGAACGAGTTATTGGCGAGGAGATCTCTCTGGGGGATGGAAGAAGATAAAGGAGAGGTTCGGTAGAGGAGAACATGCACTTCCAGCTATGTATCCTCTGCAAATAGACAGCGATCGGCCATTTCGTCAGGCTACATATATATTTTATTTTTGAAATCAAGAAATTCCAAAACACGTTCCGATCTGATAAACTCAGTTTGTAATTTAGGGCTAGAAAATGGAATTAATTATAATAAGCAGAGCTGGTTATGATAAAGACGCGACCATCCCGAATTCCTGATAGCTGATGATTCGAGATTTTAAAATGACGAAGAGAAACCCATGAAAGAAGACCATGAGAACAGCCCCTGGTCGGTGTCCAGGTTGAGGTTGTTTATCGAAGAGTTTGACAACGATTTAGAGTAAAAACAATTCATAGAATCAACGCAAACAGCGCCATGATCAGGAAAATATCAACAGAGAAAGGAAAAGTATAATTTTATTTGTGTTTGGTCGTGAATCATCACCTTGAAACTAGTTAGTTTACTCGTATAGAGCTAGCAGCCTAAAACCGATTGAGGTTGACCCGATCGGAGAAGCTGCTAGAGAGAGCTTTTAATAGCTTAAAGCAGCTGAGAATAACCAGTATAAGTTAAATTAAAAATAGTCGTCAGGAAACCACACGTTGTGTAACTGGTATTTTAGGAGAAAGAAAGAGCTGCAATTGTTTAAAAATAAAAAAAGAGGTAAATGAATGGACGGATGATCAGTACGTGGTACCCTTGAGAGAGGCCTAAACTTGAGAGAGGAGTTGTTCTGACGAAAAAAAAAAAAACGGGTGGGGAACTTAAGAGCGTAAAGAAAGAAAGGAAAGGAAGATTTGGCAAGTAAGTCCGTACCTTGGTGTGTTTGACAAATTAAAGTTTAAAAAATGGGGAGACAACTCAGAATCGTTTGCCATACGCAGCAAACAAAAATCGTCTCCTTGACAGCGAAGCCACTAAAATTGTGATACAGCTATCTATCTACAGCAGCATCCAAGAAAAGAGAAGAAGAAGATGGAAGACAACGGATAGCGAAGAAATTTTTTCTTTTACGGACAAAAGGAATCAGAGGTCAGAGGTGGGTGGCTGGCTGGGTGGGTGAACAAAAACAAATGGAAGAGGCGAAATTGCGTAATGTAGATGTGGCAGATAAGACATACTTACTTTGAATGATTGATGGAGGAAGGGGAGCGCAGCGCCGCCTCCGCCGCCGGGAGGAGAGCGACCTGGACGGGACTCTCTCTCTTCTGATCACTCGTTTGGGCAGCAGATAAAAAAACCAGACAATACTCTCGATCGATGAGAGGAGGAAGAGGAGGAGGAGGAGAAGAGAAGGAAAAGGCAGTCAGCTTTGAAAGCAGCGAGAAAGTCAGCTTTGAAAGCAGCGAGGAAGCGGAAATTTATAGGGCAGGAAAGTAATTAAAAAAAAAAAAAAAGGAAGAGCGGAAATTAATCAACGTCGAACGGCTCTCCCGGCCCGCCACAAAACCAAAGTAAAAAAGAGGTGGGGTTCGGACAGTACCACACCCTCATGAGTTGGAACCGATTCCGCGATTGGTGGTGCAAACGCACCAAGGCGACGGACGGAAGTAAAAATTGGGAGGGATTGAGAGAGAATACATTGGAGGGAGTAAAAATTAGGACAAGTTCAACTGTTTGTCTTTTAGTCGTGTGCAGCAGTAACGGTTCAATATTTGTCTTTAACGTCCGTCGACTCGAGGCCTCCACTGTAAGTAATGGGTCATGTTCCATTTTTCTTAGGTTTGATGATCTTTATTCGAGAGGAGGAGGAGGAGGAGTTGTAGCTAGCAGAGAAATTTCATTTTCATTTTTCTGGAGCCGCCGCAGATATATAATTGCTTAAACCGCGTTGCAGGTGACATATTCCAACTGGCGCCTGACAGCGAAAGGACAAACAGATTCCAAGTTCAGTACTACACGAGGGCCCTATATGTACGTATATATATGATGAGGTATGAACCCTACAATTCCAGGTCTTCTCCAGCTGTAGGAATTTACGGGAAGGTCGATCGATCCCCTGCTCGTTATTTCCGTTCGACACGCATCTGTAGACCGGCTGCCGTTTCTAATTTCCATTCTTAATTAAGTGGCTACAATTTTTTGTTCCATGGCAAAATGACGCCTAGTTTTCCTGAAATTTGGGGTGCATCTATAATTATTTTTTGTGCCCACGGCCGAGTGGCCACTGGTGGTTCAACTTTCTTTAAGATCGATTTGGTAGATAACAAGTAAAAATTCATGACGTTGGTGAAAGAGACTACATAGGAAAGGAGAATTTTGAACAACGGCGAACAAGGACAAATTAATAAAGAAGCTGTATAGAGAGAGAGAGAGATAGATGGATAGATAGATAGAGTGGAGGAGGACAAAGGCAGTAGGAGGAGGCAGCAAAGATTGGCAGATGCTGGCTATTTTGTTTATTGTGGAGTTGTGACAGATCATGATCAGATCGGAAAGAGAAAGGATATAAAATCTCCAAAAAATTCCGGAAGAAGGATAAATGTTGGTTCGTTGAAAGCTTGAAAGCTAGTGTTTCCTCAGCTTCCTCTCAATTAATCTGAGTCGTACTCTCTCTCTCTCTCTCTCTCTCTCTCTCTCTCTCTCTCTCTCTCTCTCTCTCTCTCTCTCTCTCTCTCTCTCTCTCTCTCTCTCTCTCTCTCTCTCTCTCTCTCTCTCTCTCTCTCTCTCTCTCTCTCTCTCTCTCTCTCTCTCTCGTGCTCGGTGCTCTCCTGTCCCCTCCTCTCTGCTACTCATCGATCCAGTACTCATCCTCATCCACATGGAGTACTCATGCATGGACCACATCCCACCTCCACTCACGTCTTCTTCTTCTTTCTTCCTCTAATTCCAAAGTCCAAACCATGCACACTCAAAAAGAGCTACCGCACATAAAAGTGGAAGAAAAGTAGAAAAAACGCCCCGCCCTCAAAAGCTTACCCAACTTTAACCTAACAATAAAACCACCAAAAGCTAGCACTGGAGTTTGCAGCTTTCCTTTTCCCCTCCAAATATTTCCCACGTAGGTTGAGTTTTTCTTCTGCTTTCCCCAGAGTCACCAACTCACGATCACACCAAAATGGATTTATATTCTTCCCCTTCCACTATCACGTCCATGGATGATATATGCCCGACATAAGTCCTAACTAACTAAAGTCCTCCACCAAGTACGTCCACACACTAGATACTTCTGCCATCGTCTGCCTTCCATTAATATTTCAGCGTAGCAGCTCACTCGACGATATGCTCTGCGTACGTACCTTGATTATATATATGCTCCATTAATATGTTCCATCAAGTCCGTTTCAGTGCCTAACTTTTTCTTTAATTCCCGGAGCTTTCTGGTTCTTCCATCGAATTGTTGAAGTCATCAATTCAATTGGGTTGCCCGCCAGCACGGCACGTGGGTCATGTATTCTGACTAACTAACCAACTCTTTTCTAATTCATCGTGTCGGAAAACACCTTTTAAGCAGTCAGAAGGAACGTATTAGGAACCTGTCTCCTTCCGACCTACTATTACTAAGCATGAAACAGCACCATTATCTTCACTGCAAAATGTGCTGCTTTTTACGTTTTTTGTCTGGTACATCTACGACATTTCCACAGACACATGCACAAGATGAACAATGGATCTGTTCCGAGTTCCCACCACCTTTGTTTGGGAATTCCGAGTTTGACATTTGCCAGTTCTTCCAGAAATCGAAAGATAGGAATGCCGTGCGCAGTCTACACAAAAAAAAAAAGGTGCGACGTAATCTTAAAAAAAAGAAGAGTAATGCTATAGCCAGATGCCCTCGGCCACATTCTGACGTGGCTGGCTTATGTGGCCATCCACGTCAGAAGCTGACGATGCATCCAAAAAACCGACCAGTCGGTCACCCCAAAAATTCCCTCTTCCTCCCGCCCGCGTCTCTCGCCCGCCCTCTTCCCTCTCTCCCACCAGCAATCTCTCCGGCAATATCTCCGGCAATCTCTCCGACAATCTCTCCGACAAGCTCTCCGGCAATCTCTCCGGCAATCTCTCCGGCAATCTCTCCGGCAATCACTCCGGCGCATCTCCCGCCTGCGGGTCGCTCTCTCCGGCGCATCTCCCGCCTGCGGGTCGCTCTCTCCGGCGCATCTCCCGCCTGCGGGTCGCTCTCTCCGGCGCATCTCCCGCCTGCACGTCGCTCCCTCTAGCGCTTCTCCCGCCTGAGCGTCGCTCCCTCCGACGCCTGCGCTCCCGCCCGAGCGTCGCTCCCTCCGGCACCTGCGCTCCCGCCCGAGCGTCGCTCCCTCCGGCGCCTGCGCTCCAGCCCGAGCGTCGCTCCCTTCGACGCCTGCGCTCCCGCCCGAGCGTCGCACCCTTCGACGCATCTCCCGCCCGGCGTCGCTCCCGCCCAGCGTCGCTCCCGCCCACCCTCTCCCGCCCTCTCCCTCCCACCCGACCTCGCCTCTCCCTTCCTTCCGCGGGACCTCGCCTCTCCCTTCCGCCGGACCTCGCCCTCTCCCTTCCGCCGGACCTCACCACTCTCCCTCTCGCCCTCTCTCCACCCGTCTCACTCTCTCCGTCTCCCTCCCGCCCTCTCTCTCCGTCTCCCGCCCCCTCCTCCGTCTCCTCCGCCCCCTCCTCCGTCTCCCTCCCACCCGACCCCTCTGTCTCCCTCCCGCCCGACCCCTCCGTCTCCCTCCCGCCCGACCCCTCCGCCTCCCTCCCGCCCGACCCCTCCGTCTCCCTCCCGCCCGACCCCTCCGTCTCCCTCCCGCCCGACCCCTCCGTCTCCTCCCTCGCCCTCTCTCCATCCGTCTCGCCCTCTCCCTTCGTCTTTCTTCCGCCGGCCCTCTCCCTTCGTCTTTCTTCCGCCCGCCCTCTCCCTCCGTCTCACGGCCGCCGAAGATGGAGGGTGAGAGAGTCCGTGCGTGGCGAGGGAGAACCGCCGCAGGAGAAAGGAAGTTGGGGGGAGGGGGGGGAGGGCGACCGACGAAGTCGGTTTTTTTGGACGCATCGTCAGCTTCTGACGTGGATGGCCACATAAGCCAGCCACGTCAGAATGTGGCTGAGGGCATCCACTAGCAGAGTGGCTATAGCATTACTCAAAAAAGAATAATGACTGGCGCACCAGTTGGGTGCCCACTCGTGCACCAACACTCTCACATATGAATCATTACTCAAAAAAAAATGCTACCTTTTAATGCATTACACTAAGAAATTTGAACCTATACCCACTTTGAAGATCAGGAACCAGTCACGTCTCTTAGACCACTCGGCCGTACTGACAAACTTGATCAAACTTTATTATTTTCACGCTTTAATTAAATCTGAATCACTTGCTAATATAAAGATGAGATACTATATCACAAAGTTGGGTAGTAAGCAATTCAGCTGTAGGCACTGATAAGCCCTGAACCAAGCTATTGACTGCGATTTCATACTTCAGTTTCCAGGACCATCTCCAGCTAAAAGAAAGCTCAGGAATACCTGCTTTTATCTAGGCCGGACAATGTAAGATGCCCATATCTCATCTGCAGGAGGTGGTGGATGTACCCAGTGTCCAGCAATCCGGCTGCAATCATATTCATCAACAAAACCACACCACACAAGTGACTAGAATACTCAATTAAGAGAGATAATAAGGGTTGTTCAGCATACCCCTAAAGCAGAATCCAGTAAAATATTTCTTTTGAAGTACAATGAACTGAAAATTTTGAAAACTAGAAGTTGAGAAGTTTCCTAATAAACATAGACAGACCCCTCATGTTAATGACTCGTGAGTTGTTGTTTGACAAATTAAGTAACTGAAGCTCATGTTTTCAAAACAAAGTCCAACACCACTAGCTCTTAACAATTTTAGTAATCTAGAGGACCTACAGCAACGACCAATATATATATTTTTTTTGAAGATATTGATATTCACATTTCATTTAGACCGGATTACAGTACAATGGCTACAATAGCCTAATTCATCGTACTCCAGGAGACTTGAACTCGAGACCTCCCGCAACACAACCCTCGGTGTTACCACTGAGCTATGCTCAGCTTCACGCAAGACTAATATTTTGAATGATCCATTTCATATGTAGGATTTCTCCTCATACAAAAGAAGGCAAGTGCTTCAAAATATAGGTCACACTTTTCCATTTCGTAAGATATCAAGAGAAATTTTAATAAAGGCCATAAGTACTTGCCTTCCACCTGGTCGAATGAATGCATCCCAGTGTCTCCTGACCTGCTTTGTAAGATTAAGACCTTAAACCTTTTTGCAACAAGCATGATTACAATATGAACAAATGAAAGAAACAACACACGAGAATCAAAATCTACGGTTACCACCTCAATTAGTGTACCCATGTCGGTGTTGCTGCCATGGTAATAGTGGTAGAACTCCACAGGCAGACCACTTACAGAGTCATAAGATCCAGGACGATCCTGTCCTTCGATCCCTTCACATTCAGACACCACACCTGTATCAGCAGTTCTATTTTCTGCCCCAGTTGAATGTTCAGGATTTAATATTCTACAGCTAGCACCACTCATTTCAGATTCACTAATCTGTACTACTTTCCGACACTCTTCAGCAGTTGCAATGGCATCCTTAGCAGCATGAGTATCAGCTGCAGCAGCCGCAATGCGCTCTTCTTCCTCAACTGCTAGGCGAACTTTCTCAAGAAACTTATCATCCTCTTCTGGTAGAAAATGACCTGTCAATTTGCAAAGTACAACCATCATTTAATGTTGTTTGATCTAAATATATGCTATTTAAGTGTGTGTGTGTGGGTGGGTCGGTGGCTGGGGAGGAGGGGGGAAGGGATGGGACTCGGGGGAGTGTATTCTTTTTTAAGGTGGAGAATTCTATAAGTTTTCAGACCGCAATGCTAAGAGACTTATTGAACTTCATAGCCTATGGATTTTCTGTGAAGTAATGTCTCTTTCATTTCGGTAGCCCCATGATTCACATTAATATAGGTGATTCAAAACTCTACAGCACTTTGTAGCTGAGTATATTTTAGAATAAAATAGACAGGTGGCTCTAGTATATAAGCAAATAATGAATGAGTAATTCGTTTTTATACCGTAACAGGCAGAATCATAAAGCTGTCATCATAAAATTGCATGCAATTCGCCAATCAAAAGTTTCAAAGAAGGGTATATGAAAAGACTGGAGAGAAGAAGACTGAAAAGAAACTCTGACCTTGCTTCTTCAGTTTTTGAATCCTAAGGGATCGGAGCTCTTGCAATTTCTCCACAATCAATACCAGCTCTAGCTGTAAATTAAGGAAAATTTGTCTAAGAAGAAAAGAATATATTCCCTTTCTTTTGACTATTGGTTAAAGTAATGCACCAAGACCATCTGGACAAAGGTATCAGAAGCCAAGACATCACAGTCAGAAGACCCACAATGTGGCCATGGAACCCGAGACATCACCGACTGACAGAAATAATCAAAATGAAATAATATCCATTTTCGTTCCTGAATGTGTCTGGCATATATCAATTTTTAAATAGAATATTAGTTTAGAAGATGACATACATCTCAAGTTTGGTACATAACATAAACCACGTAAAACCAGTAAGACTACTTCCAGAACTCAATAAAGAGATGCCCACAGAAGGAAATCCAGATTGATTACACAGACATTCTGTGGCCATTGAACTGAAAGCGCAATGCAGAGAGTGAACATTGTGAACAACTGAAAGTTAGAATTTGATATGATGAGCAAACAATCAAGTCAATATTCACATATCACAAAATGTGGGAAGGAAAGATAATAGTTTAAATAAAATGCAACAATGGCAGCACCTAGCAATATTGGTAATAAAGCTGAAATATGAAATAATGTCAGATGAACCAACTGGTCTAAGGACTGTATGAATCAGGAAAGCAAAGAAATCATCAGGGGATAATATCATTGGAGAAACCCAAATATCCATTGAGTGAATATTTTGTAGCCACAAATATTTTACATGTTTCCTGAAGTGATCACGCATTATGTATGCCATCAGTTTCAACTCCATCACCACCTTCTTCTGCTTCCTTTATATATATTTCTCTTATTTTTTCTTCAAAGTGATATTTCTATTTTTTAGAAGAAATTGTGTATTTTGCATCTCATGAAACTCACCTCAGATTCCAACTTTTGCCTGTCCTCCTTTGTTTTAGCTTTTGCAATTGTCTTCATCTTCTCTACCTGCACACCAATGCTCAAGTTACAGTAAACAATCTAGTTAAGTAGGAATTATACTGAATATTTAAGCTTTCAAAGAGAATTTATACTTAACTGAACACGCCAATCTCAACCAGTGAGTTAACAGAGAAAAACACTATCAGATATGACAACTAACAATGATGATTGGTTACCACATTAATAACTGTGAAAAATATTAGTTAGGATAGCTAAACATTGAGTAATTAGCAACCAAGGTACTTCACTGTCAGGATAAAGTCAAAAAGAAACCTAGTCATTTCCAAGAAAAAAATTAAATTATAAATACATATGCTAAGATAGATGTACCTTCCGTCTAGCTATGTCTTTAGCAATTTCCCTAGCTCTCCACTCATCGGCATCTTTATCTGCTTGGTCGTACATTTGACGCTCCTACAAGATGGTTTTTTTTTTTTAGATTTAAGGAGAGAAAAAGTCACATCTTTCTTTTAAGCAAACAAAAAAATTGGATGGCCTCAAATGACCATGTAACCACCTTATGAAGCATCTCAGCAGCATGCTTTCGCTTTTTTCTTTTCCAGCGGCTGTTACGTTTGGCCTTCAGCAACTTGTTAGCTAACTTGACTGCTGCAGATTTTTCCTCCCACGAAACATTTTTCCCAGTAATGAAATTGAACGGAGCAAGTTGACTTTGCAAATTTGTGATCAAAGAGTTAACAACATCCAGAGAAAGGGATTCCTGCACTCTAGAGTCCACCTTCTTCTTTCGAATTACTTCTAAAAATCTTTGTGCAATGGCCCAGCCATCAGTTTGTCCTTTAACGTCATCTTTGACTAGAGAAGCAGTGGCATGACTTGCTCTGATTCCTACCAAGTTAGGAACACATTTATTTTCCCCTCTGTCACTAGTCCCTTCTGATCCTTTGATACATAGTAGCATGAGAACTTCTTCATGTCTGACAGGTATTGATTTAAGCCGTACCAAATGAAACAAGAGTTAGCGACCAGAACAGGGAGGGTGAAAACTAAAAACAAAAAAAAAAAAAAAACCAATGTAGAGGACATACATGGATTTTAACAAATCAACTGTGTCTCGTAATTTTTTTAAATGGCCATGTAGATGTTCACGCCGAATGAAAGGAGTTTCCAGAGATGGACCACCGGGCAATATTGGAGGGCTGGAAATTGTTGCATCTGAAGGCATTCGTGATGGAATCATTGTTCAAATAAGGATAACTTGTATCTGCAAACACCAGCTGATATCACCATTGAGAGCCATCTTAATACATAAAATAGAGAGATTTCTTAGTAGAGTAATTTCTGGTCCAGGCATACAACATTCCTTCTTAAAAGGTTAACCGAGTAAAATAAAAACAAGAACATAAATCAACGTAGCACACCTTTGATTTTAAGTGTTGCAGATTTCGTTACAAAGGGATAAAAAACGGGAATAAAGTCAGGAAAAAAGAGAAATAATTAAGAAGCGGACTGCAAGCCGAAGTAAGGGTAACTATATTAACAGATAAAGGGCACAAATCACCAGAAGTATTAAATTAGTGACTACGTACACAGGGTTAATAAGAGATTTTTTTCGAAAAGTAAGATCACGAACTCTAAACAGTTCGTTATTAAGACCATAATTTTGTAAGGATATAACTTTATATCCGACACGAACATCAAATCAACAAACCTACATTCAACTAAGTTTCTCGAGACCATTTATGAAGCTCTTGGTCTCCCAAACTAAGTTTCTCGAGAAAAACTTCCAGCAACAACCAAATGGCCACTCCCAACCATCTTGACGCTAGAAAAGATGCTCCGAAAACAAAATGCACCACAGAGAAATAATAGAGATTGCCACCAGGGAGCAAAAACATACTCTAGAAAAGAGGAAAGCGAGTCGGTCATAGAAAAACAAAAATAGAATCAATTCCGCCAGAGAGCAATGCAACATTGGAGAAAACTGTTGCCGAGAGAGAGTTTCCAAAAGAATACGGAATAAAAATCAAGTCAAGGATATAAACAAAAATACACAAAAATTTAAAATAGAA
Organism: Aristolochia contorta; assembly: GCA_022405105.1. NCBI lineage: Eukaryota > Viridiplantae > Streptophyta > Magnoliopsida > Piperales > Aristolochiaceae > Aristolochia > Aristolochia contorta. The sequence goes on along the minus strand of CM039667.1, from coordinate 243,609 downwards.
ACAGAAACCCGAAGAAGGGAGAAGAAAATTTCAAATAGAAAAAGGAAAAACGTGGATATCAGAAAAAAAGACACACCTTAAAGAGGAGCGTAGAGCTTAGACGGGGAGCTCGGGAGAGCATCGACGGAGAGAGGGGAGCTTAATAGAGCAGCGAGGAATAGACAGAACAGAGAGGGGCTACGGGGAAAGAGGGGAGCTTCAGAGAGTAGCGCGGGAGTGTTACAACGCATAGAAACAAACCGTGGGTCGAGGAGGAGGTGAAAACGTCTGGGACTCGGAGAAGAGAGAAGAAAATCGTGTATAATTTAACATAACACATCTATCGTGAGACTCACGCGAGAGGCTCTGGTTGGGCGGGGTGGGTTGGGGATCGTACTGGAGCCTGCAGCCAGGGCTGCCTCAGCTACCCGAGTCCTCTGGGCCATTTGGGCCGCTTGGGGACCATGGGGATGGAAGCTACGTGGAAGAGCTTCGCTTTCTCCAGTTTCAACCAATTATACTCTACTTGGTAATGGAGACAGACAGCAGTTTGATCTTGTTATTATCTCAATTAATGGCCCATCTGACTTCAGATTATGACGATCTTAATCACCAATCTTCAATTGAATGATCTTACAATCTTGACCGCAGATCTAACTTTTATTGACCGCAATTTGATCACCTGACAGACTGTAAATCCGGATGGCCAATAATGGAAAAAACTTTGATGCCTACAATATATACTTAACAAGTTTTAATTAGATGACGGAAAAAGAATTACATATTAGTCGTCACATGCATCATAAAATTTCTCTAATATTTAGTTTCGACTCTTCTATCTAGCTATCTTCGTCCAGCACCTTGATTAATTCACTGAAATCCAATCTGCATGTAATGAAGTAATGGATTAATTACACAGATTTGGTGACTTAATTTGGTCGTTTAATATATCAAAGCCAGTTTGTCTAATTAGTCTCTCGGCTCTCGGGTGGAATTATGTAGCATAAACAAAAACCGGTAGAGCCACCGGCTGTCCTCCTAATTAAATAGGCCACTGAAATATACGAGTAATGATTCGCGCACTGGTCCAGTGCGCGAGTCGGGCACTGATCCGACGTGGATGTCACAGTTGGCATCCACGTCAAAGGACGAGTTGGATCGTGAACCGGGTTCGACAGTAAAAAAATTCAGAGAGCTCGCGTCCGTGAAAAAGTTCCTCTCTTTCTCTCTTTCCATCGCTCTGTAAAACAAGCACATGAGACCCGAAACTGATATACAGGTTTGCCCAAATCCTGTGCCTTCGCCCCTTGACATACCACTTTTAGAAAGTGAAAAAAAACCCAGGTGACGGCGAAGGAAAAAAAAAGAAGGGAGGTAAAAAGAGAGGGGAAGCGGAGGAGAGAGGGTAAAGGAGAAAACCCAATCGACGACGACTTCGACGACCTTCGTCCAGGCCGACGCGCACACCTTCCGGGACTTGGTACAGAAACTGACGGGAGCGAACGAGGATTGCCCGGACAAGCTGCCGATCACCGTCCCCGCCAGGCTCGCCTCCCGCGACGTTGGGGGTCCCCGGCGGTCGGGGTTCAAGCTCCAGGAGCGGCGTCAGAACATGAGGAAGCTGGAGATCAAGCTGGGCCTCACCTCCCTCTCTGAACTTTTTCACGGACGCGAGCTCTCTTACTGTCGAACCCGGTTCACGATCCAACTCGTCCTTTGACGTGGATGCCAACTGTGACATCCACGTCGGATCAGTGCCCGACTCGCGCACTGAACCAGTGCGCGAATCATTACTCTAAATATACAGATCGATCGATTCAACCCATTATTTTATTTGTCTTTCAATGCCCATTAGAAACTTTAAGTTTTCTCGATGGAAATTAAACAAGAGGAAAAAGAAACCCGGCCACCATGCATGCATGTGCAACTTCTGCGGGAGGGGAATGGGAATTAAAGTGCAATTCCCTAACTACAAAACTGCGACTTTAGAATTTAAATATTTGCGCTAGTCCATACAGCTCCATGCCATGTCTTGGAGCTACTTTCTGGACTACCGAGTCTGGAGCCGACTTTTGTAGCCGACAAATTTATCTTTCGATATATGTATGTTGCCGGAAATTGAAACGGATCGCTGCAGGTACTTGCACTTAAGAAAATCAATGGTAAGGGGACTCTCGGGGCGGGGAGCCAAACAGGAAGCCGCAATAAAGCTACTTTAATTGTCCTATTGCCGGGGCATTTCGATCCTTTAATATTCGAATGAAAAGAAAGACGGTATTGTTTGATTGAGATTTAATTAGTCACTTTCCTGCCCTAATCAGTCGATTACGACTCACGAACCACGCTGCAGGCCAAGTTGCCTGCCTTTTTGCCATGCATTTGCGGCCACAAATAACAAAATGCATGGGTCGATCGACGCATGCAGGAATAGTATATCACTATTTACAACGTCTACCAAATTTACGATTGTGATACGCACGCTTAATATTAGTTGTATATATATAGGACCATTAAGACATTAACTGACGGGTTTTGCAAATTGAGAAAGCTACGAATCCCCAGTTACCCGTTTGAATATAGCCCAAGTTATAATCAATCTGGAAAGCGCGCTGATGAATAAAATCTCCAAGTTCATGTCCAAAATTTCCTTTCTTCATTTCATTCACAAGCATGCTCATGCACTTTTAACTCCTACTGTATTAATAGCACCCGAATTGCCTGTACATCCGCGGGAGAACCGGCTGGTATTGTTTAATATTGACGAGTACTACTGGACTAATCCACCTATCGTCGAGATATCGTTCAAGCGGGAGTGGATAGGTTCGGCATGCATAAATGATAATTTATGGTACTGGACAGAGATCTTAACAGTACTGTGGACGGAACGGATCAACAGGTACTAAATTACCAAGACGACTAGTGCGAAGATCTGAAGCTACTTTCAAGAGGAGGACACTAGCTAGGGAAACCAGGGGAGGAAACAGGCGGCGATTGATGGACGGCTGGCGCAGCGGTCATGACCGAAGGGTATCTCAAATCCGTTTCACATCCCTCAGGTCTGAGCTCGAGTGTTGTGCGAAGGGGCCCGTTTTCTATAGACCGACACTTGCTGTGTCTTCGAACTGACTAGTCGACCACTACAGAATGACAAGCAACCATATATACGTCAAATCATCGTTTAGGTAGTGCGTGGGGCGCTAATTAATCTTATGCTCCCAATATACATAACTTTTTTCCAGGAATTCCGATTGAACAACTTCCGCCATTAAAATATATATATTTCTGCGGCGAGCCAAGCTGGCAGCTGAAGATTTTTTTCTTGTTGCTTATGTGAAAAGCAAGAAGAATTAATAACATTAAGCTATCGAAATATTAGAACTAATTGTTTTGATTAATATAAGAAAGAAGTGAGACGAACTGATCGGAGAGCTAGAAAAAGGCATCGCTCGCGAATAAACAAGTAGGACTATATATATATATATATATATAGTGGGAGAGAATGTAGAATTAAAGACATGACCAACCATGATTTAGCAGAACTAGTGTCGTCAGTGGCCATGCGTGTCGCCCACGATCCCCACGGACCCCACCCATGCACCGAAAAGAATATTGCTAGTCCATGATTTAACATGCAAGATCCCTGGAATCGGAATTTTGCTTTAGGTCATGTGAATCATCTTTAAAATCGGATCGACCCCCTTATACACATATATCTCTGGTGATCACCGGGCCATATATGATCGGTGGAGTAGCAGTAGTACGTAGTACACCTGATAACCACTATCTGCTTTCAGGAGAAGTAAAGTCTAAATTATGTCGGCCGGGACAGGCATCAAATTTAAAGTTTGTATATAGTCATGATGATCACTTTAGAGACAGCCATGCATCTAGCTAGAGTAGTGACTTTTCCTTCTCGCTTAAGAATCAGCTCGGTGCCTTGAACTTTGATCGACGTTCCATATTCAATCGGTGTCGTATCTAGGAAGAACCAAAACAAGAGAGAATCAACAAGAGCGAAAATAAAGACGACGGATGGAGAAAAAATCTGACAAAGATCGAAGAAAGAAAAAGCTGCAGACTGAAAGGTTGCATGGGGAAAGCTAGCTAGCTAGCTTAGGTAGCTGGAGCGGATCAGAGGGAGAGAGACACAACTGATCAGAGACGGGAAGATACGTATGATCAAGACGGGTGGTACGTAAGAGGCCTTTGATTCTTTGAGGCTGGAATTAGTTACTTGGGCATCAGCTAGCTAGCTCCTTAATTAATTAAGTTCCTTCGCGTCGATGGACAGTATCGAAAAAGAGGAGATCAGGGGGAACTGCACTTTCGCGCAAAGCAAGCATAAAAGCAAGAATATACATAAGATACATAGGAGGTCCCCGGCCGGCGGCTAGCTAGGTAGGTAAAGCCGTGAAGGAAAGGCGTTGGTGTTATAATATTATTATTATTATAGGCGCATGCAAAGTCTAGCACTGCGACTTTTGATTCCGACTTTTGAAGAACACCACTGAGAACACAGGGAAACTAATGTCAAATCATTTCTTTCGGTGTGGATTCCATCACATATTCTCTGTCGTCGTCCAAATTAAACCAGTCGATTGCACTAGCTAATAAGCTACCTGCTGCATCAAATTAAAGAAAAGAAAGAAAAGAAAAAAAAAGGAAAGAGAAAGCTCCAGCCTGCAGTGGACAAGTTTGAAAAGAACAATCTGGTAAAGGTGTTTGTCTCTCGAATTCGAAGACATTAATTTGAGTGGTGGAGTCATGCATGCTGCCCAATAGACCCGGATGAGAGAGATCATGCATGAAAAAGGAAAAGAAGAAAAAAGAAGGAGAGGGAGAGAGAGATCTAGTCATGTGCTATTCATGTAAACAATTAATTAAAACAATTATTATAAGAGAAACGGACAAGAGGTGGCTATGTGGATCCAGTCACCCACCAACAGAGCAACCATTGGCATGTATGTTTGTACGTTAGAGGATGCAATGCACTATTTGGTACAACGGCGGGTCCCCCCATGAGGTGGTCGGTCGGTTTCCTGCTGTCTCTACTTTCCCCGCTACTGGCCCCGGCCCGGCCGCTTAAATATTACTCGGCAAAATGCATGGAGAGAATTAGTTAATCCAAGGGATCCCCCGGCTCGGTGCCCAGGCCAATCAATTCGGTCCGCACATATATCGGTCCCTCCGACCGCACCGGAATAAATTCCCACCATCCTTCATTAGTTTCCTCCGAGCCGCTCGATTGAGTCGCGAAATGAGAGATATTTTCACGAGGAGGTAGCTGCTTGCGTGGGACCTACGAACAGTCATAAAATTGCATGGCGGACATCTGTTCTGCGTCTAGCTCGCCCCAGATTTTTTGTCCCCACCCACTTTCCCATTTTCCAAATTAACCTTCCAATATTTAACAGGACCTATGAGCAGAGCTGTACATGTATGATGTATATATCAAAAGATCGGGAGGTAATTATTTGGTCTTAAACAAAGTTTTCTTCACGTCTTAGGCCAGATTTAATAATTAGAAGTTATATTATGATAAAAATTCGAAAGACGAATATACGTATATTTATATTCAGTTTTTTTTTTTTTTTGTGGAAAAAACAAAACAAAGAACCTGTAGCTATAGGGCTCTGTAAAGTCTCCTGGACCTGTGTACGTGTTACACATGCGATGCATCTTGGTGTAATGAACCTTTTGAGGAAGATCGATCGATCCAGGCGTTGCTGTAAAGCAGAGGAGCTGCCGACTGGCCATGCATATATGGACCAAAATATTTTTATCAAATTACCAACAATGCTACACATATTTTAATGGGGAAAGAATACTAGCTAGCCAGTGACAATATGCCTCGTCCATCGTTTTCCTAATAAAGTAATTATATATAATCTTATTGAACCAAAGGTCCACAACATCAAATCTCTCTCCAACTCCAAGCTTACGCTTTATGTCGATACATTAAAATGTATTAAGAAAGAAATTAAAGGTGGGAAAAAAATTTTATCAGACAAAAAAGAAAGGGAAAAACTTTACAGTTAATCTGATCAAACACTTAATTATCAGCCGCGGAGCTTGCTTCTTTCTTTTTTGCGGAGGGAACAGCCGCAATTTCGTCGTTTTATGTGCCACCCTACCCACCACCCACCACCCACCGCCGGTCTCTTGTCTCCGTCCTCCCGGCGGCGGGATTCCATCTCCCTTCATTGGGCTAATTGTCACTACAGTTATTGTCAGTTCATCTTTTCTCACTCAACTCTTTTCCGCACCATCTATTAATAATCCGGTGACTTAACAAATAGGATCGAGCTCCATTGCAACTTGCAAGCGCCTCTGACTCTTTTTTAGGCGCCTTGTAGGAGAAGGAAGGAACGCGTACGATGACGGTAGATCATCGACTTTCCTCTACTTGTCATTGTACATTGTATCGAACCTTTTTAAGTTGATAAAAAACAAACAAGCCACAGTAAAAAAAAAAGGAACCGAAAGGCAACAGTGAGTTGTTTTTTTTTTTTTTTTTTTTTTTGTATCTGCAAAGAAAAGCCGGCAATAGTGAGTGAACGAAGCATCCTTATGAAGTTAACTATTGTATACGTGCGAATGAGGAGGAGAATTTGATTATTATCGAGAGAAAAGTGGGGGAAAAAAGAGAGCGGGTCGTCAACGAGACTTTGAAGTGAAACTCGATCGTCAAGCTTGGGAACGAGACACGCCCACTATATATGTTATGTGTGTCAATAACCCGACCCAACCCGGCCTTTAGGCGTGGGTTCGGACTTCGGAGGGCAAACGGACAGGCAAAATTAAGAAAAGAATTGAATGCAGAAAGACGATGAGTGAAACGGTGGGATCGAGGGACAGACATCTTCTCTGCTCTCAGCAAAAGAAAAGAAAACTAGTCAAAAATCGAGGGACCAAGCTCGAATAGCGGGACTCCCTCGCTGCCCCCCCTTTCTCTCTCTCTCCCTTCCCCGGCTGCCGGAAAAGTCGAAAAGCGCTACCCTCCTCGACGGACCAGCTTTTGCGCACACATCTGGATCCGCTTTACTCGCTTCTCTATTTATTTATATATATATACATCAGAGGCAACCCACAAGCTGAGGCCTAAGACATAAGAAAAACAACACTCACACGGCACACCCCCAAAAGAAAAAAAAAAAGAAAAGAAAAAGAAAACCGTCCAAGCACCCACGTCGATCGGAGGTTGATTAGGAGATTCTCACGTCGGGGGTTGACGCACAGATTTTCTGTCGGAATTCCACCAAAGCGGATTGGTCTGAACATTTTTTTCCTTTCCTCTTCCTACAAATTAAGATTCATTTCTCGCGACTAACCTACCTTTCTGGTTAATTTCTGGCCAGGCTTTGTTTTTCTGTTTGATAGATTTATTTCTTTCATCCAGGAGAGTGTAATTAGTCCTGTTCATATTTAGTTGACGATCATAGCATTCCGTCACTGATCAAGTTGTTGCTAACTGTCTAGAAACGGATTTCTATACTGATTATTGCTATTTTAATCTTTGTAACCGTCAATCATCATGACATCTGTTCTCATGTTCCGCTGTCGTTGTTTTAAAGAGTTCATGTGTTGAATTCTGCTGAAATTACTTCTCTTCGACTCGAAAGGTTTCTGGTTTATTTGCTTCATTTCGATGCTCCGAGTTTGAAATTGTTGAATGTTTTCTTCCCGGTAGAGATGCAATATCTGATGGAATTTCGTCAACGATCACCGAAACAGAATACAGACTAGCATTGCTGCGTTTGTTTTGCTTGCACTTGTATTCCGCGACTTCTGGTTCTGTTTATAGGTATTACAAAAACATCTCTATCCTGAGCACTCTTTTCCTCTTTCTGTTGCAAGTACTTGTATATTTATTTCCTGAATATTCACTGTCACACTCAGATAAGACTATACGTACGTCGCTTTTTGAGCGAGGAAATTGCTCTGCCACTGGCAATTAATTAATCCAGTCAGGTAGCGTTCTTGGACTTCCTGAGATGAATGTTTGAAAGAGCTCCCTTTGGAAAAGCTTCCTTCGTCTTGGAGTCGATCCTCTGGAAGAGAGAGGTCTATCTACCTTAAAGAGGTTTATTTATATATATATATATATATATCCAGATATCCAAAGAGCCCCTTTGGTCAGGAGCTTTCACTCTGCAAAAACCTTAGGCAAACGTGCTCTCATATATTTGTTCTTAACCAGCAAGACAGACGCCGAGGGTTTTCAGTTTTGTTTTTCAATAATGCTCCGAAGCGTAAAAATCTGCTGGATCAAGTTCCCTGTTTTTCTGGTCTAGATGTGTCATAATTAAGTTTCATTCGTTTTACGTTCTTGAAGTGTTGCAAGTAAAAGATTCAACATTGGGTTCGATTTTCCGCAGGTGAAAGCAACCAGTTGTGCAGCGTCGATCCACGGAGTAGGTAGAGAAATTGTGTTCGTGACAAGAGTTGGCAAAAGAGCAAATGGACAAGCAGTTGCTCGTGTCGGCCTTGAGTGTTGGAGTCGGTGTTGGGGTAGGTCTGGGTTTGGCCTCCGGGCAGACGAAATGGTCGTCCTCCGCCAATTCTTCCTCTGGAGTCACCAACGAGCGGATCGAGCAGGAGCTCCTCAGACTCATCGTTGATGGCAGGAGTAGTAACGTAACCTTCGACGAATTTCCTTATTATCTAAGGTAATTTTTCTTTTACGTTTTTGATAGAAAAAGCCCGGCTCTTTCGTTTACAGACTACTGATTGCGAAGACACTAAGTATATGGTACTGATTAAGTAACAACGGTAGGCTTCCGAAAAGAACGACGCTGTGATTATTTTCCGTGACCACAATCAAATATCCAATCCCTCTGATTTCAATTTTTTATGAGGAACAACTTTTTAATATTGTTTCAATTACTTTTAAGGGTGTGGATGGGCAGGCTACTTAAAGTAATATTTCCATTACGGTGATGCCAATGGTAGTGAGTACTTCCCCTCCTTTCCCGCTTCGGAGGAGATAAAATTGATACATTAAGGTAGAACTAGCAGAGAATTGAGTGCCTTTCCAGATACATGCCCATCCCTTTCTGCGGGTGGCCCCAATTCTCTGTACACTGCTCCTCGGGTTGCGTCGATCAGATCACTCTTCAATTCATAAATTGTACACGGCTACCTAGGCGGAAGATAAGTATCAACTTAGACCGACGCAATCATGGGTTTGCAGCCTCTACCGCGAGTAAATGGTCAGGCTCGCTGGAGCGACAGTCGTTTCATCCCCAGAAGCGAGGGCAATTTTTCTGTTTCATTTCACTGCCTTCGCGCTAATGGAGAAGGCAATACCAGCGAGAAGGAAATAATAGTTCGAAGATTCTCTTTTTCCCTCCATTGGATAACTTAAAGAGTAAAGTAGGCCTAAATATGTTAAATTCTTTCCCTTCTACCTAAAATCCCGACTCTTTACCGGCACATGCTGTCTGTAAATTCGAGCTTTATTCTAATGCAACCGCCATAAGAAGATACATGTAGGATTTGTTTGAAGTTTCGAACTAGACAAATGACTTCTTTGGACCATTTGAATTTTGCGTTTATACGTTAACTATATCAATCTAATATTCTTTTGGCGCCAAATGACAGTGAGCAGACTCGAGTTTTATTGACAAGTGCCGGCTATGTTCACCTGAAGCAAGTGGACTTCTCAAAATATACCAGAAATCTCTCACCCGCCAGCCGTGCAATCTGTCTCTCTGCACCTGCTGGTAGATTATCTCCAATAATTTGTCCAGCTTCTACTGTATATTTAATAACTGGTAGTTTTTGTGACTCATTCAAATTTTGAAATTCTGCAGAGCTTTACCAGCAAACGCTAGCAAAGGCTCTTGCCCATTACTTTGAAGCCAAGTTGCTGCTACTTGATGTGACTGATTTTTCACTCAAGGTAAAGAACTTACGGTGTCGACCGCAGTGAGGCTTTTGATTTTTTCTGCATTTGCCTACTACGTCTAACCGTATTCGCCTGCAGATATCTGGCAAGTATGGGACTGCAAACAGAGAATCCGTAAGATTTCTCTAGTCTTATGTAAAGCTCTAATACATTGCATGTCATTGTGAACCATGACTTGCAATGGTGTAAGCTCACTGGTCATCCTGCATCTACATGTTGCATACATTACATTACATTTAATGCTGAGTTATGTCTCCTGTTTATCTTATCATTGTAGTCTTTCAAGAGGTCCATCTCCGAGACCACACTGGAGCGTATGTCCGCTCTTTTTGGATCGTTTTCTGTTCTTCCACAACCAGAGGAAAACAGAGGTACAAACTGGGTGAACTGTAATGAGTTTTATTGAATTAGTAGCCCGGCCTTCCTCCCAATTTCATGTCTTGAAATTTACAAGGAATTTATTTCAGGGAAGTTGAGAAGACAGAGTAGTGTTGTGGATATGAGGCCAAGGTATAAATCAGATACTCAAGATGTACTGTTTTGTTGTTCACGGTTAGTGTCTTGCTCCAAGAATTAAATCATCTGCATTCACATGCAGTGGGTCTGAATCTTTGAGTAATCCTCCAAAGCTACGTAGAAATGCTTCTACTGCTGCTGATATAAGTAAGCTCGCATCACAAAGTGGTCCCCCGAATCCAGGTTCTCATCCACTCTCTTCTCTTCTAATTTGTTCTGCTTCTTTTTGTGCATATCAGAACTTCTGACTGTGATGCATATATGTTGCATCAGATTGTGTTACATTCCCTCATTATTTTTTCTCTAACGCTTTTTTTTTGTTTTATTTTGTAATATTGTTTAATGTAAATTTTTTTCTTGTTCTGCCAAAACCAACCGCATGATGATGTCTGCTATTAGTGCTGATGTAACCAACCTTTAAGTTCTACTTTAACTTTAGCTCTATCATTCAGTTGTTAAACTTAGGAAGCCCGTTCTAACCAACATTTGTCCTTTTCTTCTTGTCAGCTCCACTCAAACGCACAAGCAGTTGGGCTTTTGATGAGAAACTCCTATTACAGTCGCTTTATAAGGTCTTGTAAATTTTTCCTTGTAGTAGACAACTTATAGAAAGTTGTGTTCTGATTTTATGATATTTTCATGGTTCTGTCCTAGTAAAAGCAATGCAACACCAAAACAAGGATTAGAAACGGATATGAGGTAGCTGATAGAAGTTATTTGGTATGTGACTGTAATCGGTCCATTGAAACTCATTTTTTCTTCACTTGCAGGTCCTAGTTTCAGTGTCAAGAACCAGCCCCATCATTCTCTACCTCAGGGATGTTGAGAGACTCGTGTTTAGATCACAAAGGGTATATAACTTGTTCCAAAAGATGCTGCAAAAACTGTCAGGACCCATATTGATCCTTGGTTCAAGGATGTTAGATGCAGAGAACGATTACACAGAGGTGGATGAGAGATTAACTCTTCTATTTCCTTATAATATTGAGATCAAACCACCGGAAGATGAGACCCACCTTGTTAGTTGGAAATCTCAACTAGAAGAAGACATGAAAATGATCCAGTACCAAGATAACAGAAACCACATCTCTGAGGTGCTTGCGGCAAATGATCTTGATTGTGATGATCTGGCCTCCATCTGCTTAGCCGATACAGCAGTGCTCAGCCAGTACATTGAAGAAATTGTAGTATCCGCGATTTCATACCATCTGATGAATACGAAAGACCCCGAATACAGGAATGGAAAGCTTGTCATTCCATCAAAGAGGTCTGGTTGTTTGTATGAAATTTTATTGAAGATATTTTGATTCCTGCAGTTCTTTTGTGCTAATCAATAACATAACCTATATAAATCGTTTTGTACAGCTTGTCACATGGATTAAGTATCTTCCAGCAAAGTAAAATAGGTGGCAAAGACGCTCTAAAATTAGAAACAAATGTTGACTCTAGCAAGGTCAGTTAACTATAAAAAAATGTATCAATCAAGAGGTATTAGAGGATACCCTTCATTCTTTTCCTTTTAACACCTTCACAGGGAGCAACAGAAGAGGGGGCCACTGCTGCTGCAAACCCGGAGTCGAAAGAGGCCCCAGCTAACGAAAGCAAAACTGAAACAGAGAAAAACGTTTCAGTTGTCAGCAAGGATAATGAGAATCAACCTCCTCCAACAAAAGCACCTGTAAGTTCTAATATGTTCACATGTCTTTAAGTTTTGATGGTTTCCTGCAGTCGTCTTTATTAACCTTACTTCATGGTCACGATCATATTTTGTTCAAGCTTGTCTGAATCTCGTTGACACAACAAAAAAAGAAAAAAAAAATTTGGGGAAAATGACAATGGTTGTGCTATGAATTGTCTTAAAGACAAACAATTGATACTACTGCCCTGCCTGGTTACACTCTTTCTCATATTCTCTACCAGTTTTTCTTTATTTTTTTATTCAAGCTTTGGTTTCAATACACCTAGCATTGATGGGATTTTGACTTGTGGACCAGAATTCATATTTTCTTTATCAAAAATCTTTACTGCATTTTTGTGTGGAAAGAATTCTTGTATTTATGTTTTTTAATGAGGTTGTATTGTGTGGCAACGACAATAGGAAATTCCAGACAATGAATTTGAGAAACGCATTAGGCCAGAGGTCATCCCAGCAAGTGAAATTGGAGTGACATTCGAGGACATTGGTGCATTAGACGAGATCAAAGAGTCACTTCAGGAGCTGGTCATGCTACCCCTCCGGAGACCAGACCTCTTCAAAGGAGGTCTTTTAAAGCCCTGCAGAGGTATTCTGCTTTTTGGACCTCCAGGTACGGGAAAGACAATGATGGCCAAGGCTATTGCCAAAGAAGCCGGAGCTAGTTTCATAAATGTCTCCATGTCAACCATAACCTCGAAGTGGTTCGGAGAGGATGAGAAGAACGTGAGAGCTTTGTTTACTCTGGCAGCAAAGGTTTCACCAACGATTATATTTGTAGATGAAGTGGACAGCATGCTGGGGCAAAGAACAAGAGTTGGTGAACATGAGGCAATGAGGAAGATCAAGAACGAGTTTATGACACATTGGGATGGCTTGATGACAAAACCCGGAGAAAGAATCCTTGTACTTGCTGCAACGAATAGGCCTTTTGACCTAGATGAGGCAATTATAAGACGGTTTGAGCGAAGGTACGTGGGATGTTTTTCAGTAGGGCAGCGGGAACTTTCATCTGGCATCCCCTTGTGGGTACAAATATCTAATTAATTGCTTCTGTTGCTAAATATGTAAAGAATAATGGTGGGTCTTCCAAGTTTGGAGAGCCGAGAATCAATCCTGAAGACACTCCTGTCCAAGGAGAAGGTGGAAGAAGGACTTGACTACAAGGAGCTGGCCATGATGACGGAAGGATATAGTGGAAGCGATCTGAAGGTCTGTTGCATTCTCGAGATTGAGCACTTTTAGTAGTTGGTAGAGCACTAGACTTGACATTAGGGACTATAATTGATTATAATCTCACTTGAATTTAATGTATCCCTGCGGATGAGCAGAACTTGTGCATGACGGCTGCCTACCGACCTGTGAGAGAGCTAATACAGAAGGAAAGACTCAAGGACATGGTAATTGACAACACAGACTCTCTCCTTTTTCATTTTAGGGCAAGTCCATATGTGAAGAACTCTTAAAATAAATATTTAAATTCACAAACAGGAGAGGAAGCGAAAAATTGCCGAAGCGCAGAACAAGGGGGAGGAGGATGTCAAAGAAGAAGAAAAAGGGGAGAGGGTAATAAACCTTAGGCCACTGAACATGGAAGATATGAGGCTGGCAAAGAACCAGGTAAGCGAATCTGCAGGTATGCTATACAGAACATAATATAGATCAGGTCTCACTCCACTTGTTTACTTTGTTGTAATATGCAGGTCGCCGCGAGTTTCGCGGCCGAAGGATCAGGCATGAATGAGCTGAAACAGTGGAACGATTTGTATGGTGAAGGTGGTTCAAGAAAGAAGGAGCAGTTATCTTACTTCCTGTAAATATGAGAATTTTAGCGATCTCATCTCTCCACGCGGACGCTGGCTAGCTACTGGTGCTTCCGACAAGGCTGCAGGTGGACGGAAGCGGCGCAGTCGATCAGCCATTATCGGAAGTAGCACGGATTGATGGTTGGGGAGCCGCTCGCTAGCTCTTTGATAATTAGGAGTCGAAGCAGGTGGTTGATCAGTAGTAATGGCTGGAATGTGAGCTGTAGTACCATATTGAAGGAGCTGGGTGCGTGCGTCAAATATAGTGTCGTTGTGTACCAATCTGAGTGAGTTGGTGTGGTCTTAGCTTGATTGAGAATTGAGTGAGTCGAGGGAATAAATTGGAAGGAACCCGCTGTTTGATCGATGCTTGTGTGCCGTCGTCACCTCCCCTGTACCCACTTCCTAGATTAATTTGAGCAATCTCTGGTTTCTCTAGCTACTACACTCTCCGGGGAAGCCGTGATGTGTGGCACGGGAGATTTTATCTCTCATCTAATTTATTCTAATATGGATTTCCCTTACTATACTGTAGAAATCCCAAGAAGACATTTTGATATAATTAAGTATATAATTAATCAGTCTTTTTTTATCGTAATAATATGCAATTTCCTATATTACTTCATTTGTAATTACGTATATTCCACGCTCATAACATAAGGCTATCGCTTATTGTCTTGTCTCAGTGCAGACATGTCACTATTAAAGGTTACTAGTTGGAGATACGTCTAGAAGGGTATTTAAGGATTCTATCTTAAGACCTGTAAGCACCTATCTCACACACTCGTTAATCTAAACCATTGATGCTATTATGATTTGAGAAAAATGAGACGAGAATCAGGAGAGAGAATTAAATCAATGCAGGTGTTTTCGAAGAGAATTCACATGGGATGGGAAAAACAAACGCTTACTGGAATTTTGACGCCGACATCCTCACACCCCACACCGCTTTCCGTTCAAGTTCCAAGTCCAACTCACATTTGCTATCTTAGATATTTTCAAATTAATCAATTAGATAAAATCATAAAATGTAACTCGATAAAAGACGTACGACGGGGAATTTCTTTCTGAGCTCGGACTTTTTGGAAGGGAACCATTTCAGTTTTCCCTTGACCGCCTCGACGACAGTCGGGAGACAATCCAGGGCGGAGGTGTGAGTAAGAAGGGCACCCGCGTCTCTGCGCTGCAGCGTCGAAGGGCAATCGGTTCCCGTACTCGGGGGAAGGAGGACATACTGATTTTCTGACTTCCATGTTATTCTGATGGAGTCGCTGGAGAGATACAAAAAATTGAGACTTCGTGACTCGCTCTCGACAAGCTACAATTACGCTTCTGCTTGCAACGAACTTGCCTCCCTGCTAAAAGGGGCTTATAGTAAGGTTCCAAAGAACCTCCAGGTTATCATGTTTCAGGACACCCTCGAGGCCTTCCGCGTTCTTCCCGAGTAAGGTTTAGAATTCTTTTCATCAGTTATTTGCCATTGAACAATGCATTTTTTTTCTTTCACTTATTAATTACGGGTCGGGGGTTTGATCGTGGAATTGTTATGTTTGTCTCAGGTAAGAGGAAGCCTGGTTAGTTAGACTTAGGAAAGTCTATTTGGATGGCTAAACTGTTGCCAAGTACCTTGTTGTTTATGCTTTTGCGATGGATATAATTTCTCACCAGAACGGAGGAAATCAAGTTCCTTCCAATTTTGCTTCAAATTCTGTAACTATCTTCACATGTCATATAACTTATCTCCTGCAAAACTAGCAACGGCAAATTAAGAATGGAAGTTACTCACAACACTTAGGTGTTGTGATTTGTGCATGTCTTAGTTACTCTTGGGGGAAAAAATTTAAATCGAAGAGTAGAAAGAAGAAGGAGAGAAAAGAATAGACGGAGAGAACCTTCCCAAATTATGAGTGCATCTTGCCTTTTAGGATTTCTAATTTTGCGATTTTCGTTATGTTACAACTGAGAGTGAATCAGTTCCATAGGTTGTGTAGCCTGTTGTGCTTGGCCAGATGGAAAATTTTGCCTAGGTCATTCCGTGACACATGATTCGCATTGTCTTAAGGGAACAAAATGTAGGCAAACTATTAACTATTCTCTTTAGAGATAGTAATCCTTGGCTACAAACATTAACACGTCTAAACCTTCTATTCTGTAACCATAGTCATCCCTTGTACTGCTAAAGTGTGAATTGGCATATCTTATGTTCAAAGTGAATGAATGGTGTTAATATATGCATACCTTTGCTATGATTCTGTCTTGCTCGTCTTGAATTCTTCCTAAAACACCTCAGAATGGTGTACCCATTCTCTAATAATTTCCCTGGTAATCTGTATGTTCCCTTTTCTCACCACTTTTAGTCTTGCGTTTTATTTGAACTTGACTTCTGAGCGGACAAAAGGATCTAAGAATTGGAAAATTACATGTTGACCACTAATGCGGTTACTGCAACCTGTGTCAACATGTGGTGCTCCGCCTCCACATTATATTCATGTGAGGGGTAATGCTTGTTCATGGTTATTGCTTGTGTCACCTGATTGTGCAAATTTGGCATGTTGATTTGAGGAACCAACTTCCTTGGACTTGTAATGTTCAACTGCTACACTGGAAATTGTAGACATGTGACTTATCCTTTACTGCTCACATGATACAAGAGTGTCTTCATATCTTTCTTCTTCAACTCCTCTTGAATCTTTTGAATCGTAGACATCTTTCATTTTCTCTAGATCTTTTTAGTTGCCGTTTACTACTTCTAGCCAATATTTGTAGTTGCTCCTCCCTCCAACATGGGAGGTGGAACAGGTTGCAGGAATCTTTGCCAGAAACCTTGATGAATATCTATTACAAATCCGAATACCAGACCTCACCCAATCGCCTCCGTCTTGATACTATGTGTTGGGCCAGAATATTAAACTGACAAATAGGAGAAAAAACAATACGGGGAGAAAATATTTTCAATTTATTAATACATCTTCCTCTCTGGATTTCTAAGTTCCATATGTTACAACTGAATGAGAGAAGGCCCATTTATGGATTCAAATTTCAAATATTCCAAAATCTAAATTCCATTGGCTACAACTGACTGAGACGGCTTATTTAGGTTCCAAATTACGAATAATCCAAAATCTGTCCTACAATCAACTCTCCAAAGTAGGAAAGAAACTGACAAACTCCCACTCAACCATAATTCTGGATGAGTCACCTATATGTCTTCAACCCATGTGGGCCCGTTTAGTTGGAATAGAATTCTTACAGATTAAGGTGCACATTGTTCATCATAAGCTTTAGTTTCTTACACGCACTCGTTGCAAGGGCACCTACACAAGAGCACCTACATGAGCACCTACACAAGAGCACCTACACAAGAGCACCTACAAGAGCACCTACACAAGAGCACCTACAAGAGCACCTACACAAGAGCACCTACAAGAGCACCTACACGAGCAAGAAAATACACAGTGCATCCCTTCATGCATGTGAGCCCTTATCTTTTTCACGCACGTCTGTCTTCCAAAAGCTTCTGATATGTGAGGTTTGATGCCTCAGGATACTTACAGACAGTAGAATTGCAGCTGCCAACCTCCTTCACCAAGCAGCAGAAGCAACTTTTCCAAAGCAGAAAAAAGCATTGGCTGTTACAGAGTTCAAGCATGCTATTGTTGCATATAAGAGACGATGCAAAGCACAACAGAACCATGAAGGTATGTTGATTATAGAATCTTGCATATGGCTCATGTTATATGTTTATGGTGGTTTGAGCTTCTGGCTGAATTTCAACATGGACGAATTCTAGAGTGTTGTCTTGGATTCAATCACCCTGGGTTTGGGGTTTATACTGTTTACATCATCTAACCAAACAAGAAAGTAAACTATTGTAGTAACAGTAGAAAAATATGATTCAATAAAAATATATAGAAATTAAATTTTATTTAATCCTATGATCTCAGACAAACTGATTGCAAAATTTCATTGAGCAGGTTGTGAATTTCAAGTGTTCTCCTTGGCTAATTGGTTTAGTATTTGTTTTTTCATTATTAGTTTGGGGGATGCAATTTGACCTATGTTGTTCTAGAGCTTTGTATGGCCTAAAAAGTTGTATGTATTCCATATCACTTTTAATTTAACAGCTCTTCTTTGATAGCCTTGAAACAATGTGAAAACATTCCACATAAGTAGGCGTTTGTTTACTTTGCTCTTCTCTGCCTCTATCAAAGTGCTAAAAAATACTTCTTAAGTTAGAAGTCTGTCAATGAGTTATGGCATGGGTGAAAGCACATAATTGTTTGTTGTTCCATCATCTAAAATTTAAGCTTCCATGTGTTATATTGGCTCGAGTTTTTGTGCCCATTGTTTCTTTTACAGCCGATGGAAATGTCTTCTACTTATGTTCAAACTTGTAGCTGCAGCTTGTGATGATCATAGGTTCATTAAAAGAAGTTGTTTGAATTCTATAATTGAATTTAAGATATAATTGGTGCACTTCAGGTTCAGCACCACTTCCCCAAGATGTTCTTGTTCACATTTTCAGGTTCCTGGATGTGCGTTCTTTAGTTGCTGCAGGTTTAGTGTGCTGGTACTGTTCTTTTCCTCCTAATACATCATTTTACTCTTCATTATGAGCATTAGCCTGTCAGGTTTGTGTTGCAAGGCTGCTTCTGTAGAGGTGGACCTATCATGATCTTTAACTGCACCCGGGACGCCACCAGGACCACTTCAATTTGTCAAATATTCTGCATGTTTTTGGATTGTTTGATGTGTATTTACTTGATGAAGTTACTTTATTTTCAGCTGTTTATTCAAAATTCTGTTTTTGTTTTTTGCGAAAAGGTCCTGGAATTTTGCTGCAAGGGACAATATGCTGTGGCAGTCTCAATATACTGTTTTATTTGGAGACCCTACTTTGTTTTTGACTGGATTTAGAGAAGATGAAAAGGATAAACCCTATCAGATGAAAAACGACGAGGACACCACGGCCGACCTAGACTGGAAGGAGGCGTTAAAGAAAAAATATTTAGGTATTTTATTTTTCCATGTTCCCTCCCTTGTTTATCTTTTCATGTGACGGAGCACTTTTTCTTGATGGCTTTTTAACCTGTTATTGTTTTCTTTCCAAAATGGATGCATTTAACTCCAGGAAATTCATTTTGGAAATCAACATCAAATAGGGTATATTGTTGGCATTGCAGATCAATACTTTGGATGAGTGATGTAAACTTCCACCATCTGAGTGCTTTAAAGAATAAAAGTAAGTGGTGGAAGATTAAGCCTCATACACCAGACCAGGTAAGCTGTTAGTCTTAGGTCTTCTAATGGTCGGTGTGCCGTCAATATGCATCCCTTGAGATTTCAAATCTCATGGTGGATCATTTTCCTACTTATCTTTGAGAAGGGATGCATAACAGACACTGTCTACTTCCAAAACAGGAAGTCATGCACTTTGCATGTATTTTTTTTTATTATAATCAGCATGGTGGATCATTTTCCTACTTATCTTTGAGAAGGGATGCATAACAGTCACACTGTCAACTTCCAAAACAGGAAGTCATGCACATTGCATGTTTTTTTTTTTTTTTTTTTTTTTAATTTTCAGTCTAAAGCCGCATTTTTCTTGTGATTATGACATTGATATTGTTCAGTTTCTGGGAAGTGTTGGACTGATGGACTTTGTGACACTTGTGGTATCAGGTGGGGGCTTATATTTTAGATGGGAGTTTTGCAGTATATTCGTCTGATAGTGATAGTGACTGTGATGGTTCATCCGTAGAAGAGCAGCGGCTCCCAAGACTATGGGCATACCCGAGGCGCCTGGCTCGCCACTAGTAAGATCACACTCGCTGCTAAAACGGGGAATGAGAGGGTAACCTGTGTATGATTTAGATTTGCGTTTTTTTCTGTGAGCTATTGCTAACATATAAATTGAAAGAGGAGTTGCGCGAGCGTTTACAATATATCTACTGTTTCTGCCGATGACTCTGGATGTTAGATCAATTCTTTTTTCTTCTATTCTGAACAGATGTGCGCATCATGTCTGATTTTGAAAGCGATCAGCCATGAGTTTGTGAAGATGATTCCGGCGAAATTTGGGCTACTGCAATAAGAATAATTTCTGATGCACATCAGAACATTGATTTTTGGAGATTTGTTCGACTTCGAAAGGATACTACCGGAATTGTCACTGTTGTCATTGTGCCGTCGCTAGTTTCTAAACTATTCCCTATACGATGAAAATAATTATCTTTGAAAAGTATTGTAAAATAAATTTTAATTGCACTTCTTAGGAGATAGAAATTTACAACAACAGTGTCGGTACTAGCTATAATTTTACCATTAAGAACGAAATTTAATTCTTTGTAGATTATGCATCTTAATACCATTATGAATAACAGTGGTTTTAAAATCCTAAACCACAAATTTTAAACCCTAAAACCTTAAATCTTAAGCCTTACAATTTTAAATCCTAAACCCTAAAACTTCAAATCCTACACCGTAAAACTTCAAATCCTAAACCTTAAACTTCAAATCCTAAGCTTTAAATAAAACTTCAAATAAACCGTAAAACCTCAAATCCTAAACTGTAAAAGCTCAAATCTTAAACCGTAGAACCTCAAATCCTAAACCGTAAAACCTCATATCCTAAACCGTAAAACCATATCCTAAACCGTAAAACCTCAAATCCTTAACCCCAAAATCTCAAATCCTTAACCCCAAAATCTCAAAAATCTCAAATCCTTAACCCCAAAACTGTAAATCTTAAACCCTAAAACCTTAAATCCCAAACCCTGAAACCTTAAATCCTATTTTCCTAAAATACTATAATTTTAAACCCTAAATTCTAAAACTTAATTATCAGACAGGAGGTACACGAGCATGTATACATCCTCTCACAAAGAATAAAATAATGAAAAATAATTTTTGTACAATGAGCTTTTCGATCTTCTCCAATAGTGGGTAGTCAAATAATGTCTAGGGTTTAGCTTAGCTTATAAATAAAAATTTGATATACCACTCTAAAATAATTTGTTTTTAATACGGAACCCGAAGTGGGATAGTATTGGAATTTTACTTTTTATAAGAAGGAAAGGCTATAGCCTATATAAGTATCTTACGATCCCTAATTCATACCCTAGGAGAAAGAAGCCTCTTCTTGGAGCGTTCTTCATTCATCTTTCCGTTGCTTTTCTATCTGAAAGGGTTTATCTTCTGTGGCCATTTCTTGGGAGATTTCAGTTTTTCGTAATATTATCAGTCTGTTCTTTGGGTCTTTAGACGCGTTCCCTGTGTCTCTACGCCTGTTGTGGAAGGGAAACGTCGATGCGATGAAGAGAATAACTTGTCGTCTAGATTGCGGTCTCTTACATTCCGCAAGATGATACTTTTATTTGGTTCGTATTCACCGAGCATCGTCATCTCGCTCGCTTTCTAGCTTTTGCGGGTTTTATTTTTTCCTCATTCTTTTTTGTTCAATTTTTTCTTTTACAGTTTACTCGTTTCGTTATTTTCTGAAGGACCTATGGAGGAAGCGCTAAAAAAAAGCGGTGCGCTTTCGGCCAAGTTTGCCTTCTGAAAGCAGCTCACGCGAGTACAAAACCGACCGCCAACTGGGATCTATCTGTTGGTTTGGTTGGTCTGTTTAGTGTTTTCTTGTTCTCGCTCATTTTAGAGGTTTTACAATGTTTAATGGCTTTGAAGGTCCCAGCGGAGAGGTTTGCCTTTGTCAGTGAGACTTCTCCAACAACTAAAATTACCTTCGGATAATTAATCCCCACTTCATTTTGGGGTCGGCCGTTTCGTAGGACCTCTGGAACCATAGTTTCCAGAATGTCTGAACCCTCGGCTAAATTCTTTTCGTTTTCTCTATTTGAGATTTCTGTCTCTATCAAAGTCTGCTGTTTCTGTCCTCTGCTCTTCTAGCATATGTTCCTCTTCTTTATCTACGGACTAGCTTTTGCGCTGCACTCGGTCCAGGCTCTTTCTTAATTGGGTTTTAATTTGATGGTTTCAAGTTTCATTTTTGTCTTTCGTTTGAAATTTGGTCCTCGCTCCTCACCTAAAGTGATTAAATACACTGCCCAGTGTTACGAAGTGTAATGGAGTAGAAGGATTTCGATGTTCTGAAATGTCTTCCTGTCTTCGAGCTTAAAGTGCCATATTAAAAGTTATCCTTCCTTAATGAAGGATGTCTAATTGGTGAAAATGGACCAAGTAATTCTCTTTAGTGAAGGATGCCTCTAATTGCTGAAAAAGGACGAAGTAACTCTCTTTAGCGAAGGATGTTTAAATCAGATTAAAGTAATTTTTGTGTTCGAACGAAATATAGAGCCAGATTTAGCTAATTGGATGACAAATGGAATTGGAAATGTTACTATTTTTTAGAATATGCCCAGGAAAATCACGAAATAATAGTTTGATCATTTAGAACTTAAATAGTGTTTCTTCTGTAGTGTTGTCTGGGCCTTTATTAGGTTTGTATTAATGATTCTATAATTGTTAAAAAGGATGGATGATTTCTTTGATCTAATGCCTACTGCGATGATGGTAATGGAACTCCGTGGTAAAGATTAATTCTAATACTCTTTCTCGTCATTCAAAGAATGAAAAAAAGCCACTTGAAAAGATTTATAAGACCTGCTTATGACAAGTTCGCGCCAGGAGAAATAGAGATACTTTCCAGTTCTTTGAACACGAGAGAATGACAAAAAAGTTAATAAGAGTTAACGCAAGTCAGCGATCCAACATAGCCTCACAGATCGAATTTATGCCCACCTCTAATCTCATATTTCTCAAAAAACAATCTTTTATGTATTTACAACGGTAACCAAAGAATCAATAAATTGATGAATTGATGGAAATGTTAATTACTTCTATCACATTAGAGTATATGTTCATTATAAAGATTGTTTATTTCGGAGGGACTCGAGAAACTCTGGAACTGTTTGCAAGAAGAGAAGATGCCGTGGACGTGAGAGGAACCGTTGAGAACTCGGTATCTGAATTTTCATGTGGGTGGTTGTGAACTTCGATAGTGAGGGGGGACGACACATGGCTCATTGGGCGTTTCATAGTCAAGGAAGTACCAAAGGTGTCGTGGTTGGCCCGCTGTCCACTTGTACTGCTCCCCATGGGCATCGGAAATGCTGTAGCAGTTGCATTTGCCGTTTCTCTCTTCTCCCTCTCCTCGCCCTCCTTGAGAAGAAAATCAACCCACAGATCTGCGAAGGACTGACAAAAAAGGAATGGCGCGTAAATCAGAATGAGAACCGGTCACCTTGGTAAGATGCAATTCAGACAGTAGCTGATATCCACAACTTCATTTCTATTATATTTGAGCACATGCAGCCATCTAGTCCTGAATACGCACCTGGTTTTCCGACGGGGCGGGACCCGATGCTTCCGGTGAGTTTCCACCTAATATACCACCAACAAGACGTCCTGGTAGACCCAGCACACCTCGGACAACACTTTTACCTGCTCCCTGCTGAGCAAACCCTATCCTTCGTTTGTCCTCCTCAGAGAAACCAAGCATGCGAACCATCAAATCTAAGACCTGAGATGTCCATATATTAGGCAGTCAAATAAAAAGCGATATTTAGAGGAATCTTCAACACGAGATAAGATATATTAGAGGACAAAGAAGAAATGATGATACCTCTTTGCTGTGATTTCTATGGAAATACGTAACCAGTAACTTGATAACAATGCGCCTGCCAAAACAGTATTATATCAATCTTCTCTTCTGTTGACTGAAAACGAACTGAAACAGGATGAAAGAGAAAAATGATCTGCAACCTGTCAACAAAGTAATCGGAATCCATAGACATCCTATTAAGCCTGGTCATGCTCTGCTCCAGGGCACGCCGAAGTTTTAAATTTTCATCCTCAAGCTTTTGCAGTCTCTGTTTACCCTCTAATAGCATCCTCTCGGTTCGTGAAAGCTTGGACCATATTTCATCCTTTTCATGTTTTGAAATCTCGAGCCTTCCGTGTGCATCCTTAAACAAAGCATAAAACACAGGTGAACAACAAAAATGACAAGGACTAGACGCAAGCATTTAAATCCCATCCAAAGTTCATGTGTAGCTGAACATTTAAAAGCCCACAAAGTGATACTCTGCAAAGTTTAGTATAATTGACACAAAGAGACAAAAGAAGAGAGAAATAAAAAGACAAAATAAAAAATAACCAATCTTCACAGATTAACACATCTGATCAAGCTACATGCTAATGTTGGATAAATTTATTTTAGTGCAAGCCTTTTCACATATACCCGTACTTTCTTATCACCGCCACAAAAATGTACATTTTATTTCTTGGATTGTGCTATTCTCTATCCTCGGTCCTGTAAAACAGCATACTTCTTTTCAAATATTTCTAATGATTGTAACATTAAATGTGTCAAATAGAAGAAAAAAATCTGAGAACAGCATAAGAAGCAACAGAGGTTAAATGAGGAAGAAGAAAAAAAATAGGCACGGGAGGAAGGTTTGAACAGAATAGGGAAGTCAAACTTTCTAACTCTCTGTACTTTTTTAAGTGAAAACCTATGAATGAGTAACACCCAAAGAACAAAACCATAAGAAACGCCCCAAAAAATTCAATTAATTAAGCAACCCAATTAAGTTTTTCAAGAAAGTGACAAGGCAACAATTAATGTGGTCATCAGATATATTCGTCAAACAGGTCCACCAACACCTTTCTCAAAGCACCGTACAACAATTTCAACTCATTTTAATTCGTGTTATTATGTTAACCAAAATGACAACCCATTAGAACCATTTTGGCCAGCGCGCTGTTATAAGTGGTCAAGACTGTCTTTTTCATTTTATGGCTTCAAGCAAATCTGCCCTTTGAATTTGCACTTCAGGGCAAGCCAATCATTACAAAACATAACAATTTGGAATATTCTGTATAGCATAAAAAAATTCAAATGAACTTGTCAACCTTGTCAGAAATGCAGCAATAAAATTATAGATGCATCTAGTAAATAATTTCTCACTAAATTTGTCCAACATATCCTGGAGATCATAAACTAAATCAATTAAGTGGAACAAGCCAAAAGAGACGACTTTTTATACCTTTAGGGATTCAGAAAGTTTAGCTGACTCTTCTTTTGCCACAGCCAACTCTCTTCCCAGGCGTTCCTGATATTGGGTATGCAGACAAAGAAGCATTAACAATCAAATGCTTACTGGATGCTGGCGGAGAAATGCAGCCATGCAGATACTGAGAATGTACCTTAGCTTCAGATTCAGCATAATACTGTCCAAGGGCAGTCTGAAGATTAAGCAATTCCGCGTTTTTTGCATCCACAGTGCTCATACACTGTGCAACTTTGTCCTTCAGATCATGAACCATCTGATTTGCTTTAAGAAGTTCATTTCTATTGCTTTTCTTAGCCTCCTCTAGACTTGATATAGCTTGTTTCAAGGCTTTCTCCAACTGTGATATTTGAGCTTTTTGATGCTCACACTTGCCTTGAAGCTCCTCAATAGTTTTGCTGTCTTCATCCATTTTCTCTGATTCTTCTAATTCCTACAGCACAGAGTTCCAGAAAAATCTACTAAGGGTAAACACAACTCAGTTATGGTTTACTGCTGGAACCTTGTTCAACAATAACAATTAAAAAAATTCATGCTTTATCAAAAACTACTTCACTCTTTTCACTGGAAGAAAACCATTTTCCAGGAACAGGTACTTAAAATGATATAAACATTCTCTAACAACCTTATCTAACAAATGTTGCTTAAGCCGAGACAGTTCTTGCAGTGCTTTGTCCCTTTCTTGGCGGGTGTCCTTCAATGCTTTCTCCAACAAGAACACTTCCTGTATTAAGGCAACCACAATGCATAGATGGAATGATATTCATACGTGCATCAGGAAAATAATATTATTCAACTATAATAACAAACCTCATATTACATTATCAACAGAAAATTCTCAAGCAGAAAGAGATTGGTTTGCAGTGGGATGACAAATAATTAAGAGTGACTTAAATGATTTTCTTTCAAGACAAATTTAATTTGAAGTCAATAATGACCGATGAATAAAAAGGCACTCTTAAAGGTGGGCGTGTTCCTCTAAATAGGACAGGCTAAGGTTACATGAGGACCTAATTGACTTCCTTTCAGCACAAATCTAAAGTTAAGTCAATAATGACCAACAAAACAAAAGGCATTGCTAAAAGTGGAGGCTAGCTGAAGTCTGAGCATATGAAATTGCAGTATAGATCAATGCAAGACTACTCTCCTAAACATAACAAAACCCATTCTATAACAAGTAGTCCAAGAGATAAAAGCACTAGTACATATACAGGTGGGCTTTTTCACCCATCACTGATCCCACTTACAGGTGTATACCAATAAAATGACCAAGATAGAACACAAACAAAATGGGCCTCGGAGGAAAAGCAAGAGGCAGCACTCAACATCAACACAGGCTTAGGTTGTTTCTCATTACTTTTGGGCTGGTTCTCTCGTTACTTGTTTGGAAAGTGTTGTACTTCCTAATCAGACTAGCCAAAGCTAAGAGGCACTTCCTAACTGCCACGCCAGAACCTTTTCAAGCCAAAACAATGTGGAACTATTCTCCCACACACAGCACTCTCCCATAAAAGTTTGTGGGGCTTATGTAAACTATACATTCATAATAAAATGTTTGAAAAATGCCAACATGCAACATTTCCAAAAGAACAAGCATTTAGAAGACAACTCAGACATCATTTACATCAAAACCCTGTAAAACTATATTGAGGTCCTACCGTGGGAGTCCTTCCATGCACTCCTCGCTGCATGTCTTATTGCTAGATTTCCCATCTAAAGCATAATTTTACCATTTCATACATCTCAGTTTGGCCTCTCTATAATTCTTTTAAATCATATCAAACTGCATGACACTCTTGAACTGTTCTCTGATATCTACTTTTCTGAAACAGTTATAAATCGTAAATGAAAGGCTTGTATGTTATTACAGGCATTGTTGACTTCTGCTTATTGTTGAGAAAAGAAGCTAAATTAATAAATTAACCTACAAACGAAGCTAAAGCTGAAGTACCTCATTTGCATGCTTGTTTGAAACATCTGAGTTTTCTACAATCTCAGTAGGTCTACGATTCTCCGTGAGTTTCCGAGCACTAACCAGTTCGCACTTCTCTGCCTACACTAAATATAAGTACATCACAATAGAAGATGGATGTTGAAATAACAGAAGTATGAAAATGCATGTCGCATACAACAGGATCAAGACAATCGCAACCTTAAGGCTGCTATTTTCCTTCTGTAGGACTGCAATTGAACCTTTTAAAGCCTCCACTGAATCAAGACCTTCTTCCAAGTCCCTTCTCTTCATTTCAGACTGCAGCTGCTTTATTTCTGCAGCTTTACTGCTCAACTCATTGTGTAAATCTTTCATCTCCAAAAAAACCTATCAAATAGGAAGCGAACCATGACGAGAAAATGAAACATGCAAGAAACCAAGACAAGTCCAAGAACTTTTCTAAATGGAGATACAAAAAATTCACGAACAAGCTGACATTCTAAAAGAATTTTTCAGATGCTTACTTTTTCTTTCTCCATCCTCAAAGACTTAAGCTCCTTTTGAGTTGATTCATTCAACTCTTGTGTTCCTACAGATCAAACCAAGTATAACAACAAAGCAGGCAAAGGATAAAAACTGCATTTACTTTACAATTGTGTAAATCAAGAAGTCACTTTGACTCATTCAAAAAGAATAAGTAAAGCTACTTCAACGTGTACGAGGAAATAATGCAGTCATTTCAACTTATTTGAAAAACAAAGGAAAACCACTTTGAGCCTTCACAGAGCAAGGCAATACCTTGTAGCTTTAACTTTAAGCTGACTAATGCTTCACGTTCTTTGTCCAGCTGCATCTTTAGTTGCTTTACATCTGCTTCATAATTAGCTCGTAAAGTAAGCAAGGCTCTCTTCTGTTCATCTAGCAACTCGGCAAGCTCCTAAAAGAAAGTTCAAATATTTTCACATGGAAGGGTGTAAAAGGTAACAACTATGAGAGAGATCAAGTCCAAATTACAACCACAAAGCATAATTAGCAATGCAGGGTCAGCAAAACTAAAGGTACCTTCTCATCTCCTCTCAAATCCGTAGCTTGCACTCCCCCATTGCTGGATGCATCATGTTTATGTGCAGGGGTTCTATGTGCAAAATTTCCAGAAGCATGGGCATTAACTTGACCACTACTTCTTTGTAACCTGTTGGGTGGTTGCTCACCTGTTCCCTGCACAAGTTCCACATAAAAGCAATGCCTCAAGAAAAGGCAATGGACAAACTAACCATTGGAACGAAAAACTCAGCAGCGCATCACAAGAAAATCAGGTCTAGAAAGCATGATAAGGAGGAACTCCTTCATCACCAATTTATTACTCAATAATTGAGCCATGTGGAGGGTTCTTGAAGTATTAGTTACAGGTTCCATTAATGTCTGAGTTATCATCTTATTTCACCAATTTATTACTCAATAATTGAGCCATGTGGAGGGTTCTTGAAGTATTAGTTACAGGTTCCATTAATGTCTGAGTTATAATCTTATTTTTTCTTTTCCAAATGTTGACAACAGACAACTAGTGCAATCCAAAGACTGTCTACAATGAAATTTTTTTTTTTTAAGTTATATATTGAGATGTTAACTCCATAGGTATTTTACACCCTCCCATAAGGCCATTGAGCAAAAGGCTGAACCCTCATGCACTCAAGTTCATATTCCTCATTCATATCTAACTGAATATAGGTGCTCATAGACAACATGAGAAACTTACCAACACCAGTGAGAATCGAACTAATAAGACACTCACCGTCATGCACTTTGCAATAAATGCAGGTTTAAAATTTACATCCAAATCACATTCAGTTCATAAAAAACAAAATTCCAATGAAAAAATACTTGATTATGTCAACCTCTTCCACCCATGGAATTGTTTTTAACGAAAAAATATTATTTGCAGAAATAACATAAATAAACTGTTTGATGCCATTGATAGGGTACAAATGTCAAAGAAAGAGAGGTGGAACACAAACAGTTGAGAACTTGAAGAAAAATTTGACAAGGTGACCTTTTTTTTCTTTTGAAGAGGTTGTAACAAGCTTTCGAAAACTGAAATCTCATAGTACTACTAAGAAGGCAATTTCTCATAAAGACCTTTTGTCTCTATATTAGGCCAATAAAATAATTTCCTTTCCAATAAAAATAATTTCCTTTCCAGCATAAAAGGAATAATCTGTTATCCATCTTTAATTGCAGTTTATTCATGTATTTACCTCTGTTTCAAGTTTTTACTGATTGGTCCATTGGCTACTAAGTTAAAAAGGACCTCTTTGTAATTTAGAGGATATACCTAGAGATTAAAAGAAAAAGACATTTTCTAAGAATATAGGAAGCTGTGAACCAAAGCATAGCTCAGTGGTAACACAGAGGGTTGTGTAATGGGAGGTCTTGAGTTTGAGTCCCCTGGAGTATGAAAAATTGGAGTTTGTAAAAGTTGGATTGAAAAAATAACTCCTCAAAAAAAAAAAAAAAAGGGAAGCAGTGGGTGCACTAGCCTAATCAAAAACCTCTCCCACATTTCAGTAACGAATTGTGAATGAAAGTTGTTGTCCTTCTCTAATCTCAACTCCTTCAGAGTCTACAGTATATCAACACTCTAAGACAGAAATACAACACACTTTCTTACTGAAAGACCAATTGAAGTGCAAACTTACTCAATCTGAAATGCAAACTTGATCTGTAGGGTTTGTTTCCCTTTGAAATCAATTCAATAGGAAAATCCTTTCAGTTGCTCGTAGAAATAATGTATTTCTGATACCTATCTTGCAGAATGATGCCAGCTCCCTCCGGTCACATGAATACCAGAAGAGAGAGAGAGAGAGAGAGAGAGAGAGAGAGAGAGTGGCTTCATTTTTTTTAACAACTCATTTTTGTTTCTTTCCATACAGTCAGCTAAAACTACAACCAATAAATGAAAACCACAAAAACTACCTTAACCATTGCTGAAGTGCTTACAGTTGTTTTACGGCTCTCGCTCTTAGATGTGTGGCTTGCTGTCTCCTGGCTTTTTCTTAAAGAACTATTTTCTTCATGCAAACGAGAAAGTTGTTCCTGATAAAATCCATAAAAAGTATACAGCACATTATAGGATTTATGCTATCATAAAGAGAAAAGGCAATAAAAACCTAAAAAAATAACAAATAGAGAACAAAATCAAGTTGATTTCTACTCAAAAAGACACTTCTTACTTGCTTCATAAATTATTCCACTTACATAGAGGACTGCACAAAGCATATGCAAACAAAAGTGACCAAATTCACGTCAAGCTAATTTAATTTTCAGCTCTAAACTATTAAGCAAAGATATGAAAAACCCCTACAGTTCTGTCTTTAAGACAAGAAGATAAAATTATAACAAATAAGATCGAACACTTAATTGTTCAATCTATATGCAGCAACCTTACTAAGAATCAATGCATAGTGATATTAACTTACCTCTTTCTCTTTTAATATAGCTGCATAGTTGACTGCCAATGCCTTTATTTCAGCCTCAGATGCCTGAAGTCTTTGAATTTCAGCTTTATACTGCTCAACCTACAGGATAAAATCTAGTTACAACAAAGCTTTCAACAAAACCATTAGGAAATATATTGAAAAGGAATACACAGAGATGATCAACAAAAAGATTTCTGTTATGGCACAAATAGTCTGTATCTTTTCTTCCTCTTACAGTCATTTTTTTCAAATAACAGAAAGCCCAGACCAACCTGTACTTCCTTTCTTGAATTTGGTTGTTCATATTTGAGGCCAAATGCAACTCTTAAATCGCTATATAGCATATAGTTTGTAAACACTATTATAAATACTGCAATCTAGAATAAAGGTATGTTTTTGTATGTCTTGTATAAAACAAGGTCTTGTGATGAGAAGGTTCAAACATTTTAAAGAACTAAAATTTTTTGACAAAACCTTGTCACATACTCTACTGCTACTTTCAAAGTGTTGAAAAAGGGACAAGAAACTTGCTCAAAGTGTGTGTGTGTGTGTGTGTGTGTGTGTGTGTGTGTGTGAGAGAGAGAGAGAGAGAGAGAGAGAGAGAGAGCTACTGAATTTGAAAAACAAATGGAGATGTCTAAGTTTCACTTCATCAAACGCTGAGAAGCCATTCAAGACCAAGCTACAACACGAAATTCCATATCAGAAGCAACTGGTTTATCAACGGCCGTCAAGTCTTTTAGTATTTGACCAAATCTTTCCACTCCCAGCTCTAACCATTGCTCTTAATAAGCATGGTACAACTCTATTTCCGTAAGATAATAATTGGGTTAAAAATATTCAAAATATTTCGCATAAGCAACAGAAATAGATACACGACATCACTAGAGATGAGAAAATCTTCCTTGTACGATACTAGGCAGAAAGGTTCTGTGGTTATCGGCCCCAACTGAAATATAAAGCGGAGCAAACACAAAAACATAATGATCAACTTCTCCATGTCCCAATGATCGGTACGAATGACTCAGAAAATGGATTGTATTAACAGAATTTAGCAAGTCTAGAAAGCCAACTGAAGTGATCCATTGCCGGTCAAAGCCACAATGCACAGTCGGTTGAACTTATGGAGTAAAGAGAGGGCGACCGTGATGCACACAAATTGTAGAAGAATCACAGAATGAATGTAGTCGAGTAATTGACAACAAACAAATAACTAGCTAAAGGTCTCAAGAAAAATTTGTTTTCAAATATCCCATGTGCGTACCTCAGGCTTGGAAGCTGATGTTCCATTGGGAAGAGA
The DNA here is from genome assembly GCA_022405105.1 of Aristolochia contorta. NCBI lineage: Eukaryota > Viridiplantae > Streptophyta > Magnoliopsida > Piperales > Aristolochiaceae > Aristolochia > Aristolochia contorta. The sequence goes on along the minus strand of CM039667.1, from coordinate 211,904 downwards.
CGGCCGATTCGGGTAATTAGACTGGGCAAACCGGTGAGAAGCCCGGCGATCGAAGACGGAGGCATTTTCTCCGGGAGAGTGACTATGAGATTTGTAACTGTCAAGCTCTTCATCAGCGTCTTCGACGTCGAGAGAGAGCTGGGAGAGATTCTCCTTGTAAGTAGCTATACTGTTCCACATCGTTTAATCCCCAAAAATATGAGGTCCTAAGAAGAAATATATCCCCCGCCTCTCCCGCCACCAATTCTCACCAACGTGGGCGATATCTGCTCAAATTCGAAGCCAAAGGCTGAACGGAAGAAACCAGAAGGCGAGTGAAAACTGAGAAGTAAGTCCTGGATCAGATCTGGAACGAGTCGCCTCAAAACCCAAATTTCTGAATGCTGTGCTAGTGCCCAAATTTGCCACGAAAGCTGAAAATCGCATTCAAATTTGAGCTATGCTACTTTACTCTCGAAAGAGGCATGGTCAGAAATTCCTCGAAAGAAATCAAAAACCAAAACAAAGAAGACGGATACAAATTTGAAAATATCAATAATTGAATACAAGACCGGGATTTTGCAAAAGAAATTTTGCTCCCCGCTCGCCCCCGGGAGTAAAGATTACAGAATAAAATGCTGCAAGAGTTAAAAGATGAGTTGACTCGGGTGACGGGTCCCGTAGCGAGACGTCGGTGATGGTACCTTCTGAGTCCAGGCACATGGCAGGGTAAATTTATTTTCGGGCATCCTACATTGTTTTACAAGAATAACATACATTCGCGTATTCATACATTGTTACAAACTTTAAAGACAAAGAGCTTATATTTGGGTTGAAAGTATACGAGTGCTCCATGAGTAGCTTTAAATAAATTCACGTGCTCTCTTCTTTTTTAATCGGAGGAAACCGAGCGACTTGGATTAAAGAAAGAACACTATAGAGAGGAAAATGATATTAATACTTTCTGATATTACTTCAAGGTTTTATATGTTGCATAATTGACTTTCTAGGTAAAAGAAATTTTAGGGTTTAAGATTTATTATAAAATAGATAGATAATATTTTATTAAAAAAATAAAACTGCGCAGATTTTACTTCCGAATTTATCTCTTACTGCAACAGGGACGTCAATAAGTAAAATCTTGGAAGTAAAAAACTACTTACATCACGGCTTTATGGAGAAAGGTTTAGATGTTACATCTAATACTTGCATCCTACGTGGCAACACCATCATTTACGACTGTATTATGTTTACGGTGCCTGAAATCAACACATCATAACAACTTACAAGAATTAAGTGAAGCTTAACATAGCTCAGTTGTAACACATAGGTTGTGTTGCGGGAGGTCTTAAGTTCCAAGTATCTTGGAATATGAAAAATTAAGCTATTGTAGCTATGTCATGTAATGGATTCAATCTCTTGAGGGGAAAAAACACTTATTTAGAACAATTTTTATCGAAAGTAACGGCCACTATTTGTCTTAAGATCATTCATGGAGTTGATTATTGTCGTTAAAAGAGGCAATGACTTTAAGTGATGCTCCCTTTGACAAAACGAAGTATCGAGCATGAGGTCGCCATATTTTTATTTGAGGCGCACTCCGCAATGTGAGCGTTGTTGCTGTCTCTTCCAATGAGTTTGCCTCCCGAAATTGGTGCTGAATTGTTGCTTCCATAGCTATGGACCAGCGGCTGGGGCTACTGACGCCGTAGAAGAGGCATAGGCCACAAACTAGTGTAACTTACGGACGTCTTTGAACACAAATTGTGCACACTTGAGTGTGCTTGGCCCTTTCGATTAATTTTTATACATGCTATCCGAGGACATTCTCTCTTAAAAGGTCCCAATTATTTATTAATCAAAAACTCTTTGACCCCGAGTCATTAACAATCATTGCACTGGTAATTGTCAGCACTATCACTAATGACAATCTCGAAAGCATCTACAACCTTTAATGCTCTCAATTAACTAGCTTGCGCAGGACTGACCAGCCCAATAATCACAGCAATTGCGCATCAGCAACGACTGACAACAAATCAGCATAACTGCGCAATCCATATAATACGTCGGGACAGACTAAAGTAGAAAACCATAAACATCACGATGTCTGCCTAACATTTTTCGTCTTAACCAAAAGTATAACAGTCCTATCTATTACAATTCTCTCGAGTCCGTATCGTAACGCACAAAGACATTAGTGAATTGTAACTAAAAAGATACACCTACGTATATTTTGCATTCCAACTTCTGCCCAATAATTCTTCCATTAGTTGAAATGAAGTTGCTATGACCCATATAATCAAAAGCCCACTGCTAGGTAGGTCGAACACATAATCCGAACAAAATCAAAAGCCTAAAACCTATTCCATATTTTTCATCAATGCGAATAAGCACAATATCCGGAACACAGCCTCAGTGAAACCTGTTCAACATACCTGAGAAGGCGAGGCAGGATGTGCCCCCAATATATGGACAGACACTTAAAACTTTAACAACATCTTACACTGAACATCAGTATCTTCTTGGATGTCATTTGAAATTATGACACTAGCTAGAGTAACAACAGTTAAAATCATCATGCAAAGGATGATTAAAGCAGAGCATATTCATCAACATAGAGCATATTCATCAAATGAAAACCGTAGTAGCTAACAAGGAAGCACCATAGAAATCACATCATTATATATCAATCCTACAAACACCGATCCCAAATTGAGAACCCAAACACTGTAACAAAAGGCAAAAATATGAAGGGCTCCATAGCTAGTAATTGATATAATAGTCACAGCAATGCCTAATAAAGAGGGGCCAGCTATTGTCTGTCAGAACCTAATACGGCTGGAAAACCCCACAGCCTCTAAGCCTTTTTCTTATCTTTTAGCGGGCCCCTTGGAATCTTACTGAGAACCTTGGCATCAAACACAGCATACTGCTTCTTGATTTCAACCATTGCCTTCTCTGCGAAGGAATCAACTTGGTCCTCGTACTTCTCATAGAGAACCGGCACAGTGTGTAGCAAAACAAAAACTGCAATTTTATGAGTAAAAAAAGTCAGATGAAACCTTACCACACTCAATTCAATCAGCTCAAAATCAGCAATAGAAAGTAGAGGAAATATCGGGTACCTATGTAGAACAACGTCAAGAAGTTGCACCAAGTACCAACAATTGACAGCACCCATAACCCAGCAATGACCTGAGAGACAAAAGGAACAAAGTCTTAAGTTTTGAGACAAAAATCGTTTCAAGTTTCTAAGTAGAAAAAAATTGAGAAATCTTACGGCTAAAAACTTCTTCAGCTCACGTCCAGATGCCACCTCCCGCAGAACAGCAAACGCTCGGTTGATTTCAAACCTCAGGGAAAGAGCAATGTTCACAACAACGTCCTCCGGGATTCTGACCTCAGGAATGCGAGGAGGTGACCTGGAGCACGCGTGCAACGGGTTAGAACATGTTCCTGGCTAGTGGTTTGGCGTAGAAATTTGAACACAAGGATGGCTTACTTGTTGATAAAAGTAGTCGCGTTGGACCAGAGGAACAAAATTGCCAAAGACAAGATAAAGCAATGGCAGATGAGCGTAAGCAAGTGGTACTCAAGCATCTCAAAGAGAACCCAGATTGCGGTGGCTCCAGCGAGCACCCCACCAGAAATTTTCTTGTTCCTCCATAGGAACACATCGGCAGCTGCAAAAACGTAAAATTAGAGCAACTCACATGTAGTTACAAGTCAAGAATATTGATATCAAAATGAAAAAAAAAAAATTTATCCTTGATAACATTTCCGTTGGCAATTTTCGGGTAATTTAGAGGACAGTGAAAATGCGTCACACAAAGTCAACGCCGGTAGGCCAAAACTTGGCAGAGGGCAGACAACTTCATAAGCCCGCCAACCAAAAAGAGGTGAAAGAATCAACATAGTCCGATTTGATACTTTTTGAAGAAATGGAGCGAAAGAGAAACCTATAAACAGCCGCTATCTTTTGCGATCCAAGTCGGTGCATGAACAGTAGAATAGACGGTTAAAAAAGCAACAACCTTTATGCGGCAGGAGAGGAAGAGGAGGACGGATTGATTAGGAAAAGGAAAAAGCAAAATAACTAAAAAACAGATCGGCTCCAATCTCAAAGATGTAAAACCCTACGGGTTTATGGGGCATAAGCTGCATGACAGAAAGATTTCATTCAAACCAGCTTCAAATTTCCGAATATTTCAAGATCCGGCTCGAATTACACGATTATTCAACGATCGTGAACAAATTGATACAGTAGCGGTGGATAGATAGGAACACGCATTTAACATACAAAAAAGGAACCAAAATGGTAAACTTTGATCGACATCCATCTTTGAAAATAAAAGATAAAAAAATAAAACAGAAAAGCGTGAAAAAAAAGAGTGAATCACATACGTTTTCCTCCGCCCAAGACCTTATGGACGGGCTTCTGCCTCCCAAAGAGACGAGAGGTCGCCGATTTAACCGGGGAGGCAGACGATTTCTCGTTATCGGAATCGGAGGAGGAAGAAGAATCGTGGCCATGGAGCTTTTCCTTGATCTTGTCCATGACGGACTCGACTCCCGCAGAACTGGATTCCTCCGAATGCTCGGCCATTGCTGCCAACACCGACTCGGTTAACAAAGGAGCAGAGGAATCAGGAAGAAAGACCGAGAGGAGCTGGTTGGGAGTAGTCGGGAGGGGAAAGGGTTTAATGAGCTAAAGGAAAGCGAGTGTGTGTGGGGTGGTGTAGCCCTAGCCCCCTTGTTGTGTGTGCTGTAAAGGAGGAGGAGAGGGGAGCGTGAAAGATTTATTTTTTTTCTTTTTCTTCGGTGACAGGCGAGGTTTGGATGAAGCCCATAGCGGGGATGGGTAGGTCATATTATATAACGGCCGTCTGGTTAATGAGAAAACTTAACGCCGAAGCTGTGAGATCAGCGATCTGGACCGTCGGCTAGGAAACCCAAGCTGTGACGACTAAAAGAAACACGAGCCTCTGTCTTTTGGTTCGGAAGGATGAGGTGGTACGAGGGACGGGCCGCGGGCACCGGGCACTGGGCCGGGCAGGGAAGCAGCTGTCTCGACTCGCGACTCTGGACCTCCTGCAAAGAGACGATAATTACGATATTAGCCCCGTGTTGGACTCTTCGAGGCGAAACGGCGATTTTGACGGAGCAATCGGTATCCCTCGTCGCGACTCTCGCCACTCTCATGACTCTCTCTCTCTCTCTCTCTCGAAACAAATGACGCTGCCCTCCCTTGTACACGTGGCTAAAATTGAGAACATCTGGTGGTGCCGTCAATCTGCCCTCCCTTGTACACGTGGCTAAAATGAGAACACTTGGTGACGCGGACGCACCGACGGGAGGTCAAGGGAGCGCACCCACGCGTCGCAAAGAGAGTGGAACAACATCGGTGTTCCTCAACGTGGCCAAGTGCACGAGATGATGAAGCAACCATTGAAACGTAATGTAACGTTTATGAAGAAACACGTGCTGAGCACTCCCAGTCACACAAGTATAACCTATGTTTGGGGCTCTAATCGAAGGCAACTTCTCCTTTTTGTACCGTATTTTCCCCCCACGTTAATATATAGTAGTCTACTCTCTACATACACCACAGGGACCACGGCTAAACCACCTTCACCGTGCATTTTAAGTTACTATAATTATAAAATTAATTGACATCAGCCAATAAACCATTCAGAAGATTATAAACTTCCTAAATTTTTTAAGTCAGAAAATTTTTTTGTCAAAGGTTTTAAAAACTGAGGTTAGCGATAAGCTTGATCAGCCACTGACATAATTGCCATTTTCATTTACATTAATTAGTAAACCAGCTACCGTAAAAATAGCTGATAAATGCAGATAAAAAGATTTTGGAAAAAAGTCTAAGACTTACAAATACTCGTTCTCTAAGAAACAGATGGGAGTTTATGAAGTTTAGAAGCCGATCGAGTATTTTTTTGGTCGCTCTCTCAGTTAACAGTTTTTGAATATAAAAATAAAAAATAAAAAGAGTACAAAAATAAAAATATTAGATTCATTATTTTCTCCAAAATTCGAGGGCAATGAAATGAAACCTTAGTATTCCTGTCAACTATGGCCTGTCGTGCATTCTGCCGGCACAGCAGGTCCGTAGCGAACACGGAAAAAATTATCACGGAAATCTGCTTTCCAAAATACCAGATTCTAGGATACCGCATATAGTAAAAAACGTTTGAAGGCGAAAGTAAAACTGGAGGTTTTCAAAAGAAAATTTCGGCGAGTAAAATTTCTTTTATCAATAATCGATATGGTTCCAAATATATTTCTGTCAAGGTCTGAGGATTGGAAGGAATTAAGTACTAAAAATATGTTGTTTAAATTGTCTATGGATCCAGAAAAAGAGGACATGGTATAAAATGGGGAGGCGCTCGATCAAGGCCGTCTCCCACATTTTGTATAATCTTTCCTGCAAGTCTTTTGTTCAGTCTCGAATCAGGATCCAGTGGAGGGTCCTGGTCCTGGTATTTATTAGATTAGGTTGTAACTTTCCTAACAAAACGACTTTCTCCACTCAATAATGTATGTTTGAGATAGTAAGTCAGCATTTGTCTCCGACAGAGTGGGAAGTGGGAGGTGTGTCATGTCTCATTCATTCACACTTTCAGCAATCCCTCCACAAACATATCAAGGAGACCCTAACAAATGCAATAATCACGCGATGGTAAGCACCTTCAAATCTCTACGCCTACTCCATGCATGAGTCGCAGTCTCTTTCCCTTTGATCGAAGAATTCATGCACAACCATAATTTTCGCTCTCGTCTTAGTATAATCGGCTTTTTTTCCCGGTCAGCAGCAGGAACACAACCACTCCAAAGCTGTATATAGTATATACTATCTATAATGTGTGTATAACAATGCTTTAAAAACCGAACCGGTTTCATTGTCTGATTTAAGTCGAATCGGTAAGACCGAGTTGAACCAGTGATTCAACTACTGAAGTTTATATTGTAAATATTTAAATAAAATTCATAATAAAATACAAAAAAAGTTTTGATATCCATTGGTTATTAAGATTAAGATGTATGAAACGTCCTCCAAAACTTAAATTTTTCTCCTTTTACTCTTTTTAGATGTATTTCTTTAACCAAACCGGGTCCAACCCGGATTGATTTACTATCAGACCCGACAAACCAGCTTGGTGGACCTGGCTTTGACGCAAATCGGTTATGAGCCTCAACCCAACTGGAATAAAAACCGAGTTGGAGTGGCCTGTCCGGTCCATTTTTAATTATTTTAATATATTCATTAATGCATATATCATCTGAAATAGAATTCTTCAAATATTTTGTTTCTCTTTTACTTGATCTTATGCGTTTAAATTGATGTTGGTTTCTTATAAACATACTAAAAATATATATAACATATTTTGTTAAAATGAGTTATATGCATGTGACTGATTAAACATAATTACAGATATAAATAGCTACACCAATTCATTGTTAGAAACAAATTATACAAGTACTTGTACACATTAATTATGCGTACTCTTTATCGGCAATCGGGTATAGACATCATGATACACATTTTGGAAATTTAAAATATAAAATTTGATGTTATAGTCTATAACACAATGAAATAAACATAACGCATGTTATGTATCCAAAAGTATAAAAAGGCCAAGAATTACTTGTCGCATAAAGTTACATATATATACCTTCCTTTCTTATCTTTTAATTTTATTAACAATACAAAGGTATATATTTTCTAATCATATTATTTATTTTCTACTGTAGTTTGGATAAAGACACAGAGAGAAGTTTTATTCTTTATTTTTATGTTCTCATATACGTCAAATTTCGTTTTTTTATTATTGGGCATGAAATGATAAGTACTGTATATACATATAAAAAATATTAATCACTTATTATATACTATAAGGTAAAATCAGTTTTTATTTAATTACTTTCACCGATACAAGTTTACGGCAGAGTAGAAGTGGACAGACCGGAGTAATTGTAAGTTCGTTCAGATGTAACGCTCTTGTGATCCACGTCATTTCCTTTGTCTGAGTCTCTGACCAAGTGGGTGGGAGAAAGAGAGTAGGTTCATCTAAAACGCTTCCGTCTCGTCCCGTTCTAATTGAATAAAAGTATTATAGTCGGTTAAGTATCAATTAGAGGAGGAGACGGTCGATAGCAGTGAAAGGGGGTTAGGTGAACAAGATCACTTAGCTAGAGGTAGCTAAGTGGTATCATTGCTGCATTAGCTAGCTAGGGACATAAACGGTCTTCCGTCCGCATATGAATTGAAGAGAGGAGCGCTGGGCAGCCGAAGAAGCAGCCCGCCAATATGGGAAGTCCTCGAAAGAGCAGGACAACCGTTTAATTATTCTAGCTAAAAATATCAAAGTTCCAAGGCACGAGCTTGCAGCATGTCAGAATACTCGATCGTGGAAGGAGGGGGAGCGGACGGGAATTAGTAACGATGCAGATCACAGAAGAAATTAGCTCATTTCTAATTACCCTGCGGCCGCGCTCGATAATACTAGTGGTGCTCCTATTCATGATCACCTGCTGCGCTGTCCCAATTATAAGCATCAGTACCACTCATATTATAGCTCACTCGTTCCCACTGTCGACCAGGTCGAGATGGGTCGTGGATGCGGCGACGGGGAAGCGAGTGAAACTGCACTGCGTCAATTGGGTGGCTCACATGGAGACGATGCTGCCGGAGGGGCTTGATCGGAAACCTGTGGGAGACATTGCTTCCGGCGTGGCCTCTCTGGGTTTCAACTGCGTCCGTTTAACCTGGGCTACCTTCATGTTCACCCGTGATCAAACAACTAATAATAATAATATTGTTGGCTTGACCACAGTCGGAGAATCACTCCGAGCGCATGGACTCGGTGAGAGCACTCTCCTCAATGTGACAAAACACAACCCTTCCGTGATCGACCTGACTCTCCTCCAAGTCTTTGACAAGGTCGTCGACGCCCTTGGCGCCGTGGGTCTCATGGTGGTGCTGGACAACCACGTCAGTCGACCTCAATGGTGTTGCGCAGACGACGACGGCAACGGCTTCTTCGGCGATGCCCATTTCGATCCACAGGAGTGGCTTCAGGGGCTCGCCGCGGTCGCCCAACGTTATCGGAACAAAACTCAGGTGGTGGGTATGAGCTTGCGGAACGAGCTGCGAGGTCCCCGCCAGAGCGAGTCGGACTGGTACAGGTACGTGCAACTCGGTGCCGCAAAGGTCCACGAAGCCAATCCAAACGTACTAGTGATCGTCTCGGGATTGAACTACGGAACAGACTTGAGCTTCCTGAAACAGAGGCCTCTGGCTCTGGGAAACTATGGGAGTGGTTTAGAGAAGAAGTTGGTCTACGAGGCCCACTGGTACGCCTTCAGCCAAGGGAAACGGCACCAGTGGGAGGAGCGATCCCCTAACAGGGTCTGTTCCAATTCGATCAGCCGATTCGAGAGCAAGGTCGGCTTCGTCTCTCCCACTGCGCCTCTGTTCGTGAGCGAGTTCGGGGTGGACCAAAGAGGCGTCAACAGGGCCGACAACCGTTTCTTGGCCTGCTTTCTTGCGTACGCCGTGTCGAGGGATTTGGACTGGGCGCTGTGGGCTTTACAGGGGAGCTACTACCTTCGCAAAGGCCGACCTGGCTTCGACGAAACTTATGGAGTGCTGGACACTGGATGGGAACACCCTCGGAATCCCAATTTTCGCCAAAGGTTTCGCCTCCCTCACCAGATGATCAAAGGCAAGCAACATATATCATTTCCCTTTCTGGTCCATGAAGAATCTTCTGGGTTATCTTCATCTTTTTTCTAATTTAATTCGTATAGATTCACACACGATAAGCAATTAAAGCCCGCCCCCATGCATGAGATTAGGTGTTCATTAATTTATATATATTGCAACTTTGTATGAGAGTAGGTACTGATTCATTCATTGATGAGGCCAACAGATCCTGAGTCGAATCACCCCGTACACCATATCCTCTATCACCCTCTGAGTGGGCAATGCGTGGAAACAACAATCATGGACGACGTTATTAAAAACAATAACAGTGCCAGTGTTCAAGTGAGAGACTGTGGAAGCGAAGAAGGTAGAAGCAGATGGAGTTTCAGGGGGAAGGGACAGGGAGATCCGATTTGGTTAATGGACACGAATCTCTGCCTGCGGTTGGTCGGGAACGGACTTCCGGTGATTCTGTCTCGACAGTGCTCGGATTGGCAGAGCAAGTGGAGGGTCGTTCCGGCCGGGTCCAAGCTCAAAGTTCAAATTGCAGCAGCGGATACGCGGGGAATATTGCAATGCCTGGAGACCAACTCATCCACCAAGACTACTAATATTTCCTCCTCACTGCTCTTCACCCGGGAATGCCTTTGCTTGGATGATTCATTCTGTGAGGAAAATCCTCAAACCCAGTGGTTTAAGCGTATTTCCACAAACGTCCTGTAACTTTCTCTATTTAATTTGTATTCCTCCCATATGCATGTATTACTCCGTGAGGGTTGACAGTTGATTATTATTGAAGCTATAAAATTATGACAATCATATATCTACATGGAGGTAATCGATCAGGAAGTTAAATTGTATGATTCTGTATGTATCTTCCTCTTTCTGCTGTATAAAGCTGACCAGATGTAGATTTTGTGCTCCATTTCTCCCCAATTGTGAATTGTATTTGACGCAAGTAATTACCACGCAGCTGGTGATCATCCTCAAATTCGTGCACTTCAATTTTTGAAGCCGTTTAAACATTACACTTACAATATTTACTCTGATCGGAAATTTCGAGTAAATTAATCTGCACATAAGTGAAGATATATATGAAATAAGCTGAAGAACATTGTTTAGCCATAAATACGATCTGTTCCGTAGCTAATTAACGTGTCTAGTATGTCCAGCGAGAAGAACAATAACCTGCCATAAATAACTAGTAAGAAAAAATTAGACTCTAACAAAGGAAACCATGCATGTACATTCGGAGCAGATTAATTTTCTGCTGAGCTCAATTAGCTATCGCTTGGTTCCTATCGCGCGCGCCTCTGGATGGATAAACACATTATCAGAGGAAACGGACAGGGAGAAATTTATCCATCTTTCTTCAGCAGCGTACGTGTACATATATATGAGCAACAACGTCCTCATATTGTAAACTGTATAACTGTAATCAGTTATCCCCAACTCCTATTATACATCGCCGGCCTTTTCTATCTAAAATGAGCTGGGGATGGTAATAATAATGATAGGTTTTCCCGATAAAAAAGTAAAACCTTCCGAACTGGCTTCAAGGAATTAATAGGAAAGATTATAATTCAGCCAAGCTAGCCTGATAACAATAAATATGGAGTATATGCACAAAAATAGAGGTAATTGGCGTGTATATATATGAGCACCTACTCTTGCCATCGAATTGGAGCAAGAGGGTAAGATCAGAAAGGTGAATTAATTATATATGGGAGAGGATCGAAGGTGGTGATCATTGTGTATTTTAAATGATCTGCGGAATGAGGAATCAGCTGCCGCAACATGGTTCAGTGATCGCAGGATTTGTAATTAAAACGATCCTAATCGTGTTGTGCATCGGTAGTAGTAGTAGTAGTAATAGTAGTACCGATCATCCGGTGGGTGTAACCAATTCTTTCCCTTTGTCGACAAGATCAAGATGGATAGTGGATGAAGGGAGTGGCGAACGGGTGAAGCTACGGTGCGGGAACTGGGTGGGCCACATGGAGGCAATGTTGCCGGAGGGGCTGAACAAGAGGCCCCTGGGAGAGATTGCATCTCGAATAGCTTCCTTGGGTTTCAACTGCGTTCGCCTCACCTGGCCGACGTTCATGTTCACCAACGCCAGCTACGGGCTTCGGACGGTGACGGACTCCATCCTCGGCCTGGGGCTGAAGAAGACGCTGGTGGAAATAGCAACCCACAACCCTTGGTTGCTGGACCTCACCGTGGTGGAGGCGCAGGAGGCGGTGGTGAACGCACTGGGCAAGGCCGGGGTGATGGTGGTGCTGGACAACCACGTGAGCCAGCCCCAGTGGTGCTGCGCCGAGAACGACGGCAATGGCTTCTTCGGTGACACCTATTTCGACCCCAAGGTCTGGCAGCGGGGATTGCGCATCGTCGCCGCCCGCTACAGGGGAAACCCGGCGGTGGTGGGGATGAGCCTGCGCAACGAGTTGCGCGGCCCCAACCAGAACCAGCCCGGTTGGTATCAACACGTGAAGCGCGGGGTGAGGACGATTCACAAGGCCAACCCCGACGTGCTAATCATCGTTTCCGGCCTCAGCTACGGCACCGACTTGAGCTTCTTGGCCCACAAACCCCTCTTTCGTTTTCAGAATTACGTGAACAAGCTGAACAACAGCTCCTCCTCCGAACGACGAGGAGGAGTACTAGGGCCAGTTCTGCAACAGCTGCAGAAGAAGCTGGTATACGAGGCTCACTGGTACTCCTTCACGAACGGGAAGCAGGAGGAGTGGAACAAATTCTCGCCCACTTGGGTTTGCGCCAACCTCACCGGCGAGTTTGACCGCATGATCGCTTCTCCGGTGACGGCGAATGACTCCCCGTTGTTCATTGGCGAGTTTGGGGTGGACCAAGTAGCCGGCAACATCGGGGACAGCCATTTCCTGACATGCTTCAAGAAATTCGCCGCAGAGAGGGATCTGGACTGGGCCATCTGGGCTTTGCAGGCAACGTACTACCGTCGGAACGGCGTCGTGGACTTGGTGGAAACTTTCGGGGTACTGGATTCAACTTGGTTTCAGACCAAGGACCCCAATTTCCAGACGAGATACCGCCTACTTGAAGATACCTTACAAGGTCTGCATGCATCTGTTATTATTTACTTTATTAATTTATTTTCTGACATGTACATGAACCTCAAAGTCATAATTTTGCAGGGGCAGCGAGCAAGTCAACTGATCAGTGGCACTACATCATCTACCACCCTTCGACTGGCCTCTGCTTACAAGCCAACCGAGATCATGGCACGGCTCAAATGAGTGACTGCAAGGACAGAAGCCGATGGAGTTATGGAGGCGAGGAAACGCCCATCAAACTCGCGGGAACAGATCTCTGCCTGAGGAGGGGCGGCGGCGGCGACGATAATAAGCAATATTCCGCTGTCCTTCTTTCCTCCAATTGCGCGGATTTGCCAAGCAAGTGGAACCAGGTACCCAGCAGCTTCAAGGTCCAAATTGCTGCCACAGACGAAGCCGGCGGCCTCCAATGCCTCGACTACGCCAATTCAAGTACTAATTCCTCCTCCTCCGTCTTCACTCGCCAGTGCGTCTGCTTGGAAGGAAGTATTTGTTATGATCCCAACCCCCAATCACAGTGGTTCCTCCTCGTTCAATCAAACGTCTCGTAAACCTCCACTTGTACTCTCTAGCTTTGGCTTCAATATCCATCCCGTCAATATAATCCATCCTTCTTGGGGGCCGCTATGGCATGGCCATGGTTTGGGACGTGAATCATGGTTGGGTACTGGCCAGTGCTACTTATGTTAATGCCAATTTGTCCCTGCTTTAAAACCTTATCATGCAATAGCTATTTTTTTTTTATCTTGACAATTAAATACAACGGATCCAATATTTCAATAGTCTCGCCTATAGCCATAGGTAAAATATTTTTCCTTTTCTCAAATTTTAAATAAGGCTTCAATATTCTATCATAAGATTCATAACTCATAAAACCTAGACCGATCTGGTAGGTTCTACTGAGATTGGTTGGGACAGACCCGTCAAATTTTCCGGGCTAAACTAAGTGAAACCTGGCCAAGTCTAAAAATACCACTTGACTCAGCCGTCTCGTGGTCTAATCCCCCAAGGTCAAGCTAGCGCACAAGCCCTTACGCAAGAGTGCGATATGCGCAACAGAGGCCCTCTATCGGATTAAAAGAACGAAGCAACTAAGAAAACAATGGCAGAGGTGGAAGCAACAAGGAAAGCAAGGGTGGCTGGGGAAGAACCGGAGCAAGCAGTAGAAGACCCTGGGGACGAGACGACGTGACATACTACGATCACGTACAGAAGTGCTGCCATACGCACAATCCCCTAGCTGCCCTGCCCCTCTTGGGCCTCAAGTTCTTAAGCAAATCTCCCTCATAGATGTACTTTTCACCCGCCTTACCTTGCCAAAGAGAGTGTGTAGCCTCCTCCCACTGTCTATAGTGAAGAAATCTTTGGCTCGCATTAAGATAAGACCAAATAGCAATAAGACAAAGACCAAATAACTGACTAAGTTAAGATCGGAACATGACACACTTCTAAAGGGAGCATTTAATCTAATTGGAACATTACACACTTCTAATGGGTAATCGGAACATAACTTGAAAAAATCATTTCATCGATAAAGGGTGTGCCCGGCAGAGAAGAAGGGAAAAGACGGAGAGAAGAAGAAGAGAAGAGAGAAGAAAGAGAGGAAATGGGAAAGGACTCTACCACCCCCACCACAGCTTCTTGTCCATGAAAACTGGGGTGAGTGTACCACCGTCCATCTCAAAACCCTAGTAACAAAACCATACTTCAAGTGGAAAAAATTTCCCCCGAGGATTTTTTCTTCATTTATTTCTAAAACACTGTGACACTAAAATTAAATCAGCATAATTCAAATGGTGGACTAATCCGTTAAACCTTAACAGAACACTTCCGGTGGTCGGGTCTTATTACATTGGTTAAATCTGTCATTCTCAGAATAACCTTATTTTTCTATTCGATGTCTGATTAATCCAGATAGCCCTCCGGTATAGAGTTTTTCCCTTTTCATGAATGAAATAACATGACAGACATGTTACCAGCCCGAAGCATCGTAAAGGTAGGTAGGTCATGTATCGGGAAGTGCATTCCTCTACCGGTGTAAATGCGTGTAATGACTTCGTAACCAGGAGGAATAAGTCCACTATATTTTCTTCTCTGAAGAAGCTCGCTCTGGCCACAAAGCGAACCAGCAGAAATGGTATTCTAGTTAAACTTGTCCGATATTCCTGTTGAATGGGTCAGCTTGACTTCAACTGCACTGGGAAGAAGGAGAAAATTGAGGGGATTGAGATGTGATTGATCATCAAAAGGGCCTGGGTGGCTTCTCAAGAAGCGCAGAGAAAAAGACTTCTTCACCATCTTTATCCAACTTGGGCACAACCACCCACTTATGTTTCCTGTACCTCAGCATCTTAAATGCGTCTAAATAATCGTCCAAATCCTTGCGCAGGCAGAAGAAGCTGTCAATCCACAGCAAACCCCCTGGCCTCAGAGCACGATCCCAATCGTACAGGACGAAATCCAAAAGAAGAAAGTCTATCCACCCATCGAGAAACCGCGTGGTGTGGATGATGTCTAGTGTGTTGTCGAAGAATGGGAGTCTCTGGTTTATGGTCAGGTACAGGGGAACAAGACCTCTCAAGGCTATCATCTCACTGAAGGGAGCTCCCAGATTGATGGTGGCCGAGACGATGGTGACGTTGAACTCCCTCATCCTGGCAGCGAAAGTCCCCGTTCCGACGCTGAAATCCAGACCGATCCTTATCTCCCCCCGTTTGATTTCCAGAACGTCTCGTATGAGGAAATCGGAGGTCAAGTTGGTGGCTGCAGGAGGGTCGGGAGGTGTGGTGGGTTTCACCCATCTAGGCATTTCGTGGTGGGTGAGGTTAAAACAGTCTGCGCACTTGAAGAATCCCTTGCGAGTCTGGTTATAACTGGCCAAGCAGGTGAAGTTCTTGCATCTGTATTGGCTCCATCGGACATTCCGGTCGTCGGGTAACTTCCAGAGGGATTCGTCGAAGGGGAAAGGCTTGCCGTACAGCTGCGGAGCCCTGGAGAAGCACCTCCGTCTCGGCAATGGGTCGCACCCGTGAACCATCATCCTCTGGGCTTGTTTCCAGTCATCCTTGCAGAAGTCCCCCACATCGTAATCCATGTACTCTTCGAGTTCTCGCTTCATGGAGAAACAGGCATGGCCTACGCTGTTGAAAGTGCCATTGGCGCCCATGAAGTTTTGTTTCCCCAGCCTGTTTGGCTTCGCCTTGATGTACTTCCTTATTTCCTCTATCAGAAAAAAGTGGGCCATTCCATCCGGATTGTTTGGGGGCCGGTAATTAAACGGCGCCGCTGCCCCGTCATCAGTGGTGGTATTGACTGATCTGTTGTTGAGGGGTAGGGGTCGTGCAACCTCATCAATAATTTGCCCTTTAATGGGTTCTAGTAGACCCAAAACATCTGCGAGGAAAGTAACGTATCTCACTCTTTCGCGCTTTATCAAAGCATCTTCTTCTGCACCGGCTTGAATATCCCCTGCGGACGATAACTCTCTCATCGCATTCACTTCATCTTCTATCCTTCTGACGAGGCTCCCGATGGTTTTGCTCATTTCGTCTCCGGCTTCCCCCTCCTTAACAAAATTCGTGAGATGGATCCGGAAAGGATCTGCATCGATAAGAGAAGTGGGAGGATAGATTTTGGACAGGGATGCGACGCTGACCATAATTGCGGCAACACCCAGCGTCAAGATCAACCACTGAAACTTTCTCCACACACCGAACTTGAATGATGAATTTGAGTTTCGCATTCTCTATATTCTCCTCCAAAGTCTTCTTTGTTTCATAAAAAAAGAAAAAAAGGAGAAGAAAGAATGATGAAAGTAAAGAGACTCGCCCTTACCTGGTCACAGGCGAAAGGTACCGCAGGAGATGGACCGTATTCTAGGCCTCTTCTATTCGGGCTTGTGCTGATTAATTACCGGCTGGGGAAGACGTAACCAATGGCGAGGGAAGAGATGATTGATACTGCAGTATCGTGCGTTCAGCAAAAAACCGCTGGATACATTACCGTGTAAGAATCCATTAATCATTTCCAGAACTTCCATCTGGAGTAAAACGCGCGAAGTTGGAACTACATTGAAATCGAACATACGGGCTGCAGCCAGAAAACGACGTAAACCGTACAGACTAGTTACCACAAAAGAGGGGCTTGACTGGAAGAAGAAGATGAAGAAGCAGTGGAAGAAGGAGAAAGCAAACGAGGAGGTACGAACCGAAGACATTATTTTATTTAGGGGAGTCTTAACTATAACTCTTTTGACACTTCGAGATCCGAGTTGGGCGTATAATAAAACAGCTGACAATTTCTAGGCGAGGTCTTCCTGTCTCCGTGAATTGAATTTGAAGTCCTTTTCTTTTGCTAAATTTATTGCGGGGCCTTCTAAGACACTCCTCGTCGTCTGGCAGTAGCAGGGCCTGTTCCTTACTCTGTCCTGTTTTCTCGACTATGGAAAAATCATGGGTTTTTCTACGTTAACCCCATTATTTGAACGCAAGTAGATGAAATCCTCAGGGTGATACAGAATGGTCGTTACGAGGCACTTGCAAGTTTTAAATTCTATAGAATCCTTTTCCTTATGCTACGGCACAACGGAGATAGGCAGTGTCACTGGAGGACTTGGACTTTACAACTCAAAGGTCAGAGTTGAATTAAACAGTACAACACTATGATCGGACAAATAAAGTGCAAGTCTCATCCAAGAAAAACGAAAGACAGGACACAAATTTAATTTACAGCCATGATGCAAGCTGACAGAATCCAACAAAGCACAATATAATGTGGCATACGGATAGCGAAGTTACAATTTGAACTGGCGGAAGATGGGACACATTACACCCGCTACAAGGGAGTGAGGAAAAAGGAAATGCAGAAAATTTATCGAGATAGTCTCACAGTTTTCAGTTTAGGTAAGTTATGGTTATAGCTTATAAGTTTTTCTTTAAAAATAAAAAAGAGCGGTGATATGCTGATTTTTTACAGTGAGTTTTTATATGGTGTCCTCGCTGGACAGTCCAGGTAAGACAGGTAAGAGATAAATAAGAACAATCTTCCTATTCTATAGGAAACCCCAACTCTAGAGCTTGTCTGGAATGCAAGTAGGATGCCGGAGGACAAGATATAAAACCTCGATATTATTTTTAAATAAAAAAAGAATTACAACTCTGATGATAGGCAATTCATTTTCATTACCAAGCACAATGACAGTAATTATCAACAACGCAACCCAAGCTTTTATCAGAAGAATCAAAATCAAATTTTTTTCTTTTGCTTTTGCTCCTTGCTGTTCTTCATTACTTCAGAGAGTAGAAACAAGAAAAAGACGACGAGCTATTGAAGACAAAAATCCAGAAAATTTTATGCTATCACTCTACGGATCCTATTTCCTAGCTGAAAGGGAATCTGAACACAATCCAGACCAGTCCGATGAGCGTTTGTAATCATATCACCAATATTTTTCTTCTTGCGGGAGGGGGGGTTGGAACTCTGAAGAGAAGAGTCCGTGTGAAATGCCCCATAAAATTTACAGAGAAGGTGACAAAGGACAGACGAAAAAGAGAGAGGAATTCACCGGCGTGCGTTGGCGGCATATTGCGAGAGCGGGACGACCTCCGAGAGCGGTGTTGACAAGGGCGTCGGAAGCGGCGACGTTCTGCAGAAAGGGCAGGAGGCATTGAG
Source organism: Aristolochia contorta (assembly GCA_022405105.1). NCBI lineage: Eukaryota > Viridiplantae > Streptophyta > Magnoliopsida > Piperales > Aristolochiaceae > Aristolochia > Aristolochia contorta. The sequence continues at coordinate 193,436 of CM039667.1, read as the reverse complement.
GCGCAGCCAAGCATCTACGCACGAGAGATGAAAGAAATGGTGGCAATCAGGTAACATCCGAAGCATCTCCCCTTCCCTGTATTCGCATAAACAGATGGAACAGACGGAATCGTCGTCGGAGCGCTCCTTGGACTTGGAGAAGGGGAATTTGGGATAGCTATTGATGATGGCGTGGTCGAGGCCAGGGGCAGCGGCACCCCCGGCTTGGTCTTCCTCGTCGTCCTCGGCAACGAAGACTATGCGAGGGAGCATTACGCCGTTGGGGTTGGGGGCAGGGATTGGGTTTTCCAGGCTAGGGTTTCGGGTCGCTCGGCAGCAGATATAGGACGCGAGAAGGATGGTGGAGAGGAGAACGAGGAAGCCGAGGGCTATGGCTATCGCATATCCGAGGCCCAGACTGCCGAGGTTTTGAAAGAAGTGGTCGGAGGTCCCACCGCCGCCGCCGCCCGTAGCAGCAGCGGCAGCCGCAGCAGGGACGCCGCCGGACATTTTGGGTCGTCCGGGGGTGGGATTTCATTTTGAAAAAAAGATCAAGATGGATTGATTCAAAGGAATAGTAACATTTTTTCCTGCTTTTTCTCCGAATTAATTAAAGAAGGAATCAAAAGAGGTGTTTTTTTTTTTTTTTTTTTGAGGAGGGGGGCGGAGGTGGGTGGGGTTTCCCAGCTGCCGCATTTAATTCCGGAGGGGAGTCGAACAAGACACGGAGATGAGAATTGAGTGCTCCTTTTTGTAACGGCGGAGACGGCGACGTCGACGGCGACGGCTGCGGCTACCGTGTGGCCTCAATCAAAAGGGTAAGCGATCTTCAATCTGATTCGGTTCTTACGAACACTCCTAAACCTGCCAAAGTTGCAACTCTCAATCGATTCGATTCGAGGACGGTCGAACCGAGATGGAAAACCTTAATGAATCCACATAGTGACGATAATAACCCTAACGTTAACGGAGATTCATTCACAGTGCGCCGGGGAGGTCTTCGGCTCGTCGAGGCGTCGCTCTCTGATCGCCGCTGCTGCAACCCCCTTCCCGGAGAGACCTTGTTCCCGGCGTTTCCTTCACCGCCGTTTTCATTTCCCACCTGAGTTGTCAAATTTTCAGTTTTTGCGTGAATAATAAATAGAGTCTAAATTAGTTGGAAGCTCCTAATGCCTGCGTCTCGCGGCTTCTCGGACTCCTCTCTCGATGGCTAAATAAAAATAAGTAGCGAAACAGAGTTCATTTTATGGTACTCGAAAAGTGATTAGGTCAAAATATTTATATATATAGAGAGAGAGAGATAGTAATGGAGACTGACGGCCGATGGGTGAAAAAATGCGATAAAATGTGATTAATAAATAGAGGGAAAACCAATTTTAACAAAATAAAACTATAATGTAAATTGAGTGATTTTCATACGAGTGTTGATATGTGTGTTACAAAGTATTACTTTGCATCCCAACGCTGCATCCACGTTGACGTCCACTTGAGAGATAAGCTTGAAAATTAATAGGGTAAAAAATTTTTTATTTTTAAATATTATCTTTTTATTCTATGAGTAAATTTTAAACTCTAAATTTCCTCCTAATTGGACAGCCTAGGACAATCACGTCAAAACCTCATAGTAAAATATGGCTGTAGTACTAAATTAAATTACTAATAACATTTTTTTTTCATATTTGAGGATAAAAAAAAGTTAACCAAAATATTAAGTAATTCAAAACTACATTCTACTTGGGTTACGGGTCCAGTTGACGCAAAAAATTAAAGATTATAAAGTATAAAGTGGATCTTTATTCTTTCCACTCTTTATCTTTAACGGTCAAAAGAAATTTGATAAGAGAAAAAAAAAACTAAAAGGAACTCTCCTGTTCCTGCCTTCTTCCTCATTTTAGACATTCGGGAACAACCAACAGAATTCTTCTTTGTATACGCAAAACGAAGATAAAGTAAAAACAAGGGGAAAGTCAACAGTCAAAGGCAAAGGAGGGTCACAGATTCACAAGTTCATATGTTCCCTCTTCTTTATCTTTTAAAGAAAATACAATAGAGAATATACATATATATCATATTTAAAAGTGATAAACAATAAAATAAAAGTAAATAATAAAGTTTGCTCTCATAATCTAGTTGTTTTTTTAATTTATTTGTAAGAAGTGATATAAATATTGCGGTTTTTTACTTTCGAGATTTAAAGTTGCTTCCCAAATAAGAGATAAATTCGAAGATAAAATTTGTAACATTTTATTTTTCTAATAAAATATTTTTTACCTATTGTGTAGCCTACCGATAAACCCAAAACCCTACATTTTCTCCCACCGCTAACTATGGAACCACATCACGAGGTAAAACCTCGAAGTAAAATAAAAAAATATTGATATGATTTTTCTTTATGTTTCGCCTCTCTCTCTCTCTCTCTCTCTCTCTGGTTCTAACTTCAATTCCAAACCCAAATAACTGGATCTTGACATTTTCTCAGAGGTAGACCAGTTCTAGACCAGATATAAACCGACACAACTTCACCTAGAGTGAAAGGACAAAGGGTAAGATAATTTTCCTTTTTTTTAATTCTTGTTGCGGTTCTAATTTTTTTGCTTCTTGTGTAGTCAATTCTCGTCTGCTCCCAAATAGATGTTCACAAATATTACTTTTAAGAACTAAGAGTTTATATTCGTCGTGAAGGCATAAGCGGCTAAAACAAAAAGAAATCCGGGAGTTTGGTAACTCATTGAATAGGGATAGAGAAAAAACTGTTTTTGCACATTTGATATCCAGATTTGTATTCATGATGTGTGCACCCAACCTCAATTGTACACGCTTAAAAGGCTAATTTTTTGGTTTGGGTTTCTCTCCGACCCAAACGAATCTTGAACTAACTTGTGGGGGTGGCAAAAGATAAACGAACCATAGTGAACCACACCAAAGGGTGAATAATCATTCGAATTTAAATAGAATTTTAAATTCAATTGGGAGATAAAAGGTTTGAATTTATATTAAATATTTGAATTTAATTATATTTTTAAATAGTTAAAAAAAATCTCCTAACCATTTGAGTGTTGTTTCGTTATTTTCGTCCAAGTCGGAGGTAGGCCGCTAGGAGGAGGACTAAGTAATAAGTAAGAGATTAATAATGGCCGGTGTTTGGAGTGTGAAATGTAGAGAATGAGGGAGAAGTGTATTATGGACCGCATACGTATGTGGGATGTGGTGGAGGCAAATGACCTCATTTGTTTGTTTATTCCGTAAAGAAAGTCTTTACCGCTTTCTTCGTAGGTTATCCAAACCGAAGTCGGAAGGAAGCAACAAAATCTAACGTCAAATGTCAAATTCAGGAGTTTTGCGGATTCGTCTCATTAGAATCATAGTGATAGGGAGTCATATGACTTTAATGACTTGCGAGAGAGGGAGGGGGGAAAAAGCGAAAAAGCAGGAGCAGGGAGGAGGAGGCGGGTAGCATCGCATCCCTAGTCATATGTCCTCCTTTAGTTAGTCCTTTATTATGAAAAAGAGAAACTAAGAAAGGGGGACGGCACCGGGGGGCACGGACTTGATTTTAGGTGTATCATCAGCAAGCGACAGCAACTCTTCTTTTCTTTTGCTTTCTTTTTCTTCTTTTTCTTTGTTCTTCGTCTTTCTTTTCATTTTTGTTCGGGTTTTTTTTTTCTTTTGTAGAAAGGAAAAGAAGTGCTTTTGCCTTGCCTTTGCTTTCCTTCTTTCCCCTTTCGTGTTTTTTTTTTTACTGCCCCCAACTTTCCTGGTAAACCCTTTCACTGCCTCAGTCAGTGAGTGACTCCTTCCTCCATCCACAGTGGCTCTTTTTATCACACCGTAGGTTCGTAGCGGTAGGAAGGATTCTACAAGGAAACGGAGAATAGTAAACAACAGACCTCCGTAACGACAAAAAAGTAGTACATTTTAATACCGAATTGGAGGATTACTTTGGATCGGGACAAAAAATCTTGCATCTCGTTGATTTGTGAATCTGCGATTGTGACAACGTATCAGTACCAGAGACCGTACCGCCACTCCGACGACGCAGTCTGGTCTTGTGGTCTTGTGCTTGACGCCTTTTTTAACACTAGACCAGACGGACCAGATCTCTGTGGGCAACCGAGCTTTAAAATAATTCAGTTCAAATATTCTAACACATTTTAATTAATTAAAACACATGATCAAATGCTGGGAGCAGGCTCAGAAAGGTAGGAAAATAAAAGAAGTAGAGCTTTCTACTACTCTCCCCCCCACCTCCGATTTAAATTAAATTTTCGAGACAAGTGGCGTGAGTAGAGAGATATAAATGTTAGGTTGCAAGGCCGGGGGGGATGGGTTAATTCGGCCAAAGACGACGACGGACTGACCCCTCTCTCTCTCTTTCTGTCTCTGGCTGCAGTAGCATAGTAGAGTGTAGAGTGTCGTGTGTCTAGAGAGAGCGCAGAGAGTGCAGAGAGCACTGGAGGACGGTGCTCCGTCCTTGGTGCATCGCCTCCCTGAGTCACGCCAGAGTCCTGTCAAAAAGCTCCATCCGTTCCTCTGTCACACCCTATTATCAGAACTGTCATAGCCAATAAACAAAAAAAAAAAACGAAGATACAAACAAAGTTACAAAGCCCCTCCCCTTCCTCTTTATTACCCCAACTCCGTCCGGTTCACACTCTCTCACCTCTCTCTCCTAACTCCAAAGCCCCTTTTTCACCACTTCCGCCCCCCCTCCAAAACACACACACACACACACACACATCGGACCGACTTTGCTGTCCCCCTTCCAATCCTCCTCTCCCTCTCATTCTCTGCTTCAACAACCCGGCCCACTCCCCCTGGCCCCCTTCCCTCTCTGCTCTGGCTTTCCCGTCTATGGAAGCTCTAAGCATGCTCAAATACTGGAGAGGAGGTGGCGGTGGCGGAGCCACCCCACCCCTTGCCACGGCTACCACCATCGCCGCTTCTTCATCCTCCGAAACCAGCGGCGACAACGACGATGAGGGCCCTTTCTTCGACCTCGAATTCGCCGTCCCCGACGACGACGACGACGACGAACAACTGGAACAGGAAGAAGAGGACGGCGACGGCGACGATGACGAAGGTTCTACTTCCGAGGACCCAACCGACGGCGAGGGGGAATTCGATTTCACCCTCTCTTCTACTTCCGCCGAAGCGCGAACGGACCCGAACCTGGCTCTCTCACCCTCCGACGACCTTTTCTTCAAAGGCAGGCTCGTCCCCCTAGAGCCTCCGGCCTCACTTCACTCTGAGTCCAACCCCAAGTCTCAGTTTCCCGCTTCTTTTCTCAAATCAGCGACCAAGTTTCGTGTTTTCTTGCTAGGCTTCAAAAGACCCAAATCTGTGCCCGAAAACGATGGCGGCGACGCTCCCACTCCCGCAGCTCAGAAGCATCCCCGTCGTGACGGTAAGTCTTTAACCGTCAAGTTTAAGGTCGAGGAGGTTCCCATCGTGTCGCTCTTCACCCGAGACTACAGCTCTAGAAGCGCCTCCTCCGGCGGTAAGCCGCAGAAGCTGGACGATTTCATTTCCGAAGACGGCGTGCCCTCATCGGACATGAAGCGCTTTTCCAAAGACGTCTTGCAAAAGTACTTGAAGATGATAAAGCCTCTGTATGTTAGGGTTTCCAAGAGGTACGGGGAGAAGCTCAGGTTTTCTGGACAGCTGAGCTTGGGGACGGGTAAGAGTACAGCCACTCATGAAGTTGGTGGGGTGGGAGAGGCTGACTCTGCTGCTTCGACGGTTGTTGGTAGGAACGAGAAGCAAGTAAGTCATCTTCCATCGGGGCTGAGGGTTGTTTGCAAACACTTGGGTAAGAGTCGATCGGCATCGGCTGCAGTTGCCGCCGCACCGCCTGGAACTTTCCAAAGCCAGAGACGGGATGATTCTCTTCTGCAACAACAGGATGGGATCCAGGGTGCCATTCTTCACTGCAAAAAGTCTCTTAACCACGACTTTTCCAACGGTGAGATTTACTTCTCTCTCTGTGTGAGTGTGTTCACGCCCGGTTCCTTTCGTTCTGCTTAGTTGGGCAACCTGTTTTTATTTTACTGCGGGTCGATTGTATGATTTGATCATATATATCTGAACTCTGTTTGATCTGTTTAATTAGCAGATGGTGAACAGGGCTCTCTTCCTTTGCCACGATCAGCGAGCAGCCCCTCGTGCAACAAGTCTCCAAATTGCGAGAAAGGGAAAGAAGTTGAAGGAGAGATGTGACTGTGAGATTTGCGCGAGGAGTGGAATCAAAGACTAGTTTTTGCTCATATATGTTGCAGAGACGGAATGAGCAAGAACTGCGTTTGGGACTGCCGGAGGCAGAAAAGAACCCGGCTGTACTTATGTAAACGTACTGAGAATGAAAAAATATATATAAATATATATATTGAGAGAGCATTAGAGATAGGATAGTAGCTAGTCAGCTTTTGTAAATTAGGTGATGGTGATTATTAGGATTGATCACGAGGGAGGGAGGTACTGAATCCTGTTCTGTTGGTCATTCTGTAAAAATGATGAGTATAATTAGGAGGAATGGAGGGAGCTACCCTTCAAACTACTGCCTGCAGTAGTGGAGGTTTGTGTTTAAAGGTTGGGTACAGGGAGATTCACTAGCTGAAAGCCTTGACCAACGCCTTATTTGGCGTCGTACTTTTTAACTTGTACCCTCGTTGTTGTTTTCTTTCTTTCTTTCTTTCTTTTTAAAATATTTTTTTTCCGGTTACATGATTGTGCTACAAGCTCGAACAAAATTTCCTCCTTTCCTGGTCAGTCTACTCGTAAGAGTAGAGAGAGCGTGTAGCTGGAGGGAGGGCGTGGTTTGAGCGGTAGTGTGTAGTGTGGCAGCCAGGTGTGGTGGCCTCGTCTGAAAGTGGTGAGAAATTCACTGGGGTTGCAAAAGAGAGACCTACAGGAAAAGAATCAGCAAAAATCAACACGAGAAAGTGAATAAAGTAGAGGGGCAAACATTGCGGAAAAGGAGTTGTTGATAAAGAGGGAAAGGGCGTCGGTTTGATTCTCGTGATCCCTTGGATGGCGACGGTCTGCTTCCGTTCCTCTGCCTCTGTAAGTACACCACCACCACCTTGAGATATGCAGATGCAGCTTGTCGCCTTGTTGGATGGCGACCCCTCCCTGGAAAGTTATTCCGAAACGACAATTTCCATGCCGTAGCTGCATACGCTTCTGCTGTCTCTTACTCTCTTACAGTCTTACTACTTTATTACTCTTTAAAGCCTCTTTACTTACATTTGACAATTAAAGAATGAAAAAGACAGTATAATGAGAAAAAAGAATCCTGAATTTCAGATACCTAATCTTTCCAAAGAAAGCCAGTTCAAATTTTTAAAAGGCTCCATTACCTCTTAATTACAAAAGCACCATTAAGCACATTCGTGTGTCAATCTTATGGCAGCCCAACCCAAATGGGGAGTTCTCGGGCGGGTAAAGTTTTTCCTCTGGATGGATCAGTCTCCACACCAGTAGGCGGGCCGAGGGTATTAGGGTTTAGGGAGTGGATAGCGACTAAATGTGATCCGTTGTCACCCCCACCTCGGAAGATACAACAACTCCTTAAGGAAATATGACACTTGGGGAATGTAACAAACTGCATTTGGGAACATATTCCCAGAGCAGCGAACTCAGATGCAAACACTCTTGCAAGAGCAGGGGTCTCCCTAAGCCAGCTACTCCCAAAATCAAGAAATGTAACACTAGTAACAAAGTATTAATCCCACAAGTAATAGAATCAATCTCTTTAAATAAATAAAAAAAAAACTTTCTTCAACCACAGAAATCCGAATATAGACAAACAGACTGAGAAACAGCCATCGATCTGCCACTGAGATCACCTTTTGTGGAGCTCGCAGTGGGTACAACACTCCTCTCCTTTTGTCATTACCTCAATATGGGGAAGGGGGAACGATTCCCCTCTCTTTTTCTCTCTCTCACTTTCTTCCCACAGTCCCAAAACAGGGGATCATCTCTCATTCTCTCTCTCTCCACACAAAGGGCTGCAATTGGATCGCCGTCGCTTAACACAAAGCAAAATAAATAAATAAATAAACCACGACTGCGTTTTGTCCATCACGTTTTCATCCCATTCACGAATTCAGGCACTCCCCTCCAACAAAACGCTTGGATAAAAAAAAAAAACCGAAATGGGATTCAAATCGTAAATTCTACAAAGAAGAGTGTACCAGCTCGGGCCTGCAGAGAGCATAGAGATTCCCCTGCAGGAACAGAAATGGGATTCAAAATTGTAAATTAATAAGGTGGGGCCTTACATTTAATATAATGTACACCTGTTTGTTAATGAGGTTTCTGACGAACCAAGTTCCCACCTTCACATTTATCCGTGATATCGTAACGTGACATGACACTCGGAATTTCTTTTCTTTTTTCTCTCTCCTTGTTTGAAGATTTGATTTCTCCGCAACATTACTTTATTAAGGGAGAGCTCCAAAAGAAAACTGTTGCATAGAGGACTCTTCCTAATTCTGCTGCAGTACTCTGTGTTCCCTGCCCACTTTGTTGTTGCCTTTGGTTCGTTTTCCCCAAAACACGCAATAGGAAGTGCGTCCAAACCCAAACTAAAGGAGCAGATAAGTCCATATCCCACTGGGATACGCGTTTCAGAGAAACAGTAACTATTCAATGGATGAAGTACTCCTTCCTTAGTTCTGCATACCGGAATGCAGAGTCTGCTGCTTGGTTCATGCATGCATCTCCCAATCGCCCCTCACGAAACTCAGTGGTTCATGAACTCCTGTATGGAACCGCTCAGGAATCATAAATTCCTCCTTTCCTGCCACCAAATTAATGTTTTCGGCTCCAAAAGATTGCTTCACATTGCATTTTCTCTTGTTAATTGTAAGAGGACCCCATATACATTGTTTAGTGAAATTTCCGCGCGAGTAGGCATTCAAAATGAGAATGAGAGAAAAATGAGATCAGTACTGACATGTTTTAAGAAGAATTTAGGGTTACCCAAAGATTAGGAAGGCATTACCTGGAGTACTCAGTAGTTGATAAGTAAATTAAGCACAAAATTATGCTGCCTGATTTGTAATAGTTATCTTAAATCATGAAATTTAGATGGAGCTAGCAGGACATAAATTCAGTACTCTTTTTGGCTGGAAACGAACAAACTGTGCAGTTATACGGTATAGAATTATAAAACAGCTAGCCAACAGAAACACTATTCATCGGTTCCGCGAGGCATTCTCTCTGGCACTGGGATTTAGTTCTCTATAATCTATTGTTCTAGTTCCAGGCAAACAGAAATAGTTATATTGGTTTGACTTCCAAATGCCAATTAGTTTATATAGCCTGGCACTTAAAAGCGGTAGATATATCGTACCGGTTACGGGTCTTGTTCCAGAAAAATAAGATGTCAAAATAACCAAATTAGGGGGGGTTAACCAAGTTAGATCATGGTGCATGGTCCATCTATATCTTCCGTGCGTCTAATTTAGATATGATTTTATCCATGGACATAACTTGATACTTTTACATACAGGGTTGGAGTAAATTAAGCTGCAGGATCCGGAGCTACCCATTCCACAACAATTGATCAGATCTATAATATTTTAGGAAGCAAAACCAAAAAAAAAAAAAAAAAGATTGAAAATTAATCTTCTACTCAGAATTCTGAAAAAATAAAAAGGTACTAATGTGAAAGAGGGGAGCTAGCTAACTAGTGGTGGTGAGGACGGACGAGGCTTACACAGTCTCCGGTTTGTATTGTCTTGTCGAAAACAAGGAAGTTCATTGTGCAGTTAATGGAAAGATCAAACCGGGGCTTGAAGAGGTTGACGACTTTCACCCATCCCTCAAGATTGGTGTAAGCAGTAATTGGGACGACGCCGGAGGTGAAATCGGCGACGTAGTCGGGATCCGCCATCAACTGTTGATCGATATTCGTGTCCAAAGTGAGATTAACAAAGAGTGTCTTTTTTGCCGGAGATATCCCGGCGGGAACTATTCCCTCTCCCAGGATTCTGTCTCGGTAAATGGCGTAAGAGTTTCCGTCCCCGTACCGGTAAGCGAGTATGTTTGGATTCCGGATGGAGAAGTGTGAGGTGACGGTGATGGACATGGTGGGTGGAGTCTCCGAAATATTGAACCGCAGGTTGTCGATGGTAGCGGAGAGCATATGGGTCTCCGGATTCCTGATCTTGAAGATCGTCTGTGAAAGCGCAACACCCGTCACCACGAGTAGTACGAGTAGCACCGCCGCGGCGGAGATGATATACACTTTCCTTGACATGGCCGTACTCTCGAGGATATATGTGGTATAGAAGAGGTAATAAATAATTAGAAGGTGGTACGTAGAGAGGAGACGGAGGTTGATGATATATCACTGCTGCAGGTCTTCTTCTCGGATTTCTCTTGCTTGGAAATTCGTGCAACTTATGCACTGCAGATCGCTTCAAGAATATGTGAGAGTGATCAGGGAGGATGTGGAAGAAGAAATAATTATGCACGAGTTAGCTGAAAATGTCTCTATAAACGGAACTAATTGCCTTGGTTGTAGGCGATTTTAGAGTGAATCTCTATGACCCCGACGATACTTTTTCATGATCAGTTTTTTTTATTATTATTATTATGCTTCCAAGATTACTACGGCCTATTGAGGAATATTATCAAATAAAAGGAAGGAATTATTATCTTCCCGCCCGATTTGCCGGATTTGCCAAATTGGTCGTGCATGGATAATGATCGGGAGCAGGGAATATTGGGAACCCACCCGAAAATCCTCCGCCAGAACTACTGAATTCCCGATTTCGTATAGATCGTTGGAGATATTTCCTGTAACTCACGAGGGCCCTCTCGATCGGTGTACCTTATATTGCCACGCAATCGGTTAAGATTCAAGAATACTAAAACGCGTAGTCCGAACCCCCCGCCGGTTTAAGTTAAGTGGAGATGTGATTCCGAAAATTTGGGACTCATACAATGGAAATGGACACAAAGCTTAAGAATATTACCATCGTCATGAAATTGGTTTAATGAGTAACTACTAACACGACATATCATACAATTCTTGGGCTGGAGGTTTTTATTTGCGGCCCAGTCTCGTAACCCTTTTTCGGTAGTCACGACGGGACCCAGAAACAAGAATACTTTTAATTAAAGCCGCCGCCGGCTGACCATCTCCTTTCCGTTGGTCTCTCCACGGCCCGGCCTCCAGTCCGCGGGTCGGAAACGCGGTATATATCAATTATTAGATCATAGAAATTAGAGAAGAAATTAAGGAGTAAGTGTTTTGTAAAATGCTGATCATTGTCGGTAGTGATCTATGCAATCGGAATTGCGTTCAAAACTTATTAATCAAAGTTAAAACTGGCGTCCAATTAATTATAATTCAAAGACTTTCGTCAATGGAGGAGGTATTTTTCGTAATATTTAAACGTCTTTTTGGAAAAAGAACAGATTAGTGGTCGTCGAGTACTAGAAGTCTATATAAGTGCGTGCTAGCTACGCATATAAATCAACAATATTACAGCTAGGTCGTTTCGTTAGTCTTCCTCCACTCCTCCTAGTCATCTCCTTAATTCGTTATATATAATTGCAGTTGCTTTGAAGCTTCCCCTACCAGACTAGCTCCGGAGTTAATTAAGACTCGTCCAGTGCTAAACAACCTCTGATATTATTCCTCACCGCGGCTTAGTTATCTTTCCAAGCTATATAGTCCCCCAGCTCGCTCGTCGATCAACTGCTGATAGAGTTGTAGTACTGCTAGCTAGCTCTTGATTATTAATTTTGCCTAGCTTGTTTTTCTTTCCATATATATATATATATATATATATATATATATATATATATATATATATTAGCGACAGAGGATCAGGTAGGTAATTAGGTAGCCAAATTATTTCAATATGGGGATCGGGAGTACAACTAAGGAGGATGTCAGGCCCCTTGCGCCGAGTACTTCGGCAGGTCATGATGTGATTAACCATAATATAATTGTTGGATCAGAGGGTATCAGTGATCATGGAAGAGGAGGAGGAAGAAGCAGCCATGTCGGCGATGAAGAGGCTCGGTATAATACTTGGAAATCATCGTTGTCCGGGAAAGGAGGAGCGACGTCCGGATGGAGGAGGAGGCGCTACTTCCGCCTCTGCTGCAGTTGCTGCGTCTCCACCCTTGTGCTTCTGGCCATACTCATCCTCGTGCTTGCCCTCACGGTCTTCAAGGTCAAGGATCCGGAGATCAGGATGAACTCCGTCTACCTCGACCGCTTCTCCGTCGGCCGACTGTCTTCATCGTCATCATCGTCGTCGTCATCTGGTGGCCCCGCCCTCGACTTGACGATCACCGTGGACATCTCCGTCAAGAACCCCAACGCCGCCTCCTTCAAGTTCGGCAACGCCACCACTTACCTTTCCTACCACGGCGACACGGTCGGAGAGGCCAAGAGCCCCGCCGGCAGGGCCAGGTCCAGGCGAACGCTGCGGATGAACGTCACGGTGGAGGTGGATGCGGACCGTCTCATCCGAAACTCCGACCAGCTCGCCCGAGACCTCATCTCCGGCACTCTCCCGGTGAACACCTACACCAAGCTCGGTGGACGAGTCAACTTCCTCAACGTGTTCAAGCGCCACGTGGATGTCGTCTTCAACTGCTCCATCGCCGTCGCAATCTCCACCAGCTCCATCCAAGACCAGAGATGCGAAAGAAGCATCAAGCTCTGATATATATATATTTTTTTTTTGGTTACTTACTTCTCTATTATATATATATATGACGAATTATGTACCGGAGAGCTTGATGAATTAATACAACTTGCATATACCCTTCCGTAACTCCATTCCGTTATTACAGGACATCACAGCCCCTTCTCTCAATACCAGACGGTCCTCGTCAATGCGGTCTCTGACTCTCGGCAACTACTGCTGACGGTAAATTTGTATTAATCATTTTGTTGTTTCCAATATGCCTGGCTTGTACCTACCTACTACGTTGTATTTTTCCTCTTCTTTTTCTCTTTTATAATAAGTTTTTGTTCCGTACGTAGATTCATCATAAGAATTACATTCATGTAAATTATTAATTTGAACTTTGTTGGTTTTCCCGGTTTAAAGTTGAACAGGAGAATAAACCCATCAATCAAATCCAAATTTATGGATAAATACAGCCTGGTTCTTGTCCATTAATACTCTAATTAAACGAAATGTCTATTTGTTATCTTCTTATTTTGCCTAACTTTTTTTCGCGAACAGAGAGAAGTCTGATATCTTGACTTTGATTGATGTAAAGCAACAGTTGTCGACGGGCGTAACTTTATTTGCTCTCATGTACGTATTTGTTCCTCTCTCAAGTCCCACAGCCTTTCTCACTCGCCCTCTCAATGACTCACCAAGTACGAGTCATTCGACACTGAATCTCTAAATGGCTCCCTCCCTCGGCCTGTCACTCGCTCTCTCTGTCTCTCTCTCTCACTCAGTCACTCTCGCTCACTCCGGTCGCTTTAAGTCCCGATCAGAGATAGGAGACAGACTCACGAGCCCCAAAGAGTGGTGGCCCAAGCACGCGGGCCTAACGTGTTAATCTAATATTCCGTGTTTTATTTCGGGAATAACTCTGACCCATGTAAATGTATATGCAACAAAATTATGATGGGAACAGAAGCCTTGGACCGGTTCTAGTTTGTCCAAAAACTCGATGAGATTAGATACCGTACTGATGACCGACTGCAATATTACCGTACTGATCGTGATTAGTCATGAAGTGAACTCAGAATACTTAGCTAGATCCATCTTCATTGGATTTTGGACGCCGACCCCCCCAAATCTTATCCATCCATCCGTCTAATATTCCGAGAGGATGACATCTCTCTCTCCCAACCTCGTAGAGTACGAGGAGTCTACGACATCCGCCATTCACCACTATAATCTCTTGATTCTCTACCTCCTTCGCATCCTTCTCCCTCTCTCCCTCTCCCTCTCTCCCTCCCTCTCTCTCTCTCTCTCTCTCTCTCTCTCTCTCTCTCTCTCTCTCTCTCTCTCTCTCTCTCTCTCTCTCTCTCTCTCTCTCTCTCTCTCTCTCTCTCTCTCTCTCTCTCTCTCTCTCTCTCTCTCTCTCTCTCTCTCTCACTCTCTCTCTCTCTCTCTCTCTCTCTCTCTCTCTCTCTCTCTCTCTCTCTCTCTCTCTCTCTCTCTCTCTCTCTCTCTCTCTCTCTCTCTCTCTCTCTCTCTCTCTCTCTCTCTCTCTCTCTCTCTCTCTCTCTCCCTCTCTCTCTCTCTCTCTCTCTCTCTCTCTCTCTCTCTCTCTCTCTCTCTCTCTCTCTCTCTCTCTCTCCTCTCTCTCTCTCTCCTCTCTCTCTCCTCTCTCTCTCTCTCTCTCTCTCTCTCTCTCTCTCTCTCTCTCTCTCTCTCTCCTTTTTATTTTATTTGTTTGTTTGTTTTTATCCTCTTCTCACCTTTTTTTTAAAAAAACAAACAAAATACCTCTTGAAAAATTGAGATTGGAAACAGAAGAAGACATATATCCATCACTATACCAATCTCGCCTGTCAGACACCCACGCACCCACAAGGGGAGAGGTCCCTCCCCAACACCCTCATTCTTGTCGCTGCACTAGTGCTCAACTGATCACGAGGCTCCTCCTGTCCTGCAGCTTCTTCTTCGTCGTGGTTGCTTCTGCTTCGTTGTTGCTCCTTCTTCTCCCATGGATGATGATCAGTCAATATCAGCACCAGTTCCGTCGCCGACGGCCTCTCTACAACCCAAAACTTACCAAGTCACTGCTTGCTCCATCTCTTACAGGAAGCCAGCGGCGCCACTCATCAGCTTCGGCATCCCGCGGTGGTGCAAGAGCAGCTGCAGCATTGATTCTCCGCCGGCGTACATCCTCCGGGATGTGTCATTCACAGCCCGGCCGTCCGAGATCCTGGCCATCGTAGGGCCGAGTGGCGCCGGGAAATCGACGCTGCTGGACATTTTGGCCGCCCGCACCTCCCCCTCCCACGGCTCTCTTCTCCTCAATTCCTCCCCACTCCACCCCGCTTCCTTCCGTAAGATCGCGGCCTACGTGCCCCAGCACGACGCCTCCCTCCCTCTCCTCACCGTCTTCGAGACCTTCCTCTTCGCCGCTCGCCTCCTCCTGATCCCCACCGCCGATCTCGGCGCCGCCGTCGCGTCCCTCCTACGGGACCTCCGGCTGTCTCACCTCGCCAACACCCGCCTCGACCGTGACCTCTCCGGCGGGGAGCGGCGGCGGGTGTCCATCGGCCTCAGCCTCCTCCACGACCCCGCCGTGCTGCTCTTGGACGAACCCACCTCCGGTCTCGACAGTGCCTCCGCCTTCAACGTGATGCACACTCTCCGCGCCGTCGCAGCCTCCCGCCGCCGCACCGTCATCCTCTCCATTCACCAGCCCAGCTTCAAGATCCTTTCCACCATCGACCGGATTCTCTTGCTCTCCAACGGCACCGTCCTCCACCATGGAACCCTCTCTTCCCTCCACTCCTTCCTTCACTCCAACGGTTTTCAGGTCCCTCCCCAGCTCAACCCGCTCGAGTACGCCATGGAGATACTCCCCCAATTAGCATCCGCCGACAAGGCATTGATCAGAACATATTCCAATATTAATATTATTCCGGCCCCGGCCGCCATATTCTCCTCCCCACCACCAGCTGCTGCTGCAGATGAAGAAGATCAATATTCAGCAGCACCGGCCGGCGGCCCACCCCCCTACTCCTCCTCCACCGATTCTTCTTCTTCTCCAGCTTGTAACAATGATATGATTCCGAATTACGGCCTGCAGCAGGACGGCGCGGTCGGCACGCGGGATGATGATGATCGAAAATTAGTCGTATTAATGTCGTCCAGTACTAGCACTAGTAGCTACAGAAGCTCAAGAGCGAGAGAAATCTTTGCACTTTACCAGAGGTTTTGGAAGGTGATATACAGAAGCAAACAGTTGCTGTTGACAAACACACTGGAAGCGTTGGGAGTGGGTATTTTCTTGGGGACGATTTACATACACGTGGGTCTGGATAAGCAAGGGATGGAGAAGAGGTTAGGTCTCTTTGCCTTCACTCTCACCTTTCTCCTCTCCTCCACCACCGAAAGCACCCTTCCCATCTTTGTGAGCGAGAGGCCCATCCTTTTGCGTGAGACCTCCAGCGGTATCTACAGGCTCTCTTCCCACCTCATCGCCAACACCCTCGTCTTCCTCCCCTACCTCCTCCTCCTCGCCCTCCTCTACTCCGCCTCCGTCTACTTTATCGTCGGACTCTGCGCATCCACCTGGACCGCATTCGCCTACTTCGTGCTCGTCATATGGGTCATCCTCCTCATGGCCAATTCCTTCGTCCTCTTCTTGAGCTCCGTAGCCCCCAATTTCATCGCCGGCACGTCGCTCGTGACCGTGTCCTTGGCCTGTTTCTTCCTCTTCTCCGGCTACTTCATATCCGAAAATGTGATGCCCAAGTACTGGGTGTTGATGTACTACCTGTCCATGTACAAGTACGCCTTGGATGCCCTCCTCATCAACGAGTACTCCTGCCTCCTCTCCAAGTGTTTCATATGGTACCAAGACAAGCAGGTCTGTGCAATGACGGGTCGCGATGTGTTGGACAAGCGGGGGCTCCACGAGAGCCAGAGATGGACCAAGGTCCAGATAATGCTCGGCTTCTTTGTACTCTACCGTGTCCTTTGTTTGCTCGTCCTCACCAGGAGGGCCTCCAGGTCCAAGAAATGATACTGATCATCGTGATCAGTACTATTACAATATATGCCAATGTCACAATAAATATTTAATCTGAGTACTAATTCAGCTAGCTGCTTTAATATTTATTTTGATGGGTACGACGTTCAATTCATTGATTAATATATATGATGCGTCTGTGTGGTGCTCTCATGAATATTATCGAAGAAGCTTCGCAGTAGGGAAGCCTAATTAATAATATTGGCTAGTATGAATCACGGGTGCATGGTTTGGCTTGTTGCCTTCGCTTTCATGCGTACGTAACATTAATTAGATGTCGCAAAGTCAAAATTAATTAGGAACCGGCCTCTGGCCTAGGGGAATATTAGAATTGCTAGTTCCAAATCCCAAATGTATAGAATGGGGATTGGACAGAGAGACAACGGCCCCGTTTAGAATTTCCTTTATTAAAATCTTGTTTTGGTTGGAGATTCTGAATGATTGGGACGTGGAAATATCCGTCTATGGGTTGGTGCAGTTGGTTCACGGGTTGCGCAGGGTTTTCTATTGATCCTCACGTGAACTGAAAACTGAACATGGAATTTGGATCGGAGATTCGATTCATCGAAAATTTCCACGTACTAGCTCCGTTCCACTTCCGAGTTGGCTAATTCGATCCATCCATCGGGATCTGCTGGCAGGTTTTGCCTGCTTTCTTGACTATGTTGTGCAGGCCACCAGCTCATTCCCACTTCGTCTCTGAAATATTATTCTGATCGAGACAGTAGGACAAGCCAGAGCAGAGGAGCTTCACTCCCTGGCTACCTTGGTAGCCTCTTGCCACCCAACAAATCCCTTAATACCTTCGCTAATTCTGAATTATCAAGGACGCGAATTGCTGTAATACAATGTAATTTGACACAAAGATCGAATCGCATTTCCATTAACTGCATACCAAGAGTCCGACAAACACCTTTGACTTTGGAATTCCCTACAGTTCACTGTTACGAATTAAACTTATATCTTAAAAACCAATATGAATTCACAAAACTTCCAAAGCACTAATAATTTATCAAACTAAATATTCGACTGGAGTTGCCAAATTCTGTCTTGTGAAACTACCAATCAACAGCAAGGAAGCGACTCACGTTGCCTTACAAGTTACAACATGCAGATTAGCTTCACTGTTCCCACTACCCACCGTCCGATATTACAACTCTGCAACTATCTTAGTAAAGAAAACCTGTCTCTTATGTTGATCCCACGGAATAGATATCCGCTCCGGCACCAGGTTACCATCTTCAAGCCTCAGTGATGTCATCAACTGCATTCCTCTTTTAGTTTCAAGCTTCTCCTATGAAAATACAAAACCCGTGCTTCTCATTTTCGGTAGAAGACGTACAGACTCTGTACCCATCGCTCGCCGGCCACTTGCCCCCCGCCCTTCTCCATTCTCCAACCAGCATTGTCCCTCCTCTGTACTTTGTAACTGCGTCATAAGGGAAATAAATAAAAGTACGGTCTCTTTTATACAATTATCTATGTCCGCTTTTTTTATTTTTTTCTCTTTTATCTTGTGCTTGTTGATGCAACTTTTGCAGAAGACAGTCTTCAGATCAGATAGATGGCCGCGCCAACGACTGAACCATCACTTAAAAATGCATATATCTTCCATTCCATTCAAAACGATCTTTGTCATGAAATTCAAACTGGCTATGGAACCTTCTCGACTGAACTCTAGACAATGAATCCACATTTATCCTCCATTCTTTCAGAAATGCTCTTTGTGAAATTCAAACTTGGTTGAACCTCTATGACTGAACTCTTGGCAAAGTTTTGCCAGTTCCTTAGCCAGTACCGGTGCTCCACAATAGAAAACTCCTGCTTAAAGATGCAGGAATTAGGCATCGAGAACTGATAGAATAATATATAGTAGTTGATATTCCTTGAAGAAAGCAAATGAAGCTCACCTATCTTTGATTTTGGATGCTTAGAGCATGTTCTTGAGAACACCTTTTTCCAGTTGGGTCTTGCAAAATGTGTTCGTACCTAATCACCAAAATCCACAAGAATATCAGAAAATTAAACACATTTGCTTCTGAAGAAGCTTTAACTTAATTAACCTACAATTTTGCTCTAGTGTTAGCTAACACATTTGCTTCTGAAGAAGCTCCATCTTAATTAACATACAACTTTACTCTAGTGTTAGCTTTGTCCAATTCTTAATTGTTTCATTCAGAGAACGCTGCCACATCCAGCTTAATTATAGCTTTCAAGCATGGCCACTGAAAATTGCTAGTTATCAGTGGAAACTTTTAGGCATACGTTTTATATACATACTTTGGTACCGGAGACAACATCAACTCCATTCTTAGCATGATTCAGAGCTTGGACCATTGCAATAAGAGCTGAACGAGCATCTCCTTCCTCATACATGCTTGTCAAGTAGTTGTGCATCTCAATGACACCCTATGAATAGGAAATACGGTAGCTGAATGCCAACATTATTCGCTTCCACAGAGAGTTAAAAGAAATAAGAACTTAAGCTTAATCATGTTACCCGCTGATCAAGGTCAGCCACTTCATTCATGATTCCTTTGAACCAATCAAAGGACCCCTGTTCACGAGTTACCCAGTAGAAATAGGCATTGGTAGTCTTGTGATCTTTTCTCCGCTTTGGTGAGATCTTGTTGGCAGAGCATAAATCACTGGTTCCAGCACAGTAGTCAGTTGTCCTACTAGTTTCCGAGTTTGAGGCCTATCAACAGAACAATGAGTAAACTAATGAAATTAACTAACAGGAAATCTTTAAGAATTGAGAATTTAAAAAAATTTTGGTTGAAGAACACTCGGAATTTCCTCCAACATGCCACAAGGCAAAGTGTATGCAGAAATAGGACCTAATACCTACTGAAAAGGAGACGCAGTGAAGAATAAAAAAAAAGAGGACAACCAACTAACATACTACATAATATAATTAGCCTAAATAAATAAATGTTACCAGATCGACCATACCTACCTCCACTTTAACAATATTATTGAGCAAATCCTTCAATATACTAATGAAGGGTGTTGCTCCAATTCCAAGACCTACCAACAGCAAGACATCATATTTTCTGTAGTCTTGTGCAGGGGCTCCATAAGGACCATCTATCAAGAGCATTGGCAAACTGCATCAATAGAATTATAACTTAGAACAACCTGCAGAGAATGAAAATATTGCATTATACATCTAATTAATATTAGACCTTTTTGTTGTAGTTTCATCAGCTCTAAGAAGTCCGCTTTTACCAGCAACTGGAGCTTCACATGCCTCTGAGAAAACCCTTTTAAGTTCTTGTGTCCAGTCACCCAGCTGTCTAATATGGACACTCAGGTAATGATCTCCAGGAGCGGAAGTAATTGAGAATGGATGCCTGCAGTAAAACCATTCATGTGAAGGTTAAGATTAGGAGGTCGATAAAGAGGAAGTAGGAAGGCAACATTGGCAAGAAAACAGAAATTGGCTCACATAAGCCCCATAATAGTAACATTGAAATTTGATCTCATTTCAAATTTTATGGAGGCTCTTTCTTATTGCAGTGTCAACTGCCTTTCAAATAGCTACTGACACATCTACCCAGACACCAAGCTCCTGAATGTACATTACCTGAAGGTAATGTCAAAAAGTAAAGTCACAAAAACCATGAAGGCTCGTGTATTGCTAATTCCGTTGCAGCTACATCTCTGTCCTTCAATTATTTCATTCAACCCTGACTCTCATGAGTATCTAATTAAAGAACAAATGGTATTACACAATCACCGCTACTGTATGTATAGGCCCCAGAAGCAGACAATATTTGGAGAAGCCGAATCTTGGAGTCCGAAAACAATCTACCAACTTCTATGCGTATCAGCTTCATTCAGCTTTGTGTTTAGGCTTCAGTCATGTTTTTCAATTTCCCATAAATGCCAACAGAAAGAAGTTTCAAAATGAAAAAAATAAAAAAAAGAGAGAGGAAAAAGAAACAAAAAGGAACCAGAAAACAGAATAAAACTCCATATGTATACTTCTATTTTGTGCTTCTTGCAACCCACATGATTTATTATTAGTGATATGGGATCTTAACAGGGTCAGAAACTCCCTCCAACATTCAAAACGGCCAATACTTTTAGTCATGCTACGTATACAATGATAACAACATATCTGACCCCAACTCAAGAACAAGATACACATAATTTGCTGGAATTTTCCTCTAAAAGTTACTTCATAGTAACTATTGGATATGATAATACCTACACTTTGCTATATATGTCTAGAGATTCAACACCTATGTATATGATCTATGGTTATTATCAAGTCTGTAGCGCCATTTACCATTCAAAGGGCGAGACTGCTGGACATTGGACAAACATGTATTGCCCACTTTTGTAGTGGAATGCAGCCGGCTTAGACATTTGTAGGGTTAAGACATTACCAGGATATATAGCTACCTGAAAGTTGACAAATTAATGAAGCAGGCATGAGCATCACCACGGAAATGAGAAACTTCATTACTTGACCTACATGAGATCAGCAAAACAACATACCAGAAAGGACAGCGCTAAGGTGACACTTGGTCACCCCAGCTGAAGCTTGTTAAGTTGGTTTGAAACAGCCGGTCCATCTGATACAAGGAAACATTTATGCATCAGCCACTGCCTAAAACCACTTCCATCCGACACTGTTGCCCATCTGATACAGGGAGGACCGTGATTGATAAATGGCATTTTAGCTGTCAAATAGTTTAGTCTGAGATCAGGGGTTACAATGTCTGATGGAACTGATTCTGAATAGCTCAATACATCAATCCTTGAATCAGGTGGGCCAACTCGATAATTCTCTATTATATATGTAAATTAGAATATGTATATGTTCAGGCTTTCGGATTGCGTATTTCATTGCCACACCTCAAGAGAGATCATGAGCCACCGGGTACTAACCTTCAAAAGCCTGACAGCAAAATATCCCGATCTGAATGCCCTAAGTGTACGCTCCCATGCATAAAGAAGGACGGGGACTGCAAGATACATCCATGTCTGTAGCCAGAAGACGATAAACAGGTGAGCGTGCAGCTGCCTGATTCCCTTACCTCAGAATCGAAGAGCAAACGGGGAAAGGCAGAAGATGTACTAGATAGGAAAGCATACCGTCTTCTGGTACCAGTGATGAACCATGTAGAGAAAAACTCCATGGACGACTAGCAAGATGTAAACAATAACGAAAAGGTGGTGGGAATACCAAAACGCATTGAAGCCAGTGAGACGGTCCAGTGGCTTCGGGAGCTTGATAAGGCTACGTCGGAACCAGCGGGTTGCGAGAACGAAGGCCGCGGCCATGAATACCACCATTACGATTCCCGTGATACCTTCGGGTCCACTAAGGAGCTTCAAATACGAAGGTTTGCTGTCCCCGAAATCGTCCTTGACGAGATCATATTGATTGGACTGAGAGGAGATGAGGCGAGGGAAATCACAGGCAAGATGGTTTCCGACGTGGAGAATAACTCCAATAACAATTGCCGCAGCAACAGTCTGAAAGAGCAGCAGTAGTACGGAGTAGTGTGATCAAGTGGTGAACCACATCACATCAAATTAATTAGACTAATCGTGCGTACCTTGTGAAAGTTGATATTGTCGTCGAAAGGGATGAAGAGAGCGAGGGAAGTGGAGCGAAGGTAAGTGATGGTGTTCCGGCTGACTGGAAGGAGGACGAGGGCCATATTGAATTTGAGAGTCTCGGCAGCCCCTTTTGCGGTGAGCAAGCAATAGCCCATAATCTGAAAGGCGGCCATCCTCTTGTACTGCAAGAATTTCCAGAGAAAAAGGCCGACCACGATGAGGATCCACAGAGCCAAAACCCACAACCGTCTCCAGTGCTCCTGGACATAGTATGCAAGCTTGCTGCTCAGCTTCTTAATGGAGTTTTTCTTCCTGAGACCTTGGAGATTTTGACTCAACGCCTGGCTCGTCAGGCTGAGTGCCTGACTGTAGTTGAGGTACGTGTCCTTTTGTAGTAGCAACGTTTCTAGCTGCCATAGCTGCGGGCGCCACTTAATAATTAGTGTCAACACATGCGTAAATTAATATAATTATCAAATTACTGGTAAAAGCATCTAGCTAAAAATCAAATTAAAGAAAACCTCAAAACTCGAGGTGTAGATATTATGGTACTATCAAGTGTGAGACTCATATATGCCAGAATCTGAATATCTTTTATATATATGAACCCAACTATTTATTAGACAGTTTATAGATGCTATTGTCAAAGCATATGCACGTGTAACTTTAAACCATGCATGCAAGGAACCTGAGTGGATATATATGGTAACATTTAACGTTTTTTCTTCTAGGTGTACGTACTTATAGAGGAGGAATTTTTTGGAGAAGAAAATTACGTATGTACGTACATAACCTTTCTTTACAACTTTAATTACAGAAGTAAAAACATTGTCCAAATATCTAAATCTGAAGTCAATGGAGAAAAGGGCCTCGCCTAGAAAGAGATATAACAGAGAAAGACATATAATTAGGGTTAATATATAGTTGCGCATGGAGTACGTACCTCAATGTAGCCAAGCCTTTCGGGGTCCAATTCCTCCATAATAAGGGCGGCATACTCCTCTGCTTGCTCTTTCAGTCTTGACAGTTTGTTGGCAGAAGCACTGAGCATGATAATCTGCCAAATTAAGCGCCAAAACCCAAATGAATTGAAATGACATGAATATAAAGCTAGGAATAATCTGGGAGTCACGAGACTGCACCCATAGCCAGGTAATTAATTAATTACTTGACTAGACTCTCCATCTTCATTTGATCCGATATATAATGGTTCCAGCTAGACTTACTCTCGGACCTAGTTAAACTATCTACAAACTTTTGTTTGATCCAATTATCCTCAAATAAGTGAGGTTTTAAGGACAGGAAGAGGTTCTATATATCCCCCATCGCTCGCTCGCTTGCCCAGGGTCCATGAAACAAAATCCAAACACCAAGTCTTGTTCCCTTGCCTGCTCACTTGTTCCTTCCACTCGATCGTTAGGAGGCCAAAACCACATATCAATTAGCCCGTAATTAATGCACAAACTTGTCAAAACTGTAGGTGAATCAGTCCCCAAATAAACTTGACTTCCAAGGTCTCGGAGTAGTAGTTATTGTTGGTTTTGGGATCTTTCGCGTTCCGTCTATCGTCCAATTTCATTTCTTTTTGTTTTTTTATCCTTTACTTTTTTTTTTTTATCTTTAACGAGTGCACAGCCACCCAATTTGTATTTGTATAAATATAATGCACAAAAAATATGATAGAATGTAGCTACATACCTACCTACTAGCGTGAGTACTCTCGAGCCTCAAAGTGTAAAAGCAATATAGAAAAAAAATTAAGGGCCGGGGTTACATAGCGTTATTGAATACGCAAACAATCAGGACTTTTCCTAATTGGTCACCAAATTTTCATTTTTAAACTAATTAATCGCCAAATACTAGTTGACGGAATTATTGAAATTGGAAGGTGGATTCGGTCGGCAACTACTCGATCGACACCACCTCTTTCGGGAGAAGAGAGAGGGTGGAGAGAGAGACCGACTTACCTCTTTGACTTCCGCTTCGGTGATTCGTCCGTCTTCGTTTTTGTCAACCCTGTAACATTGAAATAAAAATAAGAAGAAATCAAATTATGTAATAACACTGTACTATCTGAACTTTGATGGCCGCCCGATCATTATTAATGGGAATTAATTGGACGTACTTCGTATTTTCAAAAAGTAATCAACTGCAATTGAAAGTATGGTTATATAGCTTACATATCGAAGAAGATCTGGAGGCGAGAGTCAAAGCTCTCATCCGTCATCTGCAACCAAAATTCGCGAAGCTCTTCTTGGCTTAACATCTCTGCCTTCAACCGTCGCCTCCGAGCCAGAGCATCGAAGAGTTCTAACGCGAACTCTTTCGAGTCCTTCATTCCTTTTGATAAGCACGATTACCGTACCGGAATTAAATGGGTCACAATTTATAATACAATATTAAGATTTTAAAGAGAGAAGCCAAAAAGCAAAATTAATGCGCTTAGCAGGAAACTGTTAATCGTACATTCAAGTACCGACGACAGCTCGATCTGCAAATTAGTGAAGGATGAACTCAACCAAATATATTATAAATTGTCATTGAATTATTAATCAAGGTAGCCATAGTTGGTTAAATATATGTGATGAACTGTATGACGTTGGTGCAATATGCAGGTACCTATGCATTGCGCAAAGTCGCTTCGATTGAGGAAACCGTCTTTCGCCAGCCGCTCGAAATTGTGCTCAACCTGGTTCCACGCATCGGGACCTCCCATATTCGCCGGGCCGGGCCGGCTGCCGCCGCCGCCGCCGCTGATGAACCTGAGGCCCTTGAGAGCCTTCTGGGCCCCGGATCGGGTGCGATCCAGTTGCGCTCGCTGTCGTCTCAGAGCGCGGGCGGCTTGGGCCGCTTCCAACGCCGACGACTGTGCCGCCTCATGATCCGCGGAGGAGGAGGAGGAGGAGGGGGGGGACGAGGCCGGTCTACACCCGTGTGCCCCTCCGCCGTTGCTCCAGTTTGAGAACCTCTTCAGTTCGAGGGAAAAGTACTGTCTGGCGCGGGACGCTGCCTCCGCCTTGAGCTCTTGTGAGAAGTGTCGCAAGCGATATATTTGAGAAGAGGAGGAGCTCCTCCCGATGGAGGGAGATGCTGCACCGGAGCCTGCAGCGCCATCGCGTGAGTTGACGAGAGACGAGCTCGGGTCGGGCGCACTCGCCGCAGGCTCCACGCTTCGAAGCACTACCGTGTCATCGTCTTGGAAATCGAGTGTCACCTCTACCAGCTCCTCCTCCTCCTGATCATTCCATATTCCGCCGGGCGCTACAGCCTTCCCGGTGAGCGGGTCGGACGCCCATCGTCGCTCGTGCCTCGAAACGCCACCAGTACCCCTCGTATGATGATCTTCGTGAATCATTTTAGTTACTGATGATGACAACACGAACGGCAAAGTAATCAAATTTTTATAACTCAACTCGATGATCGATCGATCATCGAGCAAACAAACAAAAAGAAAAAGAAGAAAAAGTCGACGACGAGCTCGCCTGAGACTTGAAATTGTATAAGAGCTGGAAGAGGATCAGCAATGATGGCATTCTTGTATCGCCGTCCCCCGCCTTCGTCTTCCTTGGCTCTCCGACAGCTTGCTCGGACAAGTAATTAAAGCAATCCGATCAGATTACTCGTTCGGAATTTGTGGTGAAGAAATCGGTGCCTTCTTGTAAATTATTCAGCGCCCAGTATGTATAATACGTACACAATTGAGGATTGGGATATATGGAGCTAGGGTCACAAATCACGAGTCACAACTCGCATTTGATCGTCATTGACGGGGAGAAGGGAGGAACATTTGGGGAGGCGACTAATTGCTAGTGGGGTTGGTGGGGTGCCGGCCCCGCCGGGACTCGGGAGCGAGACGGAAGACTAAGTTAAAGTTTGAACCACTAAGTTAAAAGACTGCCGAGACCCTGGAGTACTCTATATGAGAGTACTACTACAAGTCTAATTAATATCAATATGTAGAAGGTGCGGGCCGACATTTTACTTTATTATTCATAAACTAAAACGTTAAAACTTATAAGAAAGAAAAAAATCGACAAAAGAGAAAAAAGAGAAGCGCGTCAGGAATCTCTTGGAAAAGACATGTACGCGAAGCGAGAAGCTCGCATGCTGAAAAGAGAAACACTGTTTGATGTTTGAAATTGGAATTTGGAGCAAGGTGGAAAAAAAGAAAACAAAAAAAACTAGGCCAGAAAAGGACAAGAGAGAGGCAGATAGCCAGTACTGCGGCCGGGGGAGCGTGCTCCAGCGCTGCTGCTCCAAAGTATATATACATATATATCATCTTCTTCTTGGGATAATCGGCAGTGCCCCCCGCTTCTCTCATTCTCTCTCACTCGTCCCTGGTTTCTCCTCATCTCTGTCTGGTCCCCAGTCCCTGTTACACTCCCCCGGCAACAAACACTACACACGCGTTTTCTGACCATTCTGATAGGTTCGTCAACAAAAGTCATGCCTTCATTTCGTCAGTTTGTTGCCTGTTACCTGTGAGCTCATCGGCTGTGAAATACAGTAAAGCAACTCCGGACGTGTCGCGCGGAAATCGAGTCTCAAGTACGCGAAGACTTGAGATTATTAGCATTGTATGCACAAAATACGTCATGATCATCTGGAGAGAAAACACCAAATATTTGCACAAAAACTTTGCGCCACTTCGTTCTTTAAACCTTGTCCTCTTCTTTTTGCCTTCTTTTAACTTGAGCAAGGATTCAAAGACCGAATAATATATATAGTTAATACAGTACTAGTAAGTGCCCTGCCATCACCTACCGTCGTTGGAATTCTCAACCTCAGACCAACTGATGAGGTAGATTTCCCTTAACTCAAAGTACCGATGAGGACGTTATTACCCGAGCGACAAAATAAAATTACGTAGACTTGACCAAGGCCCTATCGAATAGTACTCGGCAGATTTCGATCTAAGAGAGTCGTCGTTAAGATGCATGCATGGTAAGTCATAGTTTTAGCTTCGGACCTTTTATTTGATTTGGTTGAGAATATTAAGGTGGCAACGATGAAGGCTTTCTCAAATTAACTCTTTAAAAGAGTTTTCTAAGAAAAAGAACTCTTTAATAAAGTAAATGATCAACTCTAGCAAATAGAGAAGCTCTTAATTACGTTTGGCAACAAAAATCTTACAAGCTACTTTTAAATATATAAAGACAATAATACCCATTATATATAAATAAGTAATTTAATAATTTAATAAATATAATATAATAATATTATTAAATAAAATAAATCTAATAACAGAAATAAGTGCGAGACTAGTTTTTTGGATGGAGCCTGAAGAGGAGATATACTGAGCAGAGATTCAGGGCGATTAATTCGAGGATGTAGGGAAAAGTAGATTTTGTAAAGGTAAAGTTGGAAATAAGTTGCCAAATGCTGCCTAAAAATTATGCCTAACTGACTCCACACAAGAGAAGCTTTCTTCTTTTTGGAAGAGTTATTTTTTGGCTCTTCCGAAGCGACGAAATTTGACTCCATCAAAGCGAACTTCACGGTGGAGGAGGTGCATCCAAACATAAATTCTAGGTGCGGAGCCGTTTTTCCGAAAAGCGGTTTCAATGCCCCAAGAAGCTATGCCAAACGGGGCCTAATTATTCCTGAATGACCAAATCCTAACCAAACCATTTACATACCTCCCATAAGCTAATTAACTATTGAAGCAACAAAATCCTCCTCCAAGTGCACATGCAACGTCACAAATTTGATGAATGAACCAACATAATCTTAATTATCTCTAGATCCGTGTAAATTATATGCAGAAATTATAAAAAGACATAAAAACCACTAAAAAGATAAAATTATATCCTATCTAAAAAACAAATACAACTATACTCTGTCTAAGTTTGAATTTTAAATAAATCTGAATCCAAACAGCCTACCCATTTGAATTCAAATGGTGTTATTCCTCAGGTCCGGTTCACTACAGTTCATATAACTCTGACTCGTTTGCCGGCTACATGGTTCGATGTTGTTTTAGGTCAGAAGAAACCCAAACTAAACGATCCACTATTAGATATGTATAATTGTAGTTGGGTGCACCCATTGCCCCTAACTTTGCTGTACCTGAATACAATGCGTGAAACACATATTTTGCCCACAAAAGTAGCCAAAGAACACTGAGCCGTTCACCCTAACCTCTATTTTTCCCACAACTGCTACTAGTTGTCGACTACTCCCGCAATGCCTCTTGGGAATTGATTGGTTAATTCATGAAACGCCTCTGTGAGCGCCGAGTAAATTTTCAACTTCACACATTTAACTTGTAACTTCTAAGCATGCGGTAGCTTAAAAAAACTTAAGAAACTTTCTCAATTTTAAATTTAAGTAAATTAAGTTATCTCCTAATGATCAAGAGATTGCTTTCCTATATACATAGAAACCACGTAATAGATTGTCCCATTAAGTTCGATCCCACCAAATCCCAATCAAAATGTTATATATTTACGTTATCTAGACATGGAAACATATATATTGAGAGCATGCAGGAGAAGCTAGGCTCAAGAAATTTTTATCCCACTTTCTAGATCAAGACCACTCGCTGAACTTATACTCAGTATCGACAAGCATTAATTCCTATCTAACGGTCCATGAGAAGACTACGTACGAATCCTAGCAGGTGAAATAGCAAAATGAGTTCATATATAGTCCGGCTTAATAATGTTCTAATTAACATGTACGTACGTTACAATATAGCCCTTATATGTAAATGTGCTTTTCCCTTCTCACATCACAGGGGAATAAATAGATCTTCGAGGGATTAGTACCCATACAACTATGTACAGATATTGCGCAAAATATTTTACTTGCAGAGTATTATTGGTCCACCTAACCCGATAACTCCATAGGCCAGGTTCTCGATCATCCTAGAAATTATGCCACGCATACCCCCAATTAGTACACAGGTCACCGGCCCGTTAGCTCTTGATTTTCTCGCAAGTTGACTAAATATTAATGTATATTAATGTGGAGCACGTCGGTGGAGAGAGAAGAGGCAGTCCAAACAAATGATTGAAGTGGAATTAATCAATATGATTTAATAGAAAAAATTCTCTATCCCAAAGGCGCCCAATTAACATTCAGCAAAAAATGTAAAGACTTGTGGTTGAATATAATTTTTTTGAAGTCTCTTATTTGGTACTTTTATAATAATTAACATCAATATTAAACACACGGCCATAAACATATTAAATTTTTCGAGTCTAGAGTCTAGACTATTATATTTAATTTAAGCTGTGTATTTAACCGACAAGCTTCATAGTGGATTCTAATTAAGGACATCTCCAAATAAGCTAAAACTAAATTTCTCTATTAGTATAAATGAAAGTTAATTAAATTTTCTTTGACATTAATTAAGAGCTGCAGTTAGGTATTACCTCACCACTGTTTACTCAATCTGACACTTTTGAACGAGAATTTATTTCATTTTTGAAAAATTAAAATTTGTAATCATCTTGAATTTTCGTAAGGGAAGTACTTGGCCCAAGTGGGAGTAGCTAGCTAGCTAGGGCGAGGAGCCTAGGATGATGAAATGGACGGGGTCACGACTCACAGAGTCACAGCCGCGTTGACCGATGAGTACCGCCTGCGTGCCTTTCAAATGAAAAAATAATAACAATGATAAAAATCACAAAAGTCTAAAACAGCTGCGTGGCCGGGACTGATATCTCCACTAGAGTTCGGCACGTACGCGTTATTGGCTTCTCACCTCACCACACGTGCTGAAGTGGGCTTTTCCCAAATCCCAAATTTCTAAACCAGAGATAGGGTTCGGAATTGGGGAAGGCTAGGGCTGGGAGAGGGCAGAGTAGAACCCAAACGAGAGACACTGGTGGTCGGCCTTTTCAAAGTCTATTCTTAAGATTGACAACTATCTCAGAGGCGGGAAGAAGAAGCGAGGCTGCCTATTGCCCTCCCTCTTGTTCTGTCGACGAAAACTTCCCTATCTGACGCCAGGTATTTCTGTTTTTTTTGAAGATTTGCTTTGTTTGGGAGAAGATATGCTGTGTTATCTCCTCCCGTTCCAAGGCCACTCTCTACAGTTACTTTTCTCCCCAGTTTTAGTTGCTTTTTTCCAACGCATTCCTCCGTCCTAGCATCGAATCTCTCCGTCTTTTGGTCGTCACACTTCTATTTGTTTGGAGTCGTTTAGCTGTCGTTGTCGGAGGAGCCGCTCTAGAAAATATCGGAGACTTGTATCTCCTCCCCTCTTCCAAAGATGCCTATGGACGACAAGTTGCTGGACGACATAATACGTCGCCTTCTGGATGCAAAGGGTGGCAGGATACAGAAGCAGGTTCAGCTGACAGAGGCCGAAATACGGCAGCTTTGTTTATCCTCCAAAGAGATTTTCATCAGCCAGCCTAATCTCTTAGAGCTGGAAGCCCCCATTAAAATCTGCGGTAAACTTTACTTGTTAGTTTTTATACTCTGGCGGTGCAATTTATCTCTGTTTTTGCCCCTCCGGTTTCGAGATTTATCTGATATTTCATCTTTTCTTTTTTTTCTTTAAGTATAGTACTTAGCTGTTCGCTGAAGTAACCGGTTAGGTTAATCTTTTCTAAGGACAAAACCGTGAATTGAATGGGTTATTGGCGACTTAAAGAAAGGATTTAATCTGTGGAAGGTTGCCTAGGTTTGGTAGAAAGCCGCTACTCGGACGAATTTATTTATTTATAAAGCTGTCGATGTTTTATTCCATTTGTATAACAAAGAGAATTAATGATCGTCTTATAAGTGGAGATATTTCACTTCACCAACGGCTTTATTCTGATGTAAAGTTGGAGAATACGGTTTGGCAAAGGGTGTTCTTTCTGCGTCAACTACCTATATTCGTATAAGTTCAGTGAAGTCTTCTGCTTGGAAGTTCGAAGCTCAAATATGTAACTATGATACTGTTTGATGTCGGAAGCTCTGATTTTCAAGGCTTTCATTCAGGAAGAGGCAGTAAAGCTGCACAAATCAATACCAATAACCAAACAGTGCATCGGGTTAAGAAGTTGAAACACTTATTCTAGCTCTTTTTATGCTTTCCTGTGTTTTTAGGATTAAGATGCTTTATAGCCAAACAGAGTATTGGCAGTCTTGCTTCCTTTATTGACTTCGCCTTTTGTAGCATATTTGTTGGGAAAAAAATTAATTCAAGAGAGAAATAGGTCATGTGATCCAATGAGCAGTTCATCATGTACACTGATGGCTTCAATCTGAAAATGAGAAAAATAACGATGCTGCTGGAAGATGTGAACTAGAATAGATACATTTATTTTTATTTGAGTGTGATGAGTTTCTTTTGTTTGAGAATGTGTGAGAACTTTCTTGTATCTCCTCATATGTCAAGTTGTTAGCTTCTTACAGCTGGGGGTTAGTGTGTCTCGTTGACACATGCTACCCCATATAATTTTTTTTGTTGATAGTTACATATATTTCTTTTTTCAGTTGTGGTTAATCATTACCATACAAATTTTGGAATTTTCATTGGCATAATTCGGGGCAGCTTTTTTTTTTTTTTTGCGTTTCTCTTGTGGATATTTCAGTAATTTATTGCCATTTTCTTTAGTAGTTACATTTTACATTGGTAATACACATATAAAATATATGCTTAAATTCAACATTAAAATTAATAGTCTGTATCAAATATATAATTCCGTTATACTTAGCACTTGAATGTGCTGAAATGGTTTTTGTGTTTTTCTTTTGCTTGTGCTTTTCCAACATTTGTCGTAGATTCTGCAAGTAAGTTACATCATCCTTCCCATAAAAGTGAATGTCTGGAACACTTGAATGTGTTGAAATGGTTTTTGTGTTTTTCTTTTGCTTGTGCTCACCCAACATTTGTCTTAGAATCTGCAAGTAAGTTACATCATCCATCCCATAAAAATGAATGTCTGGAAGCTACTAGCCCTGCAAGAACAGCATAACTTCGTCAACCAACTTGCTCTGGTCAGGAAGATGATAGACATAGCTTCTGCATGAAGGTTTAGGGAAATTGGACAAGAATTAGACATTAGAATATGTCTGCATGTACTTGCGAGTTTTCATAGGGGTTTTGCCAATGAAACAGGGAAGTGGTCATACTTTGACATGGATGAAGGATACTGATTTATCCATGTGAAGTGAAGCCTGAAGGAGGAATCTCAGCTGCCCAAAAAAGAAAAAGAAGTTTTGTTGCTTATGTAAGTCTGTCGCTGAATTTGCTTTTCACTAGGCCTCCTAAAAAGAAGATATTTGTCTTCCTTTTTGTTTTACATTGGCTGTAGTCCCAAAGGATATTTCCTAGCAGTGGTTGGTAATCTTCAGTTTGGAATCATCCATTTAGTCTATCCATTATTTGAAATTTCATGAGAAGCCTTCAGATGAAACAATTGAATAGCTTTTTTATTGAAACAGTTTAATTTTTTTGTTTTTTTTGTGAAACTGACAATTGAATAGCTTTGACTAATTGTTTCTGAAACAAAGAACATAGATGTTATAAAAACTTCATCTAAGCACTTTGTATTGTGTCTGCAATGGATTTGTCTAAGTTGGGGAGGGGAGATTGCAGTTTGTTGTTAACAACTAATATCTGCTAGGATAGTTTTGTTAAAAACTTCTGCAAGTGGAGAAATGAAGACCTTTGCCACCTGTGGCATCTCTCAGATAGTCAGAACTTGGAAATCCTTTTGTTACTGTTCTTGTTTTGCTCTGGTTAGTGTGACATTCCCTTTTAATAAATTAAAACCTGCAAATTAATGGTCGCAGACAAACTTCGAATGCGAAAGCTTCCCTTTTACAGGAAAATGGGAAAAAGGAATATATACATTTAGGCATAGCCCTTAAGAAAAGTTACTATTTGGGTAAAGTCAAGGTAAAGTTCTCAATTCCTGTATTTTCTTTACATGGAATGTCCCAATTATTAGCTTAGTATGTCAATATGTCGCTACTAGAATCTGAGTGTTTCAAAGAGTCCTAATTAGTATCCCAGTGTTCCAACAAGTCCCAATTAGTATCCTAGGCTATCAAGGAGCTCAGTTGTTAGAGGTTTATTAGAGAAGCATTTAGTTAGTAGTGTTAGGCAATTTAGGAAAGTCATAGAGGTAATTTATATTTTTGTTAGTTGCTGAAATTTCTTTCAGCGAGTGCTTTTTAAATTTGGTAGTCATCATTCATCTTGTATTAAGATCATTGTCGTAGGGGAATTATACCAAATCGTTGTATCCTACTTTGGCAAGGACAGGTATTTTTACACCCTCCATTAGGCAGATATATAACTTTCACATGTTTAAAATAATATTATAGATTTTCTCTTTTGGTTGGAAATTGTTCTTTCTTTTGCTGAGAACAATTTCTGTGTTTTTCTCTTGTTCTAGCTAATGTTAGTTACAAAATAGCATCTGAATATTTAAGTTCTTCCTTGGAACTTGAAAACAAGAAATACCCTAGAGCTGAGAAGTAGGTTGGGTATGTTATACTCCAGTATTATCTATTATTTATATTTCAGCAATTTGGTGCCATTATCTGGCCTCTTCCGTTAAGGTTTCTGCTGCTGGATTATTTCCATCCTGAATATGCTGATATTGTAGGTCGTTCTTTGTGAGTCAATCTCTATACACATGAAAATTATGTTCACCAAGTGTTTTCATGTACAAGGAAGAATGTACTTTATAGGTTTCTTAAAAATCTGGGGGAAATTTTCTCCTGAAAAAGTCGATGCACATTTCTTTTGTTAGTAGAGAGGGAGTGATCCAGTCCAAAGTTTAATTAAGTAGCAAAAGATGGGCTTGAAATGTCGAAGGAAAAGTTGTGGTTCATGAACAGTTTGAAGAACTTATAGAAGAATCTGAGATGTGATGACCTTAAAAAAAGTAAAGCCAAGAAAATATTATTGTGTTGCTGAAACATAGAATGTTTAGATTATTTATCTTATACTAGGGCAGTAAGTGGGGTTAGTAAATTTCCTATGCCAAATGGTATTGAATTATATGTCTTTTCTGATATGGTTGTGTATGTCTTTGTTTTTGTTAACTTCTTATTTGGTGCACTAGTAAATAAGTTAAAAAGGACATCTTTGTAGCTTCAACAGGAAAAGTTAAAGTGACAGGTAAAGTGGCACGTTATAAGAGAATTAGAGGTTATATTTAAAAATCTTCTTCACTTTAGTCACGGATATCTAGAGAAAGCCGCTGCTCTTTACTCCCTGATTTTAATACCTCTTGAGTTTTTGTTGGAGTAACAAACCCTAAATCAACTTTTAACAATTCTTTCTAGGTTACAATGTTTATGTGCAATCGTGTTGGATTTCTGCTTCTCCATTAATCTGAAATGCAAACTTGCTTTAATTGTGCTTTCTTTCCACATGCTCCCAAATAGACATTGCTCTGCTGTTGCTAACACTCTTCCTTCATAAGAGTGGACATTTCCCATTTAATCTGTTTCATTTTCATTCTTTTTTTTTTTTTTTTTTTTTGAAGAGATTGATTCCATTACATGTGGGCTTAATACAGTGCTACATTGATTACTTTTCCGTAAGCCGCAGCTAGCTTAGGAAAAACTTCGTACTTCACGAGACTCGAACTCAAGACCTCCCGCAACACATCCCTCGGTGTTACCACTGTGCTATGCTCAGCTTCATGTTTCATTTTCATTCTTCACAATAAAATAAACAAACAATTTAAAAAAATAATGAAGAATTAAACATGGGAATGCTTGTCCCCAGTCAAACTCTTGTGATGGACACCTGTCTCCTACTGCTCTGCCAGGTGCATCTTTCCTGATTTTGTCTAACTTGCTGTTAACATATTAAAACAATATTGTGGCATCAGTAGGATGTGCTCTGATCAATGATGATTTAAAATTTAATAGGTAACAACTTTCAAAAAAAAAATTTACTAGAGAACCTTGGCATTTTGAAAATTTTTTAACTATTGGTAGATCATGCATTATGAGAATTCTATACTGTAGCAAAAGAAGGTCGATCATTCTATAGAGACAAGCTGATTATGTTTTCCAAAAATGTTGTATTTATAGAGCAATATTACATCCTTGAGCTAATTTTTCATGTTGTTTTTATAATTTTTTATTGTTTTTGGTAAAGTTGAGAATGAATATTTGGAAAAGGAATAAGAGAAACTCTAAGTTTGCTTTCTTATCTTTGCTTATCTTTTTTTACATTTTTCCTGGGTAATAGATCAGACATACTTTTGAATCGTTTATGTTATTGAGGCTACTGGTGTTGGAAAAAAATTTGACCACATTTCCAAGAAAAAAGGCCTTAAATGGACTGAGAAGAAGCTACTGACGTCTACTGTTCTAAGTGGATAGATTTCTCTTGACTTTGCTAGCAGATTTCATAAGCTATTCTGTGCGTAGAAGTGAGTTGAAGTTTACTTTACAGGAGATATTCATGGACAGTATTCTGACCTGCTTCGGCTATTTGAGTATGGGGGCTTTCCGCCAGAAGCAAATTATCTGTTCTTAGGGGACTATGTGGACCGTGGTAAGCAGAGTATTGAAACCATTTGTCTGCTGTTGGCATACAAGATCAAATACCGGGAGAACTTCTTTCTTTTGAGAGGCAACCATGAGTGTGCTTCCATCAACCGTATTTATGGGTTCTATGATGAATGCAAGAGGAGGTTTAATGTTCGATTGTGGAAGACGTTTACCGATTGTTTCAACTGTTTGCCAGTCGCTGCACTTATTGACGAAAAGATTCTTTGTATGCACGGGGGACTTTCTCCAGACCTGAAGAACTTGGATCAAATACGTAACATTGCCCGTCCAGTTGATGTGCCCGACCAAGGCCTTCTGTGTGACCTTTTGTGGGCTGATCCTGATAAAGAAATTGATGGTTGGGGAGAGAATGATAGAGGGGTTTCTTACACGTTTGGTGCTGACAAAGTTATTGAGTTTCTTCAGAATCATGATCTTGACCTCATCTGCCGTGCCCATCAGGTGATTGTACAATAGTATTGATGAGCTGACCTCATTCTAAATCAGTTGATGTCTTCTTTCATTTGGTTCTGTGTACACTTTACTTGCAAAGATATGTTATCTAACGAGCACAAGTTGGGTGCTCATGCCAACACATTTCCTCTGCAAGTGGATACTATGATTTCTTTCTCTCCTTGGCAACAAAAGATTGACTAGTTCGGGCAGAAAGTTATGTCAATAAAATGAGACAACTAGTTACTTAATACTTTGCTATAATAACTTATTCTTTCTTAATAGAAGAAAATGGCATGGGACAGCATAAAAAAGTTACTATGGAACATCTTTGCAGTAAAACAGTTATTATGAAACATCTATTTTAAAATTTCTTAGGTGCTTTAGTGGAAAAATCTTTCTAAATTTCTTCTCCTCTCAGTATTAACACAAAAACAGAAGTATTGTATATACACAGCCTCCACTGACATGTTGAACTTCTTTTTTTTTTTTGTGTGTGAATTATGTCAGAAAAATATTTTGAACATCTATTAAAATATTTCTTGGGCACATTTAGTGCAAACTCCCCCTACAATATATTTTTGGAGAAAGTCGTATTGTTTTTTTGGAAGAAAACTATAATATACAAACACTTCTTTCGCTAACTCCAAAAGCATTTTGTTGCATAGTTTCTCTGTTTTTTTTTTAGTTGGTATTTCATTTATTCAAAAAAAAATCGGAGTACATGAAAGCATTACAAGAGTAGCTAAGGCGTCCAAATAACAATTTGTTGCTCAGAAACGTGTATCAGTTCTACCATTAGCACTCCTAGGTACATGACTCCAACAAAGTTGCATAGTTTCTCTTTTTTTTTTTTTTTTGTAAATTGTGAATGTGAAATTAAAGGAGAGAGGTGGAGGGAGGGAGGGAAATTGGAGACTGTCAAAGTCCGTAGCAGTACTAATTCAATGAGAAATACATCATAGGACTCAAACACCTACATAGTTTTCTATATGAAATTGCTAAAAGTACACATCTCTTTGTGATCGAATTCTATTTGCATAAAGAAAATGATGGTATGTATTATTTCAGGTCTAATGACAAATCGATCACTTCTGCACCATATTTTTTTCTCTAAACATTGTACCAGGAATATGTTTATTTATTTACCTCACTTATGTGTATGAGCAGGTTGTGGAAGATGGTTATGAATTTTTTGCCAAACGCCAGCTGGTTACCATATTTTCTGCTCCTAATTACTGTGGGGAATTTGATAATGCTGGCGCCATGATGAGCGTGGATGATACTTTGACTTGTTCCTTCCAGATACTGAAACCTTCAGAAAAAAAAGGTAAAACTGGATTCTGCAATGGCGGGTTAAGACCGGGAACTCCACCACGGAAGGTATGAATGTGTTTTTGTTTGGTTTTACAGTAGATGATCATCTGAAGTCTTGGTATGTATAAGCTGTTATTTAAAGCTCGTTGCATTGTTTCATTGCCTGTCTACATTGCGTCCTATAGAAAATTGTTTCTGTAACAGCTACTGATGGTTTCATCTTAGATTTCTGTACCATTAGTCTATCAGTACCAATATACATACATACATACATACATACATATATATGTATATATATATATATATATATTACACAAGAAATAGTAACTCTTATACTCTATGTTCTAAGGTTCCATCAGGAAAACACTTTCCTAGAATTTTTTGAAATCTAAGATCAAAATACATCTTTTAGTTGCTATGAGAGACTTAGCATGCATTCCTGCGTGTTATCCTAGAGTAAGGATATATATTCAGTAAACCTTTCTTATAGCACTATTCAGTTTTGAAAATTAGCATTTTTGTAGAATGATATTTCATTTAAATGAGTTGAAACTCAAACAGTGAAAACATCTTGATGTCTTGATTGGCCAAAGTTGGGCTTTTTGAGAAGCTTTTGATTATTTTTAGTATAATGGCCTTCATAATTTATTAGGCAATCCAAATTAATGACCAAAGCCCGTAGATCACCTTAGTTGTGGTTTCTGTGTATCATCTTGTGACAGTATTCAATTCAACGGAATCTGTATAGGAAGTTCATTTAGTGGCTACTGAACTTGTGCCATTTACCTCTCAAACTTGAATATGAAAACAGAACACATCGTATCCATGACCGGGTTTGTGGAGTTTCTCTTTCTTAATTTAAAGATGAGGATGAAGCGGTAAGTAAAGCTATTTGGTCTTTTCTGAGTCGTGACATCGTATTCATTCAATTCATCTTACAATATATTACTAGCACTTGCGTTGATATCGGAATTCATGCTCAGTGACATAAAAGACTGTTTGTTATCATGGATGCCTTTATTTGGTTACTGGCGTTGTGTTTTACGGCCAGAAAAACCAACGCCTTGATAAATATGAGTCTAGTTGTATGTTGATTTATTTCTCTTGATAAATATGAGTCAAGTTGGATGTTGATTTATTTTTCTCTAGTGTTGTGGTTGATTAGAATTTCAACCATCGATGCATGGAGCAGAGTTTCTTTTACTTCACTGCTCTGCAGTTTCCTCTTCTTTTCTAGCATCCAATTTACTGGCGTTTTGATTTTTTTAAAGGTTAATCCCGAGTGACCAGGAAGTATTGAGGTTGAAAAACATTAGTTTAGCATATCTTTCTTTGGCAGGAATTTTACTTGGCATTTAAAGTTCAAACACGATGTAGGTTGTTATTTTTATTAATTTCTCGTTATTCATTATATTTCACGTTCACCATCAAAATTATTATTCATTTTGAATTATCATTCGTTTGTCATCCATCTTCGATTGTTTTTATAGCTTTTCAAGGAGCATCGTGTTCGACATTATAAGATTTAGGAGCTTTTATGGGGCATATATCTTCTTGTGCACAAATTACTGTCCATGTATAAGGTGTTCTAATTGATTAGATATATTAGAGCGGACCAGAATGCCCCTCCAATCAATTATCGAGTGTGTTTTAAAGCAACAACTTTCCTTGAACCAACTCCCTTTACCCGCTTTCTGGATATTAATTTTGACACTACAGATTCAGCAAAAGTAATCTTCATTCTCGTCACCAATACAGATTCTTCATTTCTCATCAACAAACGCTTATTTGTATATGGTTCTTTAATGTTACCAGAAAATGACACCAGAAAATGACACCAGAAAATGACATCAGAAAATGACACCAGAAAATGACACCAATGTTTTAATGAAATCTTAGGTTGACAGGTAATGAGATATAATCCCCTTAGTGAAAAAATTAAGTTCTTTAATACAACTATAGTGTCTCAGAACTATGGTAATTAGATAGTATGTTAGGATACACCCAGTGAGGTGACAAATTGGAGCGGTATTCTTGTTTGAACCTTGGAGGGTGAAAGCGTGGGAAGTGATTCAGATATATCCCAGCTGCCATTGAAGAATTATAATGTTTGAATTGGGAGTTCAAGATGTAGGAATCCCAAAAAATACCCTTTTAAGTAAAGACAGATATGAAGTATTGGAATCAGATTAGATTTTTGGCCAACGTGGTATTCGGTATATATATCTTGTTATTTAGTGCATCTTATTTGTGGATTGTAATTTGTGCACGAAAGGATATAGGCTTAATAAAAGTTTCTAATATTCATATTGTTGATATGTTTTTCCTTCGCAGAGA
Source organism: Aristolochia contorta (assembly GCA_022405105.1). Classification (NCBI taxonomy): domain Eukaryota; kingdom Viridiplantae; phylum Streptophyta; class Magnoliopsida; order Piperales; family Aristolochiaceae; genus Aristolochia; species Aristolochia contorta. The sequence continues at coordinate 153,584 of CM039667.1, read as the reverse complement.
GATTTGGGGTTTAATCTTAGGGTACATTTAGCTTAGTTCTTTGGAAACAACTTCTTTTTGGATGAGCCTGTTTTTAGACAAATATTTCTTTCAGAGGGGATTTTATTGTTTTGGAAGAGGTCCACCTTGATACTTTTCCAAGGGGAGTTCTTTCTGCAGCATGAAGCTCTTGAATTTTGCTGGTTAAATCATTTTTATGAAAATGGATGGCTGCATAATCGAATCTTGTCGCCACCATGCCAAATTTTGTGAGTGTATGGGATGGCTTTGTGGTTACACATGGCAGAGTTATAATTGAGGTCCTGGGTTTGATTTGAAACTCCTAATGTGACTGGTCTGCCCTGTCACTGTTTGGTATCTTGTCTGAGCAGTCTTCCGTCCAAATTATTTCATGGATTTCCAATGTTGAATGATTTGAACTGATGCCTTTATACTGTTTTCATAAGTAGTAAGAGCAAGTTTACAATGTTTGTTTTTATTTTTTGGTGTTTTTTCAGGGTGTAAAAGCATGAACGATTCCCCTTGCCAAAGTAATGAAGATTTCCGACGATTCTCTGGTTGGTTTCTCTTCTCCTGCGATCAGATTATTCAGTGTATATTATTTGTAAAACAACGATTATGTGAAGAACCCGGAACTGCCTTATTTGATATTTTTGTTTGGGCATTCGAGCTGAACTGTGCTCTGCTGGTATTATTTCATGTCTAAAGCCCGGCTTCCGTTTCGCTAAAATGACCTTCCATCTATATCTTGCCAACGAGATTACCAAATAGAAAATCTATGTACTCGTGTACGTGAGCAAGCTCATTCAGTTTCTCTTGTACTAGCAAGCTCATTCAGTTTCTCTTGTACTAGCAAGCATAGTTAACGGCCTATACAGGCCCATTCTTATCCGTTCTTTAGCGAAACTAAAACTCAGTAGTGTCTATTTACAGGGAACAAATTCCCCTATTTTATACTTATCTGGACTTTTGATCTGCCTAAGTTTTTAAGGGCACAAGAAAAGAAACCTATGATACTCCCTTCTTGTGTCTGTAACATTTCGGAATTGATTTCCTGTCACTAACTCATGCATGTACTTGCTTTGGAAGTATTGGTTATGAGATTTTAGACTCTTAACTGTTAAAAAAATATCTGATTAAAGATGTAGATATCGACCCTCACCATTTATATTAACCTACACTAAGATTTGCATTAGTATTCAATCGATCAATCGATTTTCAATATTTGACTATGGCATAGTATGTGAACTTGTTTATCCAACAAATTCTATATACTCCTAGCATCAGTCCTAGTACATTTAAAATTTTTACTTCTAGAATAAGACTTCAAGACTTAATATATATTATATTTTTTGAGAGTTGATATAAATTAAGTATTTATAACCTTGGAATAATTTGGGCTATCATTTGATTTTTTATGTTGTCTTTGTCACAACTTATTATAGACTATGAAGTTAAAACTTGTTTTGAACCAATGTCTACAAATTATGTTGGCCAATTAAATGCTGATTATAATAACGATATAAATTTTTGTGAGTTAGTCGTTGAATTAGTCATTGATATATATATGGTTTATTGTGTCCTGTTGAAGGTAATTACCACACATAAGTGAGTGTTTATTTTTAATACGTTTCCATAATATTTACGTTCTTATAAAATGGTTTTTAGCATATCTATGCCTATCACGAAACATATTTGTTCGTAGATATCTAGCCATATGAATTTCGATAAGTGTAAGATGCAGATATATCTAACCCTATCCTTGACGGTCCCGTGGATCCCTTGTGCACTTTTGTCGTCTTATAGGCTTACCTCCAGTGGACGTATCTTGTCGTATCCTTGCACATTCATAAAATTGTTTGCTGCTACACACTAATGGTAAGTAAAAAGAGTAGAAAAATTATATCAGTATTTCCTGATTTTACTTCGAGGTTTTACATCCTGAAATAGCTGCATAGTTGGTAGTCTAAATAGGAGAAAATTTAGGGTTTAGAGTTTACCCATTGAATAGGTTTATAAATTTTATTAAGAAACTAAAATCTTGCAGATTTTATGTCTATCTTTATTTCTTACTAAGCTGCAATGTGACACCACGTCAGGATGTAAAGTCTTAGAAGTAAAAAACCAACAATACTTATATCACTGCTAATAAGAGTAATGCTATGTTATGTGCACGACAGCATTATTTTAACAAAAATGATTTCGGTATTGTGACATCATTAAGTAGATCTGCCACTGATATTTTTCTCCAATTATAGAAACAAAATCATTAAAATAATATTCTGTATTTATTGAAAGATTAATGATTTACGCACAGAGCTTATGGACGTGCACGAGCTCTCTCACAAAATAATAAAATAATATATTTTTTGGGTTCCGTAAATTATGTTATTTTAGGCTTTGTGTGCGAGTCATTATTCTTAATGAAATTGTCGTATAAAAATGAAATCCAAATTTTGATTGATAACCTAATGATGGTGTCCTTTAGTACAAGTGTAAAAGAGCACACTTTCTGAAGATACCTGTAATCTTTTCTAATTTTTCATTCACTTATCTTGCTCGTCCTCTCCTCACATCTCTCACAATTACCGACTTGATTTTCTCTAACTATTTCTTCACTCTGTATCTCGACTCTCATGGATCTCAAACTGTACAAACTATGTTTTAATATAGAAAGAAATACATAGTAGGAAAATGCTAGCTACACCTTCGCACAATACCTATCCCACGTACATGTTAATCTAAACCATTGATGCCTAGGGTTTATCTTTTAGAATATATAATTTTATAAAATAAAAAATATTTTTTATATTTTTAAAAGCTTGATTAACATGTACGTTGGGCATGTATGTAGGCTAGATGCACCTACATTACTCTACATAGTATTAGTGCTTACGGAAATTCTTCACTATAAACTCTCTTCTGCCTCATGGAGGTTGTGTGGAACCCACCCCATTGGTTGTTGTCAATTATATCTCTCAAGATATATCTCAGAAACTAAACACCGAGAATATTCTCCTATGGAACAAAATGAGAATGTTTGGATCAAATGTTCCTCCCGTGGATCTCTCTCCAACGCAGTTCTATCTCAAGTAGTGCATAAGGAGACTGCTATAGACGCTTGGCTCACTCTCGAGGTGTACAGGACATGTACCACGTCACGAAACTTCATACTCTTTGACGCTTTCTAATTTAATCGACGGGTACATAAGAGAGGACTGTAGTAATATAGCTTTAGTTTAATGTTGTATACTAACATTGTACTTTGTTATAATAACAAGTGGTACTATCTTATAGATTTATTGACTAATTTAACCAGGTCCTGATGCTAAACCAACATGGGTCAAGACCAATTTCATCATTCATAAAAATTATAATCAAAAAATTTTCTTTATTCAGTATAAAATTAAAAGAGAACATATCTAAAACACCCTTCAATTTTTTATATCTAATAAATTTATTGACTAATTTTCATTTCAACAATGTCATTAAATAAAAAACAAAAAAAGTAAGTTTTTATTATATAAGAGGGTTTCCTTTAACGAGTGGTTGAAAAACATATTATTCCTAAATACCCGTAGCACACATTTTTAGCTTATGATAATTTTATTATTGTATCCCCATCTCCAATAAAGTTTTGATTCTTTGAGAAAGACAAAGTCAGGAAGAAATAAATGCAAACAAAGAAATAAATAATATAAAGGTAAATTACAAAAATGTACTTTTGTACCTATTTGTTGGTTTAAAAAAGGAAAAGATAAAATAAAAATAAGAATAATGCTAGTTGCACTTAGCCCACACACCTATCCCACACACTTGTTAATTTAAACCATTGATGTCTAGAGTTTATCCTCTAGAAAATAAGATTTTATAATAAAAAATATTTTTAAGGCCTTAGATTAACATGTACGTCTGTTAGGTGTGTCCGTTAGGTGCATATAACATTACTCTAAAAATAAAAATAGATAAATAAAGAAAGGTGATAGGTGTACTGACTAATTTTAATGTGAGGGTTTACAGTGTGACGTGGTGTCCTCGTTGGCACTCTAGATAAGAGATAAAGTATGAATTATCTACCTATTCTTTAGGTAAACCTAAACCCTAGACCTTATTTGCACTACTAACTAGGCTACTAGCAGGACAACCATATCAAGATGTAAAAAATTACACTAAAAAACTCATTATACTGAAATCATTTTTCATAAATAAATATAGTAGATAATTGTATTTTGAAGAGAAAATGTAGTTTCACAAACCTTACTTAGTGAAGTAAATAATAAAAATAATAGTGTTTTGTAATTGTTTTAAGTATAAATGGTAGGATATGGGTATTTTCATAAAAAAAAAAACTTTCAACGGAAGTTTCAATGAAACTCGAAAGAAAAATTTTAAGCAGTGATATAAGTACTGTGACTTTTTACTTCCAATACTTTACATCCTGATGTCATCCACGTTGCAGTTCAGAAGACAAATTCGGAGATAAAATTTGTAAGATTTATTTTTTTAATAAAATATTATCTATTTATTCTTTGGGTAAACCCTAAATTTTAGATTTTCTTTTATCTAGACCGCAAACTATGTAACTACGTGATGATGTAAAACCTCGAAGTAAAATCTGGAAGTATTGATAATATTTTTCAAAAATTATTTAAATCAAATATTTAGAAATAGAAAATATTTTGAAAGGGGTTTAACTTTTCGATATTTTCCCAAAATAAAAAACAAGAAACGACACCCGTCACCGAAGTTAAGCCGGTGGTTACGTTTTGAAGTGCATGCTCATGAACTTATTACGACTTGAAAATGGAGAAGGTTTTAAATCCTACAGACAATTGCAGATCGCGCTAACTCGCCTTTGTGGACTGACTGAGAAGTGTGGAGCGTGGAGCGTGGGGCGTGGTGTGGACTGTGTTGCATTCGCTGCTGGTGCACTCGCTGCTGGTGCTCTCGCTGCTGGTGCTCTCGCTGCTGGTGCTCTCGCTGCTGGTGCTCTCGCTGCTGGTGTTCTCGCTGCTGGTGCTCTCGCTACTGGTGCTCTCGCTGCTGGTGCTCTCGCTGCTGGTGCTCTCGCTGCTGGTGCTCTCGCTGCTGGTGCTCTCGCTGCTGGTGCTCTCGCTGCTGGTGCTCTCGCTGCTGGTGCTCTCGTCCTTGTCGTTCGCTTTCCTTTCTGCTTCCAGCGTCCGGAGAGGGCAGGGATTGACCTGGAGTTCTAGTTTTCTCGGAATGAGAGTTTTAGATGATCGGTAGAAAAAGAACGCAAAAGAAATAAAAAGAGTTGCTAGCCATGGGAACGCTTGGACCCGCGTCCTTTGGAGTAGGTGGAAGTCCGCAGTCGGGAAGGTGCTTTCGCATCGAGAGTTATGCAGATCATATCCGCGCCATTCTACGTCACGGCGTCCGCTCCGATAACGCACTGATGCTCGTTAATCTATACATCTCACTTGCCAGGTATCCTCGTTGTATCATCTGTATCAATGTTTTTCTGAGTAAAATAATTTCACTAGATGCTCTTTGGTGCCTCTCTTGGAGACTATTGAAATGTCCCTCTACCTTTCTTTGTCCCGATGGAGAAAAAGAAGGCTGTGATAGGGCTCAGAAAATAATCGTTTTAATTGCTTAAGTGGTTGGGAATACAATTTAAATACAGCCCTTAGCATTACCGAGCCGTAATTTGATTTGTATAAGAAGTTGAAAGTGTATATTAACGGGTCGACAGTTTCGTTTTATACCCCTAATCTGACGTTTGTATTACCCTACCACATCACTTCATTTTTCCCGATATTTTCCGGATAAAATTCTCGATAATAACAAAGCTGTTTATTTTGTCCCCGAGTTGCAAATTTATTGAACCACAATGAGTATTTTTGCGAAATTTTGGACAGTCGATCTCAAATTTCATCTCGTGGTTAGTTGAAGTGATATTCCAAGATATAAATACATGAACAAATTTTTTGTGTGTTGGTACACTTTAAACATGCAGTAAATTGGGTTTTGTTTCATCTAACATATTATAATTTTAGTAGAAAACCAACCACAGAGCATGTACTCAAGAAAAAAAAATTTACTTATAAACTAAGGAGCTATTCATGGAAGGAAAGCAGTACCCTTTGTTATTTTTAACTAAAATTTTCTCTTCCTGCACAATTAGCCTAGTCTTTGAGCTATTCGGCAGATTTGTTTAATTGGGGATCTTCGTAACTTCTACTCTTTCATGGACTCTCTTATTTGCTGAGGTTGAGTCCCTGCAAAATATTTTCTGCGTTCATGTAGTATGGATGCTGGCTATTCATAAATTTGACAGATAGCTTCCATCCAATTTTCCCCTCAATTTCATCAATTTACAGATAATTATAGGTGCTTTGGATGCCTTATGATTAAAGTTGCATTCTTGTTGAAGTAAGGATTGATATGAATTATCTGCCATTTTGTTTGTCTGTCTTTGCATTGAATGCATAACTTGAGTGGAGTTTTATTTATGAGTTGTTATTAATATTATGAAGGACTTTTACTTCATACAATCAGATTTAATTGCAAATACTCAAACTAAATTTTTTTCATTGTTGAGCTTGTGACTTGCTTCCTTGAGATCACCACTGTCTTCTCTGAGATTGCTAACTCGAGTAGTGGAGACTGCCACTTGCTTAGCTGAGATTGTCACTTGCTTCATTGAGATAATATCTTGCTTCTTTGAGCTTGCCATTTTCTTCTTTGTGATTGCGACTTGCTTAATTGAGATTGCCACTTGCTTCGTTGATATGCACTTGCCTCATTGAAATTGCCACTTGCTTCTGACAACCTTGGTATATTTTGCTGACCATCACTGCATAATGTTTCTCTCTTAATATCTTTCTGTGACAGAGGCATCGATTATGCTTTGTCTTGTAATGAGATTCCTGAAAAAGCCAATGAGTTGCCTTCTCTCATGAAACAGGTAATACTTGTCCTGGAATTGGTCTAGGAACTTCATTTATATCTTCCTTTGATATGAGTATTCATGCTTGAGTTGAGATGTAAAATTAATCAAATGCTTTGTTTAGCATGCCAGTGACGATTGGGCTGTTACTGTTTGCAAATATTTTTTGAGCGAAATATTCTCAAATTGAAATAGGAAAGACAATTCTAATTACTACATTGGCCATGCCTCTTCCTATTGCAGTATATTCTTAACATTATTGGCGTTCCTGAAGATGTGCTGCCATGAAACTTGTAGATTAAAGAACTGTTTTTAGTTTTTCTAAAACACGAATTTATATAGAGGGTAGCAGATCCAACTACATAAAAATAACTGGATCATCCCTAACGATGATGCAGGCAGAAAAGGTCGATGTTTCTACTTGATTTGACAGTAAAGCTTTGTTTCAGCCATAGCTGATTCACCACTGCAAATGGGACTTGACCTATTACCACATCAACATCACCAATGATTTTTTATCGAAATTGAGTTTAAGTCAACCAGCTTGTAGAGGACTCTATGAAATTAACTGAGGGATAGGATTATTCAGAATGGTTTGTTATGGAAAGAGTGCAGTAGGAATATTGAGTTGTTTATTGAGGAGATTATACTGTATGATTGTTTGTGCCTCATCATGGTAAGAGAGCTGGATCAAACCTTTGATAGGACGTGTAGCATGGATTTAAAGATGAGAATGTTGACCTCCTCTTAATTGATTTGCGGGATTGATGATCTAGGGCTTGTGGAATGTTTGAGCTCTTATCGACCTGTACATGAGACTTAATGCTGTTTTTTGTAACTGAGGAAGGGGGACAGTAGTTGGCATGCAACTGTCATGCTGGTAGGTGGAGCAAGTGGAAGATGATGACCTATGAAGTGAATTGGGCTTCTTTGTCGACTTAACTCATTCATTGATTTTACAATCGGACTTGGTTGCTGATGGGTTGATAGATAGTCAAGTACATGTACAACTAAAGTGTGAATCATCTGTTGTCGCTTTTACAAACACCAGCTATTACAATCAGTAAAAGAATATAGTTGAGCAATGTGTGTGTACTTGCAGGTGTTGTACACATGCCTACATAGTTGATACGAAAAGTAAATGACTTGATTTCAAATGGCATAGCATGTTGTCGAAAGCACTGTTCATTAGTCAGGTCCTGGATGGAGATGGTTGTAATTTTGCTTTTTTTCTTTTTCCATTTGAATAGTACCTCTCATGTTGAAAAAATACACCGGACCCCAACATCATTCCCAAGAATATAAGGTCAAAATTAGGACTAAAGGAAGGATATGTTGTCAATTTTATGGTTATTTGAGTCCTGTGTAATGGCAGGTAGAACCCTCGATGTGTTAGTTTGACATGCTCACAATTTGTATAGATCTTCATACTCTCAATTTGTCAGTTTCAACTTTGTTAGTTTTGCAGCTTGGCCTGTATGCACTACTTCCTTTTGGAAATGGCCTGTATGTACTATTGAAACAGCTGTTTGGTATATTTATAGGGAAACATAATTATGATAACTTTACCATCTCTCGGTTGTCCTCAATATTACATTAGCACTTTGTTATATTTTTGAGGATTATATTCTGCAAAATTTTGTTGGTGCCTTATATCTATTTTATCGCATTTTCTCCCATTCATCTTTTAAATGATGTGTAGGTCTATCATCACAATCATGATATCTTGCTTCAATCAGCTATTATGTTGCTGATGGTTTCTGTCAAGGTAACATCTCTTGCTAAGAAGTGTCATTAGCAGTCTTTTAGTTATCTTTTCTTTTTCATGTTTGCATTATGTGACACCATAAACATTTTTGGTTTTGTATGTCTGTGATGGTAAGGCATGTGCTGGTAAGCTCAGCTGCATTTGGTTAATGTTATATATAAATACACGTGTTTCAGATTTTGTTTATGATGCATTTGGAATGATTTAAGCTTTGAGTGAAACTGCATAACCTTCTTTAATTTATCACTTTTAATGACCCCGTTTTCACATTTTTCTCTTTTTTTTTTTTTTCAATATCCAGTAGTAAATGCCTTGGTACAGATTAGCACTGATATTTAGTATTTGACACTTTGGACGAGTTTAATTTGGTTGTACTATCAAAACTTTGTCAACATAGTGTCAGAGTAATTTCTATTTTTCTGCTTCTTGATCCAATGAATGTGTTTCAGTGTCCAAGTTGGGGTAGGTCTATGTCGTTGGTTCTATGCACCTGTGGGTGTCAGCTTCAGCTTCAGCCTTTTGTGCAGTTCACAAGTTGTTGAATTATACTAGTAAATGCTTTTCACCAGTAAAAGTGAGCTCATTCCAGGATTGACCATTTCTTTTCATTTAAGTTCTCCAATGCTTGTATTTTGTTTTGAGTTCCTGCCCTCATCTCATTCCATCTCTTGTAGAAGTTTTTCCCTTGCTGAGGAAGTTTTGATTCTCTTTTAGGGGGGATGAGAATAATGTTTTACTGGTTCCAAAAAAAAATAGACTAATGTATCTAAGAAAGAACCTAATAGGGATACTCACTTAGCCCCTGAAAAAAGTACAACAACTAAATTCAGCCACATAGCTAAATGACTACATAGGAAGAAAGGGTTCAATACTGAGGTGTTGATGGGACACCCCTTCCCTCGCTAGCTTGTTAACTATGTTGTGGGCACTCCTAGGAACAGGGTGCCAACTAATCAGCCTAGATCCATTAATTTTCCTCAATCTTGTCAAGGTGCACTAAATGTGTCCTGGGGGAGCTTCTGTCTTGAAGCCCAAAATGATCACCAGAGAGTCCCCCTCAGTGATTAAGGAAGAGGAGGATCTCTCAGAGTATAATTTGAGTCCTTGCAAGAGAGCTCTGAGTTTGGCACTGGTGGAGTCACACGTACCAAATGGCAAGTATACAAGCCCCTATGCGGTTCCTAATCACTCCACAAACAACTGCTGGTCCTGGATGAAATGCAAGACATAACACAAGGATGTCAGATCAGGTGGTCCAAAGTGTTGAGATCAGCGAATTCCATTGCTAACCAACTAGCCAAACAAGGAGCAACCAGAGCAAGCATTGTAACAGGAGCAGCACTTCCACTTCTTTAACTATAAAAGGAATATGTAAATGGATCCACAATCATTATTTGGATCCTTAACAGGAAACATGTCATCTGTAATTCATGTACACCATGTACCTTATGTAATATCTTCTGAGAATCAATAAAAGTTTTCGCAATTTTCAAAAAAAAAAAAATTTGAGCTTAAGCCATCCTACCTGTGGATGTGGCCATGTGGTCTGTACGATAGAGTGGGCGGCCAGATGAATAACCATTGTCAATTCTTGTAATGGTAGCACTTTGCTGGTGTGCTCTGTTCCCTGTTTTGGTAGTTCAACAAGGACATTGTGCATCGGCATTTTGATAATTCCTTTGAAAGATGTCAATTTACCAAAATGGACTCTTCTATTTTGCTCATTCCAAAAATTCTTTTAATGAAGCTGAGGCTACAATCCCTATTATGGGAATCTGACTATTTTCCCAGCATCTTGGTGGGCCACTACAAGTGCAAGGTGATTTAGCACTTGACATTGGTTGGGGTAGTCAATTCTGTCACTCCCTGGAAACTCAAGCACATTTTTGATTAATTAGTGGACAACATAGTGCAATGGCATATTGCATGGATTAACATCCCACGAGCAGAAAATTCACTAGAAGATGATTTAACAAAAGCAGGGATTCGAAAATTAGTCTTTTATTACAGCCAACATTCTTTGTAATACTAGTTCAGATTTAAAAAGCTAAAGAGATTCATCCATGTAACATTATTGTACACTATGTTGTACCATGGCTTTGGACTGCAAATAAAATTCATCAGTTAAAAAAAAAAAAATTAATATGGGTTTGTTTTGCAAATTAGAAATAGTTGCTTACTGATAATGGTACTATTTTGATGAGATAGCAGTTTCACTATTTTAAATTGTGAGTGTGTTGGTTAATATGTGGCTTTTATTGATGCTTATGGTTTGCTTTTGTAGAATGCCTGTGGGCTTGGTTGGTTTTGTGACAAAGATGCTAGTGAACTTATTGAACTTGCAAATGAGGTCTTGTGCACAGTCTGTCCTTGTATTTTCTTTCTTGTGGATTTTTAATTTAGCTTTTGTGCTGTTATAAAATCTGACAGTGGTTTTTTGACATTTGCAAGATATCTAACAACTTTTCCACCACTGGAAGTGTTACAATTGAACCAAATCGTGCTGTTGATATTATTTCAGAAATTATCACTCGGTATGGACTGGTTGTTGTTAATCTTTTTTAACGTATACTTGAGTTTTAGGAACAGACTTTAATGGAGGAGAAAGCTGGGAAAGTGTGTGAATGAAATATGTGACATTATGAACGTACCTGGGGAAGGATGCCCCTTAATTATTATTTTGAAAGTAGGGAAGGAGTTGATCTTCTTAAACCTAATGTAAATGCGAAAACAAGCAGACCAGGAGAAAACAAGTTTTGTTGCATATAAATTTGTTTACAAGTCCCAGTTTAGATGATGTTACCAATTACTTTCATCTTCTTATTGTCTTGTTCTTTAAAGGGGAGCTGGCTTACACGAAGTAAAATTTTAGCTTAATAATCACAATCTGTGGCCACAGGCATGTCTACTCACACTCACACTCACACTCACACTCACATTCGCACTCACACTCACACTCACACTGCCATGTATCCCGAACACACACACAGACACTTACACAAACACACACACTCAACGCACACTCAACATGTATGCGTGCACACACACACACACACACTCAATATGTATGCGAGCGCGCGCACACACACACTCACTCATGCACACACTCATGCACACACTCATGCGTGCGCAGGATCACACACACACACACGCACTTATGCGTGCGCAGGATCACACACACACACACACGCACTTATGCGTGCACGCACACACAGAGACACACATATTAATTATCTCCCTTTTCCATTGTCTCCTTTTCTGCTCCTTAAATTGTTTTGCTTTTGGTGCGGAAAGGGTGGTGATGAAGGGAGCCTTCCCAATGGAGACTCCGTAGAAGAGGGCATTTGCGCGTTTGTGTGTGTGCGCGCGTGTGCGTGTGTGCGTGTGCGTGTGCATGTGTTTAATTTATTGAATACTACTATATTTAGTGCACATTTGACCCTTCTATACAGCTTTATTACACAAGTACCACTGTATCGATGTCAAGATTAAAATACAATGGATATATATATTTGTAGGTGTAGTAAACGAGAATCCACTAAATGAATTTGACTCTTTAGACAACATTTATCTCATATTTACAAAAATGCAGGTCGTTTCTCGTAACATTACTTGTAGGGAATCTTTCCCCTACCAAGTACTTTTAGATGATTTTTTTTTTCTCATAATACACACACACACATTACAATGGAAGGTATATGAGCCTGGTTGACTAATTAGGTTGAACCACCCTCTAGCCCATACATTATAAGGGGTAAAATGGATAGCTTTTTACTATTTTAGCCATCTTAAAAAATACTTTTCACTTTTGGTTGGTCCAGCTCTGGTTAGTCAAGCAGGCCACTCTCTCTCTCTCTCTCTCTCTCTCTCTCTCTCTCTCTCTTCTGTACATATATGTGTATAAAATATAATATCTGTGTAAACATAAAAAATTATATTCTGTCTCATTTATCAGTCTGTAGTGGGTGAAGAGAACTGTATTTGGCACTTTGTTGTATGCAAAGCTATTAGATTTTGGTTTTATTTAGAACTGCAACAACTAGATAAAATTACCTTTCTTTTAACAAACATTTTCGATTGACTGGTATGTGCTGTCTTGCAAAATCCTAGGTGGGTTGGAAGGTATATATAATATTAGTGTTTACTTTTTGTTAATGTTTCTTAAATCAAAAGTTTCTAAGTGAAGCATGGTGGAGGGGTTTATGTTAACTATTTACTGTAGCAATCAATTATACTTAACACAATTTCCTCCACGCAGGTTTTATCCTTGGTTGAAGATAGGTCACATAGTTGTTTCTCTTGAAGCAAAGGTTTGTTGATAAATTGCTTTTATAATTGCGACTGGATTTTGTGAAAATGATAAGCCCACGGGTGCAGATGGAGTAATGTATTTTACTTCTGTTGTTGCATCAGTTGAGAGTCCCAAAATAAGACCTTTATTAAGAAAAGTGTTCCATAATTTCTGTCACGAGTTTTCTCTAAAAGAAAAATTTCTGTCACGATCTCAGTGATAACCTGTCTGCTTGGTGGCAGTTTTAACTCTACCTGCAGCTCCATCAAGCCATTTCCCTTGGCATTTTGTGCTGTACATTTCCTTGTTTTCTTCTTCTATAAGTGCTGCAAGTTTTTGGAGTTTTGTAGGAATAAAAAGTTGAGAGATTAGGGTTTTAAATTATATTGATGCGCTTGCATTCTATAAACACTAGAACTTAACTTTCTACCTAAGAGTTCTTTCCTAGGGAATAAGCAAAACCTACTAATTGAAAATATTTCTAATACTCCTCAAGCAAGAGCCTATAGTTTCATGCTATTTTTCGGGACTTGCCTTTCTAGATAGCTTTATATTAAAGGGGACTTCAACAATGTTATTGGCTGTAGTCGGAGCTCCACAAACGTCCTTTCCTCTCCTTTGGTGTCACTTACTGTTTAAAGTGATACGATATGAATCTCTCTTCGTTTTTTTATTAACTGGACTTGTGTTCCGAGATTGGACAATTATGTGGCCAACTTGCTTGCTCGTGAGGAGTTGTCCCCCATCCCTTGTTTTAACGTCCCCCATCCCTTGTTTTGAGGCCCCTTCCCACTTTTGAGGAAAGTGAGAATTTTTATTAGTGCTAGGACGTGGACTGAATCCAATAGGGAGTTAAAAGCTTAGGAGAGATCCCATACAACGAGGGATTGTAAATGAACCCCTTTCCAAGATTATTAGTGGACCTTGGTTTTAAGGGCCCCTTTGATCTTTTGTTCTATCTGCTGATTCAACTCATTAAAGTTCTTGCTGTTGCCTAGGGATTGAGTATATATAATGCTCATTTCTCATTGCCAGTCATTGCAGATGGTGATTGTGTTAAAGGGTGGTATTATGGTTGGTAACCATTTTCTCTGCGATTTATGACTTCTTGTCATGAAAGTGAGAATCTTGCAAAGTCTATATTTTGTTCTGGAATCATGTAAACAAATCTACCAATGAGGTGACAGACATGTTAACAAAGTTGTTAACCTGCAACATGTTGTTGTAAGGGGAACCCTTGTTTAAGCGATTTATTAATGAAAGGGCACTTTTTTGAAAGATAATAATTTTCTAATGGAGTCCAGGTCAAGTTGGGATTCTGGGTAGATTTTTAGAATTAGATTGATTTTGGATATTGAAAAAGTTCTACTAACCTACACGTTTTTCTGTAGGTGGGCTATGGAGTTTTGGTTGCTGATTTTTATGTTCCCAAGAGTACTCCACCGTCTGCCAATGAAAGAATTGTAAGGATTATTCTAAAATTTACTGCTGTTGTTATTGGCATCTCTTGCATTTTCAGCTTTTGCGCAATTTTCTTTTTCAGCAGTTCACATATTACCGAATACGTGTGAGGCAATTTTACAAGCCATAGGGGGACAGACAAAAATTTTACAAGCTTACAAAATTCTAATTTCTTCGACTGATTGCTCTCTTTCTCCAAAGCGAGAGGCATCCAAACCACCCTTTTTCCAATACAATTAGGCATCTTAACTGTTTGTTCTATATAGTCTAGGTTATTTCACTTCCAAGCTCCCCCTCCTGTTAGTGCCCACGATGGAAAATCAAATGATTCAAGTAAAGAAGATGATGATGATTCTGAGATGGATGACTAAATAGAGAGGAACATCATGAACCAGCCTTATAGAGGCACTTTGTATTGATAGATGAGGAAACAACAGTTGTGGAGTGATAGATGAGGAAACAACAGTTGTGGAGTGATAGATGAGGAAACAACAGTTGTGGAGTGATGGATGAGGAAACAACAGTTGTGGAGTGATAGATGAGGAAACAACAGTTGTGGAGTGATCAGTGATTTCCCCTTTGTAGGGGGTGGCACCTCATAGGATTCCAGCAGAATAAGATTGCCTGTTGTCCGGCCATTGAAGGATTATTATGAAGGAGAGGCTGATGATTTCTTGAGTCTAGCAAGAGTGTTGGAGTTGGCGAGTGGAGTTTCTGCTCCAACCCCTAAGGGAGCATATGGAATCTTTATTAACTTACAAGATTCAAATATCTTTGACTGATTGCTCTTTTTCTCAAGCACTGTAGGCAATCCCAACCGCCTCTTCTCCAACAGTAAGGCATCCAACTATTTATTCTATATAATTTAGGTTTTCTCCAAATCTGAGCTCCTCCCCTCAATTCCCATTATAATGATTAGATTTAACAGAGGAAAAACAAATTGATTCAATTATCGAAGACTGATTATGAGATGGGTGACTAAAGGAAGTTTTTTTTTTTTTTTAATTTATACTTTTGAAGAGATTGTTTCAATTCATTTGATCAGAATTCTTGTGCTACAAAGATTACAAGAGGATTTCAGGTGGTTCTCTCATTTCTAGGTGAGTGAGAGAGACCCCTTCCCTTGCAAGGGAGTCAGCTAGACTGTTTTTCTGATTGTGGGATGTGATTCCACGAGCACTTTATGTTACTTCCTATTGGCCATATTTCCCTGAAGTACACTTGAAGACTCCAAGGGAGGGAAGATTGTCGTTCGCACCAGTGGACTACATTAAGGCAGTCACTCTCCACCTCTAATTCCCCAACGAATTTATCTGTAATAATTCTCAATCCTTGCAGCACCGCCATAGCTTCAGCCTGTGCAGAATCAGTATCAGGCAATGGGCCAGCAAAGGATAAAGAGTTCTCCCCTCATCATACTAAAGATTTTTAAATAGCCTTATAGAGGCCTTCTGTACTAATCCAAATCACGAGAACAATAGGTGTGGATAAATTGGTGATTTCCTCTTTGGAGAGAGGAGCAGCACTGTTTAACTTACTTTAAATACCTGTAAGTGCATGAACCTGTTATAGTATTGATTCTAGGAAAACGAGGGGAACCCACAGGGGTATAGTATCATAAGCGAGGGGAATCTATTATAGTATTGATTCCAAAATTTGAGTTGCACAAATAGTCTCGTACCGATAGCAATCATAAGCACCCTATGCCATGATTATATAAAAAACTGACGTGGGTATCTTCACAGGATTTATACTTCTAAAAGATCTGCTTGGATTATAGCTGGCTTAATTCTTGGACATTGGACTCACACAAAGAAATATGCTTAAACTCAAAGTTGTGTACACAACTTTGTGATCAATGTTTTCAGCATTTTCAGTATTATTAGTTAGTGTATGTATAATGACGTTTTCTTTTTCATGCAGCGACTCTTTGTAGCTCAAGCAGATAACACCGAGACATCTGCTTGTATTATAAGTCCTCCAGAAGTGAGGTAGGCATCCATTTTGTTAGCACCTATATTAATTTTAGATTAAAAGGAAATATGAACCTCAAGGTGAAGTCTGCTCCAAATTGTGTCTTGCTGTTGATTTTGCAGTTTCTTGATAAACGGAAAAGGTGTTGATAAGAGGAATAGTGCATCCATGGTAGTATCTACCTATACCCACTGCTTCACTGCTGGAAGGATGCTTGCTTAGCAGTTTATGTGCCTCTTATTTGTTGCTTATTTTTTCTTTTGATTGGAGTGTTGAGTTTCTCTTTTTAAGTTTTTTGTTACTTTTTTTTTATCAGGACAGTGGACCACAGTTTCCTACAGATGTGACTTCAATGCTTGTATTTGGAACGAATCTTATCCAGGCGATAGGAAACTTTAATGGTACTGAGAGCACTTCAAGACATATGTTGTGCTTTATATGTTATTTTATCATGCGGAAGATGTGATGTGTACGACATTTTTTCAGGTAATTACATTATTGTTATTGCGTATGTGAGTATGACAGTTTTGAAATCAGATGCTACTGAAATCCAGCTTCCTGATTATGTACAACCAGCATTGGCTGCAACTGCACATCAGTCAGGTACTGAAAAAAAAAAACAACTTCTGGGCCGTATAATTTCAGTGCTGATCAATCTTTTGAACTCTGTGCCTGGTCACAATGTCTCCATCGTTGTGTTTATATATCCTTCCCTGGGCTCTCACAAAGTGTTTTACAGTTTGATTTTTTTGAGTAATATTTTACACATATACCTCGCATTTTCTGATTTTAGGATTAGGTTTCTGATTTCTCTAATTTGGAAAAGTTTTTGTTATCATGGAAAATGACAATCTAGTAGCAAAGCCACATTTGTCCCATCATATCTGTCACCTTGTGGTTCGTGGTGTTCTCAAATGCACACACAGGATATGATGGAAGTGCGGTATGCTAATAGTAAATGTTGCTTTCCCATCAGAATTCTGTCCTTTTAAGTCTCCGCTGTACATGCTCCCGCCTCATCTTTGTCTACTTGTATGTGGAATTTATTAGCACTCAAAGGATATTGTACCTTGACTTTGATGTTGCTGGTGTTGAGCAAGGAGATATTTATCTGTTGCAAACCAGAAATTATCTTGTTGTTCTTCCTCTTGAGCAACATATCTAAAAGGTTCTCCCATGTATACCTCCTTTTGCTAGTCTCGATGTAAGAAGATATTCTTGATATCAAGATGAACAAACTAGCCCTTAAAATTTTAAATGAAAACGGGACAATAGTCCAAATAAATACAACTAGAGGACAGTTTCTTACAATAAGTTGTTGAACGTAGACATCTTCTTTTGCTAATGAATCACTAAGACAATTAGGTATTTTTTTTATATGAATCCAGAAAATCACCGAACTCTTCTCTTTTCTTAATATTTTTTTCTTTTTTTTTTTTTTGGAGGAAGTAAAGAGCTTTTCTAGAAGATGACCCAAGAGGTGAAAATGATACTGTTATATTAGAGAAAAGAAGGAGAAGGGAGATAGAAAGAGAGGAGAAAAATGTGGAGAGAACGCCAGGTCCATGTTATGGATCAAAAACAATCTGTAACCTCTTTATAAATTACTATAGTTTTTTTTTTGAAAGTATAAATTACTATAGTAATAATAACAAGTAATGACAAAAATGTTCCTTTATAAGATTTAACTACGAGGGCATAAATGTGCTCATAATAAAATAAAATGATACTCCCCCTCAAGTGGGAGCATATATATTCAGAAGGGCCTGTTTGGTAGAAAATGTTTTCCCTCTTTCTTGCCCAAGGATTATGCAAAAGTATCACCATTGTCACTGGATGTTCGGGCTACCAATCCCTTAGCAATATTTGTGAACTTCTCATGAAAGTTTGGACAAACAGTGGTTTTAATTGGTTTCATTTTCCTAGATCAGCTAGTGGCCTAGTTAATTCTTTACATAAAGAGGGGGTCTATCTCATTTTCCTAGATCCGCCAGTGGCTCGATTCATTTTTTTGTTTCTTGTAACTTGATGAGTATTTAAGAAATATTTTGATGTTGGGTTCCTTGGACTGGTTTGTACAGTAGATACTGAAGTGATTGAAGGACCATCAAGAATATCTCTAAATTGTCCTATCAGGTATGATTATGATATTCTTATAATAAGGTTGAAATGCTCATCTCCTAAAAGTTGTTTCTTTCGACTCATCTCCAGTGTTCTGATGGTTTATACTGAATTTGTATCTCCTTTATTGAAAATTTGTTTTTTATTTATATAAAGGTTTTTAATATTAATATTGAATGAATTATTTATTTGATAACATCTTCAGCAATCCGATGGATGTGTTATATATCCAAACTAGTAAAAATATGCTTTAAATATGTCAAGAAAAACTTTGATTCATGCTGATTAGAATCTGTTAAAATATGTACCGGAGGTAGTTTAGTAACTTCTGTTTTGCCTTGATTATGAGCTTTAGGTATTTGATTTGCGTTATGTTATGGGAATTGTCAGGCATATAATTTTGGAATTGTCAGGCATATAATTTTATAATTGTGATATAAAGTGGATCAAGAGTTAATTTCTGCCCTCTAATCTAGAGTGCTTGGACATACCTGAAGTTCAAGTAATCTTTTCCTCTTTTTTTTTTCGCTCTAGCTTCTCTACTTTTCATGTTTCTATAAGGTATTAACATAAGAGGATCAGATTCTAATTCACAGATCAGATTCTAATTCACATTTTAAGCGTCAAAATATTTATTTTATAATTTTGTTTTCAATTTTATATTCTCATAATGATAATTTTCTTTAAATTTTTACTCTCCCTATTTACTTAACATTTTATAGGTAGGTTTTTAATATTTTTATTTTTAATTTATTTTGGATTCCGATTTTATCCTAAATCTTAAAGTACTAGAAACTATCGGATTAGGAAATTTACTTTCTGACATTCTTTGTTTTTAGATTTCTGGTACCTACAATAGTATAAAAATACTGCTAAATAACGACTCTCTAATTCTACTAAGCCCTAAAAAGCTCACTGAGGCTGAATAACCTACTACCAGCAGAAACCGAGTAGAGGATTTCATTAGTGCTTGTGCTGCTAAATTTGTCATTGTATTCTCTTCATCGCAGCTTCAAACGAATTAAAACACCAGTTAAAGGTCAGCTGTGTAGACATCACCCGGTGAGGAATTGTTTGTTTGTTTCTGTTTAGATTAACTGAGCTGTTTTAGAAGTAAATGATAGCTTGTGGTGTTTTATGTTAGTGCTTTGATTATGGCAACTTTTTGGAGATAAACTCAAGGAAGCCATCATGGCGCTGCCCTCATTGTAACCAACCCGTCAGTTACTGTGACTTACGCCTCGATCAAAATGTGGCCAAGGCAAGTACTTTTCTTTCTCGTCCTTTCCATGTAGTCATGTTGCCAAGCAATGTAAGTGTCCTGTTTTCTTCCCTTTTTAAACTATAAGCTCATTATGAAAAACCCAGTGTTTGTTTGCATCACCTCCAGATACTGCAAGAGGTGAGAGAGCAAGTTGTTGATGTGCTTATTTCAGGAGACGGTTCCTGGAAAGTTGCTTCTGAAGAGTATGATAACAATAGCCACACTGATTGCCAACAAAAACTAAATGAGGCATCACCTTCCGCTGAACAGCAAGGAGAGAGACTAGGAGAGGGTAGTCATGTTGTAGATCTGACTTTGGAAGCAGCTGATGCGGAATGCAACATTATAGCAGATCGTATTCAGGAGATGGAAGACAAGAAACCTTTGCATGGGTTACAAGGTGGTCTGGAAAATTTATCAGAGAGTCCAGTTGCAAACACACATGAGGCAGCTGCTCAAGTTAATTATGCTGCTCATTCTCAAATAGGGGCGTCTGATGATATGTGGACAACTAGATTATCCCCTCTAATTACTTCTGCTTCTATGGAGAATACTGATTGTGGAATTTCAGGCTCAGGGGCTTCTGTGACAATTGATAACGGTCTTAATTGCCACTCATCTGGACTCCTGGACCCTAGGGCTCCTTCCCCTATATTGACTGATGCAGTTTCTCCTGCATTAAATCGGGAAATTCCTCAGGTAATGAGCTTGTCTTTCCAGAAACCCTAAGACATCTGGCAGTTACTTGCAAGTTCTGATATTTTACCGCTTCTGCAACAGTCTCAAAGAAACGAAAACCCTCTTCTCAGTGGTGGCGGCTGTGCAATTAGGTCATCTATACCCAGACATATTAACCGGATACCCTCTGCAGTTCAGGCACTTCCGGCACAGACACAACTACCTTCTCCATTTCAACCTCAATCAGCTCAGCTACATAGATTATCACGTTCAATGATTTCAAGTGGGATCCTCCCTCAGGCAATAACTTCTCAAACACCTGCTTCTCTGCTGCCGAGTGCAGATGGCAGGTTTAGCTCAGACGTTACTGGCGATATGGAAAGGCAGCAGTCCTCCAGGTTACCAGTCCATCCCCCAGCCTCTGATGTAAGTATGCCTGCATTTGCAATGACGCGGGTTACTTATTTCATGATATATGTTATTTCAACGTCATTTTTTAATTGATTCCTGTACTTGGGCATTATCATTAACTGGTAAACTGGGATCATCAGGACCGTCTACATTCAGTACCTAACCAGTCATTCCAACAGATCGTTGGCCATCCAGCAGCAAGCCAAGTTGTTAATAGTAGTTTGAGGATGATGCCGTCTGAGCAACAGCAGCATAAGGAAAGCGGTGTTTATAGAATCAGATCTGGGTCAGCTGTATTGGACAGTCAGAATTTACATAAGCAGCAACCCTTCGCAGGTGCCAGAGTGTCTCATCAAACCATGAACAGATCCGTTGCCCAGAGTTTGCCTCAACCATATACCTCCCTTGTTCCTAACCCACCAACTAACAGTTGCAATATTGGTGGTCACCAACAACATAACTTGCGAACTTCCTTACCATTGGGAATTGGCATGACGAGGCCCCTTACTGCGGGTCACAGATCATCATCATTTACCGTCTCTATTGATAGCTTAAGGCAACCAGTGCCTATGGGTGAGCAGCCACAGAGGCAAAACTTGAACTTAGGTTCCACTGAAGGGCTGCAACAAGGAGACATTGCTATTCCTGGATTTTTATCCGAACAAAATTGGAGACCAACTGGATGGATGAGGGGAAGCCTGTCTGGCCGTGCATACGCTGCAGGTTTCGGTCATCTTATGGTTCAACCTAATGCTTCAGCAACGGTGAATCAACCGAGGCCGTTATCAGAATCATCTGTACACATGTCGCAAACAGCTTCTATCCCATCGCAGAGGCAGGGTATTGCGACAAATAATATCAATGTACAGGCACAAACATCAGGGGGCAACCCTGGAGACTTATCTAGGATTGCCTTTTTTGACCATTCTAATAGGCTACACTGACACACCTGGGTCTTATGGTATACCAGTGACGCTGGTCTCCTAATTATTATTTTAGCATTTTAAAACTTCTATTTAGTCTGCTGATGCTTTTTCTCTGTTCGATTGAAATTCCTTTAGGCGCACGGTGACCGTGCTCGGCCTGGAGAACGGTCCCCTCACATGAATTATTTTAATGGTAAATAATTTTTATCATTAAGATAATGGCCTGTGAGGTGACCGTGCTCCTAGACTCATATATTGGCGTGGCAGAGATCAATATTTCAAGCAGCCTGTCCTTGAAATGTACTCTCATACACTTCCATACCCTTTCATACAGTTGCTAAATAAAACTTCAATGAACTCTTGTTGAGTTACAATAAAGAGCCAAGCAATCGTTTATCATAATACACTTCGTTCACTACGACTAAAATAAGCTGGCGATATTTAGGATGAATTGTAATAGGTCGAACAATCAAACCGGGCTGATGACAAGAGTTCGATTTTTTTTTTTTCTGAAAGACCCTCGCACTGCTAGCCCCTGTATCCCCGAGAAAGACCCCTAAAACTGCCACGACCGGGATTCCGCATCAGCAGCCCAAACATCGATCTATCCAAACTGTGCACTCGGCGACTATGATCACAGTATACAGCTAAAACATGATACAAAACATTCTACTTCCCAGGTGGAAAAATTCTTAGCCAACAAAACTCAAGTTCATTCTCAATAATGAGGCCACAATGTCAAAAACCCACAAAGAGCAAGAACGTATAACAACATGAGACGGCACATCAGAGAACTAACACTTAATACTCCCATTTCTTCATCTCCATACCCTCTGGAGGACTACCTTCAACTTTTTTTGTGCCTACTTCCTTCCAATTAGTAGATAAAACGGTCCCATTTGATTCCACCTGCAGAAAGAAACAAAGTGAAGTCACATACACAAATAACAACTCACTCAAACTCTAAACCCACTGCAGATGTAAATTAAAAACATCAAACTATAAACTTACAAAAGATTTCCGCATGGCTCTTCTAGTATCCTCATCAGCGTCTTGATATATTTCACGAAATAATTTATTCACTGCTGCATCACCGTCTAATTTCTCCTCTTTCTCCTACACAAAACAACTGCTGCTAAAAAAACCTATACCAGCAGGAAACATATGTTCAGCAAATGTAACAAGGGAAAACACGGATCAGAACCCACCTCTTTTTTCACTTGGGCTTCCAGCTTATCCCAATCCACACCTCTAGATTTTGATGACGGATATATCGGCCTATATGTGCTTGCACCTGCAGAAGATCGCCAAATGAAGAAGCCACAGGTGATCTTACATTAGCTTTAATTCTTATTATCCCATGCCGAATTTAAATTAATAAATATCTCACAACAACGAAGAGACAGGGCAAATTTAAATTAATATATATCTCACAAATATTTGAGCTTAGCAGTTGAATTAATTAGAATTATTGCTTCTATTGGTTATAACTACAGAAAACAAAAGAGTCCAACAAATGAATTTTTCCCTATCAATCTATCAAAAGGATAACACCAGATCTAAATGGATAGAAAGGTCATGCTTAGTCAAGAAATTGGGAGTGTAATGGGGAAGAAAGATTGTAATTAGAATAGTTTCTTGTTTAATTAGCTTTAATTTCTTTCATGATCCCCCCATATATTATGTGAATGACTTATGTACTTTTATCATAATATATCATACATGTTATGCACAATTCTCCTCATGGGAATGAACCTTTCTTGCCCTATACAGTATTGCTAATTATTTAAGGGGTTAAGAATTGATTTAAGTTTGTGGCCGCAATAACATGTCATCAGCTCGCCAGTGAAGTAGGAATGAGAATATCTAAGGGCATGAAGAATACCATGAACCTCCACTGAGGTGGAGTCATCCTGACCGAATGAACCAGCAAAGGAGAGCAAGATGGTCCCTTCTACATTCTAGAATACTCCACCATACCCACCAGACCTTCGGTTGCCAAAAGAGGATAATTTACCTTCATCTTCCCCCGCAAGAGGTGACAACCAGGGAGTCACAATAGGCGGGTGGTCATGTGCACTCCTGAGTGGCAGAGGCATACCAAGTGGACCTGATAGTGGAGGGACAACCATCCCCTCCCCACTAAGAGTCCCAACTAATGAGAGGTGATCGAATACATCTTTCCCCATGACACCAAGAGTCCCGCCCCCAAGAAAAACCAAAAATGCCAGCACACCGTGACAAAACTCCAGGAGAAGCTGCAGAGAATGAGGAGATGATCTACAGTCTTAGTGTGACTCTCAAGACAAGGGGCAAAAAGCACAAATGGTAAGACACATCCTCTCCTACCCAGTATGGTATGAGTGAGGATCCTACAAGAATGGCACTCCAAACAAAGAATTTTGCCTTTGCTGGTATAGGAAGATTTTATGCTTTGCTACTGCCATGTATGGAGCATCCATCCAGGAGGAGAGACAAATAGCTGGAGGCCACCAAGAAAGACCAACTCGTGGAAGGCGTCCAAATCAACCTATCTGAAATCAGTGGATCTCGAAACAAGTTCTGCATGATAGGATCAAGACTGCAAGACTCTATGGCCACATTTTTTTCAGCTTTCTTCTAACCATAGAACTCCAATCAACATGTGGTGCTGCCATTGCCAAGCCTGCAATTGATTGCATGAACAAATATGCAATCAATTGAGCAGAAAATGGTTCATCTGGTAATTTTGTTAGTTCACATAAGTTTAAAAGCATTTGTATACTTGACAGTTGATACAAGGAGGGAAGGAAGGATTAACTAACCAACTAAAAACAGAACACTTCTCACATCGCAGACCTCTCAAGCTTGTTAGGCGTGGTTAAGCGTGTTCTTCTTACAGAAAAACAAACAAACAGATCCTTGCCCCCTAGAAACCCATTCATGGGTGGCTCCTTGCATGGAAAATTTGATGTGTTTTAGGTGTTGAAGACAAATTTATTCTAGAGTTGTCTTTTTAAATCTCATTTATTGCAAGTCTAATTGTCGCTATTTAAGGGCACTAAATTAAAAAAATTATAATGGTAATAAATGTTACAACAACTCAAGCTCTTGTAATATGCCATCCCCAACCATAACTGTTTGATGTGCCTTAAACCTATAGGAGTTATAGGGACGACTCAGGGCTACAAGAATGGGCATGGATAGAGTAGCTGGGATAAAGAACGGAAGTGGATGGGTTTCCATGTAACCCCTAAACCATAGGAAAA
Organism: Aristolochia contorta; assembly: GCA_022405105.1. NCBI lineage: Eukaryota > Viridiplantae > Streptophyta > Magnoliopsida > Piperales > Aristolochiaceae > Aristolochia > Aristolochia contorta. The sequence goes on along the minus strand of CM039667.1, from coordinate 128,529 downwards.
TACTTTCCACCGAAAATAATATGCTAGAAAATAAGTAAAAACTTATTTGCTTGAAAAGTTACTTCTGAATGCCCAGATATTTTGTACTTCTAGTGAGATTTGTACTAGATGTTTGACAACTTGGAACTACTATCTTTTTAAGTAAATTCAACAAGTTGAATTAAACAAAATATATTAATAAATCAATGGAGTACATAGATTTTCTACAATAGTCCATTTTACTTTTTCTTGAAATTATTTTGCAATAGTCAAGTCAACTATTTTTAGCAGAAAATCAAGTAGGACAAGGTCTTTTTTTACGTCCTTAACTGCTTTTTTAGTTTTTTAAAATGCATTAATGGTGTGTTGGATTGAGAGACCCTTCTTATTTTAGCCAAACATCTCAGAATTCTAAAGAATATGTTGTAATCAATTGGTCCCTTGACGACAGCAAATCTAATGGCTCTGATGCACCCAAACAAGACAACTGAGCTCCTCAACCCCCAGACATCTTCTTAGGTTAAGGCTCCAGTTAACCATAAAACATGGTGCCTGACCAACAGTTCAGAAAATATATAGGGAAAGCTCAACATTTCACCAGAGAAAAGCTCAACTAAGAAATCACAATCCGTCAAGGGATTTAGATTTACACAATTTCTAATGCATCTCAAGAGAAAGTTCTTATCCTTGTAATTATCTGTCCTAATACAAGAGAGTTGAGCAGTAACAAGAATTTTATAGCTCACAACCACGAAGATAGGTTTGTTTCACCACCTCTATAACTATCATCATTATGTCTACAGAAGTGCAGCTCACTAAAAGACTTTCTCAAAGCAAAAACGTAAAATATTACAACTGATGGAAGCTATACCTGACGATGCATTTAAGTTTGGGGGAAGAGTATTCTCCTTGTGAAATTCCAATTGCATCCAGTTAATAGGTTCAGCTTTTACAAGACGAATCTCCACTTTACTAGGCAAAACAACGTATCTACATTTTTCTGGTATTATCTGGTGCATCATCGGCCACCAAAACACAGATAGTGAGAGAAATATTCAGGTACCAAAATAAAAAGCAGTAACACATAACAATAATAAACAAAAAACCTACATAAATGATACACATCTGATTATTCCCTTGCAGAAGGAACCGGCAGATCAAGGTCAACAAATAAGAAATGAATCCTTGAGCCTTGAAGAATAAGAAATTCATCCTGAGATGGTATCGATATTGACTACCAGAATTTGTTTCTCTTTAGAAAAACTGAGAAGTTTCATTTCCAGACAATTTTATCTGACAATGTCCTTTCATGCACTTAAGAAAGTATAACAGACCAAACCCATAAAATTCCACTCTAGAGCTTCGTTTCAGGAAAGCCAAAGGATTGCATTACCTTCCCAAACAAACGCGGTTGAAAAACATATGCTTCCTGGCCAGTGATACCAATTGAAACACTTAGCTGAAAAAAACAGAGGAAGTTTTATGAAAATCTTTTTGTTTAAATTGCATAGAAAAGGTCAGTTAACAGATTCTAAATGAAAGTTTGTGAAGAGCCCAGTTTGAAAAGAATAACATACTATCTGTTCGCCAAATTCAACAGTCACATTGTCAGCTGGAACTCCCTTGGCAAGTATACTTACAACTACTTCCTCTGGTTTCTGATAAAACTCGTGTCTGCATTATGATTACCAGTCAATCGAATAACATAAAATACATAAACATAGAATAAATACATCGATGGATAAAATGGTAGACATATATGCATAAAACATAGGTAAATGCATAAAACATAGAATAGAGAGAGAGAAGAAACAAAATGGGAGCATTGGGGCGTACTTGCCCTTTTGCACATTTTATAGTTAGATAGTACTTCTTAGGAGGAAATTAACTTTGGTTATGATTGTAAATTTGCCCAAGGATGTTTTATCATAGATAGGACTCATTAGGAGGTAGTTATAAATGAAAGGACACCCAGTTCTACAATGGAGCAAGTGTGGAAATTGACAATGATTCTCCCCACACTTCCACTTCTCTCTCCTCTCGCTTCACTTCTTTATGAGGTGATTAACCACCTTCAACATGAAACAGTACATGATTCACACTGAAATGTTGCATACTGACGACCAAACCATTCGCCAAACAACATAATTCACTCTGAAGTGTTGCATAATTACAATCAAAACAATCACCGAACAGTATTAGTAAAATTTCTGACAGTATTTGTTGTCTTTTGTGTTCCATAGTTATAGAACAATTTCCCTTCGGGGATTTGTTTTGTAAGTTACAGTTTGTTGCATGATTAGTTTAAGTATATTTTATTTGCTTTCAAGTGCTAGGGAGTAGTTTCATAGTAGTTTCCAGCACACAACCATGTTTGTGTAGTTTTCTAGTCGTTCAATGTGGGATGATTGTTTTTAATGGTTAAAAATATATTTTTACAATATAATTTACTTTTTGTTACTCTTTATCTTTCAAGGGTATGAGTAAGGCAAACTTATAAGGTTTTTTTTTTTTTCTCATGATCCAGTGATTAGAGGATGTTTTTCATGTTATAACTTGTTGCATAGGATCAAGTACTAGTCATGATCCATATAGTGACAGTATGGGTATAGTCATCATGAGGCCAGCACATCACAAGCCTAAGGGACTAGATTCCAAACCCCTTAGAGAGCTCTTTGCTCCTGTGGCAACAATTACACCATCTTGCATTGTTCTACCAGCTAAAATGGCCACCAATTTTGAGTTAAAACCCCAAGCCATCCAGCTCTTTACCTTATTTTTTATAGATTTGACGAAGAGGACCTTTACATGCATGTGAAAGAGTTCCTCGAGATCTATGGGAACATAAGGTTCTAGCACTTTTTGGATGCTTCAGTCCAACTGGGACTCTTTCCTTTTCCATTTTGTTTTTTTTTTTTTTTGAAGAGTTTGTTTGATTTCATAGAGCATAATTCAATTGCTACAGATTACATAGGTGGTGTGGGAGTTTCTGTGACCACAAGGTGGGTGAGGGAAACCCCCTCCCGGGCCAAGCTATCAGCTTGGGAGTTTGCTGCTCTTGGAATATGATTCCAAGTACATAGTAGAGTACTTCCTAAGGACCCTATTTCCCTGAACTGGACTAGGAGTCTCCATGCTGTCTGCTGTTTACACCAGTGAATTACATTAAGGCAATCACTTTCCACTTCTAATCTGCCATCCAGCTTTTCAGCAAATAGTCTGAGGCCATTCAATAGTGCCATCGATTCCGCCTCTGTAGAGTCAGTGTTATGTAATGGTCCAGCAAAGGAGAGGACGGTTCTGCCACTGTGGTCTCGAATCAATCCCCCTATACCAGATGGTCCAGGGTTTCCCCTGGAAGAGCCATCAACATTTAGCTTTAGAGTCCCCATCTGGGGTGGGCTCCATGTTGCCATGTTGGGGGCCTGGTGAGGGGAGGTCAGTTTAGCAATGTTGTCCCAGGAGACAAAGACAAAGAATATCCCGAATTCAGCCATAAAGGCTCTGACGGTAGTCTTCTGTCAGAGTTCAAACAATGAACCAGATTCGTAAGCACTTGATCCGAACTGTGAACAAAATTTTCTAGTGAATTTCGTCCAAGTAATATGAGGATTAATACATCTGAGACTGTGTAACCAATACATTGCCTCACCCTCTAAATAGTAACTGGCAAGGGAAACTTTTCGCAAAATTATTCCCACCTTATTAATCCAGATTGTGGGATCATAATAAGGAATATATTCCTCACTGAGGTCCCCTAGCCAACGGTATCTCCTGTTCATCGAACATATTCCATGTCTCACTAAGGAGGGTTGTTTGTCAAAAGTGAAATACTTTGATCACATGCTAAATCTCTTTTTTTTGTTGAAAATTGTGGTATCTTTTTCATCACAAAAGGAATTACGAGAGAGCCCACATGCAAAATAACTTTGGAAATCATATCAATCAAGATGTTGGATTCCTTTTAAAAACAGTTCGGTAAATGAGACAGATGAAAAATGATTCACTACAAGCAATCAAGAAAAGGAAAGAAAGAGTACCACCTGTACTTCGGTTTAGATGATACCATCTCCTGATGCAAGGTCCTCTGTCCAGAGCAACTCTCATTTACGGACTTAGTGGCATCTAATGGAGGTTCTATGCTTGCCAGCACATTGCTTGTAACTGGCAGTTGTTGTTCATCCAATTCTTCTGCATTAACAGATTATGAAAGTTATATAAAAATCGTAGCCTTGCCAAGATTTACAATGATAACCAATGCAATCAAGTGCATTAGCATAAGATTAAGTATCATGACATGTCAATCATCACCATTTCTTCAACCTAGATAAAGAATAAAGATATTAACCAGATTACCGAGGAGGTTCCGCAGGGCTTCAACAGCCGAAGCCCAAACTGTCACTCCGTTTTCTCCAAATTCAGGCAAGTAGATTCTTGCCAGCACTTTCCTAGCTCGAAAATGAACTAGCTTGCATTCCCAGTTGCATCTCTTGAAAGCAGAGATCATAAACTGAGAGTCTTCCCACCAAAGTTCTTTCGATGCAGTCTGATGGCCTCTGTGACCGTTTGGAACATGGAGACGAACAACTCTCCTGCTTCAATATGGATCTCAATGAAGGCCCTCTTCTCTCCAGTAGTCAAGAGAAAATGGATGAGTCTTCCTATACTAAGGTTAAACCCTAAACCCTAAATTTCTCTTACCTGGACCACCAACTACGTTGCTACATCATGATGTAAAACCCCAAAGCAAAATCACGCAGTACTGATATCATTTTTCAAATAAATAAACATAACTGCAGATTTTGCAAGCAAAACGGATATAAATATCTTTGGATCCCTTCCAACCATAGCACAAAAATAGTTTGGCCACCCATCTTGTCGTGCCACGATTCATTCGGGTTGATTAAGATTTCGACTTAGCCAAGTCAAGTCAGGGGGTTGGACTCACCTCTTCTACTGAGGTGCGAGTCGCCTCTAGCACTATTTCACTCTCAGGGCCAACTTGAATGGACTCGTCCGACCACACCAATGTTTTGACAAACCTAAGTTGGCTCCCAATCATAGATCAGCGAACCCTGACAACAAGGGATTCACTGAAATCAAGATGAAGAAACTTTTTGTTTGAAATGTTGAACAATTTTTTCATGAGAGAGAATTACACAACTGGATTTACATGGCCTCAGGGGGGCCCACAACAAATTGGTCTTTGTACACTCCATTCTTTGCTAGCCTATCTGCTATGTTTTTGCAGGGCTAGGTACTTTTGACCAAGTGATAGTCCACCCAGTGATGCTGTCATATATTTCATCAAAGATGGGTTTCGGCCTCCATGGTGGGGGCAAGATCTTCCCCTGCCCAGCTTTTTACCAAAGCTGAATCTCCCTCTATCTATACCGGTCTCTCCATGTGTTACTTAAAGATCTTAATTCCAGTAAGTTCGGTTCTTGCCTCAGCCTTGTTGGATGGGCAAAAGACAGCGTAGCAAGAATACAAGCAACGCTTGTTCATTTTTAGAAAAGAAAGAAGAAACATGACAAAGTATTGTCATCAAAGTAGTCAATGACATGATTTTCATTGACTTGCTTTTCCTCTATTGCATGTACACCTAGAACCAAGAGCTTAGGAGACAAATTAAAGAAGCTCACCACCCAAAGTGAGGGGCTGGTAAATTAGTTAAGTGATAACTTCACAAAAATATATACAAAGATTAACCATCAGCTTTACAAGTATGATCAGGAAAGTTGGTTCCTCATCTCTTTTATAAGGCACAACAAATCCAGACGAGAATTATTTAGGAGCCTCAAGCTTTCAACCAAGAGCAATCGCAGAGGCAGACAAAGCATAATTTAAATCTGGGAGATATTCCTTCTTAGTTGCAGCAACAAGTCAAATATTGCACCATTCACAACAAAAAAAAGTCTAAAATGTCCTAAATCAACTCATATTATTTATCCATCATCTTTGAGTAGGAACCAAGAAAAAAAAGATCTACCTAGATAAAGGAGCAAAGAGCTTAAAATTTGAAATACAGAGTCAAGTTCTAGAACTGCCCAAGGTCAAAGAGTCAATGTCTACTACTACCCAAGGTTAAAAGAGAGAGGCGAGGTCTAGATTGGTCTCACTCTAAAAGATAATTGTCAAGTTCAAGTTGAAAGTTCACCATTTAAATCTTTATTTCCCTTCCAATAAATGACTTTGACACGTGAACATGTGCTACCCACCTTTAATATGGTCATTACATTCATTAATTAAGTTGATGAATCTGGCATCTCCAGGTGCTAGAGAAGCACCAGCTTCAAAAGCAGATTTTGCAGTTTGATACTCTTCGAGCTTCATGCAAGCAGTGCTACAAGTAGGAACGAGAAGAATGACCAAGCTAATTAGTATAAAGAAAATTAATAAAAGAGAGCAGATAGAATAAAACAAAAATAACAGAAAAGCACGAACCCCTTGCGCAAGTAAGCTTTGGCCATTGAAGAATCCAACTCAATAGCTCTGTTGGCATCAGCAACAGCCTCTGAAAAAATACCAGTGTTTTAGGATTTATGACAAGAACAGAAAAAGCACAATTAATTTGTATTTATGCATTAACAATGAATAAGGTCCTCATTGCAAAGTCCTCACTATCAATTTATGAGCTTATCTGTGGTGCATGGATTTATATCAACTAATAAAAGAATGAAAAATACAAGTTAAGAGTCTCCCTCAATAACTATTGGGTTGGTCGGCAATGTAGATATTATCTTGACTCATTCTAGTAATCCTGTGACTTCGGCTTCATTGGAGGTTGCTATACACATTGGTCCCAAGTAGACAGTTATAATCTGACCTTCGTCTCCTCTAATAATTCCTCTGTAACCTGCTGGCCCTGAGTTACCTTTTGAAGAAATATCAAAGTTTAGCTTCAAACATTCGATTGGAGGGGGCCCCCATTCCACCATAACTGGTGGTTTATACTGGTTGAAATATATGATTTTCTCCAATGTTTTTTTAGAATAACTTTGGGGAGTGGAGGCATACCTTTTGAAATAGCAGTCCATAGGAAGATATTTTGCATTGATTTCACCACTAGACTTCCTATCGATACTGACTTGCCAATGAAAGTTCTATCATTCCTTTCCACCCATATGAACCACGAAATGGCAGCCAAGGAGGCCATCCACGTTATTTCCCCTACTTAATGAAAGGGGCATAATAAAAGTTCTTCGCCATTCTCAAAAAAAAAAAAATTCCTCAAGTGAGAAAGGTTTCAAAGGCAAGTCAGACGGAATTGGCTGGATAGGGATTTCATCACTATATAGTTTAGAGAAGTGATTCTATAAAATCTTTAATGATCTTGTCCTTATCCTCTGTTAGCTCCCCTTGCACTTTTAGAGCAGGACCCAGTGATAGGAATTCAATGGAAGAAAAGAGCCTGGTATAAATGGCCCACGGAGGGGGATGGGAACACTCCTTCTCTCATGCTCTTGGCCCCACCAAGAGCTATCTAACAGAATCAACTCCTCATTAGTTGATGAGGACTTAACTTCTGATAGATAAAAGACAAAACTCATCCATTGCTAAGGGGTATTCCATTTTCTTTTGTTTTAAAACCTTACCAACCCGACCAGTTGGACCAAATTGGTTTAGACCCAGAGCCTTTTCCAGATCGAGTCAATTAAACCAGGAAATAGCCAAATCCATTCAAACATTCCGGGTTTTCCTAGTTTGACCACACAACTGGTGACTGACCCTGCCCAGTGGTTCCCACCTTTGATGTCATGGGGAGGGAGGGAAGAAGACAGATAAAAGGACGAGAAGAAGAAGAAGAAGAAGAAGAAGAAGAAGAGAGGCAGAGAAGAATAGGAGAATATGAGAAGAGGAAAGGAGAAAAAGGGAAAGTGGAACCCCCCGCTTCCCTCCCTATTCTATTTGGAAATAAAGAGGAAGAGGGTGCAGAGCCCCCCTCCTCTTTTTTGTAACCATCTGTTTGTCCTACATATCAACTTGGAGATATTATTAGCAAGGCCTAATAGAAAGCATTTGACTTTGTTTTGTACTAACATGCACGAAAACCCCAAGAAGGGTAACTTTTCCCTTCAACTTATACATATATAAAATATGTTGGGGCCATACTGGCTAGTTGAAACATGTTCAACTACACCGTCCCTCCCCAATGTCTTGTGCGATAGAAGCCTAGTAACTAATCAAAAACTGGTGGACCAACTGAGACGTAGCCACATATTCAGGTACCTAGCCAGGTCATGACCAGGTTGCACAAGAGAGATTTTCAACCTGGGAAAGGTCCTAGATCCTAGTGAAATTCCTGTGCACAATTGGTCTTTCACATGCTTTCCCTTCTTCGAACTCTCTTGATCTTCACATTGTTACTCTACAGATTTATCTGATACCCATTAAATCTTCCATTACCTTCATAAAATAATTCACATGAAATAGACGAACTTAAGAGTTGGCAAATGCTATAAAGTATGCTGATTAAGAGAGCCGCTGCAACCCATGGTGGGTGGAGCTAAAACTTGTAATGTTCAAAGCTATATCTAGGCGTATCTTGATGCAATGGAGAAGAAGCAACGCCATGGACCGATCTCTTCACATGGAAGGAGAGGGAAATTACTGCAATTAGTACTTACGAGGATACTGATAATAAGTTTTTTGTTAACGCAGGAAAATAATCAATGAATCTTTTAGGATATAAAAAATGATCGAAAACTACAGTGCAGATACTGAAGCGTATCAAGCGGTTTCGACAAACTAAAAGCTGCGGGGGAGGTAAATCCGCTCCTACTGTTGAATGATAAAAAGCTAGGAAAGAGATAGAGACGGCATAACCTGTATAGTTTCTTAACTTAATGTTGGCCTGCGCACGATCCGCGAATAGATCCGCCTTCTTAGGGTCCATCTCAAGGGCTTGTGAATAGAGATCGATGGCCAGCTCGAAGTTATCATCGACGAAGGCTTCCTTGGCCCTTCTCTCCAGATCAAGATCGATCTTCGACGACATTGAGGAACGTACTAGGACGACCGAGAGGAGGTAGGTTTTACGCGACTACTCCGTGGAGGAACCGTCAAGAATACTTCTCGCTGGAAGTCATGCGGTTAAGAATTGGGAAAAATCACTGATTGAAGACTGAATTATCAAGAAATTATAACGCAGGTTATATCAACCCTCGGTTTAGTAACCAAAAGCCAAGGCTACAAAGTACAAACCAAACCAGGACGGGGAATAAACGAAGAAGCTTAGGAATTAAAGTCACTCGGTTTGACACTTTAAACAGGAAAAAATACTGTCACTACCTCCACTAAGTTACGCGTTGCGAGACATGCAAGATTTGCACGGAAATTGGATTGAACTGGCTAGCAAATAGTTATAGCTCGACTGTTCGGAAACAGGCCATACGGCCCATATCTGAGTTTCCTTTGGTTCAGCTCGTAAGCTTGTGAGCCGGCTCATAGGCACCAAACCTAGTTTAATCGGTTTGATATATAAGTGGTTCATGTTTTAGTTTTTTACCTTTTCACCCCAAATTTTTCATCCATTCCCAAGTATTTTCCTTTTTCACAAGATTTGGGCAATTAATTGATGAGTCTAGAAAGAAGAAACTAGAGAGGTGAGGCTATTCGTTGAGTACATGAATTAATTACTTCAACCCTCAAGATACCAAAGCAAGCTGCTTAGAGAGTAAGAATCCCTTCGGCTAAGGAGATGAGGCTATTCGACAGTCTGAATACACGTATTTGGATATTCGATTTTTTCTTTTAGGTTTTTCCTTACCCACTTCTTCTAGAATCTTAACCTTGAAATAGACATTGGGGCGATGAAGGTTGCAGAGAGAAATGATAGATTGACAAGGAGAAGTAATTCAATAGCTCTAAATCCAAAGAGAAATTATATCAGTACTTCGAAGTTTTACAGTCTCACGTGGATGTCTTAAGTGGCATCCACATCAGCTGCCTACTTGGCAAAGAGGGAGAGGGAGAGAGGCCGGCGCGTGAGAGGGAGAGAGGCCGGAGCGGGAGCGGGAGAGAGGCCGGAGCGGGAGCGGGAGAGAGGCCGGAGCGGGAGAGAGGCCGGAGCGGGAGAGGGAGAGAAGCCGGAGTGAGAGAGGGAGACGGAGGGAGAGGGAAGGGGCGCCAGGAGGTCGCCGAGGAGGAGAGGAAGGGGCCGCCCGCCCCGCGCCCCCCGCCTTCCTCTCCTCCCAATCAGCGACCTCTGCCCGCCCAGCGCGCCTCCGCCTTCCTCTCCCTCCCAATCAGCGGCCTCTGCCCGCCAGCGCCCCGCCTTTCCTCTCCCTCCCAATCAGCGGCCTCTGCCCGCCCAAGCGCCCCGCCTTTCCTCTCCCTCCCAATCAGCGGCCTCTGCCCCTTGTGGCAGCTCCTCCCCTTTCTTCTCCCTCCCAATCAGCGGCCTCTGCCCGCTTGCCAAGCCTCCCCCCCCTTTCCCTCTCCCTCCCAATCAGCGGCCTCTGCCTCGCTGCGGTGCGTGAGGGAGGCCGAGGCCGCCTCCCCCCCGCCAAGGCGCGCGAGGAGGAGGCCGAGGCCGCCGCCCGCGCGCGCGCCTCCTTCTTCCTCTCCCTCCCGCTCGGGCGGCCTCCCTCCCTCTCGGGGCCTCCCTCCCGCTCGGGGCCTCCCTCCCGCTCGGCGGCCTCCCTCCTCGCGCGGCGGCCTCCCTCCCGCTCGCGGCCTCCTCCCGCCTCGCGGCCTCCCTCCCGCTCGGCGGCCTCCCTCCCGCTCGGCGGCCTCCCTCCCGCTCGGCCTCCTCTCCCGCTCGGCGGCCTCCTCCCGCTTGGCGGCCTCCCTCCGCTCGGCGGCCTCTCTCCCTCTCCCTCCTGCTCGGCGGCCTCTCTCCCTCTCCCTCCCGCTCGGCGGCCTCTCTCCCTCTCCCTCCTGCTCGGCGGCCTCTCTCCCTCTCCCTCCCGCTCCGGCCTCTCTCCCTCTCCTGCTCTGGCCTCTCTGCCTCTCTCCCTCTCTGCCTCTCTCCCTCCTTGCCAAATGGGCAGCTGACGTAGATGCGACAAAAGACGTCCACGTCAAACTGTAAAGACCGACAGTAAAATATCGCAGTGCGTATATCACGACTCAAATCCAAATAAGTACATCTTCATGCAATTGAAAAAGAAAACAATCCGAACAAACTCGAGCTTAGCCCGGAGGTCGAAGAAAAACTTGAGATTAGGTTCAGCCTACATCGGAGCTCGAGGCACGACTCGAGTTCAAATTAGCTAAAGTTAAGAGCTCAAAGCCGTGCTTGAGCTCATTTCAGAGCTAAGCTACGCCCAGGTTCAATTCGGAGCTTGAGGCCGTGCTCAAACTTAAGAGCTCGAGGCTAAGCTGGAAGTTATGCTTGTTCAGCTTGGCTTGATTTCACTCTTCACAATAAGGGCTATTGGCTAGATGTTCTCTTTAAATATAGACATGTCTCCTAAAATTTCTAGAGTGATGCTACGCGTACCGCCGTAGAGTAACAAAATATTATTCAATCTCCATAACCACTAACAATAGGAGATTTTTTTTCAAAGATTACACTTTCAAAATCTGTTTAAAGTTTTAAACACAGATTTCCCCGTGCTCTAAACCCCGTAATCTCAATCCTCGGGCTTTTCGCGGTTGTCCCGAAATATTTATTTTTCTTTCTCTAACTCGTCGTTTTAGTCATTCGCATGCTTCGTAACTCAAGAGCCATGGGTTGCAGTCGAACGAACTACGCTGATTCCAGTCCAATGGGCGTCGCGTGTGCTACTCTGCTACTCCGATGACCATGTCGAAAATCAAGATAGTACTAGACCTGTAGAATCATAGTTGTTCGGCGATGTGGCTTGTACCCTCGTGCAATTGAAGGCCTTGGCGGAGGATAGCGTTTCATCTTCTCTGCTTTTCCGGCTGGTTCCTGACATCGCCAGTCAGCAACAGAAAAAATTGCAGCGGAGATTCCACTGTAAATCTGCTTCTGCGCGATACTTACTCCTTGGACGAAACTAGTCAGAATTGAACCTTAAAGAAGAAAGAGTGTGACGGCGCAAGTGATGAGATGCGACTCTCTTGCGTGTCTTTGGCCGGGCGTACCTCCCATTCGCGGGAAGATAACCACTTCTGTCGTGCTGAAGGAGCCCCCGAGCCTTTTCACCGGGGGATCGGATGGCTCCATCATCAGTTGGCGCCTTTCGAACAAACAATCCAAGCCGGTAATCCAACTGCTTTCTCTGTCATATTTATCATCACCAAACTTCAGGAATCATCAATCATCTTTCCGGGAAGTCGTGTTTCATAATCAAATGATAACAAAATTACTTTACTTTTGAGCTCTGTAATATTACCTGCAAATTCTTATGCTTCCATTTTCATGAAAGTCTATCTCCGCATCTACTATTCCCAGCAATACGTATTCGTTCTAGAGATCAAGATTTCATAATGGGCCCAGATTGCAAATTATCGAGTGTGAAACGTGAGAAGCTGGCTTCTGTTACGTCGTCCATTTACGATTTTCAAAACATATTCTTCTTATGTTTTTTTCATCGCATCATGGAAGACATCGAAATGTGGAACTGGTTCAGGAGAATCCAGTCGTGGATACTTGTGCGGAAATGTTACAGTTATCCATAATTACAAGAGTGAACTATGTGAACTTTAAATGAAATTTGTGATAAGCTTCTGTGTTTGGGGCGACGAAATGGTCTCTCTTTGCCGAATGGAATTCACTCCATCTGTTTCAAGCTTCTAAGAGTGAAAAGTACCTCACTGATGGGCGTGATTCCTCTTCAGGCCGAAAATTCAGCTGCAGCAACGTGACAGTGCCTTGCCTTTGTCAGAATTTCCGATTTAAATATGAAACATTATATGGACCCAGATTTACATAATATTCATATGGAGACAAATCAGTTCATTCCCGTTTGGAAAGAAGATCACCAGGGAATTCCCAATCACTTACCCTTCCCTAGGGATTCATTTTAGAAAATTGATATTAGTACTTCCATATTTTACTCTGAGGTTTTATATTGATGACGTGACAACTAGTTGGCGGTCCAAGTAAGAGAAAGTTTAGGGTTTTGGGTTTACCCATAGTATAGGAAGATAATATTTAAAATAAAAAAATCAAAATCTTACCTATTTTATCTCCAAGTTTATCTCTTACGTGGACTGCCATATAGACACCACATCAGGATGTAAACCATTGCAGTAATATTTGCAATACTCGTAACATTATTCATACTGTAATTTTAAGTGCATTCTCTGAGTGAGTGAGTTAAGTGTGTGCCTGAGTGAGTGAGTGCTCAAATCTGGGCTGTTTCCTGGTTTGAAAAGAGAGAATTGCTTTGCATCTTTTGCCCTTCATAACATTTTTCGAGATGATGCTTGCCTTTTTTTATATCAACAAGGGACAAAAGTAATCAGTCTTGTCAATGATCTTTGGTTGGATGGAAGACCCCTCCGTCAAACATTCCCAGGATTACAAAGGGTGGCTGCAAATCCTGAAAGTAAACTCATTGTGTTATTGCAAAACAGAAATGGGAGAAGTTTTAACTGGAGTAATCAATGTAGAAGGGAATTGAGGGATGATGAAGCGTCAGAGCTATCCCAATTAGACCAGCTCTTGTCAAAATATTTCTTTGACATCCAAAGCGAGGATAGAATTATATATAAAACTAGCCCAAATGGGAAATTTACAATGAAGGCTACATACATAGCCTTGGAATATTTAAAGCAAAGGGAAGCCCACCAAGCTAGTGGGCATGGAAGCTTCCATGCCCTCCAAAAGCAAAGTTCTTCATATGGACAACGCTTCACTAGAAAATCTTGTCAAGGGAAAACCTGACAAAAAGAGGGATGACTCTACCTTCAACAGAATGCATCCTTTGCAACACGACAACAGAGTCTTGTGACCATGTTCTAGTCCAATGCCCTTATGCCCAACAAATATGGACCCAATTTTGGTCCATGTTTTGGTTTGATACCCCAATGCCTATATTCCAAAATCTTTGAGGTATCATTGGACAATGGACAAATCTAAAGCTTACAAAGAAAGGGAAAATCATGCTTGGGGCATGCATTTGCTTCATCCCATGGGGTCTATGGGAAGAAAGGAACAATAGGGTTTTCTCTGATAGATCAATGGAGGCCAGTCAACTGAAGGAGTCTATTTTCCTGAAAATCCTAGACTAGCTAAGTACTTTAACTTAAATGCAAGACTTAAATGGTGTTAATCTGAGAGCCTCATGGGATAATGTGGCGAGACTAATCTTCCCTCATTCTGAAAAACCAGCAGCACGATGGGACCCCCCAACAGATGGAGTCATTAAACTTAATGTAGATGGATCATCCAGGGGTAACCCTGTCCCTGCAGGGTTTGAGGGAGTCTTCAAAAACCACACTGGTCAAACAAGGGACAAAAGTATATGAGTGGAGAGAATTGGTCGTACATCTTCTACCATTCAAAACTTTCTAACTACGAAAAGACACTTGTAGATTACCCCTATGACTATCGGTAAATTACCAAAATAACCCTAGCCCCGTATATCTAATATAGTACGTCTGTTCTTTCTGTCTGATGTATCTTCTGTATGAACCTATATTGCAATCTCTGCACTCCAATCAAAACCTGATATAGTCTGGAAAATTTGAGTTATGTACTGATCATCCAACTCCTATTTTAACTTTTCTTTCATCTCACAGTAAAAAGAAAAATGAAACTCCAGCTGCTGTGGGGTTTTGTGTTTTCAGTTTGGTAACCGCTTTGTATTCTCCAATTACACTGACAGGAAATATGGCCGATGGCTCTGCTATGTGGTCATGGAGCTGCAATTACAGGCTTAGAAATTTGCAGGCCTTTCCCCATCCATGGAGAGATAGAAAAAGTAATTGATATGAACTCTATTGAAGCTGGTATTGGGACTGCACTAATAAGTGTTTGTATGGATGGCGTTTTATGTGTGTGGAGTAGTGGTACTGGTGAGTGCAAACGCAGAAGAAATATGCCATCATGGGTAGGCACACCTGCTGCAATATCAGCATTACCAATGTCCCCACGATATGTTTGTATAGCTTGCAACTTTACTGATAACTGCAGCTCTCTTGCTGCAGCTGATTCAGCTTCACTGAGCACTAGTGTTTTGCATGTCCAGCATGAGAAGTTAATGGCAGATACCACTGTACCTAAAATAACTTCTAAGTGTGCAGTCTTCATTGTTGACTCAAGTAACCTCACCATTATTAAAACTGTCCCTCATGGAAGTTTGTGTATTGGACCTATACTTTTCATGGTTGCAGTTCCATCGATGGATGATGTTGAAAAACAGTCAGTGGTAATGGTTGATGCAGTTGGAAGTGTTCAGTCAGTTGCGGTACTTGTTGCAGAGAATCAGAATGTTGAATTGACAGGAATTGGTCAGAGTGGGTGCGTCAATGGAGAGATTCACAGTGATACCAACAGCTTGCATGATGCTGAGGTAGAGGCTGTCTCAGTTTCTGTGGATGGAAAACTTTTGGCTGTTATTCTGAGAAATCTCTGCTTCTTTAAGTTGCTGACTACTGGTACTTGTATTGGTCAAATCTCCATGACAGATACACTCCTTTATGATCTCTCTTGTCAACCATCATATTTTGTGGGGGGAATTTTTCTTCAGTGTGCTCATGGAAATCGAGCATGTGATGGCAAGGATGCAAGTTTGGATTTCATTGGGCATTTTGCTTTGTGGAGTGATACAGGTGCTGCAATTATGTTTATGATTCTTGGTTCTGAAGAAGCTTTTATTTTGAAGCCCTGGTGTACAATACCTGCTGTTTCTCATTCCCCCTATGTGAATATATCTGTTAAATTTTCTCAAGCGGATAACTCCATTATTCGCCTAGAATCTATCTCTTTCAGTGAAGAATCTTTGTTATTCTCCAAACCATGTATCTCATTGTGGTCATTGCTTGAGCCACCCAATATGCAAGTTGATATTATTTGCAAGTCAGATACACAATGCAGCCCTGGTGAAAGCATAGGTTCCTTTTACCCCTTCTCATGCACGCTGCTGAGTGAAGGAGGCCTTCTTGGTGATTGGACTGCAAACACTCCTTCACTTTCTATTGCTAAGACCAGTGACATTCCACAGAAAAGTTATGCAGCAAAGATCAGTAGTTCAAATGGTGGCATTGGTGGAAACCGTAGAGATTCTTTTCTGCCAGAGCAACAGATTATCTCATCCTCTTTAGTAATTTCTGAATTTTTTTGTGCTCCTTATGCAGTGGCTTATGGTTTATATAATGGTGAAATTGAAGTAGTTCGCTGTGGCACATGCTTTGATAAGATGAATTTTCATGACAGTAAAAATCTTCCTCATCATACTGACCATGAAGATATACCTGGGCAATATTTTTTGGGGCATACTGGTGCTGTGCTTTGCTTGGCTGCACATCGCATTGTAGCAGCTCCAAGCACTGAAAGAAACTATGAGTGGGTTCTGATCTCGGGAAGCAGTGACAGCAGTGTTCGTGTGTGGGATCTAGATACTGGGAATCTTGTTTCTGTGATGCACCATCATGTGGGTCCAGTTAGGCAAATTATTCTCGCACCAGAATGGACCGACTATCCGTGGGCTAATTGTTTTCTTTCAGTTGGAGAAGATGCTTGTGTGGCTCTTGTCTCCCTGGAGACTTTGCGGGTGGAGAGATTGTTCCCTGGAAATCATAGCTGTCCTGAAACTGTTTTATGGGATAGTGCAAGGGGTTACATAGCATGCCTTTGCCGACATATTTCACCATCATTTTTTGTCCCTCCTGACTTAGGGACAGATGTTTTATACATTTGGGACGTGAAAACTGGCGCTCGTGAGCGCTGTCTTCGTGGCTCTGCATCACTTTCAATGTTTGACCATTTCTGTAGGGTTGCCAACATGAACTCTGACACTGGTAATGGTTCAGGTGAAGCTACTTCAGGGTCCTCATTGCCCTTTCCAGAAATAATGGGAGATGCAGTCCTTCCCCAAAATAATGACTCTGCAAAGATTGTGGAGATACCGTCGCTTACTGGAGTGAAGACGTCTCCTATGAAAGTGGCCTACGTTTCTGAGTCTGTTTCATTAGGATATTATTCTGGCAGCAGAAACATGCCCACCATGACTCCAGCAACTTGTGATTCCAATTCTCATGCAGCCAATAATACTTCTGCTAAGCAAGTTTCATCTCAAGAACTGCTTCTTAAGAATAAGAAGAATCTTGTCAAATGCTCATGTCCTTTTCCTGGAGTTGCCACTTTAACATTCAATCTTTTGTCACTAATGCATCCATTTAAATACGATGAAGAAACATTTCCATCAAGTATCACTAAACAGGTGAGATTCCACATGCTGAGCCTGTCCCTTCAGAAGTAAAATATCCAACATGTGAGTTTAAATGATTCATCTGAATTTGTGAAGGAAATACTTAGTCAACCTTCAGAGGGATCTGCATGGATTTGGTCACCTCAAGGCTGTGCATTTCGCTTCAGCTTAACTTTTCTACACTTGTGGGATGTGGATCGTGAATTGGATGAAATGCTTAAAGTTGAAATGAACATATGCAGACCACGGAGCTTTTTCATAACTTCTGGTTTGAGGGGGGATAGAGGTGCTCAAACGTTGGCATTTCCAGGTTCTTGTGCTACTCTTGAGGTACACATGACATCCTTCTTTCTCCTTGGCTAGGATTTATATTTGTTTTCTTCTAATAGACACACATAGTGTTAACATCTTTCAGCTTTGGAGGCTTTCCTCAGAGTTTTGCGCGTTGCGGTCTTTGACAATGGTTTCACTTGCCCTACGCATGACTAGCTTGTCTCACTCCAGTTCTGCTGCTAGCAGGTACATATTTTTCTCCTCATGATGATGTGCAATTTGATTATAAAAACTTCTGCAGGTGGGGTGGTGTTGGGTAGCGGAAGGGGGGAGTAGTGCACAATGAACTGGAAGAAACTTAGCAGGATGTTTCCCCCACAGAAGATCATCATATCATCTGCAAATTGAATGATGTGGGAGACTCCCATTCTGATAAAGGTGCACTAACCATCCTGATGCCACTAATTGTCTGAAAAAAGCGGTCATTCTTTCTCCCACTAGGTTGAACAAGAGTGGGGATAATGGGTCCCCTTGTCAGATGCCTCTTGAACTCTTAAAATATCCGAAGAGGCCACCATTTACTAACACAGAACATCTGGCCAAGGAGATGCAAGAGTAAATCCATCTTCTCCATCTGAGCCCAAAGCCAGTTGCCTTCATTACTTGATCAAGGTGCCTCCAGTTGACTCTATCGAAGGCTTTCTCCAAGTCCAATTTTAGGAGGAAAATTGAATCCTTTTTCCTTGTGAACAAATCCACAGCTTCATGAACAAACATAGTCGAGTCTAGGATTTGTCTTGATTGGATAAATGCACTCTGTTCCTTGCTGATTTACTTGGCCAATGACTCTCTTTAATCTCGTTGCTAAGACCCTGGAGATAATTTTGTAAACTCCTATAACCAAACTAATCGGCCTATAGTCTTTAACCTGGTCTGTGCCTTCTTTTTTGGGAATTAAGGCAATGATAGAAGCTCCGATTGATTGGTGAGTGATGCCACTAATGAAAAAATCTTCGAACAACTTGATGAAATCATTTTCCATAAAGGCCCAGGATTTTGTGAAAAATTCACCATTAAAACCATCTGGCCCAGGGGATTTGTCCTTGGGCATGGAGATGACTGCTTGTCTGATTTCATCTATTTTTTTTTTTTGGAAGTTGTGTTATATTTCATTCATTGTGTGAGAATTTACAAATTAGTCCCCCAAATTAGGGAACATACATCAATAATAAAAAAGTAGAGAGGCTTAAAGCTTCCAAACCACAAGGTGTGATTCATGCACCCCTTGTTTAGCAAGAGCATCAGCCTCACAATTAACACTACGTAAAATATGCTTCCAACTAACAACATGATGAGAAAGGTAATTAATCTCATAATAGGGGGGTCTCCCACTTACACCATGACAGAATTACTTTCGAATCTCCCTCCACATGTAAGGGAGCGTGGACTTCCATGCTTGCAAAGCATTTCAGCGGCTGTTGAATCATTGAAGCCAATTGGGCCAGCATATGTGAGAATAGTGTTTCCACAAGAGTCCTTAATCAATCCCCCAACTCCAGCAACTCTAGGGTTGCCAAAGGTAGAGCCATCAAAATTTAATTTGTATTCCTGTGCCGGGGGAGGAGTCCACACTTGTAGATTTGTTTTAACAGCAGCTACTTCTCTAGCATGTTCATACCAGGAGCACCAGATTTCCCCAGCATTAATACCCCTGAAAGTTTTCTGAGTTTTGAGCCACCCAATGATGTGATGACGGATACGATGACTAACATCCTTCCAAGTGCTTTCTTTCTTGTGAAACACTCTATTATTCCTCTCCTTCTAGATCATCCAAGGAATATATCCCATACAACAGTCAAACATCATTCACCCCTTTGCACCCAGACCAGCAAATTTACCCAAGTTTGCTACTCCAGTTAAATTCCAAGGCATAACCAAAGTGAGGCCAAACATTCCGAGAAAATAAACCCATATTTGCCAGCTGTACTTACAATGTATAAGCAAGTGGTTAATGGATTCAGATTCACATTTGCATAGGGGACATAGGGTAAATGGAATTGGCATGCCCCTTCTCATCAACAAGTCGCACGTAGGCAATCTTTATCTAATGCAGCACCAAGCAAAAAAATTCTGTTTCTTTGGGCATGAAAATGACTATGCTGTCGCAGCAGGGTGATTAATTTCCTCTTTACTTGATAGACAAGAGTAAGCTGAGCTAACAATATAGGATCCTTTGGGATTGGGCCTCCATATTAACTCATCATTCTGATCCCTTTTCAAATAAAATTTACTCAGGTCCTCTATTAGTGCAGAGATCTCCAAAGCTTCTTCATCATTTAGGTTCCTTCTCAGAAAAGGAACCCAATTTATATCCTTGAATTGTCCATTTGGGATCATATCAGCAATAGAGCAATCTTGTTTTCTAGCAAGGA
This sequence comes from Aristolochia contorta, assembly GCA_022405105.1. Taxonomy (NCBI): domain Eukaryota; kingdom Viridiplantae; phylum Streptophyta; class Magnoliopsida; order Piperales; family Aristolochiaceae; genus Aristolochia; species Aristolochia contorta. The sequence goes on along the minus strand of CM039667.1, from coordinate 108,551 downwards.
GGAAGAGCCTTGGAAATCTATCGACAAACGGGGTATCACCAAGCCACCTATGTGTCTGATTTCATCTATGGAAAAGGATTCTTCAATATTCACACTTTGTTCCAGGGTCAGCATTGGAAAGCTTAAACCTTCAATACATGGTTTGCAGCCTTCATCCTTATAAAGCTCAGTAAAGTACGCGAGGATGTTTTCAATAATTCTCCCTTTATCTGAAATGATTTCCCCGTTGATTTTCATTGAACGTATTCTATTTATTCTTCTTCTGTGTGAGGCAACCGAGTGAAAGAAAGCCGAGTTACAGTTTCTTTCCTTGAGCCATCTGTACCTCGCTCTTTGTTTCCAGAAAATGTTCTCTTGGTATATAATCTGACCCAAGAGTTTAGATGCTACTCGCCTGTCATGATGTTCCTCTGAGGAGAGAAATCTATCTTCTTTACTGATATCAATTCCATCAATTTGTAAGTTAAGGAGTCTTTTTTGAGCTTCCTTTCTTGCCTTTTTTTGCCTTGCCCATTGTATAATCCGGCCTTTAGGAGTTTTAGTTTACTTGGTATTATGGATGTACCCGGACTCCTTTGACTCTGAATGTCATTCCACCAAAGCGCCAAATTGCGCTTAAAGGATTCATCAGTCAACCAAGTAGTCTCAATTTTGAATGGTTTCTTCCCCCATCTGCACATGTTTGTGTCAAGAAGAATTGGCCAATGATCTGAAACAACTTTGCCTATTACCCTGGCCATGGAGTCCCTGTACAATCCGAGCCAATCCTGCGAGGCTAGGAACCTATCTAGTTTGGACAAGGTTGGTTGCTCCTGCTTGCTACTCTACGTGAATCTCTTCCCAGTGGTGGGAATTTCCTCTAGGCAGAGCTCGTCTATTAATTCATTAAATTTCCTCATGGTGGTGGTGATTGTCTGAGAGGGGGGACTTTTTCTCGTTTCTATACCTTATGGCATTAAAGTCCCCAGCTAACAGCCAGGGTCCACTCCATCTGTTTATCAAGTCTCCAATCTCCTCCCAAAACTGATTTCGGCCATGGTGAGAGCATGGTCCATAAATTCCTCCCAAATTCCAGGAGCATTTCTGTATTTTATCTCTAATTCTTATGCCAACGCAATACGCCCCTGGTTCTGAGTTCTCAAATTCAATGGTGTTAGCATCCCAAATAATTAAAATACCTCCCAATGTCCCAATTGCTTCAACAAATTTCCATTCCGATTGGCATGTTCAGGATGCCCGAAAATTGGAAGCCTGGATCCAGCGAAGATGGGAACTTGGCCACATGCCTTCAGCATCATACATCGGAAAAGGAGAGTGGCTCATTCGCACCAAGGACCCAGATTCGGAAAAAAAGTTACTCCTTTGGGACCACTCCGAAGAGATCCCGAGCTGGGACACTCGTGGCTGGGAGGAAACGATAGAGACTGGACTAGCAGCCTGCTGGATACAGATTTGGGGAATTCCAGTCGAAATATGGGGAGCCGACGCCATGAGCTTGCTGGCTGAAGAAATGGGAGACCTTGTTGCTTTCGTTGATCACACTACAAGTGGGCGAAATATGGAATATGGCCGGGTTCAAATCAAACCGCACAAGTGGCCATTGGAGGAAAAATGGACAGAACTGAATGTGGGAAAGAAATCCTTTGCGATTTTCCTAAAGCCAGAGAAGTTTGTGCCGCCTACTGATGTCTGCAACTGGCTGGAGGTTGAAGACGACGAGTTGACTCGGCATAACTCAGACCGAGTTGCTGAAGAAGCTGCTGGACTGAAAGAGCTGAATGAAGAAATTAGCTTGCTTGGAGGAGGAGTTGGGTGAGAAGGGCCAAGCTGACCCAATTGAGTCAGACCGAGTCGACTCGGGCGAACCAAACTGAGTTGACTCGGGCGAGTCAGACCGAGTCAACCCGGTCGAGTTGGGCCGAACCAGTCCAGAGGAGTGTAATGGCGAGGCTGATTGTTCTCTTACCACCGGGGTGGAGCCATTGTTTGTCGCCCGAAGGAGGAAGGCGTTCTGGCTCTCACTTCTCATGGTTTCTACTCTTCGAGAAGGATGGTTAAGTAGATTAGAACAGGCTGCGTTTATTAATGAGGGTTGTCGTGGGGGTTCCTCTTCTTCTTCGGTCTCAGACGTCGCCCATTGGGTAAAGAGGGCTTCGTATCGATTTTGCAGTCTCCCGACAGATGCGACTTTGCATGTGAACCTAGGGAAAATTGAAATTTGAAGGCTCGGCTAGACTTACGTCCTCTCTCCTGTTTCCGATTTGCGTTCCCTCCCGTTCAGCATCAACGGCTTGTCTTGCAATATCTTCATTTTCTTGTGTAGGTGGGCCCACTTCGTTTAGTCTCCATTGACCAAAAGTGATGGCGAGTGATGGGTTACATTGGTTACTGTGAAATTCCTGACCCGTAACTGGCAAATGCCTTCTGTAGGCCATTTATTTTCGCATTGTACCAAGCCACGCGCCACCTGTAAAGTTTTCCTCGCTTTAGTCACCTCATCGAATTTAATAAAACTCCCGAAGTGGTTGAAATCTTCATCAGTCCTTCCTCTTGCCATAACTCCATAGGTATTTCATAAACACAAATCCATAGGTTGCCTCACGTTTGATTTGAGCTCTGCCAGTCTCTTATCTCTACTTCTCTTCTCGGCTGGAGTTTGTTTCATTTCTCCTTGATTTTTCTAGCCTCTTCTTCAGATCGCAACCATAGGATACTTCTTTTCCCATCTAGGGCAGATAGCTTTGGCTCGACGCTCAGTCTCAGAGTAGCTCTTATTTTCTCAGTTAGGTTTTCCACCTCCATTGGGAGAAGATTAGTTACCAACATCGTCTTCTTCATTTCCTTTTCTCCCCTTAGCTAGATCGCGTCCAAATCTTGCAGAGTTGCGTTTTCCGTTCCCTCTTCCAGGTTCGGTCCGGTTTCCGGCTCTGGCGTGGGCTCCCTGCGTGGAAGGGTCGTTTCGTCACACAGTACTCTGAGACTCTCTATTTCCTCCTAGGCCTTCGTCCAAATGGAGAATTTTGGGTCGCTTGCAGAAATCGCAAATATGTGAATCCTCGCAATAGTCTGCTCTCCTTTCTTTTGCACGATTTTGAAAATCGGTTTTGGGTGCACTGCAACTAAAAAGGAGATGCTTTGATCTCTTAGTGTGAAGGTGCGAATGTCTCTCTCCAGGGTGTTTGCACTAGGGCAGAGGATAGATTGCATAAAGGTTCGGCCTTCCGTCCATACAGTCGCAGGTATACGAATGAATGATCATTTATCTCCTTGTCTGGTGCTGATCCGAAGGCTTCGTTTTGGCGATTGTCCATTGAAGTCCAGCCATTCGTCCAAGCATAGACTCCAGTCGCCGTCTTTGATGGTTCTGAGGTTTTCGGGTGATGGCCTCCTCTTCCTTCTGGTGACGAGATGCTAATCACTCTCCTCTTGAGCTGATTCCATGTTTGAGTGTTGTATTTCCATTTCCGGTAAGTTCCTGATATTCGCACATTGGTTTTGTTGCGGGATTTCGGACTCCAGTGTGTTTCCGTTTTCCGCAATGTCATTTGGACGTGGGTTTTCCATTTCATTTTCTTCTTCTATTGCTCTTGAGTCTTCCCTTTCATCTCCAGCAGCTTGTCGCTGGGAGTTTTCGTTCTCACTATGGATTTCTGTGTCGATTCCTCTTCATTGTCGAGGTTTTCACCTTCGATTTGTGTTTCTTCAACTACTATTGTAGTTTGTTCTCCGATTTCTGCTTCAGACCTGTTTTCCGAATCGCGCGACGGAGTATCAACTTCTCCATCCCTGGAAGACATTGTTTGTCCCCTTTTCCTAGTCAATTTGCTGGGGAGTCTTCGCCGGAAATTGCAGCTTGCCGGAAGACGCAGGACTGCGTCCTTCATACCGCTCCTCTTTTATCTGACAGATTACAAAAACGGACCTGGAATTTTGAATATATGGAAAACAATATCTGTTCTAATGCCATGGTGGACATCTACTAAATAAAAAAATAGAGTTTAAGTTTAGAGGATAAGAGAGACTAGGGTTTAAGTTTATTATTCTGGCCTAATCGGTCCAGGGAGAGACTTCCTATTTATAATAAGGAAAAGATACATAATTGCAAATTAGTCCATTCCAACATGTACTTAAGAAAAGATTCCAACTAACTAATAATAAAAAATAGACCCCTTATCTAGCAAAACCCACAATAAAGTCTACTAATGGCCTATAATACTAATTAACCCTTACATATCCGTAACAGCCATAGAGAAAGGGCATCGATATCCATGACTGGTTTCATTCATTGGTGGAACTCATAGAATTCTACCTTTCAATATCTTTCTTATTCCTCTAAAAGTAGGTTTTCCTTAGTTTAGTTTCTGTTTTCTGATTATGTGCACGACACATCTTCTTTTTCAGTGCGCTGGCGGCGTTTTATACTCGTAAGTTTGCCGAGAAGGTTCCAGATTTGAAGCCACCTTTGCTTCAGGTTAGATTCAACGATTTATAGTCTAAGTAGTCGATACCGTGTATTATATTTTCATTACATACTATTTATATTTTCAATCAGTTTATATTTTTGAAACGATTTAAGTTTATATTTTATAACTAGCTAGATCATGAGTGAACAGTTTAAACCCTACTTGGATGTTTAAGGCATCAGCACATCTTCTTTTTAACTGTTAATTGGAAGAATCTCTGATAGGAAAACTCATAGCAAAATTCCTCATAACTTTGGTTGGACCTGGATTATTTTAAACTCTAATATTGAAGTGAAGCAGACGGTTTCCTGTTGGGCATAGATCACATCCTGTTTTATTTTCATGTTATTTAAGTTAACATTCTGGTTCAAAAAAAAAAAAAGGTGTTGACATTTTACACTTGTTGTAGGATTTTAGCCTGGGACTTTGGATGGAATATTTGTGGAAATAATTTTACATGGGTTACTTTTAGAAAAAATCCTTTGGTTATTATTTGCAAAAAAGATCTTTTAACTTTTGGTAGTCAGTTTAGGGTAAATTTGGAATTCAAAATTTATATTGTTTCCTTAGTAACCAATAAACCTTATTTGTATTTAAGTGTATCTATCTTCATTTTTCCCTATTTCTTGTAGTACCTGGACAAAAATGGACAGCAGTCCTAGGGACATTTATTTCAGGATCGATCTTATTGCATATTTCCTTAGCAGCCAATGTTATTTCAGGATCGATCTTATTGCATATTCCTTTCAAAATCTACAAATAATAATTCATTTTATTTCTATATTATATATCTTTTCCTTTTTGAAACCGATCATTTATCTGTTCCCGATTCTTCAACATGTCTATTTATCTTATTTAGCTTTTGTAAAAATAGAACACATTTTGTTTCATGTCTTGAAGACCAAGTAAGTTTCGTAGTTGCACTCTGTAGAATTGGTGTAAGCTGTCGAGTATCTTTTGGTCTTATTGATTCATATTTTTGGATTATAATGATATAGTTTTTTTTGAAATTTTATTGGGTTTGTGGGAGTTTTTGGTCGATTACCTTTAAAGGGGTAGTATTTCTATCCTTTCAGTATAATATCACTTAAGTGAATTTATAAAAAAGGGTTACGGATTGAGTTGACAACCCAAAGAAGACTGGAGGGCTGCACACACATCCCTCTCTGATCCCTCCTCTTTTGTTTTGAATTTTCTTCTCTTCGTGCTGGTGGCGCCAGACTCTAAAATGGTTTGAAATAGCTCCTTTTTTCCCCTTTCTCTGTCACTTTAGTCTTAATCCCTCTCTGATGTTTCTTCAATAAAATAAAATATTTAACAGCATTTAAGTGAACAAAGTCCAGTTTTTTGCCTATGAATTATGTGCAAGGGGGACTGCCAACATTCTTCTGTATTTTTGTGGGTCCAATACATCTGATGTTTTCCTTGGTATTCAGGTGTTAATGTGCCACCTTGGCACTTCGGGGTGCTTGTAATGATATTCAATCTCTCGCTAGGTGCTAGGTTAGGTCGTTAAGTATGGAAAATGTCTGTAACGACCTTTTTGATTTGTTGGGTAAGGGGCGGGGTTGGGGGGTCTCTCTCGTAAAGTTTGTTGTGAAGAGTCCACTTCCTTCGTTGTAGTTTTTCTTGGGATTTGTCCTAATGAAATGCACTGGCTCAAAATAAAAAAAGAAGGCGTGTTAGAAACATCTGGGTGCATACCATGTCTTTTTGGTCATTTGCAAATTTGATTGCTAGATAGCCACTATCATCCTCATCTTATTTAGTCATCCCGTGTTTCTTGCTCGTTCCTCAACCCACATTGACCTAGCTATAGCCGCTTGGTCTTGGATGAACTTGCCCAAGCTTTCCTAGTGGAGCAAGTTGTTAAAAAAACTAAGTCGTTTTGAGAGGTGTCACATGTCACAGAAAGCATTTCACCTAAATCATTTATTTTTTTGTTTATGCAGCAATATTATGTTTATGTCTGTTGATAGAAGCTCTCAGTGTGACTGTGGTTATTGTCATGTAGTTATTAGTAAGCTTCTGGCAAGATCCAAGTGAACATGTTCGCATGGCTGCACGATCTTTATTCCATTGTGCTGCATTACGAGCTATTCCATTGCCTCTTTCTTGTGCTTTCAAGACTGTTCAACATGAATCTCCCGAATTAAGCTCCACTCCTAATCTCGTAGCTGAACGTGAGGTAGCTTCAGATAACTTGGAAAAAGCAAGGAAAAGTTGTAGCCAAGAGGAGGATGAGTCGGTTATACTTGCATGGCTGGAATCATTTGGAACTCAGGGTTGGATTTCCTGTATTGGAGGAACAAACCAAGACGCCATGGCCTTTAACATTATTGTTGCAGGAGCATTAGCTGTTTGGTACCCAAGCCTTACGAAGCCAAGTCTGGCCAAAGTGGTCGTTCATCCCTTGATGAAGTTAGTTATGACAATGAATGGCATGTACAGTGCGAGTGCAGCAGAGCTCCTGGCCGAGGGGATGGAAAATACATGGAAGAATTGTATTGGTCCTGAAATACCTCAGTTAATGAGGGACATATTTTCCCAAATTGAATGTGTTAGCCGCACATCAATAAACTCTTGGACAGAAAATCCATCTATTACTATAATAAAGGAGACTTTAATTGAAATTCTTCTTCCCAGCTTAGCCATGGCTGATATACCTGGGTTTCTTTATACAATTGAAGGTCAGGTTTGGGCTACTGCCTCCGATTCACCTGTTCATAAAGTATCACTGATGACAGTCATCAGGATTGCGCGTGGCTGTCCAAAGTCCCTGGCTTTGCACCTTGAGAAGGTTTGTGTTCATCTTTACATGATTTTTTGAATGTCTTTTCAAATTTTTGATTTATTTACAACACGTAAAGTTGCTATCACTGCCAGTTTTTGTTTCTTCAATATTAAGTTCATATTGATTTTGGTTTGTTTTTTTTCTAGTGCTCATTTTCAATGTTCCATTCTTTATCAATTTAGTTGGGTATGTCATGTGAAATGAATTAATGTGTAGCTTTTCACAGTCAAAAACTGCGTGTTCCATCCTGGTTCAAGCTTGAAAAGTCTTCTTTCCAAGTGATTTAGCATATGCATTAAAATTTCACAGTCAAAAACCCTAAACTTCTTCATGGAGACTAGACTATCTGTGTAAAGAAGTGACTTGATGCATTAAAATTGTGAGGTTGGATTTAAGCCCCATCCTAAATTTTCTTTTTGAAATGACTAACGAAGTTAGGAAACCATCCTATGTCGCAAAAAAATATATAAATTTAGGTTTACTATAGTGTGCCTAAAGCTTATGCAAGAATTTTGTAGTTAATCACTGCTTGCTCCTTCCCAAAGTTGGAAAGATTCTATGGATGACCTCCTTAGCTGCAATTCCTTGTACTATATGGACCTAAAGGAATGACAAAACTTTCAACAGTAATTCGTCCTCCATAGGAGGCCTCATTGTAAAATATATGCAAAATATCTTTCTTTGGGCTTGCAGTACCAAAGGGATGCCACCATTTCCTAATGCTATTCTCAGGAAATTTTGGCACAAGAGTATCTACTTCTAGACAAACCACCGATCATGATTGAATTGCCCCCTCCTCCTTATAGATGGTAAACTTAATTTTGAATAGTCATCTTAAGGTGTGAAGCTGAGCATAGCTCAGTGGCAACACAGAGGGTTGTGTAGCGGGAGGTCTTGAATTCGAGTCTCCTGGAGTACGAAAAATTGGAGTATGTAAAAAATTGAAACGATCAATCGTTTCAAAAAAAAAAAAAGTCCTCTTGAGGCATCCCGGGACCCGTGGGTTATGGTGCACATCTAAAGTACTAAAACCTCCTATTTCAAAGAGAAATTTTTCTAAAAGAAAGTGTATCTGAACACGTTTGTTATCCGAAGAGGGGATCCTTTCATGCAAAGAGGAGCATTTGGCTGCCAAAAAGCCTAACACTCCCTTTTTATGTTACCTCAGCTAGTTTGTACCCTTTGAACCATTTCTTCATCTCCATTTTCAGCATCTTCCATCTAGAATTTAATAAACTCCCTGCTGCACATTAAGAGGGAAATGATTTTGTCCACCCTTTCTTTATAAGAGAACAAAGGGTGCCTTTTCCAACTACATGTTTTTTATTTATTTATTTATTTGGAAGAGATTGATTCCATTTCATGTGGGATTAATAAAGTGACTACATTGATTACTACATACTCCAATTTTCCATACTCCAGGAAATTGGAACTCGAGACCTCCCCTTGCACAACCTTCTCTGTTATCACTGAGCTATGCTCAGGTTCACCCAACTAATTTTTTTTGTTTTTTATATGGTGTTCTGGCATAATATAGGCACCTTATGCCCCTACAGAGACTTGAACTCAAGACCTCCCACTACATATTCCCCCTTGTGGCCACTGAGCTATTACTCAAGTTCACTTTTCTGACTAAATGTTTTCAACTCTGAAGGGGCAGGCCCATTCCTACAATCATCAGTAAGTTTCAAATCATTCGGCAATAGCAAAAGATCTGTCTGGTTAGATACTATTAGTCTTCGTTAATTATTTGTCCTGTTTCCAAGCTAAATGTATCCTTTGTAATTCATGTGAACTAATAAAGTTTGAAAATTACCTAATAGTTGTAGTTATGTGGTTTGAGGGAGGGGGTATTAGGGTTCTCACAGAGTTTGCTAGTGACCCCGTTGAAGTTGAAGGAGATTCTCAATTGGTAATTGGATGGGCAGCAAATAAAAGCACAATCCCCTGGACTCTGAAAAAATAGCCTGGTCAGCTGTACCACCTCAGCCAATGCAGTGGCTGATAAGCTAGCTAAAGCTGGGGTTGAAAAAGGAACATTTAAAACAGCAAACTCAGTGGCTGAGCTCCTGTAGAGCTCTTGTACTAGAATAACATAGCTATGGAAAGGGGCTTTGCCCATGTTTGTACTACTATGTACCACTAATTGTATCATTAGACTTTAATAATAAAAGTTTCATTTTTTCTCAAAAAAAGGGGAGGGGATTTATCATAGAGAAAACATGTGATCTTAGAATCACCATCAACTAAATATTGAGCTTTCCATGTACCTAATAATCCATTTAACTCTTCTCAGAATGTAGCTCTCTAATGAATGAGAGGTCTATAAATGCCAAGGAATACCCATGAGATAACAGCATGCACTTTTTTTTTTTTTTTTTGAGGAAGTTGATTTCTGTTAATGCAGTAAGGAACATGCAGTTACAATCCAATATACGATCCTAGGGAGGGATCTCTCACTGCAAGACTATGTAGAGAGACACCTTCCCTAGCCAGAGCATCAACAAGAGAATTTGCTGATCTCGGGAAAATTTATTCTCACACTAACACATCTCCTTTATCCAAGAGGCTTTGATGTGGATTGCAAATTGTGTTGGGATCATGTAAGTTTGGAACTACATTTTTGACATTGTAACTAACCAAAGTTGGGGGAGTTCATTTCCTCTTCTTCCCACTTTAATGACATAATGGGACCTATTGCCCAATCTCCAGATCCAACAAATTCCACAACATTTTTTTTATATGTGAGACCTTTTATCTGCTCTTACATCTAAATTCACTTTGAGACTAACTGAGGCTTTGTGCTGGTAAATGAATAAACTACCTATCAGAGAAGGAAATCTCTATTGATTATTTTCTTGTGAAATTTGATTTACATGTCTTTTTTGTATTTTGCATGGATTTACATAATTCTGCCTCTGTTTCGATATGGAGTGTTTTTAACTTTGAACAGATATACAGGTAGTAAACTTTATTTTACTTACTATGGAGCCGGCAAACTCAGTCCTGCGGAAAACATGCTTTAACAGCTCTATGGCAACACTAAAGGAAATAGTACGCATTTTTCCAATGATTGCTTCCAATGAAACATTTACGCGTTTGGCGGTTGGAGATGCTGTTGGAAATATTCAGAGTGCAACTATTCGAGTTTATGACATGCAAAGGTACCTAAGCAAGGTTTTGGTGAGGATACTGGTTGTCTTTTCTTTTTATGTCAGAGTGACGCATAATTTAAGAAGACTTCCAGTTATATACACATAAAGTTTTGCCATCAAATCTGCTGATGGAGGGGAGGGTATGTGATGCGAAGTTTCTTTGTTTTGCTCTCTTAAATTTCAATAATTAATATATCATTTTTTATTAGTAAGATCCAGTTTGACAAACTACACAACAGTTTCTTACCAAACTCAGGGCAGAACTTTCTTACATGGTCGCATCTATTGATGAATGAGTCAATGTATTCATTGTTTAATCTTTGCAAATGAAGATAAATAAAAAATAAAAATAAAAAGATTTCTGGACTTTCACATTACTGAAGTTTATTTGTGAACTACGATATTTTTTTATTTTTTTCTTCATACCTTATGTTTGTTATTCTTATGCCGATATTATGCATGTCTCCTATTTCTGATAACTTGCAACCTTCATCTTGTTATAGTTTGGTAAAAATAAAGATTTTGGATGCTAGTGGTCCTCCCGGAATTCCCACCTTACTAGGAGGAGAACCAGATATGATGGTCACAACAGCAGTTTCAACTCTTAGCTTCTCACCAGACGGGGAAGTATGTCATCGTGCTGCTTGTGTTAAAAATATCTTTTTCAATCTTGGTCCTTTTTCCCTTATAAAGTTCTATGATCGAATTCTCTAGGTGATAATCATCGTTTTAAGACCTATAAGTTCGTGATTACTTCCAATATCTGTTAATAATCCGGATCTATTTGTTTACAGATTTCAAGTTAAACGTACTAAGATGCTCTTGTTGACTTATAGGGGCTAGTGGCTTTCTCTGAGCATGGATTGGTGATTAGGTGGTGGTCACTGGGAACAGCTTGGTGGGAGAAACTCAGCAGGAGTTATGTCCCTGTTCAATGCACAAAATTGATTTTCGTTCCTCCTTGGGAAGGCTTTTCACCTAACTCTTCTCGGTCAAGCATAATGGCAAGCATAGTTAGACATGATAGCTGTGATGATACAGAGGTTAGCCTTTTTCCTCACTTAAAGTTCACTCCTACAGTTTATTTATTTTATTAATTATTTTGCGTATAAAAAGAAGTATTATAAAATGGTAGGTCACATTTTGGATTTGCATATGAGGCTTACAATTGTGGAAGCATATCAATGCTCAAAGGGCATTCTATTGGTCTTCTGCAATAAAGCATCGTATGTGGATTGTTCTTTTAGGAATGAATTAACCTCAATCTTAACATGGTACATGGGGGTCGTATGTGCTCCATTTAGAGATTGTGAAGGAATCTTGGGCTTGTTATGAGTAAGCAGATGCGAAGGGGAATTGAGTGTGAAAACATACGACACTGAAGGGTATTAAGAATAATTAAAATCGGTGACAAGGTTGAACGGCAGGTCTTTTAAGTGACTGATCATTTCGGGATTTAACCAGTTTCTTTCTAATTTATTTATTTCTATTTATTCTTTATTTATTTGAGATTGTGTACTTACATGAAACACCCATTGCCACTCAAGAGACTTGAACCCAAGCTCTCCTACTATAACCCGCCTCTTCTTCTGCTAACTAACAGTCAGTTCAGAAATAGGACAAACAGGGATTCTTTTCTGTTTATATCCCCTTTTTATAAAAAAAAAAATTTTACTTAAAAATAGAAAATTTTTTTGGTGCTTATGGTAATTGGAGGTACGGGAAGTAGATTCAAGGAAAAAGGTGGGTTTTTTTAGTTAACCATCACTGCGTTTTCCAAATCTCTTTTTGACATTAATGATATTTCCTTGTTCAATATGTTTCTAATATTTTTCTACGGCTTATTATTGCAGATTGTTGTGAAAACATCTGGTGATGCTGACTATTTAAAACTGCTGATTAACAATCTTGACCTCTCGTATCGGCTACATTGGGATAATAGAAAGAAAGTCGAGCTGATGCGTCATGGTCAGAAGCTGGCTTCATTTCAATTATAAATATCTTTTTTGTTTCTCTTTCAATGGTATCACCTCAGGAATATCTTTGCGGTGGTTGTCCTATTGGGAGAAAAGCTATTACATAGGGAGGGGAGGGGATATTACTTCTCTCCTTTATTTCCAGTCTTGCACGAGGAGATTGAGTTCTTTACATTTTACCTTAATCCAGCTTCTAAAGTAGCAACCCTTTTATGGTTCATTTTTTTCCTTGTGAGTACGGATACAGTTCAGTCCTTAATTTTTAACACTATTTTATTATCTAAATCTAATGTCCCTGTCGTCAATGATTTAACTGGACTTTTCTTTGGGCTGAGTTAGGTTTAATAACGTTGAATCTTCCCAATTACCTAGTGGGAGTTAAGGGCAGATAATGTCTGAGGAACAAAGTAAATATGTCAGTAGACAGTGAATTAATGCACGAGAATGTGAATGGGTAATAAACGGAAGGGGTAAACTCTTCCGTTTGCTAGAACTTATACCATTTATGGTGCATTTCTTATTAGTTTCGGATCATACTGTTTTGATTATTACCCTATTTTCCGACCAGTAATTGGGTAAAAATTATCAAATATTAAAAAAATCATAAAAATGGAGAAATTAAGTAAAACCATTCTAAAAATATATCAAACAAAATACCATAAAAAAGTAATGATACAAAACTTTTTCAGCATTCCAACATAAGTTATGTAATGTAAAAGTCAAATACAATTTATCCACTACACTAAATAATTTATATTCAAAATTATCGAACTCCAAACAAGTATTTGTTCTACTCAGTTCTCAATCTTCAAGAAAAATAAGAGTATCTTTTTAGATTAAAGGTACTCCAAAGTTATGATTTATGATCTATTAAACCATGAGTCAATATAGATTGACTTGTAATAAATACAAAAAATATGAAAATATTAAAAATTCTCTCCAAACTTTTCTTCTCTACTAATTTTTATAACAGGTAATATAAACCTATTTGAAAAGAGTTATGGAGATGAAAAATTAGAAATTTTTGGTTAAGTTAAGTGGATAGATAAACGGTAATTGAGTCAAACAGGTTCGAAATAGCTATTTCGTTTCCTTTCCATTTATTAAATGGTAGAACGGTAAAAAGAAAAAAGTTAATTGAAAAATTATATTTTATTCTCGTTTGTTTTATTTAATAATCTGTCGGACGTTCTAATTCCACATATGTATTCAAACTGTATTCGGAATGAATTAATCAGAATTTGCATGTTTACACAGTGAAAACTTGTTTTGGGCAAAGAAGCATTCAGAGATAGAAATTATGGTTAAGAATCAGATTGCTGATAAAATGTTGTTAGCTTGCAATGGAATTTAATTCTCCCATCCTATCCATTGGAAGACTGAATGAGATGAGGTGAGACACTCTTTTCGTCTAACGTGGTACAAGATAGATAGCTGGGCACATAATTGGAGAAGAAATTAATATTTAATATGATATTATTTTATTTTATATTTTGCTTCATCTAGTTAGATTAATTATGAAGCTGGTTATGTTAGAAATTAGCCCAATAAAGATAAACGAATAGAAAATATCTCGACTTATAAGTTGGAAAGAGGGTTCTTAACTTCAGGGATAAACCTTGCACCCAACTTTACATTGATAAATTAGACTTCCTAAATTCTGCCCACAAATTTGTGGTTCTTTGAGGAGTGGCATACAAATAACTAGAATATACATATATATAAATTTTTTTGTTTCTGCATGGTAAAAGGATGAGAATTAATATCATGCGTAAAATTGTATATATGCAGCTCAAAGGAGGCAAACTAGCTAAAATCTAGAGAGGAATTGCATCTGCTTCAGGAGGGGGCTCAGTGTTTCCATGAGTTTCTCACATGGATGATTGTGAACTCCTTCATACGTTGTAACCACAACGCCTGTATCCTTGGATAATCGCTGAACTTGTTTCTTGACGTTGCAGGTGTGATGTGTGCACCGATAGTAACTTCTTAATTTGTTGATACGTCCCGGTTTGGCCGATATATAGATAGATACAAGAATTTTATCAGAAGAAGGTAAACAAATTAAGAAACATGGGATCATATATATTATACATAAAAGTAATACATGATATATATGCAGTACAAGTGAAGAGGGAGATTCAGGGATATTGCAACGTAACTAAAACTAACTAATTATTTAAGAGGTATAGACCTGGGATAGATGCTGTTCTTCACGGCTTTCTGACCATATTTTCTCCACCGGTAACCATCGTCGAGGATATCATTGGCACTTCTTGTCTGGAAAGCGAACCGAGGCCTAGCTACTTTCTTTGTCCTCCCGTTCTTGCCTTTATCTCTGGTGCTGGTGCTGCCACCCTGCACTACAGACGATATCACTTCTCTCTGGGCAACTTCCGTTTCTTGAATGGCGACACCTTGAGACTCTGGATTATCACGTCCTTCTGGATTCGTAAAGGAAAAGAAGGTGGCCCAGTCTACAATTGATGCACAGGGTTTTTCCTCTTGCTCCTCGGCCCGCCTGAAATAAGGACCGATTGGCCGTTGCCCAGCTGCATGCGACGAGAAGCTGCAGGGTCGATTTGTTAGAGCATCGTCCTCCATGGTGGAATTCGGAAAAGTCGGAAATCATGACTTGAAACAACTGGGAAGTTTGTGAAATTTATCTCGGCTGCAGTCTCAAAAGAGGCGATGGAAGGTGAGAAGAGGTTCAACAAGATAGATAGATAGATAGAGAGGAGAGAGAGAGAGAGAGAGAGAGAGAGAGAGAGAGAGAGAGAGAGAGAGAGAGAGAGAGAGAGAGAGAGAGATTGTGATCAGCGAGAGAGAGAGAGAGATTGTGATCAGCGAGAGAGAGAGAGAGAGATTGTGATGAGAGAGAGAGATTGTGATGAGAGAGAGAGATTGTGTTGAGAGAGAGAGATCGTGACGAGAGAGAGATTGTGATGAGAGAGAGAGATTGTGATCAGAGAGAGAGAGAGAGAGATCTAGAGAGAGAGAGAGATCCAGAGAGATCCAGAGAGATTTAGAGAGAGAGAGAGAGAGATCCAGAGAGATCCAGAGAGATCTAGAGAGAGATCCAGAGAGATCTAGAGAGAGAGAGAGAGATCTAGAGAGAGAGAGAGATCTAGAGAGAGAGAGAGATCTAGAGAGAGAGAGAGAGAGATCTAGAGAGAGAGAGAGAGAGATCTAGAGAGAGAGAGAGAGAGATCTAGAGAGAGAGAGAGATCTAGAGAGAGAGAGAGAGATCTAGAGAGAGAGAGAGATCTAGAGAGAGAGAGAGAGAGAGAGAGAGAGAGAGAGAGAGAGAGAGATTGTGATCAGCGAGAGAGGGTTCCGAGGAGTGAGAGATGCTTGTCGTAGGAGAAAAAAGAAATATGACGCAAGCTCTGAGTCGTCTGTCACAAGGCGAGCCGAGCCAACTATATCCACCTAATTTTTGTTCAACTGTCCCCTGAAAGACGTGCGCGACGCTGACATCATTCCCCTCCTAATTGAGAAATGAAAGTATATATATATAGACAACCTTAAGTAGTAGCCATCCCACAGTATTACATCTGGACGTTTAACTAAACGGACTCGATCGTTTAATTTTATGTATGGTACGGTAATGCAAGTGATATTGAATTAATAGAGCAAAGCTAACGGGCGAATTTCAACTCTAATATATACTGCATGTAGGCGTGATTGTATATATGCTACATAGTATTGATGGAATTAGTACTGCTCATTTCATTACTCAAGATCATGTCGCACCGTTTCCTTGTGCTCTTAGACAGATGATTTTTAGATTATATTGAATATTATTTTTAAAATAATTTTAATTTAGGGTTTTTGAAAAATACTAATATTTTCTTTTATAATTGAATTCTATTAAAAAAATTTCACTCAAACTGGTTTATTCATCCAAAGATTTCTTATTTCATCCTATAAAAAAATTAGTTTAGAGCATAGCCAAACCTGCAGCCCTACAAATCGATCCAGGTGGTGAGTTTTATACTTCACAGGGAAACATGTACTTGAAGTAAAAATACTCTCTTAGGAAAATGGTGTTTTGTTAAGAGTAGATAAAACTACTACTTTGAGTGAAAAATGGTGATTTTTACTTTAATATTGTTGATTTTTATCAAAAGTACAAACTGTATTTTTTGACCTTCTAATGAAAACCGGCACTTTTTATAAGAAAAATGATATCAGTACTTTCTGATTTTACTTCGAGGTTTTATGGCTGCATAGTTGGTGGTCTAAATAAAAGAAAATCTAGGGTTTAGGGTGTAGATAATATTTTATTAAAAAAATAAAATCTTACAGATTTTATTTCCGAGTTTATCGACCCCAAGGATGTAAAGTCTTAAAAGTAAAAAGCTACAGTACTTATATCACCGCTCTTTTTATAATGAGAAATCACCCTATTTCACATGTAGGCGTGCACATTCAAACCTTTCTCCTCTAGATCAAATATATATAGTTAAAGTTTAATCTTAAGTATTTGCGTGACGGGAACTCATAACGGAAGGGAAATTTCGACCATCGTATCAATGTGCCGCACATTTGCGGTTTAGCTTTTCTGTACAAAAAAGACGGGATTCCCCCAAGCTTCTTTATCTTCAGCCTCCGAGCTCAAGTACTCATCAGAATTCTCAGTCTACAAATGAAGCTTACCCGACCAAATAATAAAAAAAGACAGAATAATGAATGGGAATAAATTACCGCAATTTGAAATGAAACGAGCTATTCAAAAATATTTCAAAAACAGAGATTATTAATTACTGCAACAGAAATAAACGTACCTTTTTATCTCAGAAATCGCAATAAAAATAACAGTGAAAAAGAGAGAATTATAGGGAGTTGAGATGAGCAGCTCTTGGGGCGAGACAATGATTCTCAAAGCGAGTTTAAATTAAGAAGTTGAAGAGGACTTGAATTTCTCTCCTATTTTTTGGGAGAATTGAGATTTCTTGGGAGTTTGGGAAAGACTGACAGGGAAAGTAAGACTTTCCTGGACTCCGGTGTCCACCTCCCAGTACTCGCTTCAATTTGGGGTTCTCGTTGAATGACGATAATGTCCAGATATGGCTTTAGCTACTTTATATCATCGCTCTCGAGAGCATTCATATCAACTCATATACTAAAGCAGATGTACAAAAAGTGTTATTTTGTATTTCTAACGAACAACATTAATTGTAGTTTGGAAGTTGGAGCTCTCTTGATTAGATAACTGGCTTATGCCTGCAGCAGGTATTTTATGTTGCTTCCCACCGCGGAACAGCGGGTGGACAAAATACCACGATATGTTAACCAAAATACTACAAAATAGTTAAAAATACCATAATTCATAATAAAATACTAACGAGTGAATGCTACAATAGCCTCCGCATGCAGCAGGAAATTCCTACTGTTCGCGCAGCAGGTGATCCACCCGAATTGCCCTGCTTCAAAATAAGGGCTTTCGACCTTTTAACATACCCATCAACTGATCAAAAACTTGACTTCCTCCATCACGCAGCCCTGAGTGCATGAACTCATTAGTTACCCACGGTCTGAGGCCTGCAATCTCGGCAGCAGTCTCCATGGCTAGTCTGAAGTTTACAAACATGTCCTCATAATAAACGGCAGCAGCAACTGGGACCTGCCACACACACGCACAAAAAAAAAAAAAAAAAAAAAAATGAAAACACTTGTGGCTATTAGGATTGGTTAAGCAACAATATGAGAGATGAGATGACAAGGTTCTTATCATATCCTATATTTTTCATATTCTGCATTTAGCGAAGGAGAGCATATCATTAACAGGTCACGAAGAGATTAAAGCCGATATTACCAGCAAACTCGGGCTGCTCATTTCTCCCCCGGGTTTTGAAGATTATCAAACAGAATTTTATTGATACTTCTCCCCCAGGGGAAGGGACGGGCGTTCCTTTAAGAACCTGTCACGGGTCGGGGTGGGTAAGGGTTTAGCCCCCAAAACGCGACCCTGTAGGTATGTATGCAAAAAAAAATATAGGGGGTAAAGAGAGATTTAAGTTTATTTTATAAAATTTTTAATATGTATAAAGCTTAAAACATTAGATGAACAAAAAGAAAGTGCAACAAAGAAGATGGAAGAAACCAAGAACATGACAGACATGGCATTCCTGACAAGGTAAAGCTGACAGCTCCCATGCCAAGCTAGATAGAGTCATATTAATCAAATCTACCTTGGCTGGAATTCCTAAATATTTCCTATCACTCCTTTCATGCCCCAAGTTGGTCTCCTAATAAAAAGTTTCTCTTGGGTGGTACATGTAAAGTTGGGCCAAGATCTATCCCAAAATGATTAGCTCTAATAAGTCAGGATCTCTTCTACTTGCTCATCTATGTGGGACTTAACTGTAATACTCCCCCGCATGTGTGGACCTTCGTTTGGGCTCCTACACATAGACAACTTGGGTGGAGGCCCACGTACGAGCGACCGCATTGATCCCATGTGAAATTTAGCGGAGGAGAAGAAGAAGAGAGAAGAAGAGAGAACAATGAAGAACAATGGAGAAAAAGCGGTCGTGAAGTTTATAAATGACTCACAACCCTAATTGCATTAATATAGGCTGTTGTAACATGAAATTACAAGTATGCCACTGTGGCATAGTGAGCAATAAATATAAAAATAAGCACTAACACGTGTGCCTATACTGAAATTGATAAAGAAATACAATTCTAACAGAGACTAGCATAAAACCAACTTAATACAACATAATTACTAAAATACCCATGACTGTAAAATCATCAAAATACCCTTGACCCGTAACACCCCCTCAAGCTAGAGAGTTGAAGACCCAGCTTAGAAAGAAGATATTCAAATTTCATTCTTCCAAGAACTACCTAGACATGTAGAATAGTGATTTCTGCTGGCTCAGGTAATATGTAGAGAGTGCACGAATCATGAGGCAATAAAACAAACTAACATTTTCGTAGCAACAGTAGCAGTAGCAAGAAGAGGGTTTTGCAAACTCAATAGCAACAGAAGAACACCTTTTTTGGACCAGCACCATGCATGTTGAACACTTAAATAATAGTAATAGAGATCACCCCTTTTCGCAGTAACAACTTGACAACCAAATCCATCTCCGGAGTCAGAAATTCACATAAGAAAAGATGTTGACGTCGGCCCTAAGTATGATGATGCCAGCCTAAAATTGAGAAGAACACGTATGAATGATTTGAAACACCTTGCAAAGCTTTCCAGAGGTCAATGGGTGGCAATCTTGTCACTAGGAGAAGTAAGAAGTAGACAATCGTTGCACGATCTAGTGCTGGGGCAGAGTATAAATCGATGGCATATACAGCTTGTGAGATGATGTGGGTTCATTCTATGTTAGAAGAGTTGGGGATTAGAGTCAACAAGCCAATGCCTACGGACTGTGATAATCAGGCAACTATCTTTATTGCTAGTTATCCAGTTTGCCATGAGCGTACTAAACATATGGAATGGACTGTCACTTCATCAAAGAGCAGGTATTGAATGGTGATATTTGTACACTTTATGTACGCACAGAGGAGCAAATACCAGATATATTTACAAACGCATTGGCTTGATCAAGACATATGGTTTAAGTGCTAGGTTTTTCTCAGTACTAGTGTTAAGTGCTAGTTGCACATTTATGTGCCCTCAAAAATGGTTTTTCTATTGTTGTTGAATTGCTAGACTCGTGCTGCTTCTGGTGACATCATCTATTGTATGGTCGAAAGTTAAAGATTCAATTTTTCCCATTTTCGGAAAGCTAATGGTCTAAACTCATGTGTAAGTACTAGGTGCACAACCTCCTGCCCTTAAAAAGGGTTTTTTATTGCTGCTGAGTCGTTGGACTCGTATTGATGGCATCATTGCCGTAATGCTGGCGTCACTGCCGTATTGTTGGCGTCACTGCCGTACTGCTGCTTGAAAAAACTCAATTTTTATTGCATTAGTAATCGTGTTACACTATTTTAACTCCCCAAAACTTGCAAAAAGGTATTTTCTGGGTGTCACAGGCTTCTCCAAGGGTTTTAAAAGCATAAAGGTGTGTTTTTTCTGACTTTGTCTCGTGTTGTTGTCATCATCGTTAGGGCTGACACCAAAATGACTAGCCATTTTGGGACCCTGCATAATCTGCAAGTGACGAGTCGTTACATACAAACCTGCAACGATATCATGTAAAGTTGGGCCAAGGTCTATCCCAAAATGACTACCCGAAATTAGGAAACCTCTTTCCAACTAATAAGTCAGAAACTTTTCTACTCGTTTATCTATGTAAGACTAATCTCTAACAGTACACAAGAAAAATTCAAGTATCCTCTGATCAAATGGGAAAAAATCTGCACATGAGAAAAAATGGGTGACCTTGGCATTAGAAGAGTTAATGAAATGAATTCGGAAATGTTAGCAAAGTGGTCATAGAGATAGGCCACTGAAATGAATGCCTTGTGGAAAAATTTACTAAAGTGATATATGGTGCTAATCCCTCCGACCGGCTCCCCAAAGTTCATACACCTAATACTTCACCTTGGTGGAAAGTTACCTAAAAACTTGTTTTTGATAAATACCTGAGATTCCATATTAGAAGTGGTGAAAAAGAGTTCTCTTTTGGGAAGATTGTTGATTGGATACTCAGCCCCTTAAAGAGGCACATCCAAGTATATACTTAATAGCAAGAAGCAAGTATGCTATTGTCAGCCACTCGAATGGTAATGACAACAAGTGGAATTCAAAAATAAGAAGAAGGTTATTTAGCACACTGACCTCGAGCGCACGTCTTTGTTGGAGCTTTTGAGGACAAAATACAGTCAAGGATATGGGGGAGATAAAGTTGTGTGAAGCACATCCCCTCCAGCCTCTTTTTTGTTGCTTCATACTATAAGTTTATTTCTAATACAGCCCCATCTCTACCGATAGTTGCTTCTAGAAGAGTTAAGCAGTTCCTAAAAGTAGCAACCCATGGAACAATTCTTAAATGTGATGAAATGACAAAAAAAGGGACAAGTAGTGATTAATTCACTATGCAAATTCTGTGTACAAGAGGAAGAGTCAATTAATCATATTTTGTTCCATTGTGCTTTCAGTAGGAAGATATGGGACGTTAATCTTTCCAAATTCGGGGTAAGCCGAGCACCTATGCAAAGATCCTTCAGCAGACTACAACTTGTCCCTTCCCTAAGGTTGGTAAGAGTCTACAGAAGGCCTCCATTGCAGCCATACCATGGACCATATGGTTTGAGAGAAACGAAAGAACTTCCAGTAATAAGTCATGCAACTTTGGAATCCTCTTTGTTAAAGCATTGCAAAGTATTTTTTTAAGTGCCTCCACTACCAAGGCCATGACGCCCCTCCCCATTGCAGAAATGAGGAAATTTGGGGTAAAATTATCTATTTTAAACAATATAAACCACCAGTCATGGTTGTATGGTCTCCTCCACTAATTGAATGGTGACATTGAATTTTGATGGATCCTCTAAAGGTAATCCGGAGCCAGCAGGCTACAGAGGAGTAATAAGGCAATATGATGGATGGATCTTAGATGCTTGGTCAGGCCCAAATGGTATAACCACCTCCAACGAAACAGAAGCAGCCAGTATACTTTAGGGGGTTAGACAAGCAGCAACACCAAAGAACTCTAATCATGATAGAAGGAGAACTATTGGATGGGCAACACATTTCACCTTGGAAAGTCATACCACACTCAACAAACTCTCTCACTGACCGACTAGCAAAAGAAGGCACAACTAGACATGCACTAGTCTATGACAGCACCCTCCCACTCCCTTAATTTTCATCTACTATGTAATCTTTACACAAACCAATTTTCTTTTGAAAGAATGTTAAACTTCGGTAAATTATGATTTGTATGATCTTTGAAAAGGAATAAAAGTGCATTTTCAATGGTTCAAAGAAAAAACAATTGTGAGATGCTAAATAGTGAGTCAAAAAAATTCAGCAATGCTGGTGCACTGAGTATCACTTATGCTGATATAACTAAAGTAACAAGTCATAAAAAAGAAGACAAAGGATAAGCTCTTTACTTGAAAAACACAGCAGGCAGCTCACCTGGTTGTTATTTAGAGAATCAACATCATACAAGCAAGACCAATCATCTTTCATTGCAAGAAAATGAGCAGCATCCTTGAAAGGTTTCAAGGCATGAATTTCATCAAACATCCATGGGAAAATCATCTGCATCCAGTTAATGATTTCATTATATAATAATGTTAGCAGAGGGAGAGAGGAAGGAAGGGAGGAAAGAAAACTTTATAGGTGATTTATCATGCACAAGACTGATATCCTCTCTTACGAATATATTAGGGTTCATTAACATTATGGGCCAGTAGTGGGCATTATAGTGGGTGTTGCCAGGATAAGGGTTTATTTCTAATAATTAGTTAATTGGGGTCTATTTTGCAAATCCATGTCGGAATGGACTAATTTGCAATATTGTATCTTTTGGTTATTATAAATAAAAGGTCTCCCCCTGCACCAATTGAATCTTTTAATCTCTTTCCTCTCCTTCTCCCCTTTCTTATCCCATAAACCTTAAGTATTCTCCTGCATCCTGGTTTTCCCTCTTCTAAACCCTAATTGTTTGTCGAGTTCCAGCCGTTACGAATTTGAATCGTAACATCCTCCAATTGGAAAATGGAGAGGACATGAAGCAGTTGGAAGACATACAAACAGCCCAAACATAGAGCTACTAGTTACCTCTCCAGTGAATAGCACATGGCGGTCTTCTTTTGCAGCCTTGACCGCATCAAACAAGGAGTCATGTTCACTTCTTATCCGTCGAGCTGACCAGTTTGATGAAGCTCCCTTCTCAAAAGCAGTTAAATAAGTAAGATAATTTTTTTTAAAGAAGTTAGCAAACTCAGATCTCCCAAACTTCAAGCCCACAATGGAATAATTACTTGGCAGTATATGGACTCATGCAAAAGAGCATAAAGTGGATTTGTATCCCAAGAGTGCCAGCTTTCAAACTGCAAACAAAAAGGAGAATCACCTAGCTATCCAGCATAATTAAGTTGAAAAACAGTGAAGAAAACAATAGGTCAAAGTTTGTGGTGGATATTATATATTTACTGTGTTGTATAACTCTCTTCAAATTAGTTGGCCCCCAATATTATATTTACATTTTTATTCTCTTTGACTGCATGCATTGACAAGAAACATCTTTGAGATGCACCTTTTGTCAAATAAATTCAATAAATAAACATCCAGCATGATTCCAGGGACAGTCATCAATGTCGAATTGGCCTTGTAAAGTACATCATATCCTTTTCCTAAAGAGGAAAATATATAATACAGAAATACTATAAATGCAGAGTTCTTTACCGCCTTCAAGAAGAAGTAACTAATATGCTTTTTTGCTCCTGGATGCAATGCAGGATCCCATATCCGCTCAAACCTGCAATAACAGCAATGCAGAAGTTAGAAAAAACTCTCCCTCCCTCCCTCCCTCCCTCCCTCCCTCCCACACACAAAAATAAAAAGGGAAATAATATATCAGGGGGTATATAAGAAGAAGCCTGCCTACAGGTAATGCATGCGTTCAAAACCTCCACTAGATCCCAAACCAGACAGTCCTAGAGTTTGTAATCCTCTAGGTGTTAATATGCCACCGGATGGAAGTCGTGCCTGTGAAAGACGATGAAAATTGTTAAGCATCCAAACAAACATAAATCAACCAGTTTGCATCTGGTGGTTAAGGAAACTCACTCCACCTCCTTCCAATCCAGCCAAGTGATTGACAAGCTCACGGACAATTTCAATGTCCTGCGGAAACCTTTTGTAATATTTCTCATTTTGACACAAAACCTGTTCAAAGCAAGCCCTATATACAATCTCAGCCGTGCAACCACTTCCAATGGGTGGCAAACCGCCAGTGATGAGGACAGACTTCAGACCTTGTGGTGCAAAGCTCAAATAGGTTACAGCGCAAAAGCCACCATAACTCTACATAAGTATCATTTGTACATTTACATCCAAGAGAAAGAAAGAAAGCTAAACTGAAGTCTAACCAATGTTAGTGGCACCTATATATTCTAAAGCTTTCTGCTCATTTGCTGAAACTTCAATTATCTCTTCTCCTCTTTAAAAAGTGTAAGGACAACTGCTAATTACTTGGAAAATTCATGCTCCTCGTTCCTAAGACCATTGAAAATGAAAGCAGCCTAAAGGTGTCAAAAATCAGTTGTGAATAATTCAGACCTGTCCGAGAACAGTCCATGGTCTACTATCTGCTCCAAGATTTACACGAATGAACTCTGCATCTTTCACAATATTGTCAGCACGAAAATGCTTTAAGTAGTCTGCTTGTTTATCCGCAGATGGGATCTGTGAAAGGGAAGATACTGTCACCGGTGTCGACAAGCCTGTTCCTCGCTGTCAGAAAGCGAGAGTTAAAACGTTATAGAGGAAAAGTTGCATTGAAGGTAATATCAGACTGCTTATCTATCACAACATGCCTGATCCAGCAAAATAACAGAATATTCTTCACATGCTTTTTTAAGCCATCCACTAGCATCAGTTGGCCGGGGGCTCTCAAACCCTGGTCCTCCTTGCAAGTATAATAAATATGGCAATGATTGCTGCTCCTTCCCGGCTGTAACAACCATAAATTATTTATAAAGATAGACGAATCTCAAACAATGAAGCATCTTTTCTCCTTGATATCAAAATCAGTAAATTAATGGTACACAAATTGGGATGGGGGAAGCATAATTTGTGAAATCATGTTTAGTATTTAAGAAAAGAAAGTTTTAGCAAAAAACAAAGTGCCTGTGACTACAGCCTATTTCCATGTGAGGACAGCTCATAACATAATATGTGACACTAAACCTGCCAAGTAATCTGTAAATTTGAGTAAATCAGATAAACGATATACCATTAAGTCGAAATAAAATATTTTATTAGGTGAGTATAATATTTTCAAAATAAGATCTTAATTTTCTTAAGTAATGTCCTTGGTGAGTATTCAGTGGAGTTTTTAAAGCTTGTCTCACTTTTGGGCACAAGACCCAACCTGCTTAAGGTGGGGAAGGAGTTGCCATTTAACTGCATAGGGTGGGGACAGGTTCCCTCTTAAAAACAAGTCACAAGTTGGTTCACGGAGGGGTTTGATCACCCAAAACCGACCCGGCCTGATACGTGCATAAGCTTAAAATTTTATATATTAAGTAACTACCCTTAAAGAAAATTGTAAACATAAACATGTATCTCATGGGTAAAGAAAAAGAAGATAAGGATATTTTTTACGGGAAAAGAAATATAAGTTAATCTATTTATCAGAAATTTTATAATCTTTGGGATTTTATAGGCTTTTGTAGATTTTACAATATTTATTGAGCGAAGACTCCAGGGTTGGGTGGGGAAGGGTGGGGAGGGGTGGGGTTGGTACCTGCAGGGATGGAAGAGTATCCTGTGGGGATGTAGGAGGGGCTGAAACTGATGGGGCTAGGCCGCAGTTAACGCTCAAGCCTGTCATGGATATTTCACAGGAAAGGTTCACAAGGCAAGTCGTGGGATGGGTACAGTTTTTCATAAGCTGCCATCAATCCGACCCATTGCCACCCCTAATTAAGAGAATTTGAGAAAATCCAAATTTCCTCCTATTTAAAGGATACAATTAAGAGTGAAACATTAATATCTCTCCTAAATTTATGGTGGTTAAAGCAAATGACATTGATTTCATAGACACTAAACTAAAAAATCCAATATAGTTTTAGGTAGTTAAACTGTTAGATTCTTATTAATTCTTGGAGACATATTAAAACTGTATTCTCTGAATAATTTGAGGCTTTGAGAGAGATTGACTCTCTTATAAATACAGGGAAAGCCTGAATTCTCTAGGATTCTCATTGCGTTCCTAATAAGATAAAATCACATTTGGTTTATTATATATGCAATATACATTCCCTCCTAATATCGGTTTCCGTGTAGTAACCCAAGAAGTATGAAAGTGGATTTTCATGACATTAATGGAGGATATGAGAAGCAGGGATACAGCAGCGATCAAATAGACTTACCTGCTACAACTTCCCGAGCAAAGATGGAGATAGTGTGGTCAGAAGAGGAGTAATCAAGGGGAACAGTGAACCAGTGGTCACGGAGTCTCAGATCGGGAACCGAGTACCAATCTCCCACCGCGTGACACTCACCCATTTTGCAGCCACTATCAACGAATCTGATCCTTTTCGCTCGAACTCGGGATGCCGCCGCCGGTGGCGAGTGGTAAAACTTGCGGAAAATGCAGCACCTAGAAACAGAAATAGGATAAAAGCGCCACAGTCGGCCTGTTGAGCAGCTTGAGCGCATTGCCCTTGGTAATTGGTTGGCGTGGGCTTCAAATTCAAATAATATCAAGAAGAAAAATGTTATATGCATTTTACTGTGCATCCATTTGTGCACTTATCTTCACTATAGGTGAGACCCACAATAAAAGAATATTTTAAAAATAATACTATATGCACTTTACTGCACTGTGCACTTCCCACTACTATAGTGACAAGGGAAGTGCACAAAATGCATGCACAGTAAAATGCATATAGCATTTTTTATATTTTAATGTCTCACGGCTATAATAAAGAGTAAGTGCATGCACAGTAAAATACATATAGCATTATTTTATTAAGAAAACTCAAACCCGTTATAAGGAGAAAGGAAATTTTTTATTAGTATAAAAAATTAGTAGATAAGTATATTATTGAATGCGTGTATAGTCTTTGCGCTTTGCCTGTTAAATTTTTTTTTCCTTATTGATCTTTCGTTGATGTCAATGTATTTTTTTCAAACAAATATATTATAAGTAATACATATTACATATATAAATTCTAAATAAGACTGGTCTAGCCGTGGACTACTCATTGTACTCAAGAGTAAAGAGAGGCTAAGATAAAACGGTAAACTGCTTTTACCATTTCACCCCTTAGCCCATGACACATGTCACAGCCTAAAGACGAGGAACTAGTTTTAACGCATGCGACTATTTGAACAAAGAGAGGGTTAACGGTGCCAGGCAGAAAGCCGTCGAGCAACTAACATTAAGCATCCGCAAGTTTAATTTTCGGAAAAGCCAATTACAACAAATCGAGAAAGCCAGACCCTGACATTGGACCAACTCGGTAAGAGATTATAACTGGCAGAAAAGAATCCTTCCACCAAATAAACTCAGCACACACGCACCGAGCAAGACCCTGACATTGGACCAACTCAGTAAGAGATTGAAACTGGCAGAAAAGAATCCTACCGTTCTTCTTCCACCAAATAAACTCAGCACACATGAACCGAAGCTCGAACCCTCGCGTGAACATCAAGTGAAGGTTGATCAAACATTTTGTAGCTGACGTCAAACTTTCATCTACACATTGGATTCAAATCTTAGTAGAGATCGAATCAAAAGATAAACAGAAGAGTGGACCCTCGAAATACTTGTAAATTTTCATATCTTGGTGAAGTTATAATCTAGAATTGACGAATAATTGGAGTATTACTTATTATAGAACATAGGAAGGTTGCTATTAGTAAGTTTTGTGGGGATTGGGCATGGGTTGGATTAGAATTTTAACACCACCATGAGATTTGTGTTAGAAAAAGTTTTATTAGTGTGTGTGCGTGTGTTGTAACTTTATGTTACTCTATATGTCATAACACTAGGTACACATGTAGTCAATACTGGTAGCATGAGATGTAATTTTTTTTTTTTGTAAAATTGTAACTCTTTTCTAAATAAAACTCACTAGGGCCACTTATGTTTTTTAGCCATTTGAACAAGGTTGACTCTGGGTGACTCTTATTCTCCTTTTTCTTCTTTTCACTGACATTTCATATTGTATCAAAGAAGAATTTGATCCAGGATTGACAAAGAAAGTAGTTTGTTAACTTTGTTTATTTACGAGAACCAATCAGAAACTCCATTTGTTGCTCATAAACTAGAGGCATAACTTTGTTTATTTACAAGAAACAAATAAAAAACATGGAGTTTCTGACTAATGTTTGTTGCTCATAAACTAGAGGCATATCAAAGTTGGTTCTTTGTGTCTCCGGTAGTGTTTTTAGTCAAGCCGACTTGCTTGTGTAAAGAGTTAGAGGCTATTTTTTGTGGAATTTGCATTAATTTGCAAACCCTAATTGAGGAGGGTCTGCAATTTGAAGGTCTCTTATTTGAAATTTGATTGAATTGTTATTGTTGGTGCCCGCCCCGCTCTCTACATTTTTCAATAGAATTGTTGTTTTCTTTTTAAGAGATTGGAAGTCAGTCAAACCCTGTTTGACTTTGCAAAGCCGTAACCTGTGGAGTTGCAGTTTGTGTTTCTCCTAATTGGAATTAAATTTGAACTTGTTATTTAGTATTGGGCTACATTATTTGCTTCATTCTCAAGTCTTTCTTTGATTTCTTGGTGGAGAAGGTTTTCGCCATTAGCACTTGGTTTCATTTTGGGTTGTGATTTCCTTGATTATTAAATTGAATTCGACTATTATAAATGGAGTAAAATATTCTAAATCCTATCCCAGAGAATGAAAAAGAAGAGGAGGCAGCTCGTGGAATCTTTGTTCCTAAGCTGAATGAAATTAACGATTGATTATGGTCGAGTGTAGCTTAAATTCTTATTGGAGTTTGAAAGAAAGGAAGATTTATTCATGAAGAACCACCAATGAATAGAACAGAGGCATGGACATTATGGAGTCTTATAATCATGTCATGGATTTCAGCAAATGCAGAGTAACATATCAACCCAATGAGAATTCATTGTGACTCCGGTTACAATGTGTGGAGAGTGTTATGCAACAGTATTCCCAAGACAAGAATTTGCCTTGGGTATATGATCCCTATACAACTTCTTCTCTATAAAACATGATGGTAAGTCCCTTGTTGAGTTTGGTGGAGAATTTGAGGGAGTATGACTATGGTAGGGAATTCAAAAACTACATCTATTGGAACTTGACAGGGAAGCTCTTATCCAATAGATAGAAGAGCTTCCACAAAAGCCGAAGCTGCAATCATACAAGCAAATTTACAAACACTTTTACAAACACTTTTACAAAATCAATGAATGATATTGTCACGTCTGCTGCCTTCCCGGTCAACCATGCCATCACTTTCTTCTGTTCAGGTCCCCTGCTTGCGCCGCCACCACCTCTAGCAGTCTCAGGCTTCATCCAACAATTCCATTTTTGGCTCGTCAAATTGAGCAATATAGTGCTCCTATGCCATAGCTTCAGCTTGATCCCTTTGATGGTCCTTTTCCAGATTGAGTCGTTGATCGACCTCTGCTAGAAGATTCGCAGCCACCAGACTAACCTGACTCATTAATAACCGATCCTCAACTAGACAATTCAGCACCACCGATCCAACATGCCTTATCTATCGAAAATTCTCAGTCGGAGTTAACTATTTCAGACATGGTTTCAATTCCTCAAAGGAAGACCATCAATCGTTACTCCTTCAAGGGTTCTTACAGACCAAATCGTCCAAGATTACAAGAGTTGGTGCGACTTTCATCACTAATAGTCATACCTTTGCAAGTGTCACCGCCTTTTCCGGATCTAACACCCTCATTGGAGCCACTACCTTTGTCAGATCACGCCCTTACCAGAGCCATCACCATTGTTGGATCTACCGCCTTTACCAGATTCACAATAACTAGTTCTCCACCAAGCAACTTCTTCGGTCATCCTCTAGGTTGATTTGGGCCATCCCACCATCATCGTAGATAGTTTATTAGACACTTATTTTTTGTTGTTGGGAGCTTCCAATCAATATATGCCACACTTTATATGTCATACACTTCATTTGGCCTCACATCAACAAAATATGCTTCTCAATGACGCTGACCTGACTCTAAATGAGAAAAATATGCCTCAGTTTGTTGTTTGGTCCACAAGGTTTTTTTGTTGTGAACCTTGGGTACAAAGTTCATATCAAAGGAGGTGCAATGTTATAGATATATTCGGGTTTATTAGCATTATGGGTCATTAATGGGTTTTAAGATGAGTTTAGAAAGGACATTATTATAATTTGTTAATCTTTTGGGATTTATCTGTATATCCATGCAACAATGGATTAATAAACAATTTTTAATCTTTTGATTATTATAAATAAGAGATATACCTCTCTAGACCGATAAGGCTATAGTAACAAAAACCTTAATATCATGATCCCTTTCTTCTCCTTTTTCCTTTCTTCTCTTCTCAACCCTAATTCTTCTTCTGAAAACCCTACTCCTCTCTCTTCTTCCTCCTTTTCCCTCTTCTAAACCTTAATTTTTCTTCTAATTCCTCTTCATAGTCACGTATTAAGAATCATAACACCCGCCTTTATATTATGAAAAAGATTAAATTTGAAAAATAGAGAGGTAAGGTGAAGTTGTGCTCAAGAGGAACAAAGTTTGCTTTATGCTTTATTAAAACTCTCTATGAGCAAGTAATTGTCTCCCGATCTATTGCAACAATGTCACAAGAAGCATGACATTAAGGTTTAGTTGAGATGGTCACAGATTGGGGAACTCTCTCGGCACTGTCACACTAGAAGTGGGTACAGGTTCTAACCCATCTCGAGGGGCGCAAAGAGGATTGACGGAAAAAAATTTATCCAAATCAATAGGTTATTATATAAGTATATTTAAGAAAATGTAACATACGAGAAAAATGAACTTTTAGATGAGATAGGGCAAGTTAGTTGGGAGGGATTGATTCAAGGTTAGGTAGGTACCTTCAATTGTGGGATGGGATGGGGTTGCGTTTCCCAACCTGTCATAGTTTTCACATGGAGACAGGTTTGTGAGACTGCTTCATGGGGATTGATTATCACATTTTGCCATTCCCTAACGTTATGCTGCTAATGTTTGAATCTAGGTCCTCTCTGTAATACGAAAATATATATTTTTGATGAAGTTTCTTTGACAACACTAATAACTATGATAAAAATGGTAAGAATTTTAATAGAATCTAAACTCAAGAAAATGATTATGTGCAAAGTTTCTTTGAAAAAACACTTATAACTCTGATACATACTTTAGCCAAGCGTCCTGATAGACCTTTTTCCAATGATTATTTGCAAAACAAGCTAATGAGCAGCAAAAACTCGATCAATTGCTTTATATTGAAAATGTTGCCACTAGTAATAGGAACCCTTGTCCATGATGATTACATTACCAAGCACATTGCGGAGTCCACTTTGTTTGATGCTCACCCATGTTCCAAAAGAGGAGTAATGATTAATAAATCTTTTTCTTCATTTCCCATTATCTTCTCCTTATACCTCTTTTGTGACTGACTCAAGATAATGATTACGATCACTCTTTTAATGATGAATCTAACTCTGAAATTAATATGTCCATAGGTAGAAACAGGAACATGGAGAAATTTTAGCTAGAGAAAACATGTGGCAATTATGGCTTGATAGGGAATACACATCTTAATAACGTATAAAGAATAATTATAGCATAGTATGGAATCACTAACAAAGCCTATTTATATTAGATACTATATATAGTAAACTATAATCTAGTTGCACCCCTTCAGACAAATTAATCAAATGAAAACAACGCCCTCTGAAAGAAAGGGAGCTATTTGCAAAATCTTTTAGATATTTATGAGCTTGATTAAGATACGTTAAACCAATTATAACCAGTATCTAGCATAGTTTTATGACGACTCAACAATTCTATGATCAAGTTAGGCTTGAATCGTGTTTTGGTAACATGTTCAGAAGAGGGGATTGGGGAAGGGTTTGAAACATTGGTTCGATCTAGTAGGTTCTTCAAGAAACTCGGGTATACTAATGGAAGGGAGAGTAAAACCATAATAGATGTTAAATATATGGGCCAAACTTGGTGGGGTTTAGTACGTGGATGCTCCCAAGAGTCTGAACACTGGAATGGAAGTTGGCATCTGGCAAAGCAGTCCAAGACAGCGTTTACTGACACACTTCAATAGAGGACTTTTTAGATGACCCTTTGAAAAATTACTGTTCGCATCAGTGTTCAAAAAACTGAACCGGTCATCG
Organism: Aristolochia contorta; assembly: GCA_022405105.1. Lineage (NCBI taxonomy): Eukaryota > Viridiplantae > Streptophyta > Magnoliopsida > Piperales > Aristolochiaceae > Aristolochia > Aristolochia contorta. The sequence goes on along the minus strand of CM039667.1, from coordinate 76,160 downwards.
GTAGTAAGATTCTGGTTAAATCCGGTCAGACCATGGTTGAACCGCAGTAATATATTTCATACTTCAGCTATTTTTGAACAGTAATAGCAAAGCCAGCCAGGAGGGCTTCATGATAGAGTGTTTTATTCATCATCCGGAAGGAAGTCGCACAATAACATTTTTTGAGTTTCAATTTAACTCCATTCATTCCTACTGATCAGACCGGGCCAGTTGAAGAGCGAACTGGCCCGTACAAACGGTTTTTTACATATCTACTTAAACCAACAGGAAAAACCACTGGTTCGAGTTCAACCAGGTTGAACCGGCCAGTTTGGTTCGATTTTTCGAAAAATGGTTTGGTACTTTGTTTTGAAGCTCTTTCAAAACGTCCAAATTTTCTATTTAAATAATAGATTTATTTAAAAGCAAATATATCCCAAATATATTTATTATCTACGATTCTACATAGCTGTTGTTTTATCCGAGAAGAGCTTTTCACCCCCAGAAAACGTAGTAACAAATCAGTATTTAGAAATACAAATATGATGGAAACAACTGTCAAGCACCGCTAACTTTTGTATGCTCTCTCGCGGTCACTCGTGAAATACTCAAGAAAGACCAATTGTTTTTAAGATTGGGAAAAAGAAAAAATGAAAAGGTGAAGAATAGAACTGGCCAGCTCTATTGAGGACAGACTATTTTACTAGTCGCATTATTAACTTTTGACTTTTTTTTTATTTTTGACTTTTTTGTTTTGACTTTTGACTTTTTATTTTGACTTTTGTAGCACAATCTCTGTGTACGCGCTTGGGACACGCACACAAGCACAAGCCACATGGAGCAAGTGTCCGCTTCCTCCGATGAGACTTAACTAGAGACTCAGAGGTAGATAAGTATATAAATAATTATTTCAACTATCCCGTGGTGGCTTCTCCGTTTCCCTCTCTTTATCGCCTGTTTTTTGCACGTGAGCGACTAACTTTCTGGTCTTATATGGACTGGACAGCCGACGGCCCCGGCCCCAATTTGGTGGTCTTAGTTGACCAACGCCTTTCTAGTTCCATTCTGCCCAGTTGCCGTCTTCTAGGTAAATGGAGAGAAATGAAATGAAAATTAAAAGACATGAATCCTCCTTTCATGTGGATTCCAGAGAGGTCAGGGGAAGCGTGGTGAAAAACAAAAAAGGTCCCCCAATCCCATCACATCCATTCTCGGCTCCTGAGGCCCTGTACGGGCCAGAGAAAAGCCGGAGAGAGAGACAGAGAGGGAAGAGACGGAGAGGGAAGAGACGGAGAGGGAAGAGACGGAGAGGGAAGAGACGGAGAGGGAAGAGACGGAGAGGGAAGAGACGGAGAGGGAAGAGACGGAGAGGGAAGAGACGGAGAGGGAAGAGACGGAGAGGGAAGAGACGGAGAGGGAAGAGACGGAGAGAAAGACGAAGAGAGAGGGAGAGAGGGAGAGAGGGAGAGAGGGAGAGAGGGAGAGAGGGAGAGGAAGGGAGGGAAGAGAGGGAAGAGAGGGAAGAGAGAGACAGAGACAGAGACAGAGAAACAGAGAAAGAGAGAGAGAGAGAGAGAGAGAGAGAGAGAGAGAGAGTCAGAGGCGAAGAAGCTAATTACTCGGAACAATATGGTAGCGAATCGATACACAATTGAATCTGAAATTGAAAAGCAACATATGCCGTCTTCTTGTTATTGGGCGCGTAGAGAATCGGTTCGAGGGAGAACATGGAATAAGTCTTTCCCTTGTATTGTATTGTGTGGGGGGAATTTTGTTAAATTGCATCCACAGGTCTCACGGAGGACAGATGCTCCTTCCTCTAAATCTCCGCCACTGCCAAACCGGTGGGAAACTAAACGTAAGCCTCCTCTTCTCATCCCCCATTTTCATCTAGCCTACTGGACCACCTTATTCCTCCCGCACTGTCAGCCGCCGCTGGCTCCTGACGCCGCCGGCTTAGTAAAGCTGCAGGATGTGGGCAAGGCTACTGCAAAGTGGTCTAAGAAGCAGTCCTCCAATGCTGGAACAGTGGTCGTGTTTGCGCTTAGCTCTTCCAAGTCCATAAACATCTCATCGCCCCTCAGTTGCTCCTCTTCCTCTTCCTCATCTTCTCTCTGATCTTCCTGTTTATCCCGCCGGAGAAGCTCCTCTTCCATGGACACCGTCAAGGGGGTAGTCGGAGAAAACCCCGCCGGGACCGCGCAGTCGTTCTTGTTGGTGGTCACAGCTTGCTCGCCGTCGGTGGCCGTCTCCTGCTGATCGGGTGGCGCGCTCTTGTGTCGGGTGCATCCGGCAAGAGAGTTCCGATGGGTAGGGAGAGGATGGTTGTGCTCCGCAGTATAGGTAATCACGAACATGCTTGGATCTGTCCGGCTCCTCTCCACTTGTTTTCTAGCCAGGCATCCTTTCGAGCTGCTGCATCTGTAATAACCCCTGCTCCAGTTTCCAGCAAAACATGTTTTAAGCAAAGATTGAGACAAAATTTCCTAATTGCCCAGCTTAATATCGAAAATAGGCGACCTCAGTGTAGCAAAGTAAACCTTGGATAAGGGGATCCTTTGATGGGTTTCTGACCGTATTTTCGCCAAGCCCACATATCGGAAGAGAGGCCTTCGGCTGGTACCTGACAAACTACCCTCTTCTGCTGGTTCTTCCTGCCGCGGGTTCAGTAAAGTAAATAGAAGAGAGAACTTTTCTTATATATCTTTCCAGTTACTCCAGTACTCTTTCATGTATAAGCTACGGATTCTACGGTTATGGGAAAAATAAAAGCCAGTGACTATGATGAATTTGGATGGAGAGGCATCAGTAATAATTGTATATTAGCAATATTTAGTACCGTACCTTCTTTTGGATCGAGAGATCTGCGAGTGACTAGGGCGCTGCGGCTGAGATAGCGGTTGCACTGCTGAGGCTGGGATTGATGTAGCTGGCTGTAGTTGTTGGGTTTGTTTGCTTTGGGGGGAAAAGGGCTTGCACAATTGTTCTAGTTCCTGCATAGCTGTTTCAGTTGCCAAGAGATCCGGGAAATCCATCAAGTGGTTGCAGTTTTCTTCCTCGAGTAACAAGCTGCGAGAAAGAAAAGCAAAAAGGTCTGACTGCGGCGGTGGAATGGACGCGGTGGCTGTGGTGGAAGCTGGGCTGCCGCTGGTGGTAGTTGCGGCGGCTGCCATGAAACACCGTCTGACCACCGCCTGCAGATCCCAGTCGTCGTCCATGGGGAAAACCGACCAAGTGTGGAACGGCAGTTGCCTTATTTAACAGGTGTATGTTGTAGGTTTCGGGAGTGCGAGATTGGTTCTGCTGCAGCGGCGATGGAGGAGGGGGAAAAGGGGAGGGAAGGGGAAGGGGATCGGAAAGGGAAGGAGAAGGGTGAGGGAGAGAGACAAACGACGGCGCTGACTTTGGAGGGTATCGGTAGTGATGGACAAAATAAAGAGGAAGGCGGGTCTCCTTTTTTATTTATGCACAGGACAGAGGCGAGATAGAGGTGTAGGAAAGCGGTTTTTGGTCTCTGGTTACGGTCTGAATGAAGGCGGATTTGGAGGTCGAAAAAGTAAAACCAAAGCAGCTCTTCTTTCCGCTTGCTTGACTTGTGCAAAGTCAATGGCAGATGACGCCAAAAGCCATCACAGAGGAAATGGCAAGTGGAAAAGTCATCCCTTCGATGCGTACACGCGTAGTACCCGGTTTTAATCTACCCCAGTCCACATCGTCGGTGGCCGTGGGTCGTCGGTCGACAAGCCTCACAACGCCCTGTTTTGTCGTGAGGTGATATACGAACAAGAGTATTAGAACTGCAGTACTTATCCGAACTTACTCTCAATAAAAAATTTTAAAAAATAAAAATATTTTTTTTTAAATTTGAAATTTTAAAAGATAAACTCTCTGCAACTGTGTTACGAATTAATATTGTGCATAAAAAAATATATCAGTACTATGCTATTTTACTTTGGTAATATAGTTAGCAATCTAGGTAAGAGAAAATTTAAGGATTTAAAACGCTCATAAGTATAGAAAGATAATATTTTACTAAAAAATAAAATTTTACTAATTTTAGCTCTGAGTTTAACTCTTAACTAGGCTGCAATATGGACCTCAAATTTAAGCTATAAAGCCTTGCAGTAATATTTCACAACACTTTTAAAACTACTCATTGTGCATAGGTGCAACTAGCATTTTCTCATATTGTTATTGAGTGGTGATATAAGCTACAGCCATATTTTATTGTGAAAATTTTACGTCATGACGTTGGGTCCTTGTTGGCCAAGGAAAAAGGAAGTGGGATCTATTTTCCTATTTATATTAACCCTAAATCCTAAACTTAGTTGGACTGCCAACTAGGCTGCCTAAGTGGATAACCACAACCATTGTTATACAATGGAAGGGTATGCATTTCGGCTACCCTTCTGAAGTTGGTGCATAGTTGACGCCTCGATTCCTAGACTATAATCAATAACAAAGTGTCAATTATGCACCCACATAAGAGGGGAAGTTGAAATGCCGTACCTTCGTAGGTGTATGTAGCATTACTCATGAAATTAATACATGAAATGTCGTACCTTCGTAGGTGTATGTAGCATTACTCATGAAATTAATATGTGGTTCATTTCTGTAACTTTTAGTTTATCTTACTCAAAGTTGTAATCATAAGAACCTAACTTTATCTCTTGTCGGGTGCTACATATATAGTTGTTCCTGTTAGGAAATGTGAAAATATTCTACATTGTTCTCTTAAGAGTACGGTGGATAGTTGATTTTCTTACCTGAAGTTCTATATATGACCTAATTTAATATTTTGTCATTGGACTGACTTTTGTTGGCAAGATGGATCACTCCCACATTCTGTTACATGCTTCTTAATTATAAGATTGCTTTAGTTTAATATTTTAATATTTTACTTTGAGGGTTTTTTCTATATTTCCATTCCAATTATAGAGGTGACATAAATATCTTCATACGGATTTGAAGAACTCTGATGGCAGAATAGCATTAACAGTTGATGGGAAATTATAATTTCCCTTGAAGGACTTGAAGGTACCCTCAAATGGAATCTGAAAACATAATTGTTTTTGATTTCCCCTCCTTCCTCAAGGGGAGCCTCTTTGTAGACCTCTAAAAATATCCTGTAATAACGGAAATAAAGTCATAATCTCTCAAAATGAGTCTGGGAAATCACCAGATTCTTGCAAATCATTCTCAGATCTCAACCTCTCTAATTGGTTAGTTCATATCTGCAAAAAAAAAAAAAAAATTGTAATGAAACTCATCGATGATTGATTATTACTTTTATTGATTTAATAAATTTTACGTACGCATGCAGGTTCATGGAGATTACTGAGAAAATGTCGGAGTAAAGCTTCACAATCTGCCAAGGATGCAATGGACAATGAGGGTGAAGTTTTCCCCGCGCAAAGCCTTAAAAGCAAGGTCGTTTTTCTTAGGTTCTTGCATTCTTGTGAAGAGAACATTCGAACCTCTCCTGGCCTAAATTGTATGTATTGGTCAATCAAGTGTTGATTTTGATTGGAAAATATTTGATCACATATACGAATAATGCGGAGTTAGTTCTTATGTTATGGTTGTGATGGTGTTCAATTTAAGAAATGGAGAAAGACAGTGAGTTCGAGGAAATCATAAAACATGGGACGGATACTCGATTCAGTTTCCTCAATAAGATCAAAAGCTTCCTAGTACAATACCAAAAGACACTAAAGAGGACACAAGTTGCCCCACCGCCAATCAAATGCCTTTTAAAAACACTTGTGTTCCTCTGGCATGCATTAAAAGTAGCAATCTTTTTTTAAATTCTGGTTGTAATAGTTGTATACATTATATGGATAAAGCATAAAACATGAAGGGGGGCCATTAGCAGATCAGCACCGATTTGTTTCCATAGATATCAATTAGGGATTCATTCCCTAAAAAGGTAATTGAGTAGGCTAGTTCTGATATTTCTGATTGATTTTACTAAAGTTCAAGAAAATGTACGTACAGACAGATCCCATCCAGAAAAACATTTCATACACCAGTGAACGCATTTCGCTTCTGCCGCTTCAGGGAATCAAGTATGTACACATGTTCTCGGCAAGATTTTGAGTTCCAAGGAGATCTATACCTTAAAAATACAGTTCCTTTAAATTAAAATTATTGTCAAAACACCAGTACAAAGAGAGTAAGGGAAATGTTTGAAAATTTACCAGTTATTGAGAGGTACTCTTTGTCAATGTGGTGTAATCACCCACATTTGCTACAAACAAGGGATCCATATCCTGATTGACCTGACTTATTTGCTCTGTTGTGCGTTCCATCTCCCGTGACAGATGCTCCATTGTTTTCTTTAAACTTAATCTGCTCATTGGCCCAGCCTCACTTGTTGAAATTCCAATCATTGTAATTTTGGGAAGAAGGGGATTGGGAGGACATTCTTGTGCATATTCTCCATTCAAACTAGTCATTCTGTAAATTACAGAAGTGATGTTAACTAAAAATGGCTTCTAACAAAATAAGGCAAATCAGGAACATCATGAATGAACATAAAACGTGATAGAAACCCTCGAATTAGCCTCAATCTTATTGTGTGAGCGACTTCTTTCTTCATGGAATTTGGACCACAGACTAGAAAACCATCTAAAAGAGGGGGAAATAAAGGTTTTCTGTTTTCTGCACTTCAAAATGGCCTGTACTTTCTCTCAGCTAAGAATCCGGTGCCCCAAACTGCAGTTCTGCCCTACCTATACCATCCTTTGATGGGCCGATTGAGTCAGTACTAATGAACGATGTTGCACTTCTGCAGCAGATAATTTCTGTGACCATGCGATTCAGAAGTGATACAAATGAAGAGATGCAAACGTGTTTTTAGGCTATTACATAGAATATGAAGGACTGTGGAAATCGTCAAGATAAATTTGGTTTTGTGGGAATTGGAGGCTATCATATGGGTAAATGCATGTAGGAGTAATTAAACAAGCTTGGGTCGACAGAGACAATAACTTCAATTCATCAATGATATATGGCCAGTATCAATTAGAAATAATCTTTTTTTAATGATTGATTCAATTAGAATTAATCTTAGGGATGAAGTTATCTTCTAACCAAGAAATTTCTTGTAGATCAGAGCAGTCAAGATAATGAAACCCTTTTATTTATGTATCTTCTTCCAGAAGCTCAGTCACAAGCACTAACCAATCCACTAGCAATTTCTTTTTACTTTGAGAAACACTTGTTCCTATTGATGAATGATGTCTTCCCTTTTCATCAAAGAACTAAAGAAGTTTTGTAACTTGTAGAGTTCCTGGGCTAGTGGAGTCATTCAAATACGTGCACAAAGACTGATTGTGTTAAAATACTCAGTCACTTTTATTTCAAATTATTTACTTTTTGGTAGAATTTTTTTGTAAAATAGGATTAGAAGGGTATTTTTAGCCAACCCAATGTAATCTTTGCACTTGATTTAAAAAGAAGAGTCTGTCCTTGATACCTAACTGCGTCAATTGCACACATATTTCTTGCTCTTGGTCTCTTTTCTCTCACCAAAACTCCTCTACACTTTCTTATATGTAACAGAGCAATGTGTTGAGATATGTAATTGTATTGAGTATTTCATGTATTCTGTCCAGCTTGAGGGTGTAAGTCACCACAGTGACATCGACTGATTTTTGCTCCTTATTGCAATAAAACATGCACCCCTAGACAGAGGGCAAGGCGTCCAGGAGATTGTTTCTGCCTAATCACGCGGTTACTTCGAGCAAGGCACTTGTCTGTACTCTCTTTAGTCCTCCAGCATGTGGCCTAGCTCCTAAGTCCATCTGAGGGCTAGTTAGCCAAGATCTTGACAAAAAAGGCAAAAGAACGCTCAAAAAAGGTTTAGGGGAAAAGTTTAACTTTATTTATTCCAACGATGATTGACTCCTCCGAACTACAAGTTCTAGATGATCCAAAAGAGAAAGTACACCTATTTATAGGTGTCCGGCTAGTGTACAAAAAGACGTAAAAACCCCTAAGAAGATAAGATCCTATCCTATTTCAAATTCAAATACAAAGATATCCATTCGAATTCAAAGTTCTATTTAAAGCTTAAATGGTTCTTCATTCTCTCATTAAGATTCAAACTCTCTAGTTTAAATTCAAATTCTGGTCCTATTCCAGAGAAAGATAAAGATGGCTGTACTAAGAAAATTTATGAAATCTTAATGGTGACAAATATGTTTTATATGCTAGAGCATTGGATACGGATACAGGAGCAAGGAAGAAGGGCAACTTTATGTATGATGAACCATCAGACACTAAGATGTGTGGACATCTGATGGTTTTGTTGTTGATCCTTGCAAGTACACAGCAGAATTACTCTAGGGATTATACATTGTGAGACTGCGTATGACATAAGGAAAGTACTGAAGAGAAGATACTCAAAGGACCAGAATCTGTCACAAGTTTATGAGTTGTGTACCAAATGTTCACAATTACAAGAGGAGAGAAATCATTAGTGAAATTTGAGGAGATTCTGAAAGAAATTGGCAGGAGTTGAATCAATTGCAGAAGTGAGCAGAAACAGAAAGCATGGTTTGTACATGCACTTCGCCCAGAATATGAAGCGCGCGCACAAACACTGGCCAGAACATACAGGCCTTCATTCGAGGTCTTTAATGGGTTAATAGCTGTCTATTTCCTATTGCCTTCAGGCCAGTAAAATCTCAACTTTCAAAAGGAAAAATAAAGTTTCAGCAAAGAAAACACATTAATTAATTTCCGGTTGACGTTTACCAGTTTCCTCTGTCTCTCAAATAGTCGGCTCTATACCTGAACATATCTGTAAAATGCATCCCACTTAGAAAGATAATATGGTGTACATCCTTTGATACATGATGTTGGGGGAATTATAGACAATTGAAAGTGTTCTGAGTAGTTCAGTTTTGCATTCAATAGACTGAAGCAGTTTAAGCTCCAAATCCTAGCTAATATCATAATCCTTCATTTGAGGGATACTCAAGCCTGTCTCACTGGAGGGTAGTAAGACATTTGAAGCAAGGTGTTTCATTTGAATACCAACCCCTCTCGATGCACCAGAGGAAAGGTGGGCGACATAAAAGTTGGGGCTAAGATCGCATGGCCATGGAAGAGGTTACCATGAGTGTCCACTGTGGATGCACAAATCACTATTCAAATAAATCTAAAGAGAAACTCGTAAAACTGTATGGGCTCATCAAACTGCACTTGAATCCAGTGCAACAACTGAAACCTAGAGAGTTGATGCCAAGATTGTTTGAAAAAGACAATTGAAGCTATCATACTAATACAGTGTGAGCCGAAAGGATAATGATCTTAAAAAGAGGCGATAAGATTCTTTTTCATAGAAAGCAACAGCAATGAAATTGCCGACAATCTCTATGTCTTGAATGTGTAATTACCTTTCTTCAAATGAGTCGACCACATACGGAAATTTCGGCTGAATTCCAGTAGCTTTCCGTAGCCACCTGTTTCCTAACAGCACTCTATCTACAGTGTCAAGGAGCTGAACTTGGGCAGCTTTTGACATGACACTGAATGGTATCCCAGGTTGACCCATTTCATCCAAAACTTCTTGAACCTGTCAGTGGTGGTTGATTTAATAACAGAAGATATTAATATCATCACATAATTGAGGTATATTCTGATATTTAACCAATTCTCAGAAGGCAGACCAAGAAGAAAAACATCGCTCAACTACTGTGGGATAAAAAGAAAGATTATCAAAAAAATTTAACCTATCTTCTTGAGTTTCTCATAACTTGAATGATGAACTATTAAGGAACCTTTTAGTAAATTATTGCAGCTTTTTATTAGTGGAAGAATCTCCTGACAATCTCTGAAATTCTCATTAAAATAAAAAACTCGATTTGAAACAATATTTAACCTATTCTTTGACATCATGCTTAGAACAAAGACTTAACAGGCTAATCCTAATCAAGGAACCTTTTATTTAAGAAACGGAGTAGGGAACACAGATCATCAAGGACCTCTACTTCTGCTCAAGACCAAACAAGAATAAGGATCTATAAACATCCAAGACATACCTACAGACTAAACAGGCTAATCTTAATCAAGGGTCCTTATAATAAAGAAAAGGAGAAGGGGATACAGGTCAACAAGAAGGGCCTTTACTCCTGCTCTAGACCAAAACAAGAATTAAGGATCCAATCAATATCTAACAAAATATCCAAGACCTACCTCAGGAGGTTCAAAGAGACTGTCCCCATTCTCTTCAATCACTTCAGCTGCCAAGTTATCATCAATCATATCTCGTCGCCTTTGCATATGCCGACTCTGGATCATAGTCTGGAAGTGCTGATCAACAGAAGTTTCAAGGATACTGTCCAATAGATCTTTGTCAAAGAAATACGGTGTATACCTAATAGATGAGAACATGCAGTTAAGATTCCTTTGTTCTTAACTTATATGCAATTGTTTCTGCAATATCAGCAATGAATCAAACAGAACAAATGAGTGCAAATCCCCTTTGCTCTCTTGTTATCATGCAAGAGGTGGGAACAAAGGAGCCTCTTCTCGGCCTATAGACGGCACAAAGAGGGGCAAGGATCTCAAACCCCTCAGCCCCCCTCCATGTGCAGGAGCAGGACTCAATCTGGCATCTCTTTCAAATTTTTTTTACTATCTTATGACATCATGATAATATCATACTGGTTCCAACTGCAGGTTGTTTGCAGTTGAACTGGTTCATCCATGCCAATCCGCCTGATTGGGTCAAGACAAGACTGTCTGATAATGACTTAAAATCTTTAAAAAAAATTATTGGGGAAGTATCAAAGTGTGACTACTATAATAAAAGCAAACAAGCTACAGCAATCTGGACAATGTACCACTTAATTCCATCGGTAGTGGCAATGGCAATATTCAAGTTTTGAGCAGTAAAAACAGGAACACCAATAACTCTTTTCCTTCTAGTGCTACTTGTCAGAGTCTTAAGAAGTTTATTTGCAGCCTTGACCTGTACAAGCAGCAAAAGATCAGAAACAAAACAAAACATCTACTTGACTGAAAAGTTCTATAAAAGAAAAGTAAAAACAGTTACAAAAGAAAATAATAAAAATAATGCACCTGTTTTCTATTTGGAACAAACTGGAACATATGAGGTTTTTCCTGTAAGGTAAGACAGAAATGCGAACCTTAGCAAAAATGACCATCAAGAGTGACACATTATAGTTGTTAGAGATTAGTCCCACATTAATAAAGGAGTAGAAAATATCCCAACTTATTAGTTGGAAAGAGGCTTCCTAACTTTGGCTAGTCATTTTGGGAAAGGCCTCGGCCCAACTTAATATGGTATCAAAGCGGGTGCTCGTACGTGGGCTTCTACCCAAGTTGTCCACATGTAGGAGCCCAAGAGAAGGCCCACACGTGCGGGGGAGTGTTAGAGATTAGTCCCACATTAATAAACGAATAAAAAAGATCCTGACTTATTAGTTGGAAAAAAGCTTCCTAACTTTGGCTAGTCATTTTGGGAAAGACCTTGGCCCAACTTAATAATAGTAACCATGTAGATTAAGGCATGCAAACATTCAGAAGGTCACTAATTGTTTTTTCATTTATTTGAGAAAAGAAAGTCACTTTTTTAGGGAATATAAGGTCACCGTTTTTAAGAAAATAAGAACTTTCTTTTGAGAAAGTAAGGTCACTAATTGTCCCTGAAGTATCCACATAGAGTATCTGCATGAAAGGAACATGTGAAAATACTGAAGAATAACAAATGCAATTTTATATAAAGAAGAAGAGTCCAAGAAAAAACCTCCACCCAACCAGGAAGGGAGACAAGGTCATCCAACCCTGAAAATCACAAATCCACCCCCCGACCAGGAAGAAAGAAAAGTTCCTCCCTCCATACCCCCCGCTCTCTCTCTCAAATCACAGATTCAACCAAAGTCAACCCCAATGCTTTGAAAATTATGCAATTACGCAGCTTTGTGAAGACTTTTCATACTACTGCCTGGAAATTCGAAGGAATACCTCTAGTCGAGGTGTCTTGGCCTTCTTAGAAAGACTTTCTGGAGTCAAGGTGACTCACCTACTCTGAAAAGCACAACAGCACTTCTGTTCTCAAGACTTTCAAATCCATGAAGTTTTATAATCAACTCTAAAATGGTGAAAGAGAGAGTGAGGTCAAATTGCTAGTCTTACTCTCGAAGTCTCTCAAACCGCATAAGAGACCCCAATAGTCAACTTCTACTAATTGAGAGTGTCAAAAACCTCTTGTATAAGTTAAGCTTCATCCAACAGTCTACATTGGGAAACCATTAATAAAAAACCTGTAGTTCATTAATAAAAATCCTGTGGTGGAAGTTCAACTATTGGCATTAACTTGGCACTGCAGTCACTCAACAGCTTGGTAATACATTGTGACCAAAGAAGGGGAACAAAACACTCCAATGGCACATGATGATGATGGTGACCAGCGAACTAAACCCCTCTCTGCTCAACAGAATGGCAATGGAGTGTTGCAAATCGGTTCAGCAACAGCTGGCAATGGCACTTCCAGGCATGCAACGGATGACAACAAGAACTAACACAAAATCATGCAATGGACGACAACAAGAACTAACACAAAATCATGCAATGGAGCAACAAACCACTCTCTTTTTTTCTCAAGAGGTTGAACAGATTTCATTTATGCCAGTTTTCAAAATTACAACTCTCACTTCCAGCTAAGGGAGTGAGACCCCCCTCTCTAGCTAGGGAGTCAGCAACTGAGTTTGCAACCCTATATACACGACTCCATTTGCACTGGGTGTTGTGACCTTCCATGAAGTAGACCATCGGTCTCCAGGGAGGGAGAGAGGTTTTGTTGCACCAATCTATAACATTTAGGCAATCCCCTTCCATTTCTAGAGATCCATTGAGCCTCTCCTGAAATAGTTTGAGCCCTTGTTGCATAGCAACTGTTACCACAACTACATAGTCAATGCTGAGCAGGGGCCCAGCAAAAGATGGCAGGATCTGCCCATTGTGGTCCCTCAATGGGTCCTGGGTTGCCTCTAGATGAACTATCGACATTGAGCTTTATGACTCCATTTGGTGGTGGGATCTATTGGACTTCTTGCATTTCAGGTTGAGGGGAGGGTAGTCCTGCTATAATATTCCAAGAAGCTCTGAGATTAGCTCCGTTTAGAACCTTGCATTTCTGGAATGGTACTGAGCCAATAGAGTATTCTTCGAAACATAAGTTCCTTTAGCTGGTTGATTCCCATTTCCTTGGCTGAGTTCCTTTCTTCCCACAGATACCAGGGTATGAAGGAGATGCATGCCCAAAGCATGATTTTCCTTTTCCTGGGTAATTTTATATTACACCATTGGTCGATAATTTCAGGGAGATTTTGGAAGTTAGGATTTGTAGAGTCGAAATGGAACATAGTTCAGAATGATTTTATAACTCCTGAGCAAAGGGACATTGGACTAGTACATGGTCACAAGACTTGGGGGTATTGTCACAAAGAGGGCAAGATGTGGAAGGCAAGGCCATCCCTCTTGTCACGATATTTTCCCTTGTCACAATCTTCTGATGTAATACAGTCCATAGGAAAAATTTAGCTTTGGGCGGACATGATAGTTTACATGCCCACTGAGCCAGGTGTTTCTCTTTCTCCAAAATTCCCCAAAGCCAAGTATGCAGATTTCACCGTAAATTCCCCACTTAAACTGTGCTTCCAAATAAATCTGTCTTCACAAGTAGTATCAAAAAAACAATTTGACTGGAGATTGTCTAATTGAGATAATTCAGAGGCTTCCTCATCTTTTTACTCTTCTGAATTTTGCACTCCAGTCAAAACTTTTTCCACTCCTAGTTTGCAAAAGAGTGGCAATTTTATCCTCAGGGGTTCTGAGTACTCTAAAAAAGTCTCGAAAAGGACTGACTGAGTGATCTATCCTCCAACCATATGTCCCCCAAGAAATCAACCCTGTCTCCCCTCCCTGGGAGAAATCTGGTCATACTCCAGAATGCACCCCAATACTTATGGACTCGTTTCCAAATCAGGGATAGCGATTGACTCAGGTGTCATCCTAACATCCAGTCAGATTCTGGTATTCTCAACTTAAATTTCAGCAAGGATGCCCATAAGGGAGGATTGGACTGATTAAGCCTCCAGCACCATTTCATAAGGAGGGTTTGATTGTATGGCTTTATTTTCTTATAGCTAGTCCTCCAAGAGTTTTTGGAGCACATACTTTATCCCATTTCACTTGATGGAATTTGAACTCATCGCTGGTACCTTACTAGAGAAATTGTCTCATCGTTTTCTCAATTTCATCAGCTACTCCCTTGGGGAATGGGATGAATGATAGCATGTAGAAGGGAATTCCAAATAGGCATGATTGGAGCAAAACCAATCTTCCAGCTTTGGATAGATGTTTTCCTTTATAAGAGGTGAGTCGTCTCTTCAACTTTTCAATTGTAGGATCCCAGACTCTTATGGATTCTTCCCTGAATTAGGGGGAGGCCCAGGTGGATGAATAGAAAGGATCTTGAACTACATCCAAGCTCCCTTGCAGCAGCATCAAGCAGGCCCTTTGGTGTATATATTCCAGTGAGGGATGATTTCTTCCAATTAATTTGTTGCCATGTTGTTATTTCCGTTAAGGACAGGCCAACTTTTAGCCATTAAATTTCTTGGAGAGATCCTTCACATAATACCATCATATCATTAGCAAATTGGACAATGGGTGGTGTCCCATCCTGAAATGGGTTATTGAGTCAATCTACTGCCACTAGCTGCCTAAAGAAGGTTGTCATTCCTTCACCGACGAGATTAAACAATTAGGGGGAAAGGAGATCCCCTTGTCTGATCCCTCTAGTGCCTTTGAAATAACCAAATAGACCTCAGTTGATGGAGCCAGAGAACCTAGAAGAGGAAATACAAGAGAAAATCCATCTCCTCCATCTAAGGTCAAACCCAATTGCTTTCGTGACTAAGTCAAGGTGCCTCCAATTAACCTATCAAAGGTCTTTTCAAGGTCTAGTTTTAGGAGGAATACTAACTACTTTTGCTTAGTGAATAGGTCAACTGCTTCATGCACAAACATAGCAGAGTCAAGGATTTGCCTTGACTTAACGAATGCACTTTCTTCTCTGCTGATGATACCAAAGGACGCCCTTTAGTCGAGCCGCTAGTACACGAGCTATCACCTTATACACTCCAGAGACTAGGCTAATTGGCCTGTAATCTTTCACTAGATCCACACCTTTTTCGGAGACTAGGGAAATAATCAAGGCCCCTATGGACTGATGAGTAATGCCATACTCGTAGAATTCAGCAAAGAGTCTGATGAAAATATCCTCCATGAAATCCCCTGCCTCTCTTAAAAACTCTCCATTAAATCCATCAAGTCCAGGGGCCCTGTCTTTTGGCATGGTGATAACTGCCAGTTTGATTTCTTCAATTGAGAAGGGCACCTCTAGATTTTAACTTTGTTCAGAGGATAAGTTTGGGAAGACAAGTCCCTCTATGCAAGGTTTGCAGCCCTCATCACTGTACAGTTCAAGGAAGTAACTCACTATGTTGTCAGTGATATCATCTTTCTCTGAAATTAATTCATCATTTATCTTCAGTGTATTTATAAGGTTCACTCTTCTCCTGTATGAGGCTACAGAGTGAAAGAAGGCAGAGTTGAGTCTCCCTCTGAGCCATCTATACATGGCTCTTTGCTATTATCTTTGTATTATATGACTCACAAAATTTGTGGTGTTTCTCCTGTCCTAAAACTCCTCATGTGAAAGGTCTCTGCCCTCCTCTATATAGTCTAGGCCATCGATGTGCAAATTAAGCGGTCTTCTCTGGGCCTCATCAGTTGCTTTAGTTTGCCTGGCCCATTTGATGATTTTACTCTTCATGTGCTTGAGCTTACTTGGGCTTATGGATGCGCTTGTGCCACCTGGGATTTGTATGTCTCTCCACCAGACTGCCAAGTTTTGTTTGAATGAATGGTCTGACATCCAGGTGTTCTCTATCCTCAAGGGGAACTCCATCTGACCATGAGGTCTCCTAACTCGTCCCAAAAATGGTTACGGCCATCGCGTGAACATGGTCCATAGATGCCTCCTAGGTTCCAAGTAAGATTCAGTGTTTTGTCCTTAATCCTCAAACCCAAGCAATAAGCTCTCAATTCAGATTCCTCAACCTCAAATATAATTGAGTCCCATAGAATTAAAATTCCGCCAGATGAACCAATTGCACCAATAGACTTCCACGCAGGTCTAACAAAAGGAGAGATTTCAGTGATAATTCTATTGGATACATCATTAAGCTTTGTCTCAAAATACAAGGCTTACAACATTTCCGTACAAAACATTTTTTATGTTGGCTTCTTTTGGGGACCGCCTAACCCCCTAACATTTCATGATAAGAGTTTCACCTGGTGAAGTCCGTGAGTCCTACGAACTCCACGAGATGCAGTGCCTCCCCTTCCTCTCAGCGCGTTTGTTTGGCGAGAACTAGATGCTGCAATGACTCGGGTAAAGCAAAATTCTTCCATTATCTAGGCAACACGTACAAGTAGAGCCCAATCTGCGTCTAAACGACGACCTTCGTTTTCACCAATGCTTTCAAACCATGAACTAACGGTCGGATCATCTCAATTATTGGGTTCAGCTCGCTAGAGTAGTGGATGTGGACACGGGCTCTATTGCGTTGGTAGTTTTGCTGGGCCCTACGGAAATTCCTCCCAAGTGGCTGAGGCCACTCATAGTTGGCATTCCCTTCTTTTCTGTTATTCTCCTCATATTGTCGAGGACACCACGTCCCACATTGTAAAAGGTTAAGTAATAATATTGAATTATAAGATTGGGCAATAGCCTCTAAAGTGGCTAGTCATTTTGGGATAGACCTCAGACCAAACGTTACAGGAAGATATTTATTTAAGAAAAATGATATCAGTACTTCCAAGTTTTACTGTGAGGCTTTACATCGTAATATGGTTGATCTCCTGGCAGCCTGGCTGGTAGTCCAGATAAGGTTTAGGGTTTAGGATTACCCATAGAATAGGAAGATAGATCCTACTTTATCTCTTACCTGGACTGCCAACGAGGACGCCACGTGACACTGTAAACCTTCACAGCACTCTTTATTTAATAATTGTTGTCTTAAAAATAAAATTATGTGTCAGTTCTCATGTGCCTATATCCCACAATAGTATGGAGTGGCTGATAGGAGAAACAAACACTTCTTAGATACTGCTTGGTGCTACTTATTTCATAGGGCAGTCCCGCATTTTGGATTGATGCATTGTTAACTGCATTTACAGTTTTCAATATGATACCCTCCACTGTCCTTGGCTGTGAGGTTCCATTGCACGTCATGGATCCTTGGTTTGTTTTATTTCCTATTGCTCCCATGTATTTATTGTGTTTATTATGTCTTGAATAGCTCCCCCTGGTCCTCGAATTGTTTTGTTAGAAGTCAGGGGTATTCCTGTAATTTGCTAGTATGGGTATTTTCGTATTATTATTGAAGTGTATGTTATTCTTCTATTTTTCTTATTTAAGTCACACACGTGTAGTTAAGTGGCATACGTGTGGATTTGATAAGGATTAATGGGCCAAGTAGTGGCATTATTGTAATTTTTTGTAATTCTCTTTTTTTTTTAACATTGGATTAGGGTCTTGAGTCTCATCATTGACTCTTGATCTGCTATTCCCTGACGAACTTCATTTTCTTGTCTTTGAAACAAAGTCTAAAGCCTGACTTCGAAAAGTTTAGCAGTGTTGTTCTGAGGCTTGATTTTGTTCATAGCAATTCTGACCAATTAGGGATCGTTTTGCAAAGGAAAACCGGGTGTGATATTTTGTAGGTATATGTTGATGACATAGTTATTTCCTTGAGATGATGAACAGGGGATTAAAGAAGTTAAGGATCATCTGGTAACACATTTACATATAAAACCCTGGACCTCTCTAGTATTTTCTAGGTATTGAGATTGAAAATAGTAGGACTAGACTCCACCTGTCTCAGAGGAGGTATACTAATGACCATTTGCAGGATGTTGGACTACTTGGGTGTAAGAGACTCCTATTGATTGTATTTATAGCAAGTCAGCTTTTTATTGAATTCCCCAATATGCCTTCTGCACCTAGCTCTGCCCTCAAACACCAAAAAAACTCGAGAAATCAAAAAAAATAAATAGATAAAAAATAAAAAAAGCAGTAGCAACCTTAAACTCTTGCAATTTAGGACTATCCTCGCACATGAACCAACTTCTATATGCTCTTCTACTTTACCTAGGGGTGGCACGAACCAAACCAGTTTGCAAATAGTTCAGGTTTGGCTTGGTAAAAGCTCGGTTCAGCTCGATAACAAAGGAACTCAAACCACGTTCAAGTTGTGTTTGAAGTTCAATAAGCTAAACAAGTCGAACCCAACTTCTCTTGAGTTCAGCTCGTTAGCTCACGAATCTGCTAAGTTTAAAGCTTTTAACCTTTTGTTTTTAAAAGTTGTGACTTTTTCCCATGTCCCTAAGGAGACTTGAACTCAAGACCTCCCATTACAAACGCCCCATGTGACCACTGAGCTATGCTCGAATTCACAAAACCTTTTAACCTTTAGATAATGCAATTGTCGACCCCCTCCTGTTCCAATCGAATCGACCCAAGACAACACTGTTGCAATCCCCATCTTCGCCCTTCGCCTTCAACCTTCTGAAATCTCCTTCATCTTCATTTTGGAGGTAGAAGATGAAGAAGGGAGAGTTGGATTTTCTAGAGATTTGGGTCAAAAGCAACTCTTCCTTAGTTTATTTTTTCTTTAATCTAGAACACTCCTAATAGAGCAAGAGAGAGATAATTATTGAAGAAGAAGATACATAAAAGAAGAAAAAACAAGCAAACAAGTGGTAGGAGAGAAGAATCAAAAGCTGGATGGTGGCACTACAACAATGCACTTCGATGCAGCTCCAACATTTGGCTGCATATTGCATTGTAACAAGCCCAAAATCTGCCACTTATTTGCTGTATTCCAAGATGGCTCGAGTTCAAGCTTGTTTTATTTGCCCAAGCTCAAGCTTTGACTTTTATGTTTGAGACGGCTAGGCCGGAGTCCAGCCCCACTGCAAAAATTGGCAACCCGGGGTGACAGATAGGCTTGCGATTGTGGGATCCTGATTTCCGCCATGAACTTCCATAGAGATTGAAAACCTACATCAATGCTTTTAAAATGACTCTCGAGGGTCCCGAACTTCTCCCTAATTTCTTCCAAATATTTTTCTACACCTTCAATCTTGTTTCCATTATGTAATTCCCTGCCCCACTTTAATACCACCTGCCAGACCCCTTACAACAAATTTCCCTCCCTCCCTTGGCCGTTCAATGATTTTACATTTCTGACATATGTTTTCACCCCCATTTTAAATTTATAAATAATTTAGGGGGAGTAGGATCCCAAACACCCAAAGTTCTTTGTTTTGGGGAAATATGTGAGATAGAGTTACTTTCCATAAAAGCTGGAGATTTAAGTTCAAGCAAGGGCAAGCAGAAAGATTTATATGTTGGCAAAGTGGATTCCTACCAAATTAATATTTGCATGAAAAATATGGGAAATGGATTAGCAAGAAGTGCAATTAGTTCAGATAGATATTTACCTTGAAATGCTCATATGCTACATCAAGACGACAAGCACCCACCATACCAGTTGGAATGTTTAGCCGTTTCACATATGCAACTAAAAAAAAGTAGTTGTTGATTGTAAGCTATAGTGCACCAGGGTTTGTCCACTTCAAAGCCTTTTAAAATCAGTGTATATGATAAAAGGAAAAAGTTTCTATTTCAGATGATTGTTCTTCCAAAACAGTGGAATATCAAGAATAATTGTGAATTTACCCCTAGGCTCATTGACCATGATACACAGTCTAGTATGAAGTCTTGTTTACTTGTTTTCAGGTCTCACCAAGGGTATGGTCAAGAGTAATCAATATTCAAGGGAAAAAAATCAACAAATACCTTTGATAATGGCTCGTGAGGTGGAAACTTTGAATGGTAACACTACCTAAGTGGTCCAAGGATGAGGCATAATTATTCTGCTTTTATGCAACATATTTCACCATAGAATAACTGAAATCATTGTCATTATGGAGAAGAAGCAGCTGAAGAGAAGTGAATTCTTATAATTCTTTGCTTGGTCATGATTAAGTTAGCTGAAATCAATTACTATTCGAAGTGGAAGAAAAACCACGGTTATATACTGTTGTGACAATATGCCTCATCGTCAAGATTAAGTTAGCCTACACTTTTGCACCGAAGTCAGCTAAATCTTGATTTTGTAAACATGAATAGGGAAACAAAATGGTCGGAGATGTTAATTTCTTACCTGCATCACTTAAGTCCATGAAGAAGCGGAAAACAGGGCCATCCTTCTCGTGCTGAATAAGCTTCGAAAACACCTCTGTAACGCAGTTGGGTATTCTACAGACAACAGCAAAGGAGTTGCACAGAAAGTAATTGATACTGTCCTAAAGAAAGCAGTTCAGTTTCCGCAGAAACTATTACGTGATAACTACTGAAACCCTCATGAAATTTCATCAGTAGATTATTACTGATGCAAAGACTAGCATAGGAATGTGAAGAACATCTATGCCAATTACCTTTGATTTAAAAAAGGAATTCGAAGATGGTTGGTTACCGCCATGAGACCAGTACCGGAAGGATCGCACATGCTAAAAACCTGGCCGACGAAAGCAGGGCTTCCGCTCTTAGAGGTGAATTTAGAATTAGGACCGTCAAACCGCACGCTTGAAGGGAATCCAGCCGTCGACAAGGTGGAGGTTGAGCTGGAGCCGCAGTTGCTCCTCTGTGGGGAAGACAATGCCATCGGTGAGTCTCTACAGGAACTGTAGGACATTGATGGTTTGGGTCCTTGACTCGTGCACTGGATCCTTGACAAGAAATTGGCCGAGGGTAAAACGCGATGCGCCAATAACGAAAAAGGGCATTCACGGCCGCGCCTTGCCTCCCCCATGACGATAGTTAACAGTCCATCTTATTCGAACCCTACAACTTCCACGGCCGCTCCGACAGATATCAGGATGGCTTCAACCACGTTTGGAGAGAAACCCGGGTTTCATCAGCAATTCACGTTTTACACTGAAGGCAGGGCCGTCCGGAGCATGCCACGTAAACCGGAATTTGACAATTTTTTTAATGCTAACTGAAAGGGCACAGAGAATGCTCTGGTCACCCAAAGGATACACATGTGGGCTATAGATGCAAAACAGATATTTTATTATGAAAAATGCTAGTTACACTTAGCCACAGTACTAATATAACAAACATGATGTAACTAGCCAATCTGAAGCACAATTGTCTAAGGTTTATCCTTTAGAATTTAAAATTTTATAAAATAAAAAATATTTTATTATTTTTAAAAATTTTACTATTGGTTGGTGGTGACGACAAGTAAGCACGATGTCACGATTGTTGGGAAATTAGCTTCCCACATCCACCGCTACAATCGAACAGATAATCGATAAATTAAAAGAAAAAGAAACAATCAATAAAACACCAAAATTTACGTGGAAACTCCAAATCGGAGAAAAAACCATGGCCCTCAAGAAAGAAATCCATTGTGAAAAATTATTACAATCACACAATTTTCTCTCCTGGTCCCTAATCCCCACACTCTAACAAAGCTTTCTCAATTTTCTTCTTCTCACACCCAACTCTAACAAGAAAGGAATTTCCAGAGCTAAGAATTCTAAGCTTAGAGTGAATTGGATTGGTTACATTTTTCTGAAGCCGAATGCCCCTATTTATAGGGGGCCATTTGAATAAAATATTAATTTTCTAGTCTTCATTCGTCTTTGGCGGCGCCGAATTCCAAATTCGGCGCTGGCCTTCGGATGGGTGCGGGGCGGCGCCCGCGTTCGCTCGGTGCGGGGCGGTGCCCGCCATCTCTATATTAGTATGGGGCGGCCGGGGACACCTTAATTAAAAAAGGTTAAGGTGCCCCCCTCTCCTTTATAAAATAGTGGGTGGGAAACCCACTCATCACCATGGGCCCCACCCACTACATAAAGTGAAAAACAACAAATCTCTCCTGCAATTTATATTGTGGGCTCCGTCATGCTCTTTCACCTTAGAGACTCCATAGCAAATGTTATAACCATTGTCTACATCGACAATCATAATTCTCAAGCTATATAACTATATCCCTACTCCACCATATGAGCAGTCACTCTTAGAACAACTCATTTTAAGAATTTCTTTTTCAGCAACATGTCGAAAAACTTTGCTAACATTCTATGGTGCAACTTCCATTGTTTGGCTTTCCTGAAAGTCCGTTAGCCATCGACATAATCTTCCACCACACACCTTGCATTATGCCAAACTAATGCCTATGTGCAAACTTGTGGATCCGCTAACAAAAGAAACACATCCTCTTCCATGGTAAAGCGGACATACCATGAGGATAATTATTTTCATTCTTCAAAAGGGATCAACCTCTTCCATGAAGTGACATGCACTATTAGCATCTGACTCAGAGGCCTTTGCCGAACCGGCTCCTCTTTTACAGTTCCTCTTGATGTGACCAGGTTGTCCGCACCCCCAGCAAACCACTTTATTCTTGGAGTTCTTATCCTTCCCTTTGATAGCCACCATCGCTGAATCTTCTGTTGAAGTACGCCTTTCACCCTTCAGCCTTCTCTCCTTAGATAGGAGTTTCCCGGTAACTTCTGCAAAGTTTAAGCTATCCTTTCCATATACCAAGATTGGCTTCATATGCTCATAAGAAAATGGAAGAGACAAGATAAACCTTAAAGCCTTATCCTTGTCTTCAATTTTAACTCCAATAGATTCCAGTTCAGAGATAGTACCATTGAGAATACTTAGGTGATTTGAGATTTTTGTACCTTTTTCCATCCCCAATGTGTGAAATTGCTCTTTCAGGTACAATCGATTTGAGATGCCCTTTGCTTGATACAGCTCTTCTAGCTTCTCCCAAAGCTCTTTGGCCGTCATAGTCCCATGTATATTTGCAAGAACATTCTTAGCCAAACACAAGCGCATCACACTTGCAGCCCTCAAATCAAGCTCCTCCCAATCTTCATCGCTCGTGCTGGATTTTTCAGAATCTTTGCTGGAACCTTTGCCATCTTTAGAACGACTAGTCCCTGGTTTTCCCTTCAACGCCTTGTGTAGCCCAAATTGTATCAACACATCTTTGACTTGAACTTGCCACAACCCAAAGTTGATGCTTCCGTCAAATTTCTCCACGTCAAATTTCATAGGTCTTGAAAACTTTGACATATTTGCTTCGACTCTTAGCTCGGTGAAAAACTGCTCCGCAATGTATGCCTCGAACCTTGCGCTCTGATACCAATTGTTGGGAAATTAGCTTCCCACATCCACCGGTACGATCGAACAGATAATCGAGAAATTAAAAGAAAAAGAAACAATCAATAAAACACCAAAATTTACGTGGAAACTCCAAATCGGAGAAAAAACCACGGCCCTCAAGAAAGAAATCCACTAAGTGAAAAATTGTTACAATCACACAATTTTCTCTCCTGGTCCCTAATCCCCACACTCTAACAAAGCTTTCTCAATTTTCTTCTTCTCACACCCAACTCTAACAAGAAAGGAATTTCCAGAGCTAAGAATTCTAAGCTTAGAGTGAATTGGATTGGTTACATTCTTCTGAAGCCAAATGCCCCTATTTATAGGGGGCCATTTGAATAAAATATTAATTTTCTAGTCTTCATTCGTCTTTGGCGGCGCCGAATTCCAAATTCGGCGCTGGCCTTCGGATGGGTCGGCGCCCGCCATCTCTATATTAGTATGGGGCAGCCGGGGACACCTTAATTAACAAAGGTTAAGGTGGGCCCTCTCCTTTATAAAATAGTGGGTGGGAAACCCACTCATCACCGTGGGCCCCACACACTACATAAAGTGAAAAACAACAACGATTTTCTGATTTTATCTCAAAATAGGTGGCCACGTCTCGATGTAAAACCTTAAAGTAAAAAGCCGAAGTACTTTAATCATTTTCTTTTTTATTCACTCATTCGTAGCAACACCGCTATTGAAGGGTTCAGATCCTTGCAGTCTTCACTGCAACGAGGAGCTTGTGCCAGCCAATCACAGCGTCCTCTTCCCCTCATTAAACTCACAGGGATGGGTTGACATTTGCTTTGTCATTGCAACTAATCATTTTTTTTATCTGAAGTAAAATATTTATATTACAACTACGGGATGTTTGAGATCTCGCTTATAGTGTTTAGGTATATACAGTCATCCGAACTTAAAGATTAGGGGTTATGAGTATCCCAAAAAGAGTCTTTTAAAGATGGAAAAAATGTACGCGATGGAATAGTTTTGTGCCAAAACGCGATACATAAATCTTCCTTGTTCGCCAGTGCAGAGTATTTTTCGCCATCATGTCGACGACCTCATTTGCCTCACGAAAATGGTGTGTCAATTGGACTTGTGGTAGAGTTTGTCAGTATTGTATGATAGGAATGAACCAAAGTTTTCAATCTCCAATGATGAGTTTTTGTTCCTTGTATCAACTGGATCACAAACTTCAGTCCCCATAATTTATGATTAATGTATAACTAAAAAAACGTTAAATAAAGCAACGGGTAAGAAGTAATGTATGTAGTTCAACTCCGTTGTTTGTTTTGTTTGGTAGGGGCCAAATGACACTTATAATAGGATATCCCTAGGAATTTCTGACAATAAATCCACTACCCACAACTTTCAATCTCAAGTTGGCATAGCCATCAAAGTTTGCCATGAGTGCACGTGGAGGTGGTGGAAGCTAAAGGAAATTATCTCGATTTTATTTTTGTTTTAGGAGGTTTAGGGCATGTTTATTATTGATTGTCTGAGTAGTTGGAAAGGTGGCTCTTATGAGATTGAGAGAGAGAGAGAGAGCATTAGTAGAAATCCGCTTTTTAATGGGGGTTTTAGAAGAAAACCGCCGGCGGAAATCTATTTACTGGCGGTTGAAAAACCCCCCATGATATTGGATTAAGAAGTTAACCGCCATTAAAAATTATTTAGTGGCGGTTTTAATTAATACTGCCAGTGGATAATAGATTGATTGGCGGTTTCAGCCAGTAAAATTGTCTTTAATGGCGGTTATCTCCGTAACCGCCAATGAAGTCTTTAGAACCCGACGGATTTACTTGCCTGGCAGTTTTTAGTCAACACTGCCGGTGAATAAATATGTTACTGGTGGTTGAATTATAATTTTTTAAAAGTCCTTTTAACGAGCGGTTTAAAGTCCTTTTCACTGGTTGTTCATGTGAACACCCCCTGTACATCTATGGAAACCGCCGGTAAATTGGTTGATTCTGTTTTAATTTCTTTTTTTCCTTTCTCGTGTTAAATTTGTATTGACAGGGGGTTTCTAAAACCGCAAAGAAAGGTTGTTTACTAGTGGTTATTTTAAAAACCGTCAGTAAAATTATTTTCCTTGTGGGTTTTGTTGGTGGTTTTGGTCTACACCGCCGTGGGAGAGCAGTTTAGCAAACCAAAAAATTTCCGCTTGGCTCCCGCGCGTATTTTCTCCCGCGGGAAGTCCCAAACCGCGCGCCTTCTTCGACTCCGTCGTGAATAGGCGTCCCAAACCCTGCAATCGTCGCCGTCGTCGTTGTGTCGCGTGTCGCTGTCACCGCCATCGTCGCTGTGTTGTGCATCGCTGTCACCGCTGTCGTCGCAATCGTCGCCGTCGTCCCTGCAATCGTCACGTGCAGGGGTCGTTGCCTGATTTTGGAAGAAAATCGTTCCTCCTGCTATGTGATTCTGTCGTCACCGTCGTCGTCGCCGCCGCCGCTGCTGCCATTACCGTCGTCGTCGTTGCCGGGGGAAAGAAAATATTTTGCTCCCGGCTCAGCTCCCGCGCGTATTTCGGTCCTAGTCGCCGGTATGTCTCTGTCGCCGGTTTGTTTCTGTTTCCATTGAAGCTCCTTTCCAAATTTCAACAACTGGTTTAAAGGGGATTATCCGCCGTCCGTCTCTATGTCGGCCTCACCACGCCAGCAGCTTCCTAATCTTTGCTCTGTTGGTTTCTTTTGAAGAGTTGAAGCTCTAAATGTTTTATCTGATCATTGGATGTTAAGTTGTAACCAATTGAAGTAAGACATTTAGGTTTTCGATTAGAGTGTCTAGGGGTTTTTCGGGCTTCAGGTGATTATTTGTGTACTAGTTTTCTATGTTTCCAACTGCAATGTCCAGTTTTTAGTTAAGCTCGTGCTACTAGATTAAAATCTATTTTCCAATTAAGTTTGTATGTTTTACTTCATTCATGGTTGTTGTTGAATCTCTTTGCTTCTTCCTTGGAATCTCAATGTGGAGCTAATTAATATCGCAAGATTACGTACTTCAAGCTTTCCTTTCTTTTCTTTCTTTTGCTCTTCATCCAATTCTGTCACAAACACTTCCCATTTGTCAACCTCAGAGGAGAAGCGTAATACAGTTCTCTAAATTAATATTTGCAAAAGAAAAATCTCCCCACTGTTGTTGTCAACCTAGCAAGTCACCATGTATGATTGGCATTGATCTGCCAATTCTATAGCTCTGCACATTTGTCATTGTAGTGTTGTTTATATTTGTTGTTGATGTTGTTATATATCCTCCTTGCAATGTTTATTTATTCTGTTCCTGAATTAATATCTTTAGTGTTACTAGTACTACTGTGCAGTACGTAGAACATCTCTATAGATGAAGTTAATTAGAAAAAAACTTGAATAGTTTTAGCACTATATATTTTCTCTTAGTTCTGCGGTGCTCCATGAGAGAGAGAGATCAAAGAGAGAGATCAAAGAGAGAGATCAGAGAGAGAGATCAGAGAGAGATTAGAGAGAGATCAGAGAGAGAGCTCAGAGAGAGAGCTCAAAGAGAGCTCAGAGAGAGAGTCAGAGAGAGATCAGAGAGAGAGATCAGAGAGAGAGATCAAGAGAGAGATCAGAGAGAGAGATCAAAGAGAGAGATCAAAGAGAGAGATGAGAGAGAGAGAGCTCAGAGAGAGAGAGCTCAGAGAGAGAGCTCAGAGAGAGAGCTCAGAGAGAGAGATCAGAGAGAGAGATCAGAGAGAGAGATCAGGGAGAGAGATCAGAGAGAGATCAGAGAGAGATCAGAGAGAGAGATTACAGTATTAAACATTTTGGCAGGATGCATGGTAATCATTTTTTGCAATTTCATAACTCACGAGTATCTCAATTACTAGAAGAAAGACAGGCTTTACTGATGAGGCTGCTTCATATTTATTATTTAAGTAAGATTTCCTTCAAAAAAATTATTTTGATAAATTAGATCTTCAAACTATTAAATCATTATGGAGATAAATTCATGCTGGCCAAATAGGTTTTTGGTTGTGGATTGTTTTTTGAAGACAAATTCATGCTTCACTTTCATTCAGTAGTCATATACATGAAAAAAAAAAGAGATTCATATTAATATTGCATGGTTTTAAATTTTTTCTTGTGTTTTCACTTGCTGATTGGTGCTTGAAATTAAGTGTTGGATAGAGAAACCCCTGTGGTGTGGAGTCGTTTTAGGTGGAGTTTTCCCAAGCCACTAAAGGTAGAGTATGTTTTACATTAAAAAGTATTATACATCATGCTTTAAGATTGTATACATAAGTCTCTTCTGATTGGTGTGCCATTTAAATTTTTTGTTAATAATGATTTTAACATTATTCTAGTTTGAGACCATGAAATGCGTGTATACATTAATGAATTGTTTAATTCAAATGGTTTTTATTCGAATTACAAGATTTTCAATCTTCTACTTTTCCCTTTTGTTTTGCATTTCTGATCTTTAGCAGCTATATCCATTTTTCTGTTTATCCAAGGAAATTATCTTATGTTGGTTAACACGTGGTTTCTTTTTGGTTTACAACGAGAATTCGCAGATGTCGGGTACATATAGTGAAAAGAGCCATCAAATCTCATGTGGTAATAATAATATGATTGCCTATCATCATTCTTTTTAAGTATTTTCTATCTAGTTAAGTATTACAGCAAAGGTCTAGATCTTGAAAGAGAAGATACGTCGATACTGCAGAGCACAGGAAAGCGGAAGGATGAAATCAAGAAACTATTCACAAAGATTGAGCTTTCAGTTTCTTCTTACGGCTTGGGTAGCCATGGTCCCATCTCCAAACTCTAGAAAGCTGCCATGTTTTTCCTCAGTGTTTGAATTGGTCGATGAAGAGTCAGCTATCATATGACTCATGGGTTCCACATTAATTGCCAACTGAGGTTGATCAAAGATGTTGCTTCATCTACTTTGGCCTGTGTTCTTGCTCTTAGAAAATGGAACACTGGTGAAATTCACGTGGAAAAAGGTATGAATAAAAAAAAACTCTCCTTTCTGCATCTTTCGAGAGTGTTGTTTAAAGACACTTTGTATTTTCTATTCACAGGACTCCGCTTTATAGAATCTAACATTGGCTCAGTAATGGATGAGAAGAATTCCAATGGGGCGAATTATGTAAAAGCTAGGGAACTAGATCCATCTACATTGGAGGATCTTGGTGAGTTTTTTCTTTTTCATTATTGACCAGAAATACTACTCTCATCTTGTATGTTCCCATAAATTCTTTCAACGTGTTTTCTCATCTATTCTTCTGTGGATATGTTGAGTGAGAATTATAATCTCGACCTTCAGCTGAAGACCATGTAACCTCTTGAGTTTCAATAAGAACAATTTTGCCAGTGTTTCTTGTTTCATGTACAAAAAATCTCATTAAACTAAGTGTAGCACCTTATGAGTTGTTTTTCCTTCATTTATTATAATTATCTGAAACTTGCACTTGTTTTTGGACATTAATTTGTGAATGTCATCTTCTACTTGACAGCATGGGCATTGAGAGTGTTGTTCGTGGGAGTGGTGAGAAATCTGTTGGTGTAGGTGACGGCATGTGCTCTGCCTGTGAGAGGCAGTAGTGTGGATGCAAAATCAGCTTAGGCAGAACAAGACACAGGATCATATATTGGACTACGTAAATGAGGTAGTGTAACTAAAGTAGTTACATATATCCTTCAGTGGATGTGGATGGTCTGCAACCGATAAAGGTCGAGTGCCAATTGTAATTCCTTCTCATTGTCATGTGCAGCTGTGTGACCGGTTACCTAGCCCTATGGGAGAATCTGTTGTCGATTGCAACAGCCTTTCTTCTATGCCTAGTGTGTCTTTCACCGGTGGTAAAAATTTTAACCTTACGGCAGAACAGGTATGATGTTATTATCATCTCATGGCAGACTGTTTTTTTTTTTTTTTGTCATTGTTTCTAAACTAGTTGGAGTGCTATCTACAACTTTGAACAATTTATTTTGTTGTTCATGATCCCACTTCTTTTTGATGCATATAGAATAGTTTTTGTTCCCCTGTGAGAATCACAGATTATTGGATTCTCACAGCTGATACATTTGATTGTCTAGCAATGCGTAGTTTTTGACAATCCATAGTTCAATTTGATACCCAAAACTATATCGATGATACATTGTATCTGATTGCATATGAACTCCATAGTGGATAGGGGAATGTGTTTGAGTGGTCTTTGGAAGTTTTGTTTGTTACAAGACTAGACATTTCTGTTTATTCATTATTATCATGATCAATTATTGTATATATGAAGGGCTTTTGGTACCATTATTCATTATTATCATCAATTGATTGGAGCTGATTCTTTGCCAGGTTGGAGTAAATTATCCAAATGGTGGACAACAATGAGTGAACTGGATCCAAAGTGGTTTTTTCATCATTTTTTCCCACTTTTGTAAAATCGAAATTTTTGCCCACATTATACTTTTTAATTATTTTTTAGATATAGTGTAATTGTTGAGATCTATTGTAATTATTGATTGTAGATTCTGTTTTAATTGGATGTATTATTAGTTTTAATATGTTGTTATGCGATGACAAGAAAAATTGAATAATTTTTTTTTTTAAATAAATTGCCGGCGATTTTATAAACAACCATTAAAAACGATGAAAATATAACGGCGGTTTTAAAAAAACCCCCATTAAAAAATAACGATTTATTCACGGTGCATGGAAAAACCGCCTTTAAAAAATTTGACATTTTTGAATGGGGGTTTTCTAAAACCGCCGTTAAAAAATTTGACATTTTTTAATGGGGGTTTAATTGACCGTCGTTAAATATTAGAGAATATTTAATGGTGGTTTGAACGACCGCCAGTAATACTAAACGAACGTTTAAACGACGATTATCAAAACTGCCATTAAAAATCTTTAATGGTGGTTGAGAGACAAAACCGTTGGGGAAAGTTTCTTTTTTGCAGGCAGTTTGAGTTTTGGCCGTTATTTGAAAAAGATATATCGGGAGTTAAAACCGCCAGGAAATGCGTCGACAAAACATTTACCGACGCAATTATTCCCGGCCGGTTTATCTCTGGAGAGAGAGAGAGAGAGAGAGAGAGAGAGAGAGAGAGAGAGAGAGAGAGAGAGAGAGAGAGAGAGAGAGAGAGAGAGAGAGAGAGAGAGAGAGAGAGAGAGAGAGAGAGAGAGAGAGAGAGAGAGAGAGAGAGAGAGAGAGAGAGAGAGAGAGAGAGAGAGATGAGGTACGTTCAAAAATGTATTTGTTTCAACTAAACCAAATTTTCCCTTGATCAGCAATTTTCTGGTGTAGAGCGACACATTGGTAAATCATGGTCCATTCGGAAGCCTCTTCTGTCTAAGTTGGAAGCCTCTCTGATTAAGTTGGAAGCCTCTTTTGGCTAAGTTGGAAGTCTCTTATGACTAAGTTGGAAGCCTCTTTAGACTAAGTTGGAAGCCTAAGGTAGTTTTTCATTTAAGGAAGAATTTTTGTTTTGGTTGGGACTTTAGGTGCCAAATGAATGATCAATAATATCCCCACAACCAGGTTGTAGTTCTCGATTTGAGGTAATACATGAATTTATTAATTGTGCACAAATACTCAGGTTCAGCAAACTGTTTGTCCTTCAATTCAGAGTAGTGATTCGTGCAGAGTTTGTGAGTTACGAGCTATTTATCATAATAGTAAAATAATATATTTTTCGAGTTTTACAAAATATATTATTTTATTTATTGTGAGAGCTCCCAAGTGTTCTATGCACGAGTCATTATTCTTTTATTTATGACAGTTTTTCTCTTACCTTGGGTGGTTGGGTGGCAAAAGAAGCTGCCAAGAATTTACGCTAGAGATGGCAAAAAAAAAAAATTGTTCCAAATTAAAATAATAAAAAAGTTTAAATTTTAAATTAAAATACTAAACATATTTTTCAATATTTGGCATTTATTTTTTATCTTTCTTTTGATATTTAAGTTAATATTTTTAATGTATACATAAATTTATAATTTTTTGTTTTCTTATTTTTCAGATTTAAAGTTTAAATGACGTGTCCGAAATTTTCTCTGCTCCGGAGGCCTACGGTCTACCGTTCATTTATTGTCGGAGCATATGATAGATTCTCAGTGGCAGTGAGAAGCAGGAAATCGCAGAAGATAAAAGCACGCGCAATGGAATTTAGTCGGTGACGAGCGTAACGGACCAGGTTGATTGAGAAACGTCTCCGTGGTCTCTCGGACACACTACGGCAGATGGTCGCTCTTTGCTCTTCGCCGACATTCTGCCAGTCGACTGCGGCTGCAAGTAATGTTCGTAGACAATCCACGAATTACCAAAAGTCTTTTCCACGAGCAGCGCTGGTCGGAGTTAGACCATCTCCAGGAGGAAAAGAGCAGCAAAAACATGCCATTCAAATGTATGAAACTGCTGGAGTTCGAGCGGAAGAGATGCAAGCAGAGTCAAGGGCAATGGGTCGTGCCGTCGATGCTTCCATCTACAGCCCTGACCTTCTTGCTTTCAGATACGGCTCTCGCCCCATTAAGGTCCGTCACGACTGGCCCGCTCTGTGAAATTGGAGTGTCCTTGCTATGCTTTGCAGTTAATTTTTACATTTGTTTTTTGTCTTCTCTAAGGCATAATCTTTTTCTTGTTTATGCACCTTTACGACTAATAGTTTACCTGCAAATCAGGCGTTCAGAAGGGCCTTAGAAATCTTAATTTCTCTGGGTTCATTTTCCGTTAAATTGTTGGTGGACGACTGGAATAGGCAACTCAATCAGAATAGACGTCTTAGAGCTTCTGAGCTCAGGGGAATCTTCACTAGGCTTGGTCCCACCTTTGTCAAGCTCGGCCAGGGACTATCCACAAGACCTGATATTTGCCCTCCGGAGTATCTGGAAGAACTCTCCCAACTCCAGGTGCTTGTACATTCCATGCCGTTCAGATTTTTTACTATTTTTTTTCTGGCCGTTCAGAAAAAGAAAAAAAAAAGTAGTTCAATTGTTTAGGTCAAGTGGGTGATTAAAATGGAAGATAGTTCGACCTGCTTCAGTTTGGAAGTACTAACTGCCTATCTCTTTGGCATTGTATTTTTGTAGTCTCCTGAATGCATGTGGGTCTACCATGTGGCGCGCTCCCATTATTCTTTTCCTTGTTCTCACATCACACATAGTACACCGTTGCAACTAAAATATCGATAGTGAAAATTAGATACTCTACTTTCCTCAGAAAAAAAGAGTACGTCTACTACTAAGAAAACTTTGATTACCCATGTGAAAAGATCCACTAATCTTTTTACCAGGCTGAACTGACATGGAGGTTTCATATACAGTTTCTTCACATTGCTGCCATGATTTTCCAGTAAGTTGGATTTCAAATAATAATACTCATCACTTGGCCAATTGGGCTGTAATAGTAGGGGAGTCCCCCTAGCAAAAGCAAGGACCTGTGGTCAACATTGTCTTGTTGACTTCCTTTTGTTCAGCATTTGATAAGGAAAATGTTAATAAGTCCCTAAAAAAGGAAACTGTTGCGCAATATGCAAAAGCAAGTACATGTTTTGTGACAGGTTATAAAGTAATGAGTAAATTATTGTCCTGACGAGTAAGTGTTGACTGAATACTAACATCAATAAACCAAGGATTTATTAGTGTTGCAATGTCTCTGCATATATTCCTCTAGGTAAATTTATGAATTGTAGACCATGGGATTTGAGGTAGTTACAAGCCTCTCCGGTGCTCATTGCAAACAATGTCTCTTTAGGCAGACTGCCTACATCCCAATTTATGGAAATATACGGAACAAAACTCACTGCACTAAGACCTTAAGCTGCTTTTGACGATGGATCTCCCTATCTCATCCACAAATATCCTGTGCAAACACTGTGAACAAACAGATTATTTGTTATTCTACCTATGGTATCCCCAAAAGTAACCTCCCAGAATCATAAGCTCCCCCCAAATCGTCTAATTGGTGATTGATCAATTAAAAGCGTTGAGCAAATGATAGAATAAATACAACACAATTTATGACTAAAAGACAAAAGAGTTTGATGAAAAATTCACATAATTTTATCCTTTACAACCCTAAAAGGGGAAGTTAACCACTCATGTTGACTGAACTATGAAATGAGGTTTGACATAAAAAAAACTGAAGAATACGAAAGAATGGGTAAATAGAGGGTGAGAATAGCTTGTCACTCTACTTCTCAACAACTGTTTTTTCACAACTTTTGGAGAGCTTATGTTGCGTCTCTAACACTGGAACTAAACCCTAGAGTCATCCTTTTTTTTTCTTTTCCGTCGTAATGGCCACCCTTAAACTTCAGAACTTCCCTTTTTATTGATGAGTACCAAGGAGAGTCCCAAATAGGAAAAGAGTCTTCATTCCTGCATTAGTAGTACTGGTGTTGCTTCTGGCACTACTAGTGTTAGGGCGCTAGTGGCGCCAATCTTTATTAACTTGAGCATCTGTAGCGCCCAAGCTCTTCAAGGTATCCTGGCGCTGGTAGCATCCTTTCTTGCTGCGGCCCCGGTATTTGGAATTCATAATGAAAAAGGTGTCTGCAGTTCGTGGCACTTTTGGTGCCTGTTCCTGCGGTTGTAGCAGCAGTGTTCAATGGTTTTAGTGCTAGGGGCCTTAGGTACAACCAACATCCAATTTTTATACTCTTTTGCTCTTTTCTTGTCCAATTTGCACCGAATGTCATCCTTTGCCTTCCAAACTATTAATTGTTTTGCACTATCCTCTCAAAAGCTCAACAAAAATGTGAAGGATGGTGAAAAGAAGTCTCTTATTTCCTCAAAAAAAAAGTCTCTTATTGCCGAAGGGGACTTCGAACTAACAATTAGGTGGGCTAAAGGGGTCTCCACTCCCATGACACCTAAAGGCACTATATGATGAGATCCATGACAGAATTCAAGGTTGGTTGAGCAGGTGGTTAAAAGTCCTAAGGCCAGCAAACTCTACAGCGGACCAACTGGCCAAGCAAGGAGCAACAAAAGAACCCATAACAACAGGAACAAAAATGTACCACTCTTAGCTATATAAAGACATGTAACTTATGTACTACATGCACACTATGTAAGATTTTTATGAAATCAATAAAAGCTTTCACCATTCAAAGAAAAAAAGAAAATATGATGGCATGGCCATGTTCAGTAAGAAAGTTTGAGAGGGTGCACAAGGGAGCCTGGAATTTTTGAATTCGAGCTAAAGTTCAGAATCAGCAGATGGTAGTTTGAAACAGATAATGCCAAACCCAACCCCAATGTGGATCTTTAGGCAATAGTAGAAACCATATACTTGAAAGTTATGGCTGTAAAATAGGAAAAAAATGGGTTCTTTAAGGTTTGACCAACAGAAAATGAAAGACTAGTCTTCTCCAAGGAGTTTGCAGGCTGTAAGGAACAAAGAGATTGTTGGAAGACCTTTAAGAATTGATGTTTGCTCTGAAACCATATAATGTTGTTTATTTGAAACGTGTTTTATGGTAGGGTGGGGGTGAATTCCCATGTTCAGCAACAGTAGAAGATTCATTTGTGGAGTTACTTATTGGCTTTTGGATTCTTCTGACTGATGAAAGTAAGCTTTGGGTGCACTGGTTAATATAAATATACTGGAATATTATAATGACAAAGAGCTTATTGCCAAAAGATGCACAGAAAATAAATCCAAATGGTCCCTAAAGCTATATGTAATATAACTCAGAGAATAATAATGCAGCTGCAATAATCTCTTTGCATTCCAGAAGCCCAATTAAAAATAAGATTGAGAATGATTATGCAACTGGAATAAGCTCATGGTATTTCCATTTAACTACTATTTTTTATCTAGAATTGCTGGTCCTTGTCTGCTTAACTTGGATAATCTCTTTAACCTTGAAGAAAATGAAAAGCTTTCCTACTTCAAAAAAAAAAAAAATGACTAAGCTTTCGTTGGTAACTGATTCATATTACTCTTGTTTGAGTAGGATGCGCTGCCCACGTTTCCAGATTCAGAAGCATTTTCATGTATAGAAAGAGAGCTTGCAGAGCCACTTGACTCAATTTACTCATCCATCTCACCATCTCCAATTGCTGCGGCCAGCTTAGGACAAGTTTATAAAGCTCGTCTAAAGAACTCAGGGCAGCTTGTTGCTGTAAAGGTGCAAAGGCCTGGTATAGAAGAAGCAATTGGCCTCGACTTTTACTTGATAAGAGGACTTGGTATTCTCATCAATCAGTATGTAGTGTTCGTAACCAGTGATGTTGTTGCTCTCATTGATGAGTTTGCACGAAGAGTCTACCAGGAACTTAACTATGTCCAGGTATATGGTAATAATAATGCAGTATCTTTTTTAAAATCCCTATGAATTTATTAAAATTCTATGATTTTTTATCATAGTCTTTTTAAATGTGATGTTTTTCACCATGTTATGTTTCCGAGCATCTAAGTCAAAGACTATATTCTTGCTGTTAATACATGGACGTGGGAATGCCTATTTCTTTTGGTTGATATAATTCTTAAAATATTATGTAGGAGGGTCGAAATGCTAGGAGATTTAAAAAACTATATGCAGACAAGGAAGATGTCCTTGTCCCAGATATCTTTTGGGACTACACCAGTGCAAAAGTCTTGACAATGGAATGGGTGGAAGGGGTTAAGCTAAATGAGCAAGAAGCCATTGATAGACAAGGCTTGAAGCTCCTTGATCTGGTTAATACAGGAATCCAGTGCAGCCTTAGGCAACTGCTCGAATATGGATACTTTCATGCTGATCCTCACCCTGGCAACTTGCTCGCCACGCCTGAGGGAAAACTTGCTTTCCTTGATTTTGGAATGATGAGTGAGACACCAGAGGAAGCAAGATATGCGATTATTGGGCATGTTGTCCACATGGTGAACAGAGACTACGAAGCAATGGCTCGTGATTATTATGCATTGGATTTCTTGTCCCCTGACGTAGATGTTTCTCCAATTGTTCCAGCACTCAGGAATTTCTTTGATGATGCTCTTAGTTCAACTGTGAGCGAACTCAACTTTAAAACACTTGTGGATGGATTGGGTGCCGTTTTGTATCAATATCCTTTTACTGGTGAGTTTTGGCACTCTGTTAGTTGATCTATTTAGCTATGTTTTGTATGTACTGGTAGTGCTGATAGAACCCAGATGTGACCTGAATGTGCCAAACCTTCAATTTCTAGTCTTTTGGTCTGTCACCCATTTTAGAAGCTGCAACCCAAAATGAAGTGCTTGGTCCTTGTTTTTGTGAAAGTAATGGATGAACTGTCTTTTCAAATTGGTTTGCAGTTCCAGCTTACTATGCATTGATATTGAGGTCTCTCACGGTCTTGGAAGGCCTAGCTCTTTATGCTGATCCTAATTTTAAGGTGCTTGCTGCTTCATATCCTTATTTTGCCAAAAGGCTTCTAACAGATCCAAATCCATATCTTAGAGATGCACTCATTGAGCTGCTTTTTAAGGATGGCAGGTTCAGGCAAGCTTACAAATTTGGTTACAATCTTTTTTAGTGTCTGTTAAGTGTTCGCTGGTTGATTATTTCTTCATTTTTTTCTGGTTCAGGTGGAACAGACTCGAAAATCTACTTGTACAAGGCCGTAAAGACAGAGACTTTACCAATAAAGATGCATTGCAGCCTGTTCTGAAGCTATTACTTGGTCCTAATGGTGAAGAACTCCGAATACTAGTTGGGAAGGAGGCAATTCGTGTGACAGAAGCTATTTTAGTAGGCACAGCAATCGATACTTATAACTCTATGCCTGAGCCTTTGAGGGCTCTAGCCTTGAATGGCGGGGTAAATAATCCTTTTCTGGGGAGCCACAGTGAACAGGAGACCATGCTGGAACTTCGGGATCGTGTTATTAGAATATGGAGGCTCTTGCGTTCCTCTGAAAATTTTGACCCCTCCATTCTACAACCAATTTTGCAGGTAAGTCCCATTGCTGGTCCTTTTTGTTTTCCATGTAGATTTTGGTGGGTAAAGGCGTATTTTACATTTATCTGCTCCTTTATGGCCAATATGCATTTCTTATTATACTATTCAGCAAAAAAAAATCATCAGTGGATTAAAGTCGAAGTATACAACTAAAATAGATGAAGTCAAAAATGGGGGAAGAAGTGAAAGAAGTACAACTAGGAAATTGTCAAACATTCACTGCAAGGTTACTATAGGCAGAGGCCTGAAAAGATGCAATCACTATACTGTTAGTGACAAGAGAGAGAGCCCGAAAGAGATGAACAAAAGTTATATCAACTCGGCCTCTTTAAGTTAGTAATATCATAGGGGGATTAATATGTAAGTTCGATGGTAGTCTCTACTATATTTGGAGAATAATCTTGTCTGTTTATGTAGGGCTTAGTGCTTCTCTGAAGAGTGGAAGCAGGGTCTTTTTCTTGTGGTTATGTTAAATAAGTCTCTAAGAATGCTCCTTTCACCAACCTCCACAAACCCATGTTTCTCGTGGTTATGTCAAAAGGGTCTCTGAGACTGAAGCCCATTAGCCAGTTGTTTGCTCCACTGCCTACTTGTGGTGAAAACACTAACCTGGGGATCAATAAGACTTCCATTAGGTTGTGATGAGGTAGGGCAAGGATTTGGATAAGAGGTAATCACAGTATGTGACATTGTAATTATAAGTTTTGAAAAAAACTCTCAAAGTAAATAATTAATTTAGTTTATCACTATCTTTTTGATTTGAGAGAGTAGGCACCTTTCAGTTAGGCCAACATATCAGCTGTCTTTGGCTGATCATTTACGAGGTTCCATGAACTAATGTACACTCTAACTAGTGATTGGATCACATTGCAAATGTTCAGAAGTGCCAATTGGCCGCTTCAGTACTCATTTCCAACTGATTATGTTTCCCAAGTCACTTTCCACCTAAATAGCTTATTGTAGCCTTTCACTAGCATAGCCTATGAATCTACCCTTCCTCTCTGGACTCGCAACGGACAAGAACATCCCCATGTGAATCACAGAAATTTCCTGCCGTGGTTGCTGCAGGGGAAGCGATCAATATTGAGTTAGATAGTTCCAATCATCCAGGGAACTCATTGGCCCACCAGCTTCTTTGTTAAAGTGAGCCTCAACACTTCACAAAGTGGGCCTTAAGAGAGAAGGGCCAAGCATAGAATTATCTTGAATTAAAAATTCCTTGCAAACCTACCCAGAGGTGTTCTTGAAACAATATTGGTTCTGCTCAAGCCAAATCTCCCATGAGATTGTTTGTTTGATGGGATTTCCACGCGAGTCACATGAGTGTACCCAATAAGGGGTTGTCCATCCTTAGGATGGAACTAACCCCTGAATTATTTTAACCAATTCTCAAATAAGTTTTTTTGTCCAAAAGAAGAGGCCAAATTAATGGCGCCCCACATCCTACAAGCAATATAACAACTCATTCTCAATGGATTCCTCTTGTTGTCCAGATAAGAGAGAACTTGAGATGAGTGGCACCCTTGTTGTTGACGATTTATCAGATTTATCATCGAATGATTCGTGTAGTTCTCAGGTTTATCATTAAATGATTCGTGTAGTTCTCAGGTTTATCATTAAATGATTCGTGTAGTTCACAGGTTTATCATTGAATGATTCGTGTAGTTCACAGGTTTATCATTGAATGATACAAAATTCTTGTTGAATTGAGGGAAGGATTAACGGAGAAGAAAAAACTTGTGTTCAAAACCATGGGCTTGTGCAACAGCTTTTCCCTTTGTGCATTGTCAGCACCATGCAGTGAATTGCATTTACCGATTTGTAGGTTAATAGTTGACGAAATTATGTTGTTCATTTAAGAAATTGCCGTCACTTTAGGCATATACTGTGAGTCTATAAAAAATCAGAAAGACCGGTTATAACAAATTCCATTTCCATTTATAACATAGGACTAGGTGTTTTCATAAGATAGTATCAGGTCAGTTCCAATATAGGGCTAATTAGGGAATAAGATTTTACTAGTCACTTCATCCTATTATAAACTTGCTCAATATAAGTTGAAAACGTAGTACTACAAGTTTTTTTTTTTTTTCCGAAAAATTACTAACGCTCCATTATTAACCTATTGGCTGTCCTGCGCCTTTCTACTATCAAGTAGTAGTACGTGTATAACGGGATCACCTTAGTGGCATCCTTGACATTTGCTTGTCAGACAGCAGCTTTTCATTTTCTTAGGCATCTACAAATGCATAGAATCATAGTTCAAAAAAGCAAAATATGCTTTGTACCTTTTTTCGGTCGAATGTCATTATTGTTGCAAGAAATATTACGACATGGTTTCCATCCATGTACCAGGTCCTTCAGGAGCCTACAGCTCGCAATCTTGGTAGCGGAGTTGTTTTTGGAGTAACTCAACGCTTTGCAGCTCGCTTTTTGCAGCAAGTCCTCCAATAACATCACTATTTTAATAGAGTGGTGATATGCATATGGTGATTTTTTACTGGAAGACAGCCACAATAGGATGTAAAACCTTAGAAAAATGTAAAAGTACTGATATCATTTTTCATTTCAATAAGGTCCAAATTATCATTTTTGGAAGGTAACAACTGTAAGTAGTACAATTATGCTGTACAAAATTGTATATTGACTTGCCATTTTTTCTCTTGTGAATAAAGCAAACAACATTGATATTAAATAAGTGCTCTCTTATAGAACTACACGCTTAGTGGTAGTTCTATATCTAAAGCTAAAAGAAAGTTTAAATTTCTATTTCACCTCTCTGTGTAAAACTGCATAAAGAATGATTCGGCAGAGGCTACATATTAAATAAGTGCTCTCTTATATATACTCTTCTCTTATTTCACTCTTATTCATCTTATAACATATTGCCATTGCCTTCGGAACTTGAGAGATGCGCATAGCGGTAGTCCTACATCTAAAGCTAAAAGATTGTTTAAATTGCTAATAAATGAATCAATGGCATATAATACTTGTAAATATTATTTTGGTTGATGTATAAGTAAAACTGTGGAAGATTGTTTATTAAATGTTTATTTGATTTAATTAAGGACATAGACAGGTATTAACTATTGTTTAATGAGGTAATTGTATAGTCAATAATAAATTTTATTAATTTTTATTCAATTATAGTAATATAATAATTCGTGTAAGTAAATTTAAGAAATTTGGTTGATTTAATAAATATTTACATATTCAATATGTTACAAAAAGTATAAATTATTGCATAATAAAACCATAATAGAAACTTAACTCGTATTGCAAATATGTTATTTTGACAATTATTATGTATAAAACTCTAAAATCTCAAAGCCAATGGGTAATGAGTCATTATATTCAATAACTCATATAAGATATAGCTCATACGAAATTAAGATTTTAAACCAATAAGATTGCTTATTTCCATTCCAAATTTCTTAAATTTACTTACACGAATTATTATATTACTATAATTGAATAAAAATTAATAAACTTATTATTGACTATACAATTACCTCATTAAGCAATAGTCAGTACCTATTTATGTCCTTAATTAAATCAAGTAAACATTTAATAAACAATCTTCCACTGTTTTACTTATACATCAACCAAAATAAAATTTACAAGTATTATATGCCATTGATTCATTTATTAGAATACATAGGATTTTTTTTCAATGACCATGGATCTATGAGTCCATTATCAAGAACCACATATTAAATAAAGTAACACTTTCATAACACCCAAAAATTTCAAATTTTAAGATTGTTAATCATATATTTTTTTAAAAAAATATCATCATTCTATTACTCCAAAATTCTAAAAAGCAAAGATCCAATTAATAATTTATAACATTTTCTAAAAACAAATCCCTAAAATCTACCATCTTATAAACTTATGCAAAGTCCTAAATCTATTAATCTAATAACTTATGTGAATTTCTAGTGTAAATGCCGTAATCCAGCGTCCCGTGCAACTGTGCAAACCCTAAATCCTGGCGAGACGGAGAGGCGAGTCAGGCGATCATCGAGCTACCGGCGTACCGCTGGACAAACTCTGTCTAAAGCCGAGGTATTTTTCTTCTTCCCTCTGATTCCTCTCTTTTTCGTCTGATTCCTCTCTCTTTTCCGTCTGATTCATCTCTCTTTTCCATCTGATTTCTCTCTTTTAGCTCTGATTTCTGTAATTCCTGATTCAGTGATTCGATTCTTACCAGTCTCGTTTCCGTTTGCCTATTCTCAGAGTCTTCACACCGTTGTTACATCGACGTGCGTCCTCCTCCTTGCGTTTGTCCTCGCTATTGCAGAAGTGGTCGTCTCCCTCGTCGAAATCCTTTCCAGGTACTCTCTTCTCCTCCCTATTTCTCCCTCTCATTTGCCCTTCAATTTTTCACTTTTCTTGTTTTATGGCTAAAATTTTTGCCCTTCATTTTTTAGGTATTTTATTTATGTTGATTGACATATATATGCTTCTCAAACGACCTACTTATTTACAGTAATACAGCTCTTTATATGCTACAAGTTTTCTGGTATTTTCAGCAACAATCCTTTATATGCTACAAGTAAATTTTCATTTGCTTTTAATATGCTAAAAATTTTCTTGTATTTTCACATGTATAATAGTTTGTTTTATTCTCTGCTTTTAATATTACGAAAATGCATTCTATTTTTTTTCCTTCTAATTGATTGTTAACTTCTATATTAGGTGGTGCTCTTATTTTTGCTTGTTGTAACTGGATTTTGTGGATTAAGAGATAAGGTAAGGTTTCAAACATATTTTTTTATTGATTTACTATAAATTTTGAAATTTATACTATTGAAGTGCAATGAATGGTAATACCATGTGGTGAGGAGATTTTGGGATTATAATTTAATCCACCACATGGTTTTTGTTTTATTTGTTTGGTTAAATTATTGAGTGGAATGGATGGTTTAATCAGCCATATTTATGTGTTTTTAATTGTTTTTTCTCACCACTTTGTATGGTAGATATGTTTTGAAACATGAAATGTCTCAAACTTTGGGTATGGGCAAAATTAGTGTTGAGTCAGTTGCAAATACCAAAGAGAGTGGCAATGTTGTAGAAGATGAGGGTGAGAATTCAAGTTGTGACTAGGAAAAGTAAGCCAACATAAAAAGTGTGGGAAGATTTAAGAGGGAGATCATTGGTAGTAGCATTTTTGCCATTTGCAAACATTGTAATTCAAAATTTTCTGCTGAGCCTAAAAAAGGCACAAGTCTCTTGAATTATCACACCATGACATGTATCAAACTGAAATTGAACAAGGGGTCAACTCGTGATGTTAGTCAAATGCTTTTGAATACAAATTCTCATGTTACTGAAACAAGGGGTGACAAATTATATATTTGATCAGAAAGTAATCCGCGAAAGTCTTGCAAGGATGATTATTCTCCATGAATATCTATTCTCTATTACCCTATTCGAAAACGGTATACGGATAGACTATTCCGTTTCGTTTATTTACCGTTTACCTTCCAATGTTTTCTCACTTTCATATAACGGCTGCAATTTGAAGATTTCTGAAGCTGACTATCTTCTGCAATAATCATTGCAGTAACTGTATCTGTTATATACTCTTGAATCGTGTACCTCTCACGAAAACCTGTTTGAAGCTTCACATTTATTCTTCATTCTGGGTTCTCCTGCCAAAAGAAACCCCAAACATCCACTCTCATCGTTCTCTATTTTCCTTCCCCATCGACAATCCCTGAGAGTGAGTAGATTTGCAGCTTCATCTCCATCACATCTCTGTGTGCTAGTTTTCAATTGTTCCCAGATTAGCATGGAGCAACATGAGAGAAAGAAGGGAGAAGCCATGGCTGCGTTGAGTTCCAGCTTCAGGTTGCTCAAATCTTCTGAAACTGCTCTTTCCAAATCAGAGCTGCCCCACTCGCTCTCAGATTAAAAAGGGAGTAATAACAGATTTTCCTTTCTCCTTTCAAATGGCGAGAGGAGAGAGGCGACGACAAACGATTTGTGGGGGAGGAGTCAGCGATCTGAATCCCCCTCTGCTGGATCCCGTCAGCGACAGCAAGAACGCTCGTCTTCACAAAGGGCATAGCGTCCCTCTACACAGAAGGAGCCCACGAAGCCCTAATCGCCAAGAGTCCTCGTCGTGTAGACGGAACCCAGATGAGTGAAATCTAAGGCACCCTGGAATCGCTGAAGGAGAATGGCGTACTGTTGAGAGTCGAAAACGACCCTGGCGAAAGAAGGATTCCACGTTTGCTGGGAAAGTATAACTTTAAAAGCTCGGACCTTTCTGTTGAAGAAGATACGGGCTGTATATGCCTCTGCATGAGAGTGGAAACGAGAGACAAAAGGGTTTTTATCAGAATCCCATTAGAGGTTACAGATCTGTTCTTGAATCAAATCACGACGGTCATGTCTTCCAACTCCTATGCATCTTGTGAAATATGGTGGGTGGACTCTTTGTTCACTGTATCTGTTCTGACATGAAGGGAATGGGAATGCAAAATTGCACATTTTAGAGCTCAGAAAGTGTTTGCACGCCTGTACTGACCGGAGACTGGAGAAAATGATGTTTCCCTTTGGAATATTCTATGCAAGGCCCTAGAATAAGTGAGTCGCAGAGGAGAAAAGAGGAACGGTGTTGCCCCTCTCCCACCACTAAGCCATACATGACAGAAGCTGGAGGGAGGTAGCGGGAGCTAGCAAACTAAAT
Organism: Aristolochia contorta; assembly: GCA_022405105.1. Classification (NCBI taxonomy): domain Eukaryota; kingdom Viridiplantae; phylum Streptophyta; class Magnoliopsida; order Piperales; family Aristolochiaceae; genus Aristolochia; species Aristolochia contorta. The sequence continues at coordinate 32,233 of CM039667.1, read as the reverse complement.
GCAAAGGGGAAGATGCTACGACTGTCTGAGAAATGGGCGGCGAGGAAAAAAGAACTTGAATCTGGAGTGGTGGTCAAAATGGAATGGAGAGTACAAGAAGCTGCTTCTCTTCAAGATCAATGGAGACAATTCCTTCTCACAATCTCTTAGAAATGCGTCATCAAGGCCCGTACAAGAAGAGAACAAAAACAAGGAAGAGAAAATTGCTAGGTTCTGCCTAGCACCAAGGCACAACGGAGAACATGTCTTGGTTATCCAAAACGAAAACAACTTTAAAATTTTTAAATCCAAAAAATTATAAATAAAAAAGAACAAAGAAAACGAGAAAAAGAGAGGTAGAGAGAGAGAGAGAGTGCCAAAGCTCATATGCTTATTGGTAGGATCTGGTAAACCAAAAAAGAAGAAACTAAGAGACCAAATAATAATCAACAAACGAAATACAGAAAATCACAATTGTAAACCGGCAACGACACACTAACTACATGTTAAATTCTACATCAACACCATAAACTCACAGAGCAGTAAGATGATAAGAGAGTGCCAAAACTTTAAATATTTTGAAATTAAAGAATAAAGAAGTTAAAGTTGAAAATCCTTAAAAATATTAATGACTTTGAAAAATGAAAAATAGAGGGGTAGAAGGGGAGTTGGACAGGCAGGGAGAGAGAGAGGGAGGAACAAGAGAGTAGAGAAGAAATTAGTGAGTACAAATTCTACAGAAGTATGAAACATATAATTCACAAGTTCCAATAACAATTAAAAAATAAATTACAATGTTTATGCAAAAACATTTTTCATATTACAAAACATATACTGGAGCATTTTAAAATGTGGAAAGAGGAGAGGAAAGGGGAGAGAGACATGAAGAGAAAGTGCGACAAGAGTGGAAGAGGAACAAATAGATTGCAACGATAGCGATAGAGATACAGGGATAGGAAAAGGAGAGATGGGAAGAGAGAGGAAAGAGAGAGGAAAGAGAGTGAGAAACCACACATACGGAAAGCCGGGATGGAGAAGCCGAAGTGGAAAAGCGTACCAGAAGCAACGATAGTTTCGGCCGCCTGAGGAACAACCTACTCGTTCCGATTCCCCTGTGCGGAGATGGTCTTAGCAAATGCCGCCGTCGCTATGGATTTCTTCACTCGAAAGCGTATAATTAGGGATGTAAACGGGAGCCCATTACCCGCTCTACCGTCCGATTACCGTGCCAAAAACTCCTATGGCGAATGATAAGCGTTTTCTCTCCATTTCTTTCGTATCTTCATCTTCCATTTCTTTCCGGCTCTCTTGTGAGTTGGAGAAAACTATTATCGTTCGCCATGGCCCATACTCAGGTGAAAGAAGATGAAGTCCGAAGATGGTTCACCAAATCCCCGACTCACAAGAGAGCCGGAAAGGGAAATCATTCTGTTTCGAGAGGGAGGGAGGCAGCGCGAGAGAGAGGGAGGCAGCGCGACAGGGAGGGAGGCAGCGCGACAGGGAGGGAGGCAGCGTGAGAGGGAGGGAGACAGCGCGAGAGGGAGGGAGGCAGCGCGAGAGGGAGGGAGGCAGCGCGAGAGGGAGGGAGGGAACATCGAATTGGAACATCCGGTTTTCTATTTGCCGATGCTGGCATTCACATCAAGATGTACCCGAGTGGGCGTACAACGGCTGTACGCATAGCATTATTCGTGAGAATTTGGTCTTTTGATTGTTTATTTCTCTTCGATTGTCTATTTCTCTCTTTGATTCTCTATTTATCTCTTCGGTTCTCTTTTTGTTTCTCTCGGTTCTCTGTTTCCTTTTTGTTTTTCTCTCTTCGTTTCTCTCTTCGTTTCTCTCTTCGTTTCTCTCTCTTCATTTCTCTCTTCATTTCTCTCTTCATTTCTCTCTTCATTTCTCTCTTCATTTCTCTCTCTGTCTCTCTCTGTTTCTCTCTTCGTCTCTCTTCGTCTCTCTTCGTCTCTCTTCGTCTCTCTTCGTCTCTCTTCGTCTCTCTTCGTCTCTCTTCGTCTCTCTTCGTCTCTCTTCGTCTCTCTTCGTCTCTCTTAGCCCTCTCTTCGCCTCTTCGTCTCTCTTCGCCTCTCTTCGCCTCTCTCGCCTCTCTTAGCCTCTCTTCGTCTCTCTTCGTCTCTCTTCGTCTCTCTTCGTCTCTCTTCGTCTCTCTTCGTCTCTCTCTTCGTCTCTCTTCGTCTCTCTTCGTCTCTCTTCGTCTCTCTTCGTCTCTCTTCGTCTCTCTTCGTCTCTCTTCTTCGCTCTCTTAGGTCTCTCTTCGTCTCTCTTGGTCTCTCTTCGTCTCTCTTCGTCTCTCTTCGTCTCTCTTCGTCTCTCTTCGTCTCTCTTCGTCTCTCTTCGTCTCTCTTCGTCTCTCTTCGTCTCTCTTCGTCTCTCTTCGTCTCTCTTCGTCTCTCTTCGTCTCTCTTCGTCTCTCTCTTCGTCTCTCTCTTCTCTCTCTCTCTCCGTCTCTCTTAGGTCTCTCTTCGTCTCTCTTAGGTCTCTCTTGGTCTCTCTTGGGTCTCTCTTAGGTCTCTCTTGGGTCTCTCTTGGGTCTCTCTTCGTCTCTTTAGGTCTCTCTTAGTCTCTCTTAGGTCTCTCTTAGTCTCTCTTGGGTCTCTCTTGGGTCTCTCTTGGGTCTCTCTTAGGTCTCTCTTGGGTCTCTCTTGGGTCTCTCTTAGGTCTCTCTTGGGTCTCTCTTGGGTCTCTCTTAGGTCTCTCTTCGTCTCTCTTGGGTCTCTCTTGGGTCTCTCTTAGGTCTCTCTTCGTCTCTCTTAGTCTCTCTTGGGTCTCTCTTGGGTCTCTCTTGGGTCTCTCTTAGGTCTCTCTTGCTCTCTTCGTCTCTCTTCGGGTCTCTCTTTAGTCTCTCTTAGGTCTCTCTTAGGTCTCTCTTCGTCTCTCTCTTCGCTCTCTTGGGTCTCTCTTCGTCTCTCTTCCTCTCTTCTTCCTCTCTCTCTCTCTTAGGTCTCTCTCGTCTCTCTCTTGGTCTCTCTCTTCGCTCTCTCTTCGCCTCTCTCTCCCTCTCTCTCTCGCCTCTCTTCGTCTCTCTCTCTCTCCCCTCTCTCTCTTGCTCTCTCTTCGTCTCTCTCTTAGGTCCTCTCTCTTCGTCTCTCTCTTGGTCTCTCTCTTGGGTCTCTCTTGGGTCTCTCTTGGGTCTCTCTTCGTCTCTCTTCGTCTCTCTTGGGTCTCTCTTGGGTCTCTCTTGGGTCTCTCTTAGTCTCTCTTGCTCTCTTGGTCTCTCTTGGTCTCTCTTGGTCTCTCTTCGGTCTCTCTTGGGTCTCTCTTCGTCTCTCTTGGGTCTCTCTTCGGTCTCTCTTCGTCTCTCTTGGGTCTCTCTTAGGTCTCTCTTGGGTCTCTCTTGGGTCTCTCTTGGTCTCTCTTCGCCTCTCTCTCTTGGGTCTCTCTTCGTCTCTCTTCGTCTCTCTTCGTCTCTCTTCGTCTCTCTTCGTCTCTCTTCGTCTCTCTTCGTCTCTCTTAGTCTCTCTTCGTCTCTCTTCGTCTCTCTTGGGTCTCTCTTAGGTCTCTCTTCCTCTCTCTTCTTCGCCTCTTCGCCTCTCTTCGTCTCTCTTCGCCCTCTCTCTTCGCCTCTCTTAGTCTCTCTCTCTCTTCGTCTCTCTTCGTCTCTCTTAGGTCTCTCTTCGGTCTCTCTTCGCTCTCTTCGGTCTCTCTTCGGTCTCTCTTAGGTCTCTCTTAGGTCTCTCTTCGTCTCTCTTCGTCTCTCTTCGTCTCTCTCTCTCTCTTCGTCTCTCTTAGGTCTCTCTTAGGTCTCTCTTCGGTCTCTCTTAGGTCTCTCTTCGTCTCTCTTCGTCTCTCTTCGTCTCTCTTCGTCTCTCTTCGTCTCTCTTCGTCTCTCTCTTCGTCTCTCTCTTCGTCTCTCTCTTCGTCTCTCTTCGTCTCTCTCTCCGTCTCTCTCCGTCTCTCTCTCCGTCTCTCTCATCGTCTCTCTCTCTCTCTTCGTCTCTCTTCGTCTCTCTCTCTCCGTCTCTCTCATCGTCTCTCTCTCTCTCTCTCTCTCTCTCTCTTCGTCTCTCTCTCTTCGTCTCTCTCTCTTCGTCTCTCTCTCTTCGTCTCTCTCTCTTCGTCTCTCTCTCTTCGTTTCTCTCTCTTCGTTTCTCTCTCTTCGTTTCTCTCTCTTCCTCTCTTTCTTCGTTTCTCTATTTCCTCGGTCTCTCTTTATCTCTTTGTATTTCAGTATATTTTCCGTTTATTATCTGATTATCCGTCGGAAAATCGGGTAATAATCGGAAACACAATGGCCTTAAAGTTAATTGGACGAAAACAGAAACGGAATTGATTACCCTATTCGAAAACAGTATACGGAATGGACTATTCCATTTCGTTTATTTACCGTTTACAGCGCTATTAACGTTGATCCTCTGCATCTCTGTTGCAACCCTTCGATGTTTTCTCGCACTCTCATATAACCGCTGCAAGTCGAAGATATCCGAAGCCGACTTTCTTTCTGCAGTAATCATTGTAGTAATTGGATCTGTTATATGCCGTTGAATTGCTTACCTCCCAAGAAAACATGTTTGAAGCTTCACATTTGTAAGTCATACGATTCAGCTAAGCATTTTGTTCTCCCTTCTCGAATCTCTTCTATAAATTAGGTGTTGCTTTTCGTTATTTTAAAATCGTCATCTTCTCTATTTTATTTTCTTTTTTTCTTCTTTCTTTCCTGTTTCATTTCTTTCTTCTGTGCGAAAATAGCAACAACAAAAAAAAGGATTTCTTCTATGAACTTTTGTACCATAACCTTCTACTGCTTGCTTGTTATCCCTCCCTCCTTCAGGATGGATAAAATTAAATTTTGATGGATCATCTGAAGGTAATCCCAGGCCAGCAGGTTATGGAGGATTAATTAGAGGGAGTGAAGGTTAGATCATATCTCTTTACTAAGGACCTATGGGTGTTGCAACTTCCAATGAAACGGAAGCTACCGGATTACTAGAGGGAGCCAAAATAGTATCTATACTACCCACCAGCACAATAATTATTGAAGGAGATTCTACTCTAACAATTGGTTGGGCCAAGAAGTCCCTCAACATTCCATGGAAAGTAAAGCATGTGTTTGATGAACTAGGATTGGAGAATAGCTTGGAGTACATCCCCACGGTCAGCCAACCATTTAGCTGACAGCCTTGCTAAAGGAGTTAATAGACCTACACTTGCAATAGGCAATACCTTTCCACTAACAACCTTAAACTTGTAATGCCTATATCCAGATTATGAAAGCCTCTTGTTTACTTTGATGTACCAGATTGTATTATGAAATTATTTGTACGATTATTGATCAGCAATAAAAAAGTAATTCACTGTTTCAAAAAAAAAAAATAGTTACCTAATTCATATGCTGTTTATATTACCTTTTCATACAAACTGTGTACAGCTACAAGTAAATGATGATGAAATTGCTGGTTGCCCTCTTATTTATGTCAGTTTTAAATAGTAGTACTGAAACGGTTAACAAGCTCAATTATACGATAGATTAAGAGTGAGTGACTAGGATTTTTTTGGTTGTAAATATGTACAAGAATATGATAAGTTAAGATTTCCTGAACGGGGCTGGGATGGGATTGATTGTGGGGCATGGTGTGGATTTGATTGTTGTTGCCTTTTTGGGTAGCATGCGATTTGTGAAATTTCATATTGGGTGCTTTCCTCTCAAACTCCTGGAACTACTGCCGTACAACATTTCTGACTGATTCTGCATTATACATGCTTAAGTTGCTTCTTTTCATTTTCATTCTGCACATATGATTACTTATCTCAGATTTGGTTCCAGCCTCTTCCGAATCATCATCTATACGTTGTAGTCCATTGAGTCTCCAAATACTGCTTGATCCATTCAGAATTTTACTCAGCACGTTTCTTTTCATATTTCTTTTTAGGTTTTCCAATACTTGTTTCATCATTTCTGAGATGGGAGAAGTAAATATGGAGGAAACACCTCTATCAATACTCTTTGAGCAAGCCCGTGAAATACATTATTTGGTGGTAAATTCTGGTGGGAGCCAGGTAATCCCTAGGGCGAATAATGATAGTCTTCATTTTTGGTGCTTTCACTTTTTTATAAGTTATATATTTAATATATTTATATTTTTTCTTTTCTTTTTTGGTGATCTGAGCTGATTTTTAAGTAAAGTTTCATTGTTTTCAGGATGTTGTGGAAAGAGGATGTCATTTGCTGCAACAATGTGATGAAATGGTTGGAAAGCTTGGCCTGTTTTCCAGTAATGAGACCAAGGAGGATATTAGCACCGTCAATCTGAAGTATCTGTTGGTATTTTATTTTATTTTATTTTTTTAACTTTTGAATGTAGAAAATATTTCTACCTTAAACTGCTGGATTGGTTCTTTAATTCCGTTTCGGGTTTCAATTGGAAAATTTTTAGTTTTGCTGTTTTTTTTCCTATACTTTGCTTGATGTTCGCATGTTGTAATTATTGGAAAATCTGGGTTCTGAAATACTTTGATAGATTTGTAATTTTAAACCATTTTTTATTTTTATTCCAGTTTTACAGTTATCTTCTTTATAGTTGCTTGTGATATTACTTGTTCGAATTAGTTTGATTTTTATTTTATCAACTTATTTGGACTGTGAAAACAGAGTGAGGTTTTGATGTAGGACGGGAGAAGGGCAGAGAGAATAGAAGTAGAAGAATAAAGAGAACGAAGAAGAAGGGAAAAGAAATGGAAGAAACAGGGGAAGAAATCAGAGGAAAGATAGAAACATCAATAATTCATCAATCAAAACGTCCCTACATTTATAAGACTTAGCCTATGTATTACAAAACCTAATAAAGAGTTTGCAATGTAATAAAAGACTGAATACAATACTAAACTAAAGAGGAATCCCAATTCAATCATAACTCAAATAAAACACTTTAATTCTACCCTAATTCAATTAAAACTTATGCATCTTGCATCATTCCCCCTCTGGTTGAAAGGAACTCGACTCCGTCGAGTGGACTGCAAAGAGGTCGGCCACAAGTAAAAAAGGCTAAGTGAAGACGTCCAACTGCTTGGATCCTAGTAGCTTTAGTGGAGGGACGATATTTCCAGCGAACAAAGAAACGATAAGCGCCAACAAGAGATGAAGTGACAGGCGTGCCTTCCAGAACATCCACATGTACATCGTGTGGAGCAAGGGTCGACGTCGAAAAACCTGGAGTAAGCATGGAAGATGGACATGCATGCATGGAAGATGGCAAAACACGAGGCTCACATGTGCCTCGGTAAGCAAATAAATCTGCCACATTGAATATTGAACTGGAAGAAAAATCTGGAGGCAAATAAAGTACATGTGCATTGGATCCAATCCTACAAGGACTAGTGTAGGGGTAAGACGAGCCAAAATATAATAATCACCCTGAAATTTCTCTGCATGGAAACTACAGAAAGGATCAGCTAAAGTATGGGCAAAATTAGAAGGCCAAAAATCTGTGGTGAAAGAAATAAGGTCAGTAGGTTGTGGGCATAGGCTATATGCAATCTCAAAGGGGCTATTATTGGTGGTGTGGTGGATAGAATATTATAGATAAACACACCAATGGGTAAAATAACAGTCCCAAGTAGCAGGCTTGTCCCCAACTAAATAGTGATGTAAATCCCCCAAACTATGGTTAACCACCTCCTTTTGACAATTGGTTTGTATTTGAAAAACAAAGGGACATTTTATGGAGGTATCATCAGTCTCAGTTCTCATGGCTTGTGGAGCTGCCACGGGCAAGATGCATCCTATGAAAGCAGAATGGTAGATTGGGCCTGTAAGAGAACCATCACATAAATCAGTCTCGTCTTTTGGACACTCCACTGGAGTAATAATAGCAACATTAGACTCCTCCTTAAGTGTGTTTTCATCAACATGTTCCAATGCTAAGGTGCGGTTTGGGCATCGAGCAGCTATGTGACCTTTTGCATGACAATGATGACACTATTGTCGATTGAGAAGCAGGTAAAGTTGTTTTGGCAGCCCATGATGAGGTGTAGGACTATGAGTTGAAGGAGTTTGAAAGATGGGTGGTTGTGTTCCAGTGATGTCTCTAGTAAATGGGGTCGGCTGTCCCTGACCATGGTCATTGGAAAGGCTAAAAGGTCGCCTAGATGGAGGGAATTGTAGGTACCTCTCAAATTCTTGGGCTTTATGATATGCCTCCACTAAAGAGTCTGGGGAATTGACTGTAACTTTTCGTTTGATATCCGCTTGTAACTTAATAAGAAACCTGGCCATAATGAATCTTGGATTCTCATTAATGTCACTCCTCAATAACAATTCTTCAAATTTGACAATATAATAATCTACATTGGACGATCCTTGCCTATGGTTTAGCAACTAGTTGAACAACTGGTCCTTGTAATAAGGAGGGAGATATTTTTCTTTCAACTTCTCTGTCATCTCAGCCCAAGTGGAAATAGGAGGATGTCCCAATCGTTTAGTATGATGCTGAATAGTTTGCCAGTACCGTTTGGCAGAACTTACCAACTTTGTTTTTTTTGAAAAGGTGATTATTTTATTGCTTTCTGGAAAAACATACAACAGATTACATAGTGTTACATATAGAACAGCAAATGCAGTAGCATACAAACTAAGGCAAGGGTAGAGTTATCCCTGTTATAATGCGTGTTCTCCTTACACCTTGTTTGGCTAGATCATCCGCAACTGAATTTGCTGATCTTGGAATCTTTGACCATTATCCTGATGTTATATCTCTGATTTCATCGAACAAAGCCTTGAGGTGCCAAGTGGGAGGGCAAGCTCCTCTGGCCCATCCTATTGTTAGAGCCGAATCACCTTCAAGTACAAGGGGCTTTCTTTCCGTATTCTGGCAAGTCCCGGCTGGTCCCGAGAAAGCTAGCTCCATCTGTCCTTCGCTATTTCTCAATATGCCTCCAAAACCAGCTGGCCCGGGATTTTTAAAGGAGGATCCGTCAATGTTAAGCTTTACCCACCCTTCCTGAGGAGGGGTCCACTCTCTCCTGATAGGAGGGCACGGGTTGTTGAAGTATATGACTGTGCCAGAATTTTCGCACTAGTACATGTGGTAGAGGGGGGAGTTTCCTTAGGGTCGTTGCCCATAATACCACGGTTTGAGTTGTCTTTTCAATTATACTTCCAAGTGAAGAGGCGGAATTTCTGAAAACCCTACTGTTTCTTTCCAACCATAAATGCCATGGGACAGCAGTAAGAGTTGCTGCCCATAGTGTTTTCCCAACTATTGGTAGGGGGCAGTGCTGACCTTGCTGCATTAGTTGTCTCAGGTTTTGAGGGAGGCAGTATGGTATATTGAATTTCCTGCACATGGAATCCCATCCTTGCTTGCTAGTAGAACAATGAAGTAGCAGATGGTGAGCATCTTCCTCTACCTCTCCACGTAGCTTGCATAAAGAATCAATAACAATCTGCCCTCTCTTTGCTAGTTGGTCACGTGTTAGTAGCTTAGAATGCATAGCTGTCCATATAAATTGTTGGACTTTCTTTGGGGCTGGTAGCTTCCATGCTAGGCTAGCTGGTGATAACACATTTGTAGCTTTGCTTATCAGATCATAATATGAGGAGACGAAAAGACCCCGTGATTTGTTAGGATCCCAGATGGTCTCATCCTGTCCCCACGGTGATAGATATATAGAATTAATGAGTTCTAATAACCTGGTCACTTCCATTGCCTCTTCATCCTTTAGATTTCTTCTTAAGTGCAAATCCCATGTTCCTTCACTATGGCTTTTCATTTCAGAAATTCTGTCCCCCTGTTTTTCTGGACAAATTGTAAATGCAAGGATAGGAGAGTTTTAGAGCCTTCTCGCCTATCTAGACATCCTCCTAGAATCTAGTCTTTGCACCATTTCTGACATGGTATCTCAGATGACTTTCCACAAATGTCTCTATGGAAAGGCAGAATTCTTTTCAATGCGGGCACACTAGTTCTATTCAGCTCTTGCCTAGAGGACATCCTGGGTTACTACCTCCCTTTTTGCATTGCGCGGTGGGTGTAAACCATATGATTGAGAAGCATATCCGAAACTTCTTGTGGAAGGGGTCTACTAATGGCTTTAAGCACCACTTGACAAGCTGGGATGTTGGGTGCTTACCCAAGAAGCAATATTCTCTTGGGTCGAGGAGGTTTATAATGGTGAATAAAGCATTTTATCGAAATTTTGCTGGAGGATAAATGTAGACTGGGTGACTCCTTTGTGCAGATTGATCATGCAGAAGTTTGGCACAGATTGTGTAGGCTGGATTATCGAATGGGACTCACCCAGGCAACTTTCATTGGTATGGAGATATGTCTCAAAGTTTTTACAAATTGTAGAGCCAGTATTAGGTGGATCATGACCTTCCCATTGCATTCTTTGGAGATTGTTGGTTGGCTGATGTCAGCCTTAGGAGTTAGGATTTCCTTTCCTGGTCCCTTTTGCTTGGCCAGGAATCCTCAGCTTTGGTAGCTGAGATTACCTCTTGGAATTCTTAACTTCGGTTGATTAGAGCATGGTTTTCCTTAGGCAGCTTAAGCGAATGAGGCAACTAAGATCAGCAGGTCTAGCCGAGTGCGTCAACCTTTTTGTGGGGATCCCTCAGTACTTGACGAGCTCGTGTGATCCCCATCCTCAAGGGAAGTTTCTCTCTAGATCCTGAATATTGCTGCCTGCTTTCTCAAGCTTTGGATAAATCTATAGCCAATATGGCTTGATCACTCCAGGCGCTGCGAAATGTGAAGATCTTCATCTAGAGTGCATTGCACAAGAAGATTCCCACTAGGAACAACTTTATTTGTCGAGGAGGTCCCCTCCCCTCCATTGTGTGCTCCTTTGTGTGAGGAGGTGGAGTCAGTGGACCACATTTTTCATCTTCTCCAATATGCATGGCAAATGGGGAGCTGGTTCTTTGCTTATTTCAGGTTTCTTGGATGCTTGCCTAATTCCGTGACAAACTTGTATTTGGAGTTCCCTGCATACCTTACACCCTCCCAGTTCGTCAGATTTGGTCGTCCTCTTTGGCCTTCATCCATGGGCATTTGGGACGAGAGGAATACAAAGGTTTTCCTGAGCAAGAGGCTACCTTAGGGATTTAGTGGAGGATTATTAATCGCTTTGGCTCTTGGCCTGGTTTCAGGGATGTTAGTTGGATGTTATTGCACTTCTCTTTGGCTCTCTCCTTGTTGAGGGATGTGCTGATGCTACCTAGATATTATGTATTCCTCTCCAATGCAGGCCCTCTTGGTCACTTCTACCTTCTTTGAGCTTTAAGGGCATCTTCATGGCCTTCGATGTTTTTTGTCCCAGCCTCTGGCCAGCCCATTTGTTATAGGAGACTTAGCAACGTCATTGCATGTTGTCATCAGATGTTTGCCCCAAAAGGCCCTACCCAAAGCACGTGACCTTGGCGGAAAGCTATATTAAAAGCGAAGCCTTTTTTTGAGCAGCATATAAGGTTTCATGTCAGAAGAGGTATTGAGGTTCTCTTCTGGGAAGATCTTTGGCTACACTCTCTTCCTCTTAAAGAAGAATATCCTAGAATTTATACCATGGCAAGAAACAAGTGTGCAAAAATTAGCCAATTGAAAAATGATGAAAACAACACTTGGGATCTAAGTCTAAGATGAAGACTACCAAACTCTCAGGCCTCAGAAGTGACTACTTTCCTAAACCAATTGGGATCTAAATATATAGCTGGAGTGGGCGAAGATGAAATTGTGTGGAGCCCATCTTCTTCTGGTCTATATACAGTTGCCTCTTACTGCAGTTTAAAAACTGAGACTTCCACACCTCCTTTTGCTCATCCATCTCATCTTATTTGGAGATTGCCGACCACAGCAAGAGTTAAACATTTTTTTATGGATTGCTGCTCATGGCCGAATTCTCACATGTGAGGAATTAGCAAAAAAGGGACAGATCGTGATCAATTCCTTATGTAAATTATGTGCACAAGAGGAAGAAACAGTTAATCATATGTTGCTGCATTGTAATTTTAGCAGGAAGATTTGGGATGCCATTCTTTCAAAATTAGGGGTCTCCTATAGCATGCCCAAGACTTATGTGAAACTCCTTCAATCAATATCAGCTTTCCCTTTTCCCAAGGTGGGAAATGTACTATGGATGTCATCCATTGCACCTATACCATGGACCATATGGTTGGAAAGAAATAATAGAACTTTTAATAACAAATCATGCTCCATTGGGGGTCTCATTGTCAAAGCCATGCAAAGCATCTTCTTATGGGCAACTACTTTTAGGGGCATGCGACCTTTTCCAAGTGTTGTCTTAAGATAATTTTGGCACAAGATTATCTACTTCAAGCAATATAAATTACCAATTAGATTGGGTGGACACCTCCACCTCTAGGATGGTGGAAATTAAATTTTGATGGATCTTCTAAAGGCAATCCTGGACCAACAACATTTGGAGGTGTGATAAGGGGATACAATGGACAAATCATGCATACCTATTCATGTCCACATGGTATAGCTACCTCAAATGAAGCTGAAGCCACTGGTTTACTCGAGGGGGTTAAAAGTTTGGCAACATTAGATATTAATCCCGTCATAATTGAAGGGGACTCCACACTAACTATTGGTTGGGCAATGCGCTCCATTAGTATTCCATGGAAGCTCAAGCACATCTTCGATGAAATCTCAGAAATCAGCAAAGGATGGAGTATTACATGGAAGGTTGTACCACGTTCAGCAAACTCTCTTGTTGATCATTTAGCAAAGGAAGGAACCGACAAGCCCACACTAGTGACTGGCAACAACATACCACTCAATTAAATGCAATCTGGACTCTTGTAAGCCAGATTTGAAAGCTTTGTAATTCTGATGTAAACTATCATTATATTTGATTGTGGAAAGCAATAAAAAAGCAATTTCACTGTTTAAAAAACTAAAGATGTTTGCCCCCATTTGAAGGCCTGCCTCTCCTTTTAGGGAAATCTTGGCCTTGGGGGAGTGTCTATTGTTTGGGCCTGGTCTTGTTCCTGAGATCTGCTAATTTTACTGTGGACGCTTGCAAAAGAGTGTGTCCTTCTTATCTCTTGTTGTTAGGGACTTCCCTCCATGGGAACAGGAATATAAATTAAATTTTGGCAGTTCCTCTCTTGGCAACCATGGGCTTGCTGGATTTAGGGGTTTAATCAGAGATTCATGTGGAAACGCTATTCTTAAGTATGCTGCCCCAGTTGGTTGCTATGATTCAATTTCTGCTGAGGTGCTCATTTTACTACTGGGGCTTTAATGTTTCACACGCATGGTAGTTCAATGACCCGTGCATATTGAGGGGGATTTGAAATTAGTAATCTCATAGTGCAAGGGAGAATCTAAGCCCTCTTGGGGACTTCGGTCATCTTTCTACAAGATTGCTGATTTATTGCACAATGTTGTTAGTTGGGTGCATGTTTTAAGAAGTGCTAATTGCAAGGCTGATATACTTGCCAAACCAGGGGTGCATGAACGACACCTTTGTTTGGACACCTTGAGCCTTTCTTTTCCATTACATTGTATTCAACCCCTTCATTGGGGGTTAACTAGTAAATTTTCTCACAATGAATGAAATATAACACAACTTTCTAAAATAGGTCTTCCCTCCCTTTGTAAATTTTTTTTTCTGGTTTTGTTGCATAGAATCACAGACCTTCCTTGTAAATAGTTTAATCAGAAGTTGCCCAAGTTACCGCTCTCAAAAACCAAAACAAATCGGTGAAATTACAATACTTATGGTTTGCTGAATTCCGGTAAACTTTGATATATGGGCACAATCAATTCTTAACTGTATGGCGGTGATCCCTTTATGTTTTTGAGCCATGAATTATGTGCTTATTCTTTGTTAAACAAAGCACTGATAAATGCTTTTGTTACAAGTCAGGGGTATTTTGGTGATTGTACTGTAATAAGTTAGTTTCGAGTTTGTCTTTTTTAGTTTTAATTATTGTTTATTCTTTTCTGTAGTGGCACACTTGTTTGTGCCTTATTTTTTGTTTATTTTATTCAATAATCTACGTTGTGGCATACTTGTAATTTCATGTTACAGCAGCTTATATTAATACATTTAGGATCTTGTGTCAATTACAGACTTTATGACTCCTCACGCGTATTAACTATCACTATACCTACGTATTAACTATCACTATCCCATTTTTTCTCTATATATTTAAGTTTGTTTGGTCTTTCCGATTCTATGTTTGACCAGGCCTATTTTTTTTTTTATATATATTTAAGTTTGTTTGGTCTTTCTGATTCTATGTTTCTGGCATATACCTCAACTTTATTAAGAATTGAATAGCCTTTCTCTTCTTTTTGGGTTGCTGTTCATATATTGATTTGTTTTGAAGGTTGCTAGGTATTGCATAAAAGCTGATAACAGCTGATTTTACTGAATTAATCTGTGAAATTTATCCAACTAGAGCTTTAAATATTGATAGGTTTTACTTTCAAAAAAAATTTTGATAAGTTTTTCATTGTGTTTAACTTTTTAAGAAGAGGTTTGTCTCATCCTCTTATTCTCTGTTTTGTTTGTCCTTACTTATTTCTATTTAGATATCATTTTATCTTGGAGAGCTGATTGAAAAGGTTGCAAGTGATGAAAGGATACGAACTATGAAAGTTTCTCAGGACCGATTAAAGGTAAATGTCCTTTATCTTTCCTTGTATACAGAGCTTAAAGTGCAAGATGTCATCTATATTGCTCCCACAATTGAGTGACTTTGATATTGGGTTGCTGACATTTTTTAGAATAATGATATGTGTACAATTGCGTACATCCCCCTCACATGGAATAAAATATGCATTGACTCAATATCTGTGTGGGCAATGCATATTTTATTCATGCGAGGGGGATGTATGCAATTGTACGCATCCCCCATTGTGCGCATAGCATTACTCCATTTTTTATTGTTATCATTTTCTGGGTGTACGCATCATTTCTGAGCAATGTGGGTGCTTATGACACAGGAATTCATCTCAATATGTGAAGCAATGGAGCTTGTACCCGAAGAAGAATTAGACACTAATTCGCAACAGGGATCAGTTAGTTTAGCTGCTCAAAGGGCTAGAAAGGCAAGTTTGGTTTTTAAGAACTAAGCTGCTATGGTGGTTTTAGATTCTTCAATGGATTTTGTGTCCAAAATTTTATTTATATTATCTTTTTTATTTACTTGACCACGTCCCTGTTTTTACTATTAATTGGGACTGATTATTGCGGCTAACTCATCTCTAGATTGCTCGATTTAGAAGACAGAAGGCTGCAGAGGCAAAATTGCTAGATATTAAAGAACGAAAGGAGCGGCGAGGCCGGTCTACTAAAGCAGGAGCTTTTTCAAGTTCTATTGAGAATGTGGAGGATGACACATTGGATGATGATAGTGAAGAAGAGCGTGAGGTGAACTGATGGATTAAATATTGAACTTATTGTTGTTAACTCTTTAATAAATTGGCGAATCTTTCAGGTCATGTGTCAGTTCAGTTTGCAATTATGCTTTAAAAATAGTATTCTTGTACCATTAGGTTTATGATGCAGGACCTTTGCCAGTATATATTTAGTTTTAAAAGGGTGGTGTGTTTTGCATTTTGTTATTCTTAATGATGTATGCCTGTCTGCAAGTTATACAAATGTTGAAGTTAAATACTTGTATTTTGCAGGCTTGGCTTGCTACCATTTCATTGGCTGTATGCAAGGTTGGTTTTGCCTGGTTATCAAATTTGTGAATCCTTTAGAAGCTGTTGACAATGTCTTATGTGTTACTTCTCTATACTTTCATAGGCCTTTGACCTTCTGGAAATGCTTAAGAAAGAGGAAGAAATGCTTGCTGCAGTAAAAGAGAAGCAGTTAAAGGTATGGTGTCATGTGCTTCTTTTGGATGCATTTTTTTTTTTTTTTGCATGTTTTGGTATGGTGAATAAAAGGGAAAATTAAGGAGCAAACATTGGTCTCATTTGCATTTATGAGAAAACTGTTTTTTTTTTTTTTTGAATAAAGTGTGCTTTATCATTCAATTGCCTGAAAACTATTGCGAACTTACGAAGGAGAATCTTGTAAAACAATGTCACTTGCAGCATTAGGATAAGCAAAATTCATGAAGGACAACAAGGAGTTCAGGACCTGCATAAGCATTAGGTTTGGCATCTTTAAAACCCACTGGACTTTGATTATCCCTTGAAGAACGATCAATGTTAAATTTTAGCCTCACTGTAGTATGGAGATGCGAACAAGGCCGGATGACTATTACGAAATTGAACATCAGTGATCTGTTTCTAGTGATACTGAAGCAAACTTTCCCGAATGGTATGACATTTCTAGAGTGTAGTCAACCAAATCCAAGAATGTATGTGGAAGATCATCTTGTTGATAGAAGAATGAACCACTTTTAATGCCAATTGCCTTTGGGTTTGCCTTTTGGCGTTTCAACAAAAAGAACTTCTAGAGAAAAGCAGAAGGTGAGGACACACGAGTACCTGAACCTACTAAAATAATTTTGGCCGATAGAGGTATACTAGGGTACTAATTGAGTAGTAGAAGGAACTATTTGATGCTGAGTCCGTTTTTATTGCTTTGATACCCTTCGTAAGGTCTTTTGTGTGCTTATAGGGGAATCCGATGCATTCTATTCTCTCTCCTCCTTAACGTCATTTTCCCTTGCAGGCTTTCCAATCGTCTTCCAATATGAATTGTGTGCCTAAAATGGACACATTTAGAGCTCCCCTGACCTCTATATTTACCATGACTGCAGTTCTTAATGTTGCCATCTCATCCTATGGAGGAGGTCTCACCTCAAGAAGTCAAGGATGAGAGTTTGGCCGGTCTTGTTGGCCCCTCGTCAGGAAACCTTATTATACACCTTTACCAATGTAGTATGTCCATCTATGGCAACGATTTAAGCTTGAATGGAATCAGATTCCCTTCTATGAACCTTGCAGCCTGATCCAAATCTCCTCGTGTTTAAACACTACGAGATTTGTTGTAAAAGGATGGAAGCAGCCGATTGTTGTAATATACCATGTTTCCAATGGAATATTGTGTAATGGTCCTATCATCTCTGGATTCATTGAAACAATATATATAGATCATATATTGAGGACAGGTTTGTACCTTGTCAAAACATTGGTATGAGCCTGTTTTGCATATTTAGTTGTCCTATCATATCTGGATTCACTAAAAACGTTCTATATAAATCATATATTTTGGACAGGTTTTACGTCATGTGGAAACATTGTTATGAGCATGGTATGCATATCCTTTTTTAGCTTGGTGGGAATGTTTTTAGCCAGGCATCGTTCAACATGAATCTCAAAGTAGGCAATGTACCTCTTACCGTGGGGCTGTTAAATGTAGCAGTTTGGTAGCAAGACAAGGACTCACTAGGTAGAGTCCTTGTAATAGGGGGAAAATCTTGTGAAATATTTAGAGGCAGAGGAGAAGAAGTGTGAGAGAAGAAGAGAGAGAAGAAGACTAGGGAGAACGGAATGTGAAATATGTAATTGACTCACGCCCTAACTTCATTAATAGAGGCAGCAGAAATAAAGAATTACAATTTTGCCACTATGTGGCTTATTGAGCAAGAAACATAAAAATTAGGAGCACTAACACGTGTGCTGAAATTCTAACTTAAACTGATGCTAACATAAGACTAACTTATAGTGTATAATTACAAAATACCCCTGACTCTTATCATTCCCCCTTAAGCTGGAGCACAGTTATTATGAAGACCCAACGTGTAAAGAAGATACTCGGACTCCTTTCTTCCAAGACCTTTAGTGAGAAGATCAGCGAGCTGGTCTTTAGTGAAAAACATACTGAGTGACAACTTTGTCACAATAGCATCTCGAATAAAGTGATAGTCAACCTCTATATTTCTTGTCCTCTCATGAAACACTGGATTGTTTGCTATAAAAATAACACCCTGATTGCCACATTTCAGCACCATGGGTTTGTCATCACTAAACCCCAAATTAAGTACAGATTTTGCCCAAAGAAGTTCACTCACAATGTGTGCCATTGACCCATATTCAGCTTTAGCACTGGATTGAGCCCCGACATTTTGTTTTTTACTTATCAAACCAACCAAATTGCCTCCCACAAAAATACAATACCCTGTTGTAAACTTCCTATCAGTCTTGGACCCAACATAGTCTACATCAGAATATCCCACAATATCAAGATGACCATAAAAATCAAAACAAAGTCCCTTACCAGGTGCACCTTTCAGATACTTTAAAATAAGGTGGAGAACATCAAGATGTACTTTACACCGCTTATCCATGAATTGACTAACCACCCCTACAACAAATGAAATATCAGGACGAGTGACAATAGCATAAAAAGTTGTCTTACTAACCTCCTGAACTGTGTGTCTCGTCTGCCAAAGGAAATTAAAACCAGATGCCCTAGATTAGTCTTCACGCTCTGATTCCATGAAAGATTTAGAGGACGAAGAGGTGTGAAGAAGAAGAGAGATAGAGAAGAAGACAATAAGGAGAAGAGGAACGTGAAGTCTGTAATTGACCCATGCCCTAATTTCATTAATATAGGCAGCAGAAACATAGAATTATAAGTATGCCACTATGTGGCTTATTGAGCATGGAACATAAAAATATTAGGGCTAACACGTGTGTTGACATATTAAACAATTAAAGAAATACTAACTTAAACTGATATTAACATAAGACCAACTTATAATGTATAATTAAGAAAATTCCCTAGACTCTTAACATCTTGTCTAGATGTTAGATTTGGAAATGAAAATGGATGAAGTTGCTGAAGTAAGCTGAAAGAGGGGAGGAGTTGAGAAGGTGGACAATTATTAGTCTCTTGGAACTCTTTTAATGTTACTTCAAGGGTAACTATCTTTGCTCGTTGGTAACACAGAACTTTAAGTTTGTTTGTTATGCTGGCAATGAACTTTTTTAATATTTCCGAGGGACAATAATAACTGTCTACCTCCTTCTCGACTCCTCCCCCCGTCACCTTTGGCAACTTCATCCAGTTTCATTTCCAAATCCAAATTTATCTCTAGGGTGCTATCTGAGACATTAAACAGGTGCTGCCTTATGTGATCAGCAGGTAGCACAGTGCTTTTATGTGATTTAGCCAAATTCTGGATGCAGTCATGTTTGTTCCTGGAGTAGTGGACTCGTTTTTTAGACGATCTAGTCCTAGAGTCGTCCTAAAATTTAACATTGAGTATTGTGTTTGATAACAAGATGAGGTATCTTGATACCTTCTTCTGGCAAGCACAAAATCCCCTAAGATGTTGGAATGGCAACCACTTGACCTCCACAAGATTAAGTTAAACATTGGTGGTGCATCCAAAGGCAATCCAGGACTGGTTGGCTTTGGAGGAGTGATAGAGAATTCACACGGGGAGATCCTCATGACCTACTCAGGGCCAGCAGGCCTTTGTGGATCAAACAAAGCTGAAGCTAGAGCTCTACTAACTGGTGTCAGACTTGAAAAGGAATATTTCAGAGAACCAGTGGATGTAGAAGGAGGTTCCAAGCTGGTTGGTGGGCAGTAAAAAAATGTCTAGTTCCCTGGGCACTTAAATCCATCTTTGTTGGGGTAGAAGAGAAAAGAGTGGAGAATTGCCTGGCTGCATGTTCCATGCTCAGCTAACCACTTGGCAGATAAGTTGGCAAAGGAGGGAATAGAAAGGGAGGCTCTTTAAATCTCTAGTTCAGTGCTTAATCGTGTGTAATTGCCTTGCAATTCAAAGTTAGCCTGGCAAGGGGGGGGGGGGGGTCTTTGCATTATTTGGTCATCAGCCTGGAAGATTGAGAAATTCATTATGAATTTCTTGCGGAGAGGATCCCTACAGGGGTTTAAGCATTATTTGGCCAACTGAGAGGATGTGTAGGCCAAAGGCTTAAGATCCTCCATTGAGGAGAATTGAGACTTTGAATAAGGCCATAATGATGAATGGTATTGGAAGCTCACTTGGGAGGGGAACTCTCCATGGTTTGATATGGTTTTTCAGGAAGTTGGTGCTGTGAGGGGCTTGTGGAGGTGGGATGGGATGAGGATTGATTTCTAAAGTCATGTTTGGTTGCTGAACTCGTTGCGTAAGGTAGCTTTTCCTCAATTACTCCGCCTTGTTTGATCATCAATGTCACTGTTAAACTTTAAAAAAAAAATAAAAAAAAAATATTTTTTGTGACCGTTAAGTCCTCAATAGTGGGAACTTATATATCCTCGATCGGAGTTTGATCTTTACATGTAAGTTGAATGATGCAGAGGCAGTAGATTTTAATGTCTTTCGACGAATCTTTAGGATTACTACTTGTCTTTGACTATTGCTGATGATATCCTTTGGCTGCCAAACAAAAGGTGTCTATTTGGTTGTTCCCAATTGTTTAGTGGAGCTTGGATGCTTTTAGCTACCAAGGTCTAATTTTTTTCATGTGGGGTAGCTCTGCATCGAATGATCTTGATCAAGGATACCTTGCTTAGGCAACTCCCTTCCCTGAGCTGCCAGCTCCATTAGGTGGTGGAGGAATAGATGGAGCATCTATCTCCGTATTTGCTGCTTATTTTCTTGGAGGATATGGTTCTTTTCCTAGACCACTTTGGTCTTTATGTCTGTGTCCCCCCACTCTGGAGATGTCCATCCTCAAGTTAAGGTATGTTATCTCTATTCTAGTGTGTTGTCTTATGCTAGACTCTTGTGTTACTCAGATTCACTAGGCCATCAGGGATGGGAGAAATTTTGGGGTTTTCTAGCCCTAATAGAAATCTTGGGAGGTTGTGTCACTTAGAAGATCGGATCATCATTTGGCTTTTGTACCCTGGATGAGTTGATGAAGGCCCGAACCTCTCCACCATTGTTGGGATCTTGTTGCATTTCTCAGCCGTGACTCTCCTGTGCTCCATGTGGTGGTTTTCTAGGTTCTTTGCGGATTCCTACATCTCAAATTTGATGGGTCTTCATTTGGCAATCTGGGTCCCTCCAGCTTTTACGGTGATATCTTTGACCCACATGTAAACCACTCATGTTCTATCTGCTTTCTTTGTTGATGCTGTTTGTAGTTTTGGACTGTGTAGCTAGAGAGGGTTCTCTCCTATCCCTTGATGTAAGGGACTCAACCCTAATTTGTATTTGTTTGTTCTCAGCCTTCAACCTTAAATAAGATCACACATTTCTAAGAAAAGGTTTATTCTTTGTAGTTTCTATGTTACTTGGTTACAGTGTTTAATTTTAGGTGGGTGCTTCCAACTAAGTTAAACATGATTCAATTGCATATAGAAAGTACAGTTCTAAGAGAATTATACCCAGGTGTTTTAGCCTATTTGTTTTCTTTTGGCAGCTGGAGCACCACTGTTTCTTTTTTATTTTGCTCAGAAGGATTTTTTAGTTCGTTTTCCTGTTGTGCTTGGTATTGCTAGTTATAGACCAGCACCCATTGAATCAAGTCCCTTACAGTTTGAAAACCAGGAACTCCCTAGAGTTTAGAAGACAGTGGTTTGGTGTCTTATATAACAGCCTGAACTATTAGCTTTATTTCTGTATTTTGGCTGCATTATTGTCCCATATATATGGACTTCACAGATCCTAGCAAGTGGCTGAAAACTTAGTTGAAAGTTGTCAATATCTGTCTGTTGTAGTTTGGGGAACATTTCACACTGTATGATCTTTATATTCATAGCTATTTGCGTCCTACTCTCAAGAGTGGTCCCTTTCCCCGTTCCTAAGGCATTTCCCATTTAGTTGTCTGTTTTTTAGGAAATATAAATATTTTTTTTTTAAAGTTGTGATTTTATTGATTGTAGCCCAATGGGCTAAAAGATACAACAAACATACATGTTACTAGGAAACAACATGTAACAAGATACATGGATAGCTAGGTGGTCCGAACAACAAAATGCTGCTCATGGACCCCATGCTTAGCCAATTCATCAGCTCTACCATTGGCACTCGGTAAATATTTGATTGCCTGTTGTTTGTCCAATTACCTGAGAGCTTCTTAGTATGGCAAGGCGTTTCTACATCTAGAACACATTTGGCGGATCCCTTTGGATTAAGGAGATTCCAACGTTGGCACTGGATGGTGCTCCGAAAATCATTGGTGCTCCGAAAATCATTGGTGCTCCGAAAATCATTGGTGCTCCGAAAATCATTCTCCCCCCGAAAATCATTCTCCCCCCGAAAATCATTCTCCCCCCGAAAATCATTCTCCCCCTGTAAGAGAGTGGTAAACTTTACATGAAATTTGAGACGTGATTTCTGAATTCATTTATTCTTGGTATCATATTCTAAAGATCAACCAAGAATCGCTGGTTCTCTATCTAAAGCAGGGTGTTACCCCAATCCCTCATTGTAAGTGGACTCCCAATGTTGAGATCTTATTACCCTTACTCAGGAATGAGAAGCTATTCTCTGATCAAGCAAATAATATAAGTCAGCAAGTAAATTTAGCTAAAAAAGGCACGGCAGAGGGTGAACAGAACATTGAAGACAAATTTCGTTGTAAATATTAGTCAATCTTTTAAATAATTTGTATAATGACTATTTTTGCTCCTTGCATATGCACCACAGGATGGGGAAGAGGCATTTTCTCAGTTAGTCCTTGATGAAAGAACTAAAAAAGCTGAAACTTGGCATCGAAATGCAGCAGCTCGGTCGCAATATGCAAAACAAGCACAGCCTATAACCTGCGCTGCTTTTGCTCAAGATGTTATTGAGGGGAGGTCAAAAGTCTCCCAAGCCCATGAGCACAAGCACCAGCCTATCATGTTTGGACCTGCAAGCCTGGTGAATGGAGGTTTCACAAGTGAAAGAGAAAGGATGGCAGCTCAAGTATTCCAACCTGGTCATAGGTCTGGTTGAAACTCTCCCTCCCTCTCACACACAGCATGTGCACGACACACACACACCCCCACCCACCCATGCATACACACACACACCCCCACCCACCCATGCATACACACACACCCCCACCCACCCATGCATACACACACACCCCCACCCACCCATGCATACCCCCACCCACCCATGCATACCCCCACCCACCCATGCATACACACACACACCCCCACCCACCCACCCACCCACCCACCCACCCATGCATACACACACACACCCCCACCCACCCACGCAACATGCAGCCCACCCACGCAACACAGCCCGCCCACGCAACACAGCCCGCCCACGCAACACAGCCCGCCCACGCAACACAGCCCGCCCACGCAACACAGCCCGCCCACGCAACACAGCCCACAGCCACGCAACACACACACCCACCCACGCAACACACACACAGCCCACCCACGCAACACGCACACACACACTCATACACGAACACTTGTCCTCTTACACGAACACTTGTCCTCTTACACGAACACTTGTCCTCTTACACGAACACTTGTCCTCTTACACGAACACTTGTCCTCTTACACGAACACTTGTCCTCTTACATGAACACTTGTCCTCTTACACGAACACTTGTCCTCTTACACGAACACTTGTCCTCTTACACGAACACTTGCCCTCTTACACGAACACTTGCCCTCTTACATGAACACTTGCCCTCTTACACGAACACTTGTCCTCTTACACGAACACTTGCCCTCTTACACGAACACTTACCCTCTTACATGAACACTTACCCTCTTACACGAACACTTGCCCTCTTAGACACTCGCACCCACACAAATTACACACACACGCCCACTTACCCTCTTACATGAACACTTGCCCTCTTACACGAACACTTGCCCTCTTACACGAACACTTGCCCTCTTAGACACTCGCACCCACACATATTACACACGCACACCCTCTTACTCTCTCTCACACACACCCACTTACTCTCTCACACACACACCCACCCACTTACTCTCTCACACACACACCCACCCACTTACTCTCTCTCACACACACCCACTTACTCTTTCACACACATGCCCACTTACTTTCTCACACGCACGCCCTCTTACTCTCTCACTCACACGCCCTATTAGTCTCTCACACACACGCCCTCTTACTCTCTCACACACACGCCCTCTTACTCTCTCACACACACGCCCTCTTACTCTCTCACACACACCCTCTTACTCTCACACACACTCCCTCTTACTCTCTCACACACCCTCTTACTCTCTCACACACACACCCTCTTAGTCTCTCACACACGCCCTCTTACTATCTCTCACTCACGGCGCCCTCTTACTCTCTCACACACACTCCCTCTTACTCTCTCACACACACGCCCTCTTACTCTCTACACACGCCCTCTTACTCTCTCACACACACGCGCTCTTACTCTCACACACACGTCCTCATGCCCTCTTACTCTCTCACACACGTCCTCATGCCCTCTTACTCTCTCACACACACGTCCTCATGCCCTCTTACTCTCTCACACACACGCCCTTATGCCCTTACTCTCACACACACACGCCCTTATGCCCTCTTACTCTCTCACACACACGCCCTTATGCCCTCTTACTCTCTCACACACACGCCCTTATGCCCTCTTACTCTCTCACACACACGCCCTTATGCCCTCTTACTCTCTCACACACACGCCCTTATGCCCTCTTACTCTCTCACACACACGCCCCCTTACTCTCTCACACACACGCCCTCATACTCTCACACACACGCCCTCTTACTCTCACACACATGCCCTCACACCCTCTTACTCTCTCACACACGCCCTCTTACTCTCTCACACACGCCCTCTTACTCTCTCACACACACGCCCTCTTACTCTCTCACACACACGCCCTCTTACTCTCTCACACACACGCCCTCACACCCTCTTACTCTCTCACACACATGCCCTCACACCCTCTTACTCTCTCACACCCTCTTACTCTCTAACACACGCCCTCTTACTCTCTCACACACACGCCCTCTTACTCTCTCACACACACCCTCTTTACTCTCACGCACGCATGCCCTCTTACTCTCACGCACGCATGCCCTGTTACTCTCACGCACGCATGGCCTGTTAGCCTCACACACGCATGCCCTGTTACTCTCACACACGCATACCCTGTTACTCTCACACACGCATGCCCTGTTACTCTCACACACGCATGCCCTGTTACTCTCACACACGCATGCCCTGTTACTCTCACACACGCATGCCCTGTTACTCTCACACACGCATGCCCTGTTACTCTCACACGCATGCTCTGTTACTCTCACACACGCATGCCCTGTTACTCTCACACGCGCATGCCCTGTTACTCTCACACGCGCATGCCCTGTTACTCTCACACGCGCATGCCCTGTTACTCTCACACGCGCATGCCCTGTTACTCTCACACGCGCATGCCCTGTTACTCTCACACGCGCATGCCCTGTTACTCTCACACGCGCATGCCCTGTTACTCTCACACGCGCATGCCCTGTTACTCTCACACACTTACACTTACACACACTTACACTTACACACACTTACACACACTTACACACTTACACACACTTACACACACTTACACACACTTACACACACTTACACACACTTACACACACTTACACACACTTACACCACACACACTTACATACAAACTTACATACACATTCTCTTACATGAGAGGGTGCACACACACTCTTATACACAAAAGCACAGACGGAAATACACAGACTCAGACAAGCACAAACAGATGCACGGACACACTCATGCACACTCACACAATTGCTGGCTCATACAGGTTGCCCACGATGAGTATTGAAGAGGCTGGCCTACGAGAAATGGAGATAATGAAAAATTGGCAAGAGCGAACTGCCGAATCCATTGAAGAAGCTAATTCATCATGGCACAATGATAGCCAGCAGGAGGCAGGCAATGAAAATTCTGATGATGAGGAGGCTATACAAAAGGCGAGAGCATGGGATGATTGGAAAGATGATCATCCTCGTGGGGCTGGCAACAAGAAACTGACACCATGTGGGTGAGAGCATAGGACTTCCGAGTTCTCGACGTTCTTAAAATATCAATACATTGTAACAGCTGTGCTTGTTGGATCCCTGTATGCCCTTTGACAAACTTAGAATTTGTACTCGAGTCGAGTTGAAGTTTTATGAGCGAGGTTGTATCTAGTATCAATAAATTGGATTTATTTATTTATTTATTTCTTGACATCTCTGCTACGATATATGGTTTTACAAAAAAAAATTGTTTTTACAAGAAAATGTTTGAACCCTCTTTAAAAACGCACGTGTGATAGTGAAGCATGTAATAAACCCAGGACTTATTTCATATGCAATAATCGCCCACAAAAGAATTTTATTTGTCTAGCTGAATAGTGTATATGGCGTGGTCTCTATCCTTGAACATGTTGGCCGAGTATCGTCAATAATGCCTCATTAAAAATAGAATGGAAAAGTGTAGTTCATATTCATGACAGGGTCAGATCAGGGTCGTATTTTACCCGTCTCCACTATCGGGATTTAGTAACCATCCCCGCCCCAAAGGTCAGGTTTTCTAACCCTGTCTAGTAAACGGCTGGCTGTGTCGAGTTTAAAATTGAAGTTTGAAGCATGAAAAAGTTATTTCAAACTGGGGAAAAACTTAACATGGAGTTTTGGTGACTACTTCACAAGTATACGAAAAACCAACACTATTTTATCACTACCAAGCTAAGAGTTGTTGGAAGTACCTCAAAGATTTATATTATCCACTTCATTGCACCCAATGCCTCTTCTCTCTTCGTGGATTAGAAAGAAAACAACTAATTACTGAGCAATGTTAGACTCATGCATATTATTACATATATCAAACTCTCTACTGCAGAGGCATATGAAACTTATTCCATATCTTCTTTCTCTGTTTGATAAGGACCATGATCAAATCTGAACTTGAATTGGTTTGATAAAGGGCAAGAGACCACTTTAGCTTTATCTATGTGAAATATCTCAAGTACCTTGTTGATGTACCTTTCCTTCGACATTTATACTTTCTTTTTCCAGTCACGCCAAATTTTTTACACCAAGAATTTGTTTTGCAGGCCCCAAGTCCTTCATGGCAAAGGGCTTATTGCTTCCGCAAGCTCTCATTTCTTTTAGATTTTCTGCCAACAAAGAACCTACCATCAACATAAAATAATAAGATAATAAAGTCATCATCTAAGTATATCTGCACAAACACAAAATGATCAAAAGTAGTCTTCTTGTGGCCATACTCCCCCGTAACCAATTTAAACTTCACACTACTGTTTGGGTGCTTGTTTCAAACCGTAAAAACTTTCCTTTAACCAGCAAACATAACTCTCTTTTCCCTTTACCTTGAAATCCTTTGGGTGCTCCATATAGATCTCTTCCTCCAACTCATCATGAAGAAAGGTTGTTTTCACATCTATTTGTTCAATCTAGATCTAGGCTTGTTGCTAAGCTTAGAACATTGATGAAAGACATTTTCATAACAGGAGAAAAAAATCTCATCAAAGTAAATTATTTTTCTGTGATTGAATCCATTAGCAACCAATCTAGCTTTGTATTGCCATTGTGAAGTAGGTTTTTCTTGCTTTACCCTATAAAACCAATTGTTTTTTAAAGCACTCTTACACTTTGGCTGCCTCACCAACTCAAACGTGTGATTTTCGTAAAAAGACTACATCTCATCTTCCATAGCTTGTTTCCATCTTCCATGACTTCTGCATAATCGTAAAGCTCCCCACCCCTCCCCCTCATTTGTTAATGGTACATAGTCATTTATACCGTACCAAGTAGAAGGACGTTGGTCTATAGTAGACCTTATGAGTGGAATTTCTGATTTTGGTAACTGATCAATAGTTTTATGGTCTGTCTCATGTAGTGTAAGAGATTCTGCTTCATCGGTACCCTATTGATCATCTTGGGTAAGTTCCCTCTGAGGTGATAAAAGAATCAGATCCAAGTCAATCAATCATCATCATGCCGATGGACTACTTTGATTTTTCAATATCCTGAAGAGTCTGATCTTCTATAAACACAACATCACGACTTCTGACTAGCTTCTTCTTGTTTGGATCATACAATCTCTACCCAAACTCCTCAAACCATAGGTTAGTGGGAGAGTGTTAAACGACAAAATTCTGCACTTCTTTGCTTTCAGCTTGTCTGATTGCTTGCCTTCGGCTCTAAGCCGCTTCGCACCACTGAAGCATATCGAAAATAAAATTGTACGCTCTGGCCCGACAAGAATCTAAGGATAAGCTGACTAGAGTCGGTTTTTGAGGGTTTTGAGGGTTTTGAGGGTGTTGAGGGTCTTGGTGGTTTTTGAGGTTGGTTCTGAGGTTTTAAGTGTTTTTGCGATTTTGAGAGTTTTGAGGGTTTCAAGGGTTTTTAGTGTTTTGAGGATTTTGAGGGTTTCGAGGGTTTTGAATTTTTTGAGGGGTTTTTTATGGTTTTGTGTGTTTTAAGGGTTTAGAGGGTGGTTTTGAGCATGGTTTAGAGGGAGGTTTTGAGGTTGGTTTTGACGGTGGTTTTGAGGATGGTTTTGAGGGTGGTTTTGAGGGAATTTTTGAGGTTGGTTTTGAGGGTGGTTTTCAGGGTTTTGAGGGACGTTTTAAGGGTGGTTTTGAGGGTTGTTTTGAGGGTTTTTGGGTTTTGACGATTTTGAGGGATTTCAAGAGGGTTTTCAATAGGGTTTCTGGGTTTTGAGGGTTTTGAGGGGGGTTTTGAGGACAGTTTTGAGGGCAGTTTTGAGGGTTTTAAGGGTTTTTTAAGGTTTGGAGTGTTCTTAATGTGGTTTTGAGAGTTTTGAAGGTTTTGAGGGTTTTTTAAGGTTTAGGGTGTTTTTAATGTGGTTTTGAGAGTTTTGAGGATTTTTATGGTTTTGAGCGGGGTTTGAGGGTTTTGAAAGTTGTTTTGAAAGTTTTGAGGGTTTTGAAGGTTTTTAATGTTTTTAGGGTTTTGAGGCTTTTGAGGCTTTTTAGCGTTTTGAAGAGCGTTTTGAAGAACATTTTGAAGAGCGTTTTGAGGGTTTTGAGGTTTTTGAGAGTTTTGAGGGGGGTTTCGAGGATTTCGAGGGTTTTTGAAGGTTTGGAAAATGGTTTTGAGTGTTTTGAGGGTTTTGTGGTTTTTGAAGGTTTTGAGAGTTAGTAGGGTTTTGAGGGTTGTTTTTAAGATTTTTTGGGTTTTTAGGTTTTTTAATTTTTTTCGTGTTTTTCGTGTTTAGAGGTTTTTGAGGTTTGTGTGGTTTTTGAGGGATTTGTGGGTTTTGTGGGGTTTGAGGGTTTTAATGGTTTTGAAGAGGGTTTTGAGAATTTTGAGGTTTTGGAGGTTTTTGAGGTTTTTAAGGTTTCTGAGTTTTTTGAGGATTTTGATGGTTTTGAGGGTGGTTTTGATGATTTTGTGGTTTTTGAACGGGATTTTGAGGGTTTTGTGGGGGTTTGAAGTTTATGAGGACTTCTAAGGTTTTAGGGGTTTTTAGGTTTTTTAAGGTTTTGAGGGTTTTAGGGTTTATAGTGTTTTAAGGGTTTTGACAATTTTGATTGTTTTGAGGGTCTTGAGGTTTTTGAGAGGTTGACCGGGTGGCCAGTTACAGGGTGACCGGTGACTGGTGACCGGGGACCGGTGACCGGGTGACCGGGTGACCGGGTGATTGGGTGACCGGGGACCGGGTGACCGGTGTCTGGGTGACCGGTGTCTGGGTGACCGGTGACCGGTGACCGGTGTCCGGGTGACCGGTGACTGGGTCACCGTTCACCCGGTGAACCGGTGAACGGGTGACCGATGACTGCGTGACCGGTGACTGGTGACCAGGTGACGGATGACCGGGTGATGGGTGACTGGTGACAGGGTGATGGGTGATGGGTGACTGATGACAGGGTGACGGGTGACGGGTGACCGGGTGATGGGTGATGGGTGACTGTTTGACCGGTTGACCGGGTGAGGGGTGGCGTGAGGGTTTAGGGTTTTAAATTTTTTAGGGTTTTTAAGGTTTTTATTTCTTCTTGGTTTTTTTGGGTTTTTTTGCGTTTTTAAGGGTTTTTGAGTTTTTCGGATTTTTAGGGTTATTAGGGTTACTAGGGTTTTTAGGGTCTTGTGGGTTTTTAGGGTTTTTGGGTTTTTTGGGGTTTAGTGGGTTTTTGTTAGAGATTAGTCCCACATACATAAACGAGTATAAAAGATCTAGGCTTAATAGTTGGAAAGAGGTTTCCTAACTTCGGCTAGTCATTTTGGGATAAGCCTTGGCCCAACTTTACATGGTATCAGAGCAGGTGCTCGTACGTGGGCCTCCACCCAAGTTGTCCACGTGTAGGAGCCCAAGAGAAGGCCCACACGTGCAGGGGAGTGTTAGAGATTAGTCCCACATACATAAAAGAGTATAAAAAGATCTAGGCTTAATAGTTGGAAAGAGGTTTCCTAACTTCGGCTAGTCATTTTGGGATAAGCCTTGGCCCAACTTTACAGTTTTTTGGATTTTTAGAGTTTTGAGGGTTTTGGGGATTTTAGGGTTTTACGGGGTTTTAGGGTTTTAAGGGTATAATGGTTTTTTTTGGTTTTTTTAGTGTTTGTTTGTTTTATGGCTTTTGTAGGTTTAGTTGTTCTTGAGGTTTTTGTGGGTTTTGATGGTTTTGAAGAGGGTTTTGAGGGTTTTGAAGTGCGTTTTGAAGCAGGTTTTGAGGATTTTTAGGATTTTGAGGTTTTTAAGCTTTCTGATTTTTTTGAGGATTTTGAGGGTTTTGAGAGTTTTGAGGATGGTTTTGTGGGTGGTTTTGAGGGTAGTTTTGTGGGCAGTTTTGCAGATTTTGTGGATTTTGAAGGGGGTTTCGAGGGTTGTGTGGGGTTTGAAGTTTATGAGGATTTTTATGGTTTGAGGGGTTTTTAGGTTTTTTAATGTTTTGAGGGTTTTAGGGTTTATAGTGTTTTAAGGGTTTTGACGATTTTGATTGTTTTGGGTGTCTTGAGGTTTTTGAGAGGTTGACCGGGTGACCATGGTGATCGGGTGACCGGGTGACCGGTGAACGGGTGACTGGAGAACGGGTGTCCGGTGACCAGTGAACGGGTGACCGTGTGACCGTGTGACGGGTGACCATGTGAAGGGTGACTGAATGACCGGTGGCCAGGTGACGGGGGACCGGGTGACGGGTGACCATGTGACCATTTGACCGTGTGACCGGGTGACCGGGTGATCGGGTGACCGGGTGACCGGGTGACAGGGTGACTGGCTGACCGGGTGAGGGGGTGGGGTTGAGGGTTTAGGGTTTTTAGTTTTTCTTGTTTTTTTTTGTGTGTTTTTGGGTTTTTCAAGTTGTTTGGGTTTTTAGGGTTTATAGGATATAGTGGGGTTTTAAGGTTTTTGGGGGTTTTAGGGTGTAGTGGGTTTTTTGGATTTTATGAGTTTTGAAGGTCTTAAGGGTTTTGAGGGTTTTTGGGGATTTTTAGGGTTTTAAGGGGTTTTAGGATTTTTATGGTTTTTGGGGTATAGTGTTTTTTTTTTGGTTTTTTAGTGTTTTTTTGTTTTATTGCTTTTGTAGGTTTAGTTGTTCTTGAGGTTTTTGTGGGTTTTGATGGTTTTGAAGAGGGTTTTGAGGGTTTTGAGGATTTTGAGGTTTTTGAGGTCTTTAAGGTTTCTGAGTTTTTTTCAGGATTTTGAGGATTTTGATGGTTTTGAGGTTTTTGAGGTTTTAGAGGGTGGTTTTGAAGATTTTGTGGGTTTTGAGATTTTTGAAGGGGGTTTTGAGGGTTTTGTGGTGTTTGAAGTATATGAGGATTTTTATGATTTTAGGGGATTTTGGGTTTTTTAATGTTTTGACGATTTTGATTGTTTTGAGGGTCTTGAGGTTTTTGAGAGGTTGACCGGGTGACCGTGGTGATCGGGTGACTGGTGACTGGGTGACCGGTGACTGGTGACCGGGTGACTGGTGACCAGGTGACGGATGACCGAGTGATCGGTGACCGGGGGATGGGTGACTAGTTACTGGGTGACGGGTGACGGGTGACGGGTGACCGGGTGACGGGTGACCGTGTGACCGTTTGACCGTGTGACTAGGTGACTGAGTGACTGGGTGACCGGGTGAGAGGTGGCGTGAGGGTTTAGGGTTTGAAATTTTTTAGGGTTTTTAAGGTTTTTAATTTTTCTTGGTTTTTTTGGGTTTGTTTTGGGCTTTTTGGGTTTTTAGGGTTTTTTGAGTTTTTCGGGTGTTTAGGTTTATTTGAGTTTTTATGGTTTAAAGGGTATTGTGGGTTTTTAGGGTTTATGGGCTTTCTGGGGGGCTTTTGGGGATTAGTTGGTTTTTTGGATTTTTAGAGTTTAGGGTTTTGAGAGTTTTGGGGATTTTTAGGGTTTTACGTGGTTTTAGGGTTTTTATGGTTTTTTGGGTATAGTGGTTTTTTCTTTGGTTT